>JALMGJ010000011.1:11375000-12575000 GCA_023362775.1 Charina bottae
AGCCGCCTAGAGTCCTCCATTAGGGAGGGGATAGGCGGGGTATAAATATCACTATAAATAAATAAATAAATAAAATAAAAATAATAATAATTTATTAATTATTTTATGCCATGTGACTCTCAGCAACTCTTGGTGGCTCACAAAAATCAAACAAAGAAATTATAATAAAATTACAATTTTAAAATTAAAATTACAATATTAAAATTTAAAATTACAATAGAATCAATAAAAAATAAAAAATAAAGATAAAAGATGGCAAGCACATTGAAATGAAGGGTCCCACTCTCCCTCGACAAAGGACTCGATAAAGAGCCAGGTTTTCATGGCACTTCTAAACAACCACGGAGTTGGGGTAACTGAAGCAAGATTATTGTATACAAAAGGTTGGAAAAGTTTTTTTTTTGAAAGACTGCAAACCATATATTGACTTTTTGTTGAAAGAAGTAATGATTGAATTGATGATTTCTGGATATGGGGAATAAAAGGGCCAAAGAAGGTGGGGAAAAAGAAGTAGTGTGTGGTGTGTATGGCTTGTCCTGCCTGTTTTGGTGGGGGTGTTGTACTCTCCTTGGAGATGATAGATAGATAGATAGATAGATAGATAGATAGATAGATAGATAGATAGATAGATAGATCACCAAGGAGAGTACAACAAGCCAGGGTCTATAAACAGAGAGAAAGTCCCACTCTCTTTTCGCACTGAAGATGTTGCTTAGCCTGGCAATGAAACGTCTGCAAGAAAACAACAAGGCTCAGAGAGCACCAAGGACTGCATATATATACACATACACACATGCACATGCACATGCACACGCACACGCACATGCACACGCACATGCACACGCACATGCACATGCACATGCACATGCACACACACACACACACAGAACAAGCGAGTTGGGGCCATCCAGAACATGGGAGTAACCTGATTACAGAGGGCAGGCACTGCTATGGAGAAGACTTTCAAAGAAATAGATTGGGAATATGCCAGCTGAGGTGTCATAAACATCAACATGTTGACCTCTGAAACTTTTTGAGAGAACATGGAATTCTAAATTGGTAACTTTTCCCCCAAACAATCGTACTTGTGAAATAACCATAATTAATGCTATACAGTATCTTTCTGGCCCACAAACATTCCCTCGGGACAGGAGGACAATTCAACAGTTAACTAAAGTATATCTAATGCTTTATTGATATGAGGGATGAGACAGGCACAGTTACACTACTGTGATTATTGGTAGCTGATATTGTACTGTTCTGGCTTTCGATCAGCTGAGTGTTGCCATGTGAATTACCAATATTCAAATATCAATGAGGGGACAGACTATTTGGGGTAAAGCAGGAAGACTCTCAGCAAAAGTCATGTTATTTCTGGCACTGATGATACCCCCAAGAGTGGTGCCTTGTGCCCCAAGTAAGATTCCTCTGGCTAAGTGTCCTATTAATGCACCTCTGCTTATTCTCCACAAGTATTACCAGCCTGGTGATTTCATAATCGCTAGCATTACATCTCAAGCCTACGTTTTTTCAAGTCCAGTAACTTTTCAGAAGCAGCCTTCTGATGAAACGTTTGACGATATTTTGTAAGTACTTTAGGCTGAAAAATAAAGCACATTTTCTGTGTTTCCAGATAGGTTTTCATGTTATTTAAGTTAGTAGCCTTCATTTAGGAGTTTCATCAAAAGCTCCAAGTTCAGGATGTAAAGAGAAGAGGGTAGATATTTTATTCAACATTTTAGGGTATACATATTTCCATGTGCTCATCTTCACTGAAAATTGCAAATTGCAAAAGATATGCTAGTATATTCAACATTCAGAAACTTGATATAATAATATCCTATAATAAATGTGAGATATTATCACCTATTGTATAGAAATTATCTTCTACTGTGAAATAATGAAAACTACAAAAAAGAAAGGAAGCTTATCTTTGCTAGAAACTACTGAAATGCCTCTCTAGAAAAAAAAAAGTGCCCCTCTGGGGGGAAAAGAAAGAAAAGTTTTGTATCTATAGGCAAAAATACAGCAAACTCAAAAACCATCTGGATATATAGCTAAAAGGCTGAGAAGTAATTGAAGGCCCATTGAAAAGGTTGTTTCTCAACTTCTCATCTTTTAAATTTTGGCAGCCATTTTTTAAAATTTTGTTATTTAGGATATCAGTGTTACAAGCATTATAATTATTTGGTTTTTTCATTCAAAGTTAAATATAGCATTGAAAAGGAAGAGAAGAAGGACACGCTGCAACATACATCAAGGTGTTGGTTATATATTAAAGGTTTCAGTCTCAATCTAAATTGCTTGATATTGAAATCGCCACTGTGTTGTTACTTGGTATAAATATGTGTATCTCTCTCTGTCTCTGTGTGTTTGTGTTTGTGTTAATAAAAAGAAAAAAATAGTTGGGCAAACCAAGTTTAACAATATTAAAATACAAAAAGTAAATACGAAGAAAAAAAGAAAAAAGAATAAACAAGAATGTGTCACCCATTGTGGCCAATTTATACATGGAAGAAGTGGAGAAGAAAGCACTCAACACATTCCAGGGAACGGTGCCCACCCACTGGTTTAGGTATGTGGATGACACCTGGGTCAAAATCAAGGCCCAGAAAGTACAGGCCTTCACGGACCATATAAACACTATAGATGCCAACATTAGCTTCACCAGAGAAGACACCAAGGACAACAGACTGGCATTCCTAGACTGTGAAGTCCTCATTGGGACCAGTGGCAAGCTAGAAATAGGGATCTACAGGAAACCCACACACACAGATCAATATCTGATGTTTGACTCCCACCATCCACTGCAGCACAAACTAGGAGTCATCAGGACATTGTCACACAGAGCAGAAACCACCCCCACCTCCATGGATTCCAAAAAGAATGAAAATCAGCACCTGAGAACAGCTCTGAAGGCCTGTGGATATCCAAATTGGGCCTTCACCAAATCTAAGTATACCAGACCTAAAACAGCGACAGATAGGGCTGAGACTCAGAGTAAACGAAAGAACCTGGTCATTCCCTACATGGCTGGCGTGTCTGAAAAGATAAAACGGATATTTGGCAAACACCACATACCTGTATATTTCAAACCCACCAACACACTGAGACAGAGGCTTGTACACCCCAAAGATCAAACTCCAAAACACAAGAAAAGCAATGTAGTTTATGCAATCCAGTGCTGTGAGGAGTGCTCTGAACTCTACATTGGAGAAACCAAAGAACTTTTGTGCAGGAGGATGGCCCAACACAGGAGAAGTAACACCACAGGACCAGAGTCAGCAGTTTATCTTCATCTAAAGGAAAAAGGACACTCATTTGAGGACATTAATGTTCACATTTTAGACAGAGAAGATAGGTGGTTTGAGAGAGGGGTCAAGGAATCCATTTATACCAACTTGGAAAATCCTTCCTTGAATAGAGGTGGGGGCCTCAGGCACAATCTTTCCCCCATCTTCCTCCCTGCTTTGTCTTCTGTGCCTAGGAAGATTAAGACCATTTCACAAGCTCAACAGCAGCATGGTGATCTTAACGATCCTCCTTTAGATGATAAAAGGACTTAAAATAACATCTCAATATAACCATGACCTAGCCCCAGGTGTAAGGTCACACAGCTACCTAGAAACATATTTAGGATTCCCTTACCAACTTTGCTCAGACTGAAGAAGCTCCTTGGATAAGGAGCGAAATGTTTCCACTGAGAAAATAGAAATCCAGTTGACATGATTCAAGCTACAGACAATAAACAAGGAGTTTAGTTTCTGATTTCCCCCTCATATTTTTTATTATTATTCTCCCTGCTCTGTCTTTAAACTGATTCAAATCTTCCCAGGCCGGTCATTTGGTATAAATTACTATTTCATTATTTTTAGTCAGTCAAGCAGTAATATATCCTTTTCTCAAATTCCATTGCTTTAACAGATGGATGTCTCCTGTTTTTATATGTGTTTCTTGTAGGCAAACAATATATGCATTTTGTCTTCTCAATTTATGGAAAATGTTACATTTTTGTGGTGAATTTAATCCATTGGCATGGATAGACACTGTCCATGTGTACCTTAAAAAAATAGTATCTTTCAAACTTATTCCATACAGTAAGTCTCCTATTTTCAAGGGGCCAACTATGAAAATGACCATGATTGATGCAATCAGTAATAAGATCTAAAGAATGTGATAACCTGAAACCTATTGCTCCTAATGTAGGATGTTCACTCAGAATTACCAGCACATCCTGGCCTTGGCATTTGCTGTGAAGGAAATCAATGAGAATACCCAACTCTTACCCAATGTCAGTTTAGGCTTCCACATGTTAAACAGCTATTTTTTGGCAAGGTGGACCTATCTTGCCTCAATGGAAATTCTATCCACACAGGACAAATTCATCCCTAACTACAAATGCGACATTCACAATAACATTGTGGGAGTCATTGGGGGACCTATTTCTGAAGTCTGTCTGCACATGACAAACATCTTGAGCACCTACAAGATTCCACAGGTAAAAAGAGATCTGAAAGGTTCAGGCTCATTATCTTTAAGGGCACTTTTGTAAATGGGAGATAGAAAATGGAAACCGCATTAGTTTGCTAGGTGACCTAGTTATCAAGCCCTGAGAAAGTAGTTGATCGATCTATGTTTGGGTGCCAAAAATGTTGGGACACTTTGTTGTATTCATAATAAATGAGAATATTTTGCAGTAATCCATCCATATATCAATATAGATTCTACATTTCCTGAAAATCACTGATTTGGAGTTTTTGGAAAAAGCTTTGGAATGTCCAAAAGTATGCCTAAAGATTGCAGTCAACACTGTTCAATAGCATAACTTCTTAATAAATCATAATATTTCCTGAAATACCAGTAGTCTAGAAGGATACGCTACTTTGGTAAAGATTCGTCTTTAGAAATATTTAAATGATCAGAAAAAAATATAAGATAAAAAGATGGAAAGGAAAAAGAATGAAACCATTTCTAATGGTTTGCACTAAATGGATGAGAAGATTCATTTGGATTGTGTCTGACCACCTCCCATGTATTTCTTTCTCAAGATTTTATATGGCTCTTCTCCAATAATAAATGACAAAACCAAAGAAGATTTCTTCCATTGTATGTTTCCAAATGCGACCCACCAATATATAGCAATTCTTGAGTTGCTGCTGCATTTCAAGTGGACCTGGATCAGTGTGATTGTTCTTGATGATGACAATGGAGAGATATTTGTACAGAATATTATTCCCATATATTCTCAGCAGGGTATCTGTGTAGACTTCTTAGAAGCAATGCCCAAAATGAGTTTTTCAGGTGACATTGCTGATACAGCAATGAACTGGTTTGGAACTTCACGTGTTGTCACAGGAAGTACTGCCAATGTCACTATTGTGCAAGGTGAAATACATACTATTACTGTTTTAAGAACAATTTTCCACTTTTCGCAATTTTATGATGTCAAAATTGAGAGCCGACTGTGGATTATGACACCCCAGATGGATTTTACATCTGCTGGTTTCATGAGAGATTGGGACATACATTTCCTCCATGGGTCTCTATCATTTGCTATTCATACAAATTATCCTAGAGGATTCCTGAAATTTCTGAAGGAAAGAAACCCTCTCTCAGAAAATAGAGATGGCTTTATCAGAGTCTTCTGGAAAGATGCATTTAATTGTGATTTCTCAAATTCCACTCTAGACAAGAAGGCTGAGGAGATCTGCTCTGGGGAGGAGAAGCTGGAGTCTCTACCTGGGACCCTGTTTGATACTAGCATGTCTGGCCACAGTTATAGCATCTACAATGGCGTTTACATTATGGCATATGCTTTGCATGCCCTAACTTCATCCAAGTCAAAAAAGAGAGCAAATATAAAAAACATGAGACAAGAATATCTACTTGAAGAGCCCTGGCAGGTATCTTCCAAAGCAATGTAGAATAACTCTTTCTAGTAGATAATTAAACATGTGGCAACAGTAGAATATTGGGACAAGATGTTACCCACTTAAGTGCCAGGAAGGAGATATAAAATAGACAAAAAATGCAGTTCTTCTCATAGCTCATAAATATCTATGTAATTCCTTATCAAAAATCCCAAGATGTAATGAAGGCTATCTTTGTGGGGAAATTACATGAATTAAAGAAAAACACATTATGTTTAAATAGTTAAAGAAGGAACAAATTTCCCTCTGTGTTTTTCTCCCTCTTCCTTTTTAAAGTATACTTGCTGAGTATGTATAATGTATTCAAAATATTAAGAATAGATGAAACATGTAAAATGTTCATATTTCTGTCCACAAAAGAGTTTTATTTTTGTTTTGTGAGTACACATATTGTTCCTGGAAAAATAGTGTAAACCTTCTCTACTATTAATATTTTATTAGTTTTGAACTGTAAATTTTCTACTGCCAAATTTAATGGAAAATACTACATTTTTGGTAGCATGTTTCTGACCTTAAGGAGAGAGAGAAAGACAGCATACACGACCAGGGCACTTTCTCCTTTATTAAAAAGAATTATTCTCCCAAAAACTTCTCAGGTGGTGTCACCACACTGTTTGGGCAACTGACTTGAATGTTGCCTCCTTCTCCTTCTCCTTCTCCTTCTCCTTCTCCTTCTCCTTCTCCTTCTCCTTCTCCTTCTCCTTCTCCTTCTCCTTCTCCTTCTCCTTCTCCTTCTCCTTCTCCTTCTTTCTGTAGATTTCCCCCCCCTCAAAATCATTCATCTTAGTTTTAAGTTGAGTTAGGATTATTATGAAGGTTTCTGCATGGCATCATTTTCTCTTCAACTTCTCCCCAATTTAGCTCCACAAGTTTATGAAAATTACTTCCTTTAAAAACAGTGCTGGAGAAAATATTTCCTTTGATGACAATGGGCATATAATTGCTGGATTTGACATTTTCAACTGGGTCACATACTCGAACAACTCATTTATAAAAACCAAAGTTGGATGGGTAGACCCAAATTCTTTCTCTTCCAAATCACTCAACATTCATGAGGACACTATTGTATGGCCCACAAGATTTAACCAGGTATATAATTTGTACAGATCTGGGGATAGTTTAACCTATATTCTGAATATTCAAAAAATGTTGACCTGTTAATCTATTGAAACAGTGTAGCCTTATTCTGATATTGTACTTGTGTTTTGAATTGGGATGTGCTCTAGAGTTTAGTGTGCAGTTACAGTAGATGACAGTAACTTGACAACCTTCTGAATAACTTCAGAAGAAGAGTGTTAGGTTGCTTAAGTCTTTCAGAGTCAAATTGCTCAACATTGAAAGGGACTAATTTAATCCACATTCTGAATATTCAAAAAGTGGTGCCCTACTGTTTCTACTGTAACATCAATAGCCCTATTCAGATACTGAAGTCATGGTTTGAATTGAAATTGCTCTAAAGTGTGGTATGTGATTACCTGCCACTACCTTGATGACTCCAGCTGATCATAAAAAGAGAAGTAGGGCAAGGCTTGGTGAGAATGGAAATAGCTGCCCAAGTGAAAACTGCTAGGCTAGGCTTGTGGGGGATGGAATTCTGGAAGATGATAGTACAATACTTCCATTTTGTTGTCAAGGAGCTGAGCTTGATTCAAAGCAGGTTTTAACTTTCTAATACTGTTAGGTAAAATTGCCTTGGATTAGTGACCAATATGTGAGGTAAATTGGACCCAAGTCCCCATCTGCTGTACTTCAACTCATTGCTTAGTGCATATCTTTCATTATATCCAAGATGTACAGCACTCTGGAAATGCTTGCCATGACATCTACACACCATGTAGACAGTGATTAACATTATAGGCATCTCACAATGTCTCATTCTGAGGGTCCTCTCAAGCAATGCATACAGAATATGTCTCTGTGCTTAAGTAAGAGCAATGCCCCAGGGCATGCCAAAACCACCAAAATGATTCTTTAAATTTCCATCTCCTTCATTCAGAAAAGACCCCGTACCCTCTGTAACGACAATTGTCATTCTGGTTCAAGTAGGGCCAAAATAGAAGGAAAGCCATTTTGCTGCTATGAGTGCCTTCTGTGTCCAGAAGGGAAGATTACAAGTCAGAACGGTAAGGTGTATTCAGTTTATAAAAATTAACCATTGCATGAAAACTTGTGTGGAATAAATTCAGAAGAATTTATAATTGTATATGTTACGTGCTATGGGAGATAATATAGATATTATAAGGCTGGTTGGGATGAGTGAAATGAAGGAAAAAGCTTATCCCCTCTCTCATTACTTCCCAGGAAAAATGAATCTTGTCATATCAGCAATAAGACATGCAGCCAATGAATGTTGATAAAACCCAGATAAATACCAAGAGGAAGGCATAGACTCTAGAAACCAAAGGAAGTTTAACAATCACTCTACAAAGAAACTAAGTTCATGAAATACTCTCTACTTGTTCTCTTAAAATCAGCATTGCATTTGTAGTTCTGCCCTAACTTCCTCACTAAACACCTGATGTGCTGCTCTATCTAATCAAAAACTTTGCCGCTCTATCCAATCACATGTATATTCTAATTTCCATAAATATGTATTAAAGACTTGCATCTCCCTGCTTTTCAGGTTAGCCAGTCTACCTCCAGTATTGTAAATAAGCAATGAAATTGTGGGCTGGTCTCCAGATTTAAACGAACTCTTTAGAAAACCTGTGAGATGAATTTCTTCTAGTAACCCCTCCAGAATGTGTGGTATTTTGAAAATGGTACATTGAGATAGTATGTCTGTGATGTATATTTACAAAGAGCTAAGAATTCCATTTCCAACCATTGAGATTAACAGCTGGCTTCTAAAAATTTTGCTTCCACCGTCCACCTTATGCCTATCACATGCAGAACCAACTATGGCTTCATATGCTGCCATATTTTAATATTTTGAACTATACAAATAATCAAAACAAATAAAAGTTAGATTGGCCCAATTTTGTATCACTTTTAATATTCAGTAGATTAATCAAAGAGCAATGAAAGTAAAAGTTAAATTGAGTTGAGTCCAATTCTATGAAGTTTCATTAACCATTTTACAGTTTATTAGTGCTTCAGCGTAGCTAATAGTTTTATAACTGCCAGGAAGCCTCCCATCAAAGAATTAACCAGGGCCCATTGGGCTAAACTTCTTACTTCAGTCAATATTAGCCATGTCTTCATTAATACAGAATCTTCTACAGTGTAATAAGAGTATTTTCTTTTGCAGACATGGATGATTGTTTGCCATGCCCAGAAGGACAGTATCCAAGCAACAACCATGACTCGTGCCTTCCAAAACATAGAGTTTTCTTGTCTTATCAAGACCCATTAGGGACCAGTTTGGCCACTACAGCAATTGTCTTTGCTTGTATTTCCACTGTGGTGCTTGGGATCTTTATCAAATACCAGGACACCCCCATAGTCAAGGCCAACAACCGGAACATCACCTACCTTCTCCTTGTCTCCCTTGTGCTCTCATTCCTTTGCAGTTTATTATTCGTTGGAAAACCGGAAAAGGTGACCTGCCTTTTCCGACAACCTGCTTTTGGGATTGTCTTCTCAGTGGCCATTTCTTGTGTATTGGCCAAAACCATCATTGTGATTTTAGCTTTCATGGCCTCAGTGCCAGGGTCCAAGATTAGGAGATGGCTGGGCAAACAATTAGATAATTACATTGTTGTTTCCTGCTCCCTCATTCAAGTCGTGCTTTGCACTGTATGGCTTGTAACCTCAGCCCCATACCCAGATGCTGATATGAATTTAGTGGCAGATGAAATCATCCTGGGATGTAACGAAGGCTCCACTCTCATGTTTTATTGTGTCTTGCTCTACCTGCTTTTCCTTGCCATAGTTGGTTTCAGTGTGGCTTTCCAAGCCCGGCATTTACCAGACAGTTTTAACGAGACCAAGTTTATCTTCTTCAGCCTGTTGTGTTTTTGCAGTGTCTGGTTGTCCTTTTTTCCCACATATCTGAGCACCAAGGGGAAATACCTGGTGGCTGTGGAGATCTTTTCCATATTATCTTCCAGTGCAGGGTTACTGGGCTGCATCTTTTTCCCCAAATGCTTTGTTATTCTACTAAGGCCTGACCTGAACAATAAGAAGCAGTTAATGAAGGGCAAGAAAGAAGAAATATAATTCTATGATATTGTTTCAGTGGAAGATACTTTCTTAACCTTTAAGAAATGATCTGCATTTTATTGTTTACCTTTGGGCTTCTAAAATTCATTCATTGCTTATGGTAACTGCAGCAAGGTTATTATATGCACAAAGTTGGAAGACTACAGAAATACCAATAATGTAGGAATGGATTGCGAAGATGGCTGAGTTTGCAGAAATGGCTAAATCGACTTGTTTGATCAAGGATGGAACTACAATTACTTTTATGAAATACTGGAAACACTTTATAGATTTTTGCTGAAAATGGATAGAAATGAACCACTGATTTTGAGATTTATTGATTTAAAGGTTTCTTTAGGGGAAGAAGGGAACTATAATATGCAATATGGGAGGGTGGAGATGTTAATTATTATGTTTGTAACTGCTGCAAAGAATATTGGAAGTCGCTTCTTTGGATATCTTTCTTTTTATTTGTTTTTGTTATTCACTTTTTCTTTTACCCCTTTATAATCTCTTTCTTTTTCTATTTCTTCAATGTTTCTTTATTTTTTAAAATCTTTGGAAAATCTTCTTTTAGTAAAAATTATTTAAAAAAATAAAAATCATTCATTCCTAATGGCAGATTAATTCTCATTAATTGATACTAAGAATGTATTAACATGCTGTCAATTACTTATTATGAGAAACTATTCCAAATAATTTGAAGATGACACCAGTACTGAAATGATAATTTCTTTGGGATATTGCCTGATCTTTCCTCATCACCCCAAAGCTTGAGGTCAGATGAGCAATGTATTCTTCTTTAATCCAACTCCAGAACCATCTCCATACTATTTCTTAGTCTTTTTCCAGCAGCTTGGGGAATCACTCCTCAGCTTCTTTCAAGTTATATAGAAGAAAATTATCAGATCAAGAGGCTCCTTCTCTTTCTCCTACTTCTTTCATCCTGTTTTGTGGGTCCAGTCTTTCTTTCTCATTATTAAACTGAGAATTGAATATTTGCCAGAGCTAGGGTTACTGCATTTATTTATGGGATAAATTATTCATCATCTGGAAAACCTTAAATAATTTAACAATTGAGCTAATCCACCAAGGGGTAGGTTAACAAATTTTCTTCAATCTCCATGTTAGAAAAAATTAAAGTTAAAACTTTATTATAATTTTTAACTTCATTCCATCAAAGGAAGGAAAAACAATTCTATTCTCAAGAAATGCACCTTCTTTCTTATTGCTTCTTATTGTTTTCTCAGGTTATTCTATTAATTCTTTTAAATAAAAATCAGGCTTTCACCTAACACTAGAAATTAAGGGTAGAAAGGAAAATAGAACAGAATGGCAGGACCTTTTAAACTTCTAGGGTAAAAGAAATATTTATTGATTTATCTGTATTCTTGATTACTGATTTCCTTCTTATTAACTCAACAAGACTGATGGGAGAAGATGCCATCAGACATGGGAATGCATCTGTTGGGCTCAGAATATTTTCAGAAAACTTTTCAAATAGGCAATGATACTCACTCCATAATTATGAAGTATCTGTGATTAATAATGTTTTCTTGTCCCTAGAATATTTCCTGTAGGCATTAGAAATTTCAGGAGTAATAAATACTAATATCTTATGACTCATTTGCATCTGGTAGTAGCAGGAGGTAATTAGGAAACTGTACTAGGGTCAGGTAAACTACAAGGGGGGGGGGGCATATAGAATGTTACCTGTATTTTTGGATCTTAGGCATTTGCCTGTAGGCACTGTGAATCAACATTGTTTTTAAAGTAAGCTCAACTAAGTACAGATCCTGAAGAACGAACTGTATGATTTCAATCAGGGTTACTGTACACAGTACAAAGAAGAATTTGAATAAGGGAGGAGGGTAGAAAAATAGAAAGGGCGATTCTTTTCCCAACCCATGTCCTCAACCGAGATCCTGGCCTAGTGGCCATGAAAGCGAGGACCACAGTGATTATTTTGGCCAACATACAAGAAACAGCCACAGAAAAGATGATCCCAAAAACAGTTTGTCGAAGGAGACAAGTCACCATCATGGGTCGACCATTGAAAAGCAGGGAACAAAGGAAGAAGAGAAGATGAGGAGGGTGTAGGAGAGGCTGCAGTTGTTGGCCTTCACAATGGAAGTGTTGTGATACATCCTGAAGATTCCTAGCAGCAAAATTGTGATGAAGGAAAGCACAAGAGCCAGTGTCGCTAAGCTGGTCCCCAAAGGTTCTTGATAAGTTAAGTAACTTATATCCTTCGGCATGCATAAATCCTGGTTATTGTTCGGATATTGATCTTCTGGGCATTGGAAACAGTCATCCATATCTGATAAATCAATGGTACAAAGTTAAATTAAGATATATTTTTGAACGCTCTACATTTCATATTTCAGATAAAAAATAAACCTGGTATGAAATTGTGTGAAGTTGTGATATTTTAACGTAGTTAATTTTATTATGGTCACTGACCAGCATTAGGAATAGTATCCTTTGATACTCTCCTGACTTTGCCTCTATGATATGAAGCAAAAAAAAAAAGTTAATATTTCTAAGAATTGCAAAAAAATTGGGTCATTTTTATTTTTATTATTTATTATTTATTAATCAAATTTATCACCGCCCATCTCTACCACAGTAGACTCTTTATTGTTAGTTGTTAGTTGTTTTATGTTGAATGATGTTAATGGCTGATTGTAATATGTAAATGAGGGTGTCTTGTTTTGCATGTCTATATGTGTATGTTTTTACTTTTTTTTGTTTTCCTCTGTTTGTTATGTATTTTAAACAATAAAACTTTTTCAAAAATAAATAAATAAAACAAGGCAAAAAGGAAAAATTAGGCTCCCACCTAAGGCCCACGGGGCTCCCGCCCGCAAACCCCGCCCCCCAGTGCTTGTGATAAGCTCCTGCCTGCAAACTCCGGCCCCCGGTCCACAGAAATCCCAGAAACCCCGCCCCGCACCCCCCTGGTCCCTGGTTATAAATATCCAAATGGCCCTTGGCAGAAAAAAGGTTCCCCACCCCTGCTCTAATGCATCAGCTCTATTGTCAACCTTTTTAATCATTCCTCAAATTTGGTTTCCATTTTTTCCAGTTTCTGATCAAACCTTTTCTCAAATTCAGCAAATCTGTTATCCTCTTGTTCTTTCATATCTTGAAAAGATGGAGCAATGTGAGGTTTCTTTTTAATTTATTAAAATATTCAATTTTATTTTACATAACATAACATAACATAACATAACATAACATAACATAACATAACATAACATATGACATAACATAACACATTCAAAACAAATGTAATTATAACTCTTACTACTCAACAAACTTTACCTCCTCATCCATTTCCAACTTCACTTCCATCTTCTCTCCTCTCCAACTTTCTCTTCTGCCTCACTCTTCAAATAACATTTTCATATAGTCCAATTCAGCAGGTCCCACAGACCCACATCTTGTTTGCTTTCTAGTAGTCATAATTCCTCCTTTTTTTAAGAACAATTTTTTTAATATAAAAATTATATGATTTCAATCTTTCAATATTTAAAAGTCCCAATATTTTAAATTTTAATATTACAGCCTCATCTAGGGTCCAAATATTGTAATTACAGGGAGGAAAAAAATCTATACTTATAAGTAGTAAAAATTATCCAATCACAAGCCTTGAGTTGAAACGTGAGCTACTTAGTGTCAATATTTAAAACACAGGGTTTCCAACGTCAATATTTTGGAACAGTATCTAATCACAGCTTAAAAATCTAGCAACAACAAAACTTTCTCATACACTCTAAAAATAGGTTCAGTCTCAAATCCAACAAAATCTCTTAATTAATTAAAAATCTTTTCCATAACAGAAAAAAATAATAAAGATCAGAGAGAGAGAGCAATTTTGTCCCCTAAAAATATATATATTCTCAATACACCTTTTAGATTCTTTGCTCACTTATTATCCTTAAAAATAAGTAAGCCACACTTAAAAATAAATCCCCCCAAAATAATGATAAATCCACCAAGAGAGGAAAGTATTTCTGTATCAGAAATAGCCTCTTAAAATCCAATAGATAAAATGCAAAAGTGAATTAAGGAGTGGGGTGGTAGGAATGGTGTCCCTTTAAGGGCTTCATACACGGTTTGGACAGGATGATTCTCCCGCTTCTCAGCTGTTCCACTCACCATTTGATCGTTGATCATCCACGACACTCCAGCAAGCTGCAGCTGTCCAGAAGACCTGGGGAGCGATTCCTGGCTTTCCTCCTTCCCGGAGAAAGCTTCGGGGCTCACAAACTTGCCTGACCCACTAATTACAGACCATGCTGTCGATTTAGCCTGAGCCGGCTAAAAGCAAGCTTCCGCCATAATCCCCACCGGACGTGAACCAGCTCATGTCTCCTGACACTCTAGGTGTACGTGCCTTCCATGTCCTTTCTACAGCAGGTTGCACCCTGCCCCAAGATATGTGCTTGATATTAGAAGTTTCACCAGTTCTGTGGAAGATCTTACTTGCTTTATACCACCAATCGAAGAGAGCTTTATAATATCATACCAGAACCCTAAAATTTCCAAGAGAGTCACAATATTTATTTCAGGGAATATTTCTTAGGCAGAAATATGCTGTCCTGATTTCAGGATCTTACATATATGCAAAATTTTAAATACTGTCTATGGTTTTATGTTTCCGGTTACATATCAGTCACTGGTATCTATATTTCAGCTATCATTCTCTATCTCTATCTAACTCTGCCTGCCTGCCTGCCTGCCTGCCTGCCTGCCTGCCTGCCTGCCTGCCTGCCTGCCTGCCTATCTATCTATCTATCTATCTATCTATCTATCTATCTATCTATCTATCTATCATCTATCTATCTATCTATCTATCTATCTATCTATCTATCATCTATCTATCATCATCTCTTTCATCTATCTATATAAGCCCAAAATACATTAGTAACTCAGTATATTAGTATTTCAATGCTTTATTCAAAAAGTACTTTTATAAGTTAGGCAATTAATTTTGCATGCAGCTGTTTTAACAGTTCAATTTTAGTATTTACAATATTCAATCATCTGATGCATGTTATTTATTTTTATCTATTTTTAGAAAATGTTTGTACCTTTTAATTTAGGTTGTAACATCCTATAAATATGGTATAAAATGCTTGTTAGAATTTTATAATTCTATAAAATATTTTAAAAAATGTAATTCTGAAATTGGGAAAATTATTTAATAGTATTTTAGGAGGAAGGGAAACTCCACCATCCTGGCAGTATTCTATAATAGTTTTGATTCCAAAGCCTGGAAAAAATAAATCAGAAATTGACTCATATAGATCAATATCATTAATAAATCAAGATGCAAAATATATGTACAGAAATTATTGTGAAAAGTGAATGAGTTTATAGGAAAATATATTAGAAATGGTTAGTAACTCGGTATATTAGTATTTCAGTGTTTTATTCAAAAAGTACTTTTATAAGTTAGTCAAATTATTTTGTATGCAGCTGTTTTAACAGTTTAATTTTAGTATTTACAATATTCAGTCATTTGAAGCATTTTATTTATTTTTATCTATTTTTAGAAAATGTTTATACCTTTTAATTTAGGTCTTGTAACGTCCTATAAATATTGTATAAAATGCTTGTTAGTAAATATAATCAGTTTATAATGTTTACTTCCAAAATTATTAAATTTAATGCCAAACAAGATTATTATGTATGAGAGTGCAGCTGCTAGGTTTATCTGATTCAGAATGTGACATAAATGGGGCTAATCACTACAAACTCCACTGCATAATTTTTATATCTTCAGCTGATACACTGGACTTATTCCAAGCACCATGAAGATGGATTATCTGACCTTTAAAGTACCTCTCAAAATTGATGCCTCAAGAGATTCACCTCACAATGCTAATCCTATGTTGAAGAAAGACCAAAGGCAAGATTGCTTAAATAATTCTCTTTATCAGATGCTCCCTTTTATTCATATCAGGCCTCATGATGATGATGAAGCACTTGGGGAAAAAGACACAAGCCAGAAGCCCAGCACTGGAGGCCAAGATGGAGAAGATCTCCACAGCCACCACGTATTTCCCCTGGGTGCTCATGTAGGCAGGGACGAAGGACAACCACACACTGCAAAAGACCAGCATGCTGAACGTGATGGATTTGGTTTCCTGGAAGGTGTCTGGTAACTTCCTAGCCAGGAAAGCTGCAATAAAACTGACAATAGCCAGGAAGACCATGAAAGACAAGACACTATAAAACACGACAACTGACCCTTCATTGCATTCCACAATGATTTCAGAAAACAAGGAGTGCATGTGGATGTCTGGGAAGGGGGGAGAGATTCCCAGCCAGACAGCACAAAGAGTGGTCTGAATAAAAGAACACGAGAAGACAATAGAAAAGGCCAGTCTTTTTCCAACCCATGTCCTCATCCTTGATCCTGGCTTCGTGGTCATGAAAGCGAGAACCACCGTGATGGTTTTGGCCAGCATACAAGAAACAGCCGCTGAGAAGATGATCCCAAAAGCAGTCTGTTGAAGCAGACAGGTCACCTTCATGGGTCGACCGATGAAAAGCAGAGAACAAAGGAAGGAGAGCAGGAGAGCAATGAGGAGGGTGTAGGAGAGGCTGCGGTTGTTGGCCTTGACAATGGGAGTGTCGTGGTACTTCAGGAAGGTTCGTAGCACAGCCGCTGTAGTAAAAGAAAGCACAAGGGCTGAAGTGGCCAAACCAGTCCCCAAAGTTTCTTCATAAGAGAGATAACTGAAATCCTTGAGAAGGCATGAATCTTGATCATTATTGGCATATTGATCTTCTGGGCACTGGAAACAGTCGTCTATATCTTGGAAAGCAAATATACATAGTTCAGGTAATATATACTTGGAAATATTTCTAATAATAAAAGTAACAGTAATGATATGTCTATGAAGGTTCTCAGTCATCCAGGTGGAATTGTCTGTAGCTTGAATCATGTCAACTGGATTTCTATTTTCTCAGTGGAAACATTTCGCTCCTTATCCAAGGAGCTTCTTCAGACTGAGCAAAGTTAGTAAGGGAATCCTTAAATATGTTTCTAGGTGGCTGTGTGACCTTGCACCTGGGGCTAGGTCATGGTTATTTTGAGATGTTATTTTAAGTCCTTTTATCATCTAAAGGAGGATCGTTAAGATCACCATGCTGCTGTTGAGCTTGTGAAATGGTCTTAATCTTCCTAGGCACAGAAGACAAAGCAGGAAGGAAAATAGGGGAAAGATTGTGCCTGAGGCCCCCACCTCTATTCAAGAAAGGATTTTCCAAGTTGGCATAAATGGATTCCTTTTATTACCTTTTTGAGAGAGGGGTCAAGGAATCCATTTATGCCAACTTTTCCTTGAAAAGGAAAAATTGCTGTTTTAGGTGGAGATTGAATGAGATGTTTTTACAAAAGGAAATGGTAGTGGAGGATTGCAGAAAGAAGAATTTAAATAATTTTTTGAGAATAAACTTAATAAAGGAATGGAAGTAAGAACAGTTTGGGATGCAAGCAAAGCTTTTGTAAGAGGATATTTTATACAAGGTAATGGTGAATTTAAAAAGAAAAGGCAAGAGAAAATACAAGTGAACATCAAATAGAACTGATTGAGAAAACTGGTTTTAAGAGTGAGGAAAAAGTAAAATACTTGTGTATTAATATGACGAACATGAATTTTGTGTTATATCAACATAATTATATTAAGACATGGAATGAAATTAAGTATATGTTAAGATAGGAGAAATTAAAATTGTCACAGTTAGAGAGAATTTTTATGATAAAAATTAATGCTTTTCTTAGAATGCTGTTTTTGTTTTAGACAATACCTGTATTGACAACAGATGTACCATTCAAGCAATGGCAAAAGGGCATATCTAAATGTGTTTGGCAAGGGAAAAAACCATGAGTTAAATATAAAGTGTTACAAGATGCAATGGAAAGAGGAAGATTGGGATACAGCTGAAAACACATCTGTGGATCTCAGCACAAGAAGTATTTTATAGAAGAGAAACAACAGGCAAAGACAAATGATTAATGTACCTTTAATTATTGGAAAATCATCAAAGGGCATATAAAATTAAATCAAGAGAGGAACTAATGGCAGAAGAATATTGTTGTCAATGGTTTTCCCATTTACCAAAAACATTTAAATGGATAAAAAGACGTACGTTATAGAGCAAAGTAAGACAGAACTGAAATTCTAATTGTGTACTGATGATGAACATGTAATTGTTAAAATGGGGATGCTCCAACACTCCAACGGTTCGAGCCCAGCTCCACGTGCCGGAAGTGGGCTCATATCATTTCGTCCATAGCTCCTGCCCACCTAGCATTCGAAAGCATACCGTCTGCGAGTAGATAAATAGGTACTCCCATTTCGGTGGGGGGGAACACTGGTGGCACTCTATGCGAAGAGCAGGAACTGGCACTGCATCTGCCTGGATGCAATCGGCGGAGGATCAATGGAAAAAAAAACCTGGATGAGCCAACTTCTGTAGGAACACTGCTGGCCAGCTGATGCAAAGCTTGCTCGCCGTCTTGTGCTGAACCAGTGCAACAAAGAACTAGCAACTGCTGGCACCAGAACACCTATCGTGTGTAAAACCATTGTAGGCTCCCTGGCAATGTATACCATATGCTAAATAAAATAAATATTAAAGCGTATAAACATTTGTTCCAATTTGAAACAGAGGAAGAACAAGTTAAAAGTATACAATAGTGGACTAAGAATTTTGGTTATGATATACAAATTGATCAATAGGAAAATATGTTTTAAAAGTTGAAATTTACATTAAGTTACGATCTTAATGAGAATTTTTACCGATGTCGGTAAAATAAGTACCCAGCTTGTTGGGGGAAAGATAATTACGACTGGGGAAGGCAATGGCAAACCACCCCGCTCTATAGTCTGCCAGGAAAACTTTTTGAAAGCAGCGTCTCCCCAGGGGTTACATGACTCAGTAGTTGCACAGGGGAACCTTTCCTTTCCAATGATCTTAAAGATAATTATTATAAAATGGTGTGTCATTGGTACATAATGCCAAAGAAATAATCTAGAATGTATAAAGGAACTCCAAATGTATGTTGGAAATGTGAACAACATTAATGGGCATTTTATCATGCTTGGTGGACATGTAAAAATGGTAATAATTTTTTTTATTCAAATACACACATTGATACATAGGATTTTAAAGATTAATGTTCAATTGAAGCCAGAACTTTTCCTTCTAGGACTGATGGATAGAAAGTTAGAAAAGAGTCATGGAAGATTATTTCAATATACTGTATGATTGCTGCGGCAAGATCATTTTATGCACAAAAATGGTGATGAAATTGACAGAACTTGCTGAGATAGACAAATGGACTTCTTTGATTAGAGAAAGGACAATATCTACCGTATTTTCCGGCGTATAAGACGACTGGGCGTATAAGACGACCCCCAACTTTTCCAGTTAAAATATAGAGTTTGGGATATACTCGCCGTATAAGACCTCTCCTGGCCATGTGCCGGAACGCAGCCCCCAGGGAAGAGCAGGAGGATGAGTGCGGGGCGGCGTACTGCATTGGGTCCCGTCCCAATGCTAGGACTGGCAGTTTAAATACGAAACAGTACAGTGAAAGGAAAGAGAGGAAAGTAGTGGTATTGCTGCATTGTTCTGATCATGAAATTACATTAATGCTCCAGCCTTGGAAGGTCCTCTCCAGTGTCTTGCTGGCTCCTATCCCTTTCATTTATTAATCTCCTTAATGCACTGAGCAAACAGACATTAGAATTATAAAACAGGCAGTGGGCCCTGTCATTCCTCTGACCTATGTTTTAGGCTTCATACTATTCACCAATTGCACATATGCATACACAAACACACACACACACACTTACTTGGACAATTACTGGTGCAGGAAAAAAGGTCATCTTGACAGGAAGGTGATCTCATGGCATATAACAAACTTCCATTAAAATTAAAAAGATATGGGAGTTGGATAAGGAAAAAAAATTAAAACCGTTAACACTTTAGCTGTACCTTTGTCTGCTCCATAAAAGTGAAATATTTTTTGACTTGAGATAACAAATGAGGAGTCATTCTGTAATATTCCCTGCCCCAAACCTAGAGCTGGGTAATATTTTATAAGGGTCAATCAAGCAACATTCTTAGGTGCCTTTTTGGTTAGCCCTAATAAAGGTATTATGACCGAACAATTGATTGATTGATTGATTGATTGATTGATTGATTGAAACATTGAGATTTCTAGCAGGCTCAGAATAAATACAAGTAAAAATATTATTTTGTATTTTAAAATGCAACACACAAACATGTCCAAAACAGCACCAGAGAAATATAAGTGTAGTGATAAAAATGTCATTGTTTAAAATGGCAACTGATAAAAAATTAATGATGATTAGACTTTAATCAGTGGCATTTAAAAGGAAGGTCATCACCATCTTCCAGACTGTTATTAGTGAGGAAGCAAGACAACACTTCTTCAAAAGGGAATTTTGACCGCTGCTCTTGCTGCCGCTGCTTTTAGTGTCGCTGGTGAGGTGAAGCGAGGCGCCCGTTGAGTGTTGTGGGCGACTTTGGAGCCCGTCGTGGAGCCACTGCATTTTGCCCCCTCCCTTCCCAAGGCTGCTCCGAGGGAACGGAGTTCGCTCCCCCCTCCCCGCGTTTCTTTTTTAAGTGCAGCGACGGGACCCAATGCAGTACGCCTCCCCGCGGTCTTCCTCCTGCTCTTCCCTGGGGGCTGCATTCCAGCGAGCGGCTGCGAGTACCATATTTTCCGGCGTATAAGACGACACCCGGCGTATAAGATGACCCCCGACTTTTGAGAAGATTTTCCTGGGTTAAAAAGTCGTCTTATACGCCGGAAAATACGGTACATTTATTGGTGACTAGGAACTGGTTATGTACTTTTTGTATAAAAATGGGAAAAAAACCGACCTTGCAATTTATGGTTTTGATGATTAGACAGGATAGATTATAGAAAAAAGAGGATCATGATATAACCTCAGAGAAAGATGTTAAAATATAATTGTACTTATAACTGCTGTGAAGAATACTGGAAGCCATTTCTTTATATCTTTTGTGTTTTATATCTTTCTCTTTTTTCTGTTTTCTTCTACTTTTTTCTTATTGCAGTTTTACCTTTTTCCTTTATTTCTCTCTTTCCTTTTCCTTTTTTTCAGTTCTGTTTTAGTTTGTGTTAGTTCTTAGTATTGCTGTTAAATCTTTAAATAATAAATTGTATTAAAAAAAATCTTTTGCACAAAGTCTGTTCTGTTTATCCTATGTAGAATCCAGAGGGTCATTGCTGGCTGATGGTGGCATATATTACATTAGAGAAAGAGCATCTGAAGTCACCTCTAATCTTATGCGTGAATTTGTTAAGGCCTGTGATGGTACCCTTGGTGTACCTATGGGGGAAAAGTAGGCATCTGGGTTTGTTGCAGGGTCTCGTTCCCATGTCAGCAACATTGTCCTGTTGTTTCTTCTTGCTTGTGAAAATTTGCTTCAGGCTGGGTAGTTGTCTGTATGCAAGTTTGGGCCCGGCACCCAGTGCCTGAGAAAGTGCAGTGTCATTGGACTTGTATCGTATGGTATGTATCTTATTAATAATGTGTTAGTGACTTGAGCAGTGAGCTGTAGGTACCAACCAGTGATATTCATTGTTCTGTTTTTTTTGTGATCTGTCTTTAATAGGTCCTCCATGGTATAAATCTGGATCTATTCATTTGCCTACTGATTTTGTTGGGTAGGTAGCTCAGCCTCTTGAGTGCTTGCTTTAATTCCGTCAGCTGAGTCTCTTTCTCAAGCGGGCCAGAACAAAGGCTGTTGTAGCATATAACCTGGATATAGACTATATATTTTGTGGTGTGTTCTGGAAGGAAGCTGAAAGCATGTAGGTATGCATATAGGTATTCATGGCAATCTATAGGATTCCTGTATAAAGGGGTGTTTATGTGTCCACTGTGTAGTTCTACTGTGAGGAGTTTCAGGGGGTAAGAACAGAGAAAGCATTCTAGGTCAGCCATGAAGATGTTGGCACATTTTGAAGCCATTTGTGTGCCCATCGCTGTGCAACTGATATTTAGGAATATATTATTGCCAAAGATAAAGTAGTTATGACTGAGTACAAAGTCACAAAGTTTCTACTGAGACTCATTCTGATTTTTGACTGACATAGAATAACATAACAAAAACAGTGATGGTTTTTGAATGTGCAGTGTTCATTTCCTACTTTCATGAATAGAAACTCATTTGTATAATGAGAATTATAATGTATAATGAGAATTAAAACTCAGATTATCTTGAGACACAGGAGAGAAAACTATTTTGCTGCTATTATTGTCTTACATGTACAGAAGTGAGAGGAAACATCATAGAGTGGAAAGTGTTTTTAGGAACATGAGTTGCACCATTTCTTCACATTGATATTCTCAGTATTGGATGTTCTACATTTTCTTTCCTCACAATTATAGTGATCTTAAGATGAATCATAGACACATTCCCACTGCCAGAGTGTATATTAGGGATATAAGAAGCAGGTGTTTGGAAAAGCTGCATAGGAGAACAAATGTGGATTTTCCAATGCCGAAAAAATGGCAAAAATATGACTGAATGGAATAACAAGTTAATGATGACACCAACAAGAAGTGGATTTAGACAATGAATTGAACAAATCTAATTCATAATAAGAAAGACAAGTAAATTGGCAGGTAGATAGAAAAGTTGATGATAGATACAATAGATGGATGGATAGATAATAAATAGTAGATACTATAGATAGATAGACAGACACACAGACAGAGATAAACAGATAGATGGTTTACAATACAGCAAATGCTAAACCTTTTGGAGGTTGTGGTATTTCACTTTTGACATCATTCCAAATGACGTCTTTATATGTGTAGGTGGATGTGTAGTGCAGTGTGTTTTCAAAAATCTTTTTCCATATTGAAGGGTTCTTTTAAAATTCTTATTATTGTGGACTTTATCTTTCCCTGATCCACAGCACATAAAACATTTCCATTGTTTATTCTTTAAGGCAACACTGAATGAAAAACTATGAGCATGTGATTATCTACTGTACCTTGTAATTATCCAATTAGACATAATTGTCTCCATTTCTTTTCCAAATCCTTGAGAGTGTCAGAGTGGAAAACATGAACAAAGGCAAAGGATGCTATTAATATTCCCCCAAACGTTCAGTGTTGGGGCTGCAGGCAGACAAGTGTTTGTTCCTTTGATCATTGATACGTTACATCTTCCAATTTGGTCTTCAAAACTATTGAGAGAGTCATGGCAGGCTCTGTGATTTGGAAATATGCACTTGCCAAAGTGGAAACAGGTGTATTTATATGCAGAAGGAAGAATTTCAGGCAATATGGTGGTATTTATTGTTTCATTATTAGTATCAATGCCTGGGTGGTGTGTAAGGTCCCTAACCATAATTGCAATATTAGTAAACCTCTCCCTATTCTTCATAATTACACTCAGTCTGGAGATCTCAGAATTGCCAGCATTATTTCTCAGCTCTATGTCTTTTCGAATCCTGTTACTTTCATTCAACACCCTTCTTTGGAACTTCGTGATGATTTTGCGTAAGTTTTGTATTTTTACTCCAGTGTGAATCAAATGATTCTCAAGGCAATCACCACTACAGCTACCATCACCCAGTAATACACAGGGTGCTTTAGTCTTTTAAACCATTTTTTTAACCATTAACATTCTGATGTGGAAACTCTCTGTCAATACCAGCATTCTTCTGTTGAATGAATGAATGGTACCAAAGCACCTTGATTATATTATTCATAGAATAACCACTAAGGAGAAAATTCAAGGGATAGCTCAAGGGCCCAGATTATGTTTGACTTAAATTTATGTATAGGTATAAGTTAGCTAAGTTTAGCTATGACTTCTTTTTTGCATTATAGGTATCAGAAGTAACTTTCCTACCTCTTAGTTCCCATCCACTGTTATGAAGCTGGTTTGTGATACTGTGAATTCTATATACATGTACAATGCAAATTATATTGACTAAAACAAAGCCAATGCTTGCTTGTTCAGAAAAGGCCAAAGGAGTGTATTTTTATACAATTTATTAAATGCTCAGTATTTAAATGAATTTAAGCATAAATACAGGAAATACTTTTGGGAACCATTTGCTTTAATAACAGCATGTAGTTTTCATTGCAGAGTATTGTTCCAGAGTTACCAACAAATCCTGGCCTTAGTTTTTGCTATAAAGGAGATCAATGAAAATTCCCAGATTTTACCCAATGTCACTGTGGGATTCAACATCTATAATAGCTACTTCAGTCCAAGCTGGACCTACCTTGCCTCAATGGAGCTTCTCTTTGCTCAAAATAGATTCATCCCTAATTTTAAGTGTGGTGTCCAAAAGAATCCAGCTGCAGTCATTGGGGGACCTGACATCTGTCTCCACATGGCAACCATACTGGACATCTACAAAGTTCCCCAGGTAAAGTGTGCTGATGACACATGAGAACAGAACAAGCCATTTATTGTTCTTGTGATTTTTTGGATGCAATTTTGTGGCTGAGGGTTGGGAAAAGGTATGATTGAAGGTTATGATTGAAAAATAAAGCTTACATTATGCTGAACGATCAAATTTTAATCAAAATCTTGGTTAAAAAGATACAGAAAGTTTCAGGTTTGTGAAACAGACTTGTAAATTCCATTCATTTACAGATATGGACATTACCTGGCCTTTGTTTTAGGCTTCAGCCAGCTAATGGCTTCATCCCAGAATCCGTTTCTTGATCAGAAAGTAATGCATCATTTTAGTCAGAAGGTCGCTGTTTGACGTTATGACTTCTTCTTTCCAAATTCAAATGTTTCCACTAAAGCTAAAATATTTCATTAGGAAAAAGCTTTAATTCAGACTTCTGATTGATTTTTGATTGATTGTATAATCAGTGTTCATACTTGGCAAGGAGAGGAATCTTTGTGTAACCAGAAGACAGGTTGCTATATATTAATATTTGTGTATACTGTATTTAAATGCTATGTTTTTACATAAAATTACCAAAAGTCTTGGTCACTCAGATAATTTAGGAGCAGTGTGCCAAAAGTCATATTCAATTTGTTTAAGAATATCAACCTAGACACACAAAGAAAAATTCCATGATTAAGTTTTTGTTGGCACAGGGTGTCCAGTCTCGATCTAGATTATGTTGTATGGGGTTTTGAGCCTTTGAACCCCCACTGAATTTTTATGCTTATTCTGTTCTCTGAAGAAAAGTTTTACATTCATTTTAATGGGAACTCCTTCCCAATGCAACAGCCTTCATGCATCTGAAATGTCAGGGCTTTGATTTGAAATATCCCCTGTAATTTTGTATATATTTTTCAAAAGACACACATGCAATTGGTAAGTTGTAGTTCTTTTAATTGTATTCTTCATTATTCAGCCTTGAGCAGTAGAGCACATGCTCAACTCAGTTTCCTCCTAAGGCTAATAGGCTTTAGTTCTTCTCCAGGTACATTCATAACTGATTTTATGATTGTTCACCACCCAGAGTCACTTGTCTGAGATGAGCAGCTATGGAAATTGAATTAAATAAATAAATATCTCATGTTCACAATACATTGGAAAAAAATTAAAATAGTCCAGTTTGCTCATATTCACCATAGACACACATGGAAACCCATAATACATCACAACTAATATTTGAAAATAGGCATTATCATTTAGAAAGTATAATACTATAGTTGATGTAGTGGTTAAGGCACTGGGCTAGAAACCAGGAGACCATGAGTTCTGGTACTTTCTTAGGCAAGAAGCCAGCTGGGTGACCTTTGGCTAGTCACTCTCGCTCAGCCCTAAGAATCAGGCAATGGCAAACCACTTCTGAAATCTTGCCACAAAAACTGCAGGGACTTGTCCAGGCAATCGCCAGGAGTCAACAATGGCTCAAGGGCACAAAACAAAAAACAAACAAACAAACAGCACTATTTAGGATGAAAAACAGCCTTACACATTCTTCATTCTTCTACTTCATTTTTCTTAGCTGACATATGGATCTGCTCCACTCATGGATAAAGGAACTCAGGCTCTTTTTATCCAACAAATGTTTCCAGATGAATCCCACCAACACACGGGACTTCTCCAGCTATTGCTGTATTTTAGATGGATCTGGATTGGAGTTCTTGCTATGAATGATGACAAAGGAGAGAAATTTGTACAGGTTGTGCTCCCCATGTTTTCCCAGCATGGCATCTGCTTTGATTTCGTAGGAGAGTTCCCAAATGTAGCTTTTTACACTGACTTTACAGATGTAATGGATGAAATATACAAAACCTACTATATTATTGTGAAGAGCACAGCCAAGGTGATAGTCTTATATGGTGCAATGGAGTCCATGACCTTTTTGAAAACGTTAGTGCAGTATTCAGAAGTGGAGGATATATCAGTGAAGACAAAGGTCTGGATCATGACTGCTGGAATGGATTTCACATCCATTTCTCTTCAAAGAGATTGGGATATAAATTTCCTCCAAAGTGCTTTATCTTTTGCAGTTCATTCAAAGGAGGTGCCAGGCTTCCGGGAATTTCTTCTAATCAGAAATCCAACCATAGTAGAACATGATGGGTTTCTAAGGAATTTCTGGGAGCATGCATTCATATGTTTGTTTCACCACTCTGATCCAGGTAATCAAAATGGCACAATATGTACGAGGAAGGAGAAGATGTCAACCCTTCCTGCTTCTGTGTTTGAACTTAGTATGACTGGCCACAGCTACAATGTATACAATGCTGTCTATGCTGTAGCGTATGCTTTGGTGGCAATGCGTTCATCAAAAACCAAGCACAACAATATTGTGGGCAGAAGAGCACAGAAGCTTCAGAACCAACAATTGTGGCAGGTAATATTCAGAGCAGAGATATGCAGGATAACTGCAAGTTCAGTCTATAGGCCACATAGAAGGCTCACTCCAAAGGAAGTTGGGGCATCTAAGTGCCAGGTCTGCCCCCAATTCCATTCTTACACCATCTTAGGACCACAGAGGACATAAGAAGAAATTTTATATTAATATTATGCATGGTAGATATAGACCATAATCTCCCTATATAGACTAGACCATTCGTTTGGTCAAATTTGGAGAGAAACAATGGAAGATATCCCCTGCATGTATTACCTGTCCAGTGCCCTCCAAAGAAGGAATATCCTGATGCTCATTGCTAGATATGGCTCACACACTGAACGAGAAAATGAACTCGTAATAACAAGGGCACGTCATTACATAAAAATATTTGAAATTGATGCTACAGTGTTCCCCTTGCGTCAGCTCCAGTGCTAGAGCTGTTCATGACCTTGCTAGAGATGGTGTCCTAGAGTCAGGCATTCATATTCTCATCTTATTCTCATATCCAATATTCCTCACTATTGCTCAGAAACAGAAAAACAGAAACCCCATGAATACTTCCTGAGAAGGATACCTGGTGGATACAAATACCTCCCTCTAGGGACACAGGTTGAAACTCATTAAGGGAGGAAAAACATTTTTAACAATCAGGACTCTGACCAGATATAGAATGATGAAAGATTCTTACATATTTTATCAAGAGTCCCCTTCAGGGAGATGATGCGGTGATAGAAGTTGAAACATAAATAAATAAATAAATAAATAAATAAATAAATAAATAAAATAAATCTTCCCTTCCTCTCTCTCTTTAATTTAGCTTTATCCATTCCTGAGAAGGGTCTCATTCAACAACAGTGCTGGAGAAAAGATTTCATTTGACAAAGATGGGGAACTAATTGGTGGATTTGATATTATTAACTGGGTCACATTCCCAAACCAGTCATTTTTGAGGATCCGGGTTGGAAGGATAGATCCCATGGCTTCCTCAGACAAGTTCTTCAACATATATGAGGATTCCATCATGTGGCCAAAAAGCTTTAATCAGGTGGGGTCTGACTAGTTACCTTTTCTTTCATTTAAATAACATTAAAAATATTCCATATTCAAATATGTTTCTTAGCTCCTTCCTGGGATAAGCAAATATTTCAGCTGCTCTGGAGGAGTTTTTTTTAAAAAGGCTATAATTTCCTTGGAACAGAAAATGACCTCTACATATCTCATGTTTGTAGTTGGATTCTAAACATGTTATAAATTGCTACAATTTACAATATCAGAAAAGTTTCTTTTTCACTTTGAGTTTTTCTTAGTCATGGACTCAGAAACCTTGGTTTTGAAATCTGCAATCGTATAAATTGGTTTTCTTCAAACTGTTATCAGATTGGTATCAGATTGGTACCACCTATTCATATCAGCATGTAGGTCCCATCACCCCTATTGAACCCAGCCACTGTCTTCCTGGATAGGGATGATACATAATATTCTACAATCCATTTAGATCAGTGTTTTTGAACTTGGCAACTTTAAGATGTTTGAAATATATAATATATTTACAGTTTAAACTTTATTGATTTTTAGAGTATAGATAAAATACAAAATAGAAACTACAGAAAAACATGAAAATAGAACTAAAGAAAAAAAAGAAAAAACTATGAAGTGCAAATAGACAGAAAACAAAGACGGAAAAGTGACTTCCGACTTTCTCCAATACAGATATAGATAAATTTACAAAAATAATCTCTTACCAATGATTAAACCATACTAACATTATTTCTATTAAAATAAACCAATTAATCATTAAAACCCAAAATCAAAACATCATTTTTTTCTACCACAAGCAAGTACCCTAGAAGTGGTTGCCAAACAGATAAAAATCCAGAAACTAAATGTTCTCTAATTAATGCTGTCAATTTAGCCATCTGGGCCAGATCCATTAATTTAACAATCCAATCTTCAACCGGAGGTATCTGTGGATCTTTCCATCTCTGTGCATATAAAAGTCTTGCAGCTGTAATAATATATAAAAGCAAAACTCCATATTGTTTCTCCAGCTCCTTCTCCATCAAACCCAAAAGGAACAGTTCTGGCTTTTTTTGTATATTCACTTTTAAAATCTCTAGAATAATAATACATATTTGATCCCAAAATTTTTTGGCTTTCTCACAGGTCCACCAGAGATGATAAAAAGTTCCTTCTCCCTGTTAACACTTCCAACAAACATTAGTTACACCATTATACATTGGTTAGATACCAACGATACATCATCTTATAAAAGTTCTCTTTTAAGTTATAATTTAAGGTAAATTTCAAGCCTTTATTCCACATATTTTCCCATTGTTCAAGCATAATATTATATCCAAAATTCTTAGCCCATTTGATCATACATTCTTTTACCTGTTCATCTTCCAAATTCATCTGTAACAAATTTTTATACATTTTAGTAATAACATGTTCATCATTCATACAAAGTTCCATTTCAAACTTAGTTATTTCATTAACAAATTTAAAGTTCTTTTTATCCATTTTAAAGCGTTCTGACAATTGCATATAAGTAAACCAGTGACATGTAAAACCTTCCAACTCTAACATGTCCCTTGTTTTAATCTTTGGTTCACTTTCTTCAAAATTCAACAAATCTTTCTATTTTAACCAACTTATTCCTCCCACATTTTCTCTTCTAACAAATGCTTCTTGAGGTGACAATCACAATGGTACATTAGGAGACAATCTTACCTTATATTTGTTCCTGATCCTTAGTATGGCACTCCTAACAAAATGATTTTTAAAATCCTTATTAACTTTAACTTTATCATACCACAAATAGGAGTGCCACCTGAATCTTAATTCATGTCCTTCAAGCTGTAATAATTTCTTGTTCTCCAAAGT
Source organism: Charina bottae (assembly GCA_023362775.1). Lineage (NCBI taxonomy): Eukaryota > Metazoa > Chordata > Lepidosauria > Squamata > Charinaidae > Charina > Charina bottae. The sequence continues at coordinate 11,404,843 of JALMGJ010000011.1, forward strand.
AATCCATTCCTTCATCCAAAGCAAAGAAGCATCAAAATATAGTTTTAAATTAGGCAAGCCCAAACCTCCTCGTTCTTTAGCATCTTTCAACAATTTATACTTAATTCTTGGTTTCTTGCCTTGCCAAACAAATTTTGAAATATCTTTCTGCCATTCTTTAAATGGTAAATCTGTTGTCAAAATTGGTAAAGTCTTAAACAGACACAACATCCTAGGCAAAACATTAATCTTAATCACAGATATTCTTCCCATAAGAGACAATTGTAATTTTCCCCATCTTAACAAGTCATTGTTCACATCATTCCAAATTTTTACATAATTATTTTTAAACAACATACTATTCTTAGTTGACAGGATCACCCCCAAATATCTAACCTTTTTTTCAGTCTTAAAACCCATCTTACCCATCTGTAGTTTTTGGTCAGACATGGTCATATTTTTAATTAACATTTTTGTTTTTTGTTTATTTACTTTCAGACCTGCCAATGACCCAAACTCTTTCAATTTTCGCATCAGATGTTCCGCAGTATCCAATGGGTCTTGTAAAATCAAAACTAAATCATCAGCAAAAGCCCTCAATTTAAAAACTTCTTGTTTGATCTTTAAGCCCTTTATTTGTTCATCTCTTCTAATGTCTCTATTAAAAACTTCCAATAACAGAATAAAAAGCAGAGGAGACAAAGGACATACTTGTCTTGTTCCTTTCTGTATATAACACAATTCAGTTAATTCTTCATTCACAATAATGTTTGCTTGTTGTGTGAAATATATAATATAGAATTCCTCTCTCTCTCTCTCTCTCTCATACACACACACACACACATGCACACACACACACAAACACACAAACACACACACACACACACACACAAACACACACATACTCTTGGCCCAAGATTTTGAAATTTACAGTCCTCTGCACTAGATTTCTTCAATATCTAGATGAAGGTTACGGACCGATCATCACTTCTCAGCACTGATATACTGACATGATGTATTGAGGGTGGGATTCTGTTTGTGTTATGCATTATACACATCACTGTTGCATTTTTTTTCAGATATCGATGACTGCTCTACATGTCCTGATGATTATTATCCAAGCCCTGAAAGAAGTATATGCATTCCAAAGCGCATCACTCTTTTGCCCTCTGAAGAGCCTATGGGGATCAGTCTGTTCTTTTTCATTCTTTTTCTTTAATGACAATTTTGGTAGTCACAATTTTCATTAAACACAACGGCAATCCCATAATGAAATCTAATAACCAGAATCTCACATACATTCTCCTTCTTTCTCTCCTCCTCTCTTTCCTTTGTGTGTTTCTATTTATTGGGAAACCTGATAAGATTTTGTGTCTCCTACTGAGATGATCTATTGAGGGTGGGAATAATGGTTATAGCTGTACATGACTAGAAGTCCATAAATTCCTACAATTGTAGAAGTTTAATGAAACAGTTTCAGACCAATTGCCTCTCAGAATATCTTCGTACTATTTCAAACTTGTTTATCAATCCCTTTTTAATCTGTTGATTCCCCAGTAACAGTATCTCTCCAAACACTTCCTTTCCCTTTTATTTCTTAAAATATTCTTCTTCATTCATGGATAGGCATCACCATTTTCTTTGTGTAATGATCATTGTGAGGCAGGATACAGCAAGGTCAAAAAAGAAGGGGAGCCGTTTTGCTGCTACGATTGTCTTCTGAATTAATTTTTTTCTGAAATCCAGGAGTGAGGGGGCCTGTCTTATCCCTGGTGGGAGGATGTTCCATAGGGCAGGTGCTGCTGCAGAGAAGGCTCGCCTCCGGGACCCCACTAGGTGGAATTCTTTCATAGAAGGGGTCCGCAGTATGCCCTCTCTGCAAGATCGGGTGGGATGATGTAATCAGGATGAGGTGGTCCCTCAGATAACCTGGTCCCGTGCCATGTAGGGCTTTAAAGGTGATGACCAACACCTTGAATTGGACCCGGAAGCAAACTGGTACCCAATGCAGCTCATGGAGCAGAGGTGTTATATGTAATGATCTTGATGCACCTAAAACTGCCCGTGCAGCCGCATTCTGCACCAGCTGTAGCCTCCGGATATTCTTCAAGGGTAGCCCCATGTAGAGTGCATTGCAGTAGTCTATATGGGAGACAACCAGGGTATGAGTGACCGTTCGAAGGGACTCTCGGTCAAGGAAAGGGCGTAACTGGCGCACTACACGAAGTTGAGCAAAGGCCCTCCTGGCCACGACTTACAGTTTAAACTTTATTGATTTTCAGAGTATAGATAAAATACAAAATGGAAACTACAGAAAAGCATGAAAATAGAACTAAAGGGGAAAAAAACTATAAAGTGAAAATAGACAGAAAACAAAGACGGAAAAGTGACTTCCGACTTTCTCCAATACAGATATAGATAAATTTACAAAAATAATCTCTTACCAATGATTAAACCATAGTAACATTATTTCTATAAAAATAAACCAATTAATTATTAAAACCCAAAATCAGAACATCATTTTTTTCTACCACAAGCAAGTACTCTAGACGTGGTTGCCAAACAGATAAAAATCCAGAAACTAAATGTTCTCTAATTAATGCTGTCAGTTTAGCCATCTGGGCGAGATCCATTAATTAAACAATCCAATCTTCAACTGTAGGTATCTGTGGATCTTTCCATCTCTGTTCATATAAAATCTTACAGCTGTGATCATATATAAAAGCAAAACTCCATATTGTTTCTCCAGCTCCTTCTCCATCAAACCAAAAAGGAACAGTTCTGGCTTTTTTTGTGTATTCACTTTTAAAATCTTTTGAATAATAATACATATTTGATCCCAAATTTTTTTGGCTTTCTCACAGGTCCACCAGAGATGATAAAAAGTTCCTTCTACCTGTAAACACTTCCAACAAACATTAGTTACACCATTATATATTGGTTAGATACCAACGATACATCATCTTATAAAAGTTCTCTTTTAAGTTATAATTTAAGGTAAATTTCAAATATATGCATTCCAAAGTGGATCACTTTTTTGCCCTATGAAGAGCCTGTGGGGGTCAGTCTAACTGTTCTTTCTCTTTCTTTTTCTTTAATGACAACTCTGGTAGTCACAATTTTCATTATACACAAAGACACTCCCATCATCAAAGCCAACAACCGGAATCTCACCTACATTCTCCTTCTTTCTCTCCTCCTCTCTTTCCTTTGTGTGTTTCTATTTATTAGGAAACCTGATAAGATTTTGTGTCTCCTACTGAGATGATCTATTGAGGGTGGGAATAATGGTTATAGCTGTACATGACTAGAACTCCGTAAATTCCTACAATTGTAGATGTTTAAATAAACAGTTTCGGACCAATTGCATCTCAGAATTTCTTCCTACTATTTCACTCTTGTTTATCAATCCCTTTTTAATCTGTTGATTCCCCAGTAACAGTATGTCTCCAGGAACTTCCTTTCCCCTCTATATCTTAAAATATTCTTCTTCATTCATGGATAGGCATCACCATTTTCTTTGTGTAATGATCTTTGTGAGGCAGGATACAGCAAGGTCAAAAAAGAAGGGGAGCCGTTTTGCTGCTACGATTGTCTTCTGTGTCCAGAGGGGAAAATATCAAAGGAGAAGGGTAGGAAGGTTCCAAATATAATTGGAGTAAGCCATTTGGTATAACTGTGTTATGCATTATATACACCACTGTTGCATTCTTTTTTCAGATCTGGATTACTGCTCTCCATGTCCTGAAGATTATTATCCAAACCCTGAAAGAAATATATGCATTCCAAAGCGGATCACTTTTTTGTCCTATGAAGAGCCTATGGGGATCAGTCTAACTGTTCTTTCTCTTTCTTTTTCTTTAATGACAACTCTTGTAGTCACAATTTTCATCAAACACAAAGACACTCCCATCATCAAAGCCAACAACCGGAATCTCACCTACATTCTCCTTGTTTCTCTCCTCCTCTCTTTCCTTTGTGTGTTTCTATTTATTGGGAAACCTGATGATATTGTATGTCTCCTTCGACAACCAGCTTTTGGCATCATCTTTTCTGTAGCAGTTTCTTGTGTATTGGCCAAAACCTTTGTTGTGGTTCTAGCATTCATGGCCACCAAACCTGGTTCCAGAATGAGGAAATGGGTAGGTAGAAGAATGGTCAGTTTCATTCTTCTTTCCTGCTCCCTTGTTCAAGCCAGCTTTTGTGCTGCATGGCTGATAATATCTCCACCATACCCAGATTTTGATGTGCACTCCATGTCTGAAGAAGTCATCATGGAGTGCAGTGAGGGATCAGTCACCATGTTCTACTGTGTCTTGGGGTTTCTGGGTTTCCTGGCCGTGGTCAGCTTCTCTGCTGCTTTTCTATCCAGGAAGCTACCTGACAGTTTCAATGAAGCCAAATTTATCACCTTCAGCATGTTGGTCTTCTGCAGTGTTTGGCTGTGCTTTGTTCCAACCTATCTAAGCACAAGAGGAAAATATATGTTGGCTGTGGAGATCTTCTCCATGATCGCCTCTAGTGCTGGCTTATTGGTGTGTATCTTCTTTCCCAAATGTTTTATCATTGTAATGAGACCTGAACTGAACAATAAGCATCATCTAATGAAAAGGAAGATTTAAAAATCTGTCTCTTTGCCTCAAACCATTTGCAGGTACATGTCAGATTATTTTTCCCAATGTACATTTTAGCTGGAAAGCAGAATTCAATTCCACTGAATTTTTCTGTTGTTGTCCTGCCCTATGGAACCAAATGCCCCCTGATATGTGGATGGATTTTACCTCCTGAAAGGCTGTCAAGAACTGTCTTTTCTTCCATGTTTTAGCCCTGGAATATTAGGATGTTTTTGGTCATTAATTTGTTATATGTTGCCTTTGATTTTTTTCTTTGTATTAAATTATTTTGACTTTGTTTGGTTATAGTTATGGTGTTTTGTAGATTGGTGGCTAGCTGCTCAGAATTATATATTTACAAATGGGGCCATATATATGTTAAAAAATAAATAAATAAAACCACACATTGATTTTTTGATATTTTTCAGTATGGGGACTGAAACTATGGGGACATTTTGGCAGAGTAAAGTTTGATCTGGACACAACAACAACAACAACAACAACAACAACAACAATAATAATAATAATAATAATAATAATATAAGGGCAAGAGAGAGTGGTGGAGTTACTAGCTCTATGCATGTTTTCTTCTTTTTTATTTGAGTTGTTACAACAATGAGCTATATACAGCAGTCATTACCTTAATTGGATATAATTTTTAATGCAAATAATAAGTTTGATTTACTGACTGGGATTTATTTATATGCATTTTAGTATCACAAATTGGTCCTTTTCTAATAAATTTGCTACAGTGTGTTCACTGAAGAGAAAAGCATGTTCTGTGGTCATAGGACCAAACTGTGTTTTAGCAGGTTCAGTGAGGAAATAAGAAGCAGGGTGTCACTCTACCCAAAGCCCATTTATTGGTTTCCCTGGGGCAGGTTGGTAAAAGGAAGAAATTTGTAAAACAAAATATGTCGCATCAGCTATCAATTAATTAAGACGTTTTCTGGCCAGAGACAGGTAGACATAGTAAAAGACCACTTTGATCAAGAGTTATAAATGTGCATTCTTTGCTAGTGGAATGGGGGTCCCAACTATCCTAATAGAACAGAGCAAAACTGATGGTTTCCTCTAGAGGGTCACATTCAAATGGTGATGGTGTAGTAATATAAGTCTGAAAATTGCTGTGGACACCCTGGGGATCTGGGTGTAGAATTGGCACTTAAATATCACATCTACTTTCTGGGCAGTAAGGTTTCCATGGTCAAGGTTTCTTAGAATAAAAACAGTCAGTTTCTGGAGTCTCAACCTCCAGTGCCTGATTTCCTCATCTATTATCAGGACAGAATTAGATTCGATTTTTTGAATCTGTAAAGCTAAGAGGCCATTACAATCAATCTCAATCTGGTTTTTTTAGGCTAGCACTCCCCTTTCTGCTACTAATCGCTCCCAGATGTGGGTACCCATTTCCACTACAGCTTCCAACTCTCAAGTTGTCCAATACAGAACTGCTTCCTTTAATTTAGTATGTATACTAGCAACATACTCAGATCAAAGGACTGGGTTGACAACAGAGGCATTGATAGCAGAGTAATGCAGGAGAGCAGGTCAGGCATTGGTTTAGTAATCTCCAGGGTATTCCTCCAGTCCTTGGATGACCTTCTGCACTTTGGAGCAGTTGGGTTGCTCGGGTGCCATGTCTGGAATAGACACTAAAAGATGATTTTGACAGTCATAGCATCTTTCTTTTATAGGTGGACATCGTGTCCTGGCTTTTGTAGGTAGCAAGGATTCTGGCAATTTTGAACTCTTGATGAAATGGAATGGAGATATTTAAATTGGCTTCCCAATCTTGACTCATTGATGTACCTCCACTTACACGGTACAGTCAGTCTGTTGATTGGACCTTATGGATCTCTCTGGCTCATTGGCCAAGAAGTCGCATGTAGTTCTTCCCTTCTTTCCCAGCCTTTACTCATGTATCATACTCATCCCTCACAAGGGGAAGACATAATTTACCTCATTATTTGCTAGTAAAATATTACATACATTAGGAAAAAACAGACCTATGATCGATTTATTTATTTAAAGCATTTCTATAGCCACCCATTTAAAGCCCAATTCTGGCAGCTTAGAACCCCAAAATAAAAAAAAAAATGTACATCAACAAACAACAAATAACAAGAAAAGAAACAATAAAACCAGTAAAACAGGCACTACAACCATACTTTCCTGATGCGACTCCCAACCTTCTCTTCCCACTCTAATCTCATCCTATCCCAATGCTTGGGGGAAGAGCCAGGTGTTAAGTGCTTTCATGCAGGTTAAAAGTGTGAGGGCTGTTGGATCATGGGGGATAGGGTTTTCCATTGGGCAGGGGCTGCAATGGAGAAGGCTGTGAGGATTGTGGTCTTTGAAGTCTCAAGTCAGCAACACTCAATACATGCCATGTAGGATATATGAAGTTCCTTTATTTGAGATCAGCACCAAGCTCTGCTAAAGTCAGGAATGATTTTCACACCGAAAAGCATTCCTTAAATGACACCCAATCTGTCTTCTTTCTCACCCCTCCCTTCTGTGTGATAAATAGTCTAAAACAATTCCTTTCACTTTCCCGCTTCTCTGCCCTGTGCCAGGCTGTGACACCTGACCTTGTAGCTTCGTTCAGTAAACATTCTTCAATGGTCCTTCTGGAATGTGAGCCTTCTCTCCTCCTGTGAAATGCAAATGTCTAAGCTCTAAGCACTATCATTACACATGTCTACTCTACAATCCCCCTTCATAAGTTAACCCATGTCGGTGGGATGGATTCAGATGCAATTGACTATTACTTCTGGATTATTCCAACCTGACATATTGCTACCCTGAAGAAAAACCTCCCCACTCCCTTCACATGAGTCTAACAGAAAGAAAAACATGAAGATAGTATATTTAAACATGTTAAAACAGTTCAGCATTTTCAAGTTGGCTTCTCTGGATATTTCTCATGGAATTGCTTCACCAATTGAGGTGGTCAAACATTTCACTGATGAACCCACTCAGTATGCGTTTTTGTAAAATGTTAAGTACTGTAACTTTCCACGATGCCTGCTGGCATCTAAAATACTGTGGACTTCAAAATGTCTATGAAGGTTCTCAGTCATCCAGGTGGAATTGTCTGTAGCTTGAATCATGTCAACTGGATTTCTATTTTCTCAGTGGAAACGTTTTGCTCCTTATCCAAGGAGCTTCTTCAGTCTGAGCAAAGTTAGTAAGGGAATCCTTAAATATGTTGCTGTGTGACCTTACACCTGGGGCTAGGTCATGGTTATTATTATTTTTTGAGATGTTATTTCTAAGTCCCTTTATCATCTAAAGAACTTCAAAATGCTGTTCTCTGTTCTGTTCTGTTCTGTTCTGTTCTGTTCTGTTCTGTTCTGTTCTGTGGACTTCAAAATGCTGTTCTCCTTCAATCACCAATGGGGCAGGCTAAGTTGTTTCAGGATGCCAATGTTCTGAATCTCGTACAGGCTTTAAAAGGCTGTAATGGAAAACAGGGTGAATCTTTTTCAAATTTTTCGGTAATTGCAACTGCACAGTCACATCATTGATAATTTTAGTTATTGGGAAAGGACCAACATACTTTGATCCTAGTTTCTTTGAAGGCTGAGTAGACTTTAAATATTTTGTAGACAGATAAACCTTTTCTCCTACTTTCATTAGCCATTTCAGTGCTCTTTTACAATCAGCATACTTTTTGCAATCCGCTTTTGCATCCTCCAGTGCCTTTTCAATTAGTGGCCAACTGTCTGTTAACTGTTGTATCCACTCATCTAACAAAAGGATTTTAGTTTGTTTAGTTGGTAATTCCAGGATGGCAAGAAAGTCCATTCCATTCGCCACCTGGAACGGAGTAAACCCTGTGCTTTGCTGTACTGTGTTGTTGTAAGTGACTTCCGCAAATGGAAGTAAGTCCACCAAATCATCTTGTTGATAATTTACATAACATCTTAGGTACTGCTCCAATACTTGGTTCCGTCATTCTGAAGTCCCATCCGTTTCTGGATGGTGGGAGGAACTTAAACCATGCTGCACCTCAAGGGTCGGCAAACCGCGGCTCGCGAGCCACATGCGGCTCTTTGGCCCCTTGAGTGTGGCTCTTCCACACAATACCATGAGCAGGCGTGGACTCTAGGGGTAACGCACGATAGGTACTTAGGAGAAGAAAAGAAATCCTTCCAAATGGACGATTCGCTGGAAGGATTAGGATGGTGAAAAACACCGCATTTGCATTTCCACTAGAGGTCTCGTGCCTCGAGAAAAAGGTGCCCCCGCTCCCCGAAGCAGTGCACAATCCCAGATTTCTCCTCCCGTCTCCCCTGGAAAACAAACCATCTGAGCCATCTCAACTGAAAAAACTAGCATCCCCAGACTGCTAAGAGCTGCTGCAAATGGAAGCAAAGGCTCCTACTGTAATCCCGTCCCGCTCAAACCTTTCTTTGAGGAGTGAAGAGAACGGAAGAAACAAAGAGGTATTGAGTGGAGCCCAATCGAATCTTAGGGGGCAGAGCCACGCGAATAGCGAAACTAATAGGAAGACTCGCTCCTGCGATGGCGGAGATGGTAAATAGGAGCTGGCAGGAAGGAGCAATGGAGAGGGGGAAATTTGGAATTTACGGGGGAATCCTCAACCTCGCCTGCATTATCCCTGTACAGGTTTTCTCTCCCGACACGGTCTCACCACCACACCAGCCGTGGCTGTTCCCAGCTGGTGCCTAAATCACCCCCCCGCCGGGACTCCATCACCGTCAGCTCCACTACGCTTTAATGGTCGCCCGCCGAGCCCCCTGCACGCCTGCTTCTTCACACCTCCAAGCAGTGCAGACTCAACGCCCAACCTGACGTAGAGCAGGTCTCCTGGGAAGCCCATCCTGCTGCACTAAGGGGGCTTGGACCCAGGACCCCGGGCGCAGGACTGCAACTCTTCGCCCGACCTGTTAGCAAGGGCCCCAGGAAGCACAGCCCTCCGCAACATGAGCCGCACAGCCCACTTCGCCTCCCCGCCTTGAGAGGCCAGGCAGGTCCCGTTCTCTCCCGACCCTCCCAAAATCCAGATTCGCCCTTCCACCCGCCCCAATAAACCAGAACTACTGCACCTTTCCCCCCCCCAGCAGCCCACCTTGACAGCTGAAAATAAAAGCCTCAGTCGAGCCTCTCTTTCCCTTTTCCTTCTTCCAACCCCCCCGCCCCCTTCCACGCAATTGGCTCCTGCCCGCAAACCCCACCGCCTTCCATGCAATTGGCTCCTGCCCACAAACCCCACCCCCTTCCATGCGATTGGCTCCGGCCCTCAAACCCCGGCCCCTGGCCCTCGAGTGATGTTATAAATGTTATAAATGTCAAAATGGCTCCTGGCATAAAAAAGTTTGCCGACCCCTGCTCTACCCCAATCAGTTTTAAGAATGCTCTCCAAAACTTTGAAGTGAATTGGACCCCCTTGTCACTGATAATTCTTTCAGGGGGCCCGTGTAAACGATAGATATGCTGTATAAACATTTTGGCCAATTGCCCAGCCCTACGTAGACTAGCACATGGGATAAAATGAGTTTGTTTTGAGAACAAGTCCGTTACTATCCATATGACTGTTTTCTTTTTGCTCTCCGGTAGTTAAACTATAAAGTCCATAGCAATTTGTTTTCATGGTCTGCAGGGACTCGCCACGTTCTGTAACAGTCCTTTGGGTTTGCCTCCAGCCTGCTTTGCTATTGCACACTTTGGGCAACTAGATACATATTCCTGTACATCCTTACGTAAGGCTGGCCACCATAATTGCTGCCTTACTAAGTGCAAGGTTTTTATGAACACAAAATGACCAGCTGACTTAGTGTCGTGGCATCTCTCTAGAATTTTCTTCCGTAATGTTTCATGAATATAGGGTCTCTCACCTTTCCACCACAGTCCTTCTTTTTCTGTCAAGAAGGTTTGGTTCTCCTGTAGCCACTCATCCTGTGGCAATGTGGACTGCAGTTCACTTTGTAAGCCCTCCTCTATCTTTGTGGTTGTACCAGTTTTCTGGCTTCGGGTGGTCACTGCCATCCTGAATTGTGAGGGTGAAATAACTGAATCCACCACCTCCTCCCTCTGACTGTCATGCTGAGGTAATTGGGACAATGCATCAGCTAAAAATTTCTTGCCCCCTGGTAGATATTTCAAAGTGAAGATAAATCTACTAAAGAATTGCACCTACCTTATATTAGACAGGAAATGTTTTTGTATGTTATACATAGAGCTAGCATGTAAGAAAACTATTTTTTAAATTACTAAGACCAGAGATGATGCTGTCAAGGTGATGCATGCCATATGCCAGCAAATTTGGAAAACACAAGAATGGCCATCAGATTGGAAAAAATCAACTTATATCCCCATACCAAAAAAGGGAAGCACTAAAGAATGTTCAAACTATCGAACAGTGGCACTTATTTCACATGCCAGTAAGGTAATGCTCAAGATCTTGCAAGGTAGACTCCAGCAATTCATGGAGCGAGAATTGCCAGATGTACAAGCTGGGTTTAGAAAAGGCAGAGGAACTAGAGACCAAATTGCCAATATCCGCTGGATAATGGAGAAAGCCAGGGAGTTTCAGAAAAACATCTATTTCTGTTTTATTGACTATTCTAAAGCCTTTGACTGTGTGGATCATAACAAATTGTAGCAAGTTCTTGGTGGTATGGGGATACCAAGTCATCTTGTCTGCCTCCTGAGGAATCTGTATAACGACCAAGTAGCAATGGTAAGAACAGAGCACAGAACAACGGACTGGTTTAACATTGGGAAAGGAGTACGGCAGGGCTGTATACTCTCACCCTACCTATTCAACCTGTACGCAGAACACATCATGCGACATGCTGGGCTTGAGGAATCCAAGGCTGGAGTTAAAATCGCTGGAAGAAACATTAACAATCTTAGATATGCAGATGATACCACTTTGATGGCTGAAAGCGAGGAGGAGTTGAGGAGCCTTATGACAAAGGTGAAAGAAGAAAGTGCAAAAGCTGGGTTGCAGTTAAACCTCAAAAAAACCAAGATTATGGCAACCAGCTTGATTGATAACTGGCAAATAGAGGGAGAAAAAGTGGAGGCAGTGACAGACTTTGTATTTCTAGGCACAAAGATTACTGCAGATGCTGACTGCAGCCAGGAAATTGGAAGACGTCTACTTCTTGGGAGGAGAGCAATGGCAAATCTTGATAAAATAGTTAAGAGCAGAGACATCACACTGACAACAAAGGTCTGCATAGTTAAAGCAATGGTATTCCCTGTAGTAACCTATGGCTGTGAGAGCTGGACCATAAGGAAGGCTGAGTGAAGGAAGATAGATGCTTTTGAACTGTGGTGTTGGAGGAAAATTCTGAGAGTGCCTTGGACCGCAAGAAGATCAAACCAGTCCATACTCCAGGAAATCAAGCCAGACTGCTCACTTGAGGGAATGATATTAAAGGCAAAACTGAAGTACTTTGGCCACATAATGAGAAGACAGGATACCCTGGAGAAGAAGCTGATGCTAGGGAAAGTGGAAGGCAAAAGGAAGAGGGGCTGACAAAGGGCAAGATGGATGGATGATATTCTGGAGGTGACAGACTGAACCATGGGGGAGCTGGGGATGGTGACGGCCGACAGGAAGCTCTGGCGTGGGCTGGTCCATGAAGTCTTGAAGAGTCGGAAGCGACTGAACGAATAAACAAAAACAACAACAAGACCAGAGATTAATCGGAAGTTGACTATATCTATGCCTTATCTTTTTTCTTTTTTTCTTTACTTTTCTATACACTTTTACTTCTTTCTTTGATTTGTATTTCTATTTCTTTTTCATTTTCACCCTTTTAACTATGTATATTTAAAACTCTAATAAATTTTGGGGGGGAAAAAAGAATTGCGCCCACCTAATCTGTTTAGGGTTCAGTTTTCTTGGGGTTTTCAAAGCTTCCAAGTTTTTATGATCAGTCCAAACTTCAAATGGATGGGAAGACACTACTAGTAGATGTTGCCAGGTGACTAGTGCCCACCAAACAGCAAAAGCTTCCTTCTCCCAAACATGCCAAAGCCTCTCTGTTTCTGTTTACGTTAATAAAGCAGAATAAGCTTTATAAAGGATACATGTAACTCAAAGCATTCTCAAAGACCCAAATGAGGATTCCTGCCAAAAGTCTAAAAGTTGAAATCTCCCCTGCCACCAAAGTACCAGCCCACTCTTCAGTTCCCACTCCACAGCCAGCGCCCTCCTCGCTGCCTCTCGCAGGTGCATGGCCTTGAAGCTTGAAAAGACAGTCTCTAACAGTCTCGAGCATTCGCTGGAATGCACTCCCCCCTCCCAAGTGCTGCAACTTTCTCCACAGCTGACACGTATCTTGTTGCTTGTTCCTGACATGTGTTAATACAGGCAAGATTTGCATTGAAGCGATCCTGACAATAAAATATAAAATATAAAATAAAATCTATCTATATCAATGCCTATACCTATACATATATCTGCATCAATTTGCATCTTGATTTATGGATATAATGACTTTCATTGGTTGTCTTGTGGCTCATGCCTTCCTGCCTCAGGAGGACATCACATGTTTTCTTTGGAGTTGTGAACACTGAAAATCTTTACATAGGTAACTGTCTCACTATCATTATGAATTTAGCCAGTTTGTTTCTTCCAAATCCTATGGGACTCCTAGGAAAAAGGATGAACTGACCCTGAAGGATGTTTTTAATGTTCCCCATGATATTTCAACGCATGGCTGGAAGCCCCAAAGCTCTGTGAGTTGATTTGATAGTATGTTGCACTGTCAATTTTTGTCTGAAAAACAACTCAAGAAGTCACGTCACTCTGATCTATTTCAAGGATCTTGTTGCAGACAGGGGCATTTGTATACAGAAAGAAGACTTTCATGGAAGGTGTTTGTATTCATGGAGTCACTGCTAATAGTAATGTCTCAAGTGGTGTGCAAGAATCCTAGCATTCAATGTGACTTTGATGAACCTCTTCCTATTCATCATACATATTATCAGCTTGGAGATGTTAACATTGCTGGCATTATTTCTGTATTCTCAACATTTTCTGACCCCATTTCTTTCAGACAACATCCTTCTCATGAACTTCAAGATGGAGTTATGTAAGTACATTTTTCATTTATAATCAAGCTCCGTACCCTGCTGTTCAATCACATAATGCTCAAAATATATCCTGAAAACTATAATTAAAAAAGTGCCTGAAACATCCTTCTTAATAACTGGATGCCTTGATCTATGTTCAAGCTTAATTTCAGTTTCCACATGAAGTGTATAAAAAGGTCAAAGCTCCATTAATACTAATCATATCCAATTACCTCTGAATATAGAATGTGGGCAAAGATTAATTTACAAAGATGTAACTACCACTAAAAACTGTGGGACACTACAGTATATTAGCCATGATTACCTTTTTCCATTTGATTTTACTGGTAACAAAATGCAGCTACTTTCATCTGGATATAATGGGGTTTGCTACTGTGCCTGTCTTTATATATATATAAACATTTTTGAGTTATATACCAGGATCCTATCCGAGTAGTAAATATATTGCAGTAAAATACATCAGCATATTATAGTGCAGAAAGATTGAAGATGCCATATTCTGAAGCAAACTCTTTTTAATGTATTATGGCATTTTTGTTACAGAATATTGTTTCAGAGTTACCAGCACATCCTGGCCTTAGCATTTGCACTCAAGGAGATCAATGAAAATCCACAGATCCTGTCCAATGTCACGCTGGGCTTCAACATTTATAATAGCAATTTCAGTCCAAGTTGGACTTACCTTGCCTCCATGGTGCTTCTCTTCACCCAGAGCAGATTCATCCCTAACTACAGGTGTGGGGTCCCAAAACATCTGGCTGCAGTCATTGGGGGACCTGACATATTTCTCCACATGGCAACTGTCCTGCACATCTACAAAGTTCCTCAGGTAAGATGTGTTGAAGATGTATGTCACTACCTGAACAAGCCTAGAGGTGTGTTTTTTTTTTGCTTTTATGATAAAGGGCATGGTTCAGACTGTATACACCCTTTCGATAGATACTCAGAAAGGAAGATTTCAAGATGGCTGATAGTCCAGTTTGATGAACTGAATCCAGTTGGCACACAACCATCCATTTCTTGTAATTCAGAGAACATTTACTATCACAGATGAAGACATGGAATCCAAGAAATCAAATACATTCTTGGGTTAATAGCAAAAGTACAAGATGTTCTAATTATCAAATCTGGGTGAATTAATCCATTTAATTTCAAACTCCAAATAAAGGTAAAAGTTAATTAAAAGTAGAAAAAAATATGTGTTGACTGAAAGATGATGTGGAGAGGATGGAAACAGAAATGCTCCTTGAAGACCAGAAGTTTGAAATAGTCAGATTTCCTAAGGGTCCCAATAATTTATCTATATTGTAGAGAGAGGAGACTTAGGCTCAATGCATATCCCAAAATAATAAAAAGAATGTAAGATGGATAATCCCAGCATTTGGGGCTCCTTCTCCTCATGATATAAGGTCTCTTTGTCTTCTTAAATCAATCACTTCTAATCCAGCAAGAACAAAGCACAGAGTTTTGACTTTTTTGGAGAAGGAAACAGCTAGGGTGTTTTAGGTATCTTGGGCTTCCATGGATATTTCTCTCTCTCTTGTTCTCACACACAACAGTGGCTCCAAAGTGCTCCGAACAATTTAAAGGGCCTAGAAAAGAGAATGCTTTGGGACTAATAGATATTCATTTCTGCTTGATTGGATTAGCACAGGACCAGAAGTAATGATAAGTCTGACCAGATAGTGGGTATGTTTGGGAGAGCTAAATATTCCCCAATTCCAGACACTGAAATAAGGTTCAAGCTTAAAGTTTCCTTTTACAAAATGGTTGTTTTTACATTTCTTTAAAAATAAAATTAACACAATGAGAGTTCTACCAAAAAACATTTTTGACTTCCAAGACTGAAATCTGGGTAGCCATTTGGAAATGAATAAAACTATTTAGATAATGTTTCAGTATAAAAAATCAAGAATAATCAAAAATTCATGTATGTATTTTCAGAGGCTCAAGTGGACCTTTGCAATTGAATATGTTTTTGCTTTCTTTAGTTGACATACGGCTCTGCTTCAGTCATGGATAAAGCAACACAAGCTGTTTTCTTCCAGCAAATGTTTCCAGATGAATCCCACCAACATAAGGGCCTCCTCCAGCTATTGCTGTATTTTAGGTGGACGTGGATTGGCGTTCTTGCTGTGAATGATGACAATGGAGAAAAATTTGTACAGGATGTTCTCCCCATGTTTTCCCAGCATGGAATCTGCTTTGATTTCATACAAGAGTTCCCTATTGTAGCTTTCTACATTGACTTTAATGAAGCAATAGGTGAAGGAGTCCAAATATACCAAGTTCTCATGAACAGCACAGCCAATGTCATAGTCTTATATGGTGAAAGTAGGTCCATAACTTTTCTGAGAATGTACCTGCAATTGTCAGAAGTGGAGGATATACCAAAGAAGACAAAAATCTGGGTTATAACAGCTCAGACAGATTACACTTCAAATTCCTTTCATAAATCTTGGGAAATCCATTTCCTGCAAGGTGCTTTATCCTTTGCAGTTCACACAAAGGAGATCCAAGACTTCCAGGAATTTCTTGAAAGCATAAATCCAACCAAGTACCAGGATGATTATTTTAGGAGAGATTTTTGGGAACAGGCATTCAGTTGTTTCTTCACCAACTCTGAAACAGAGAACTCTGAGAAAAAATGTACTGGAAGGGAGAGGCTTGAGACCCTTCCTACATCAGTGTTTGAAACACGCATGAGTGGCCAGAGCTACAATATTTACAATGCAGTCTATGCTGTAGCACATGCTTTGCAATCTCTGTATTTATCTAAGTCCAGGCAAAGAAGAGTAGTGAAAGGAGGAAGGCAACAGTTTCATAATCAAGTGTTGTGGCAGGTAAGATCTTAAGCAGAGAAAAGTAGAAACCTTCACCATACCTGTACTTGCAACATCTGTCACAAACTGTAACAAAAAATATTCTCTAAGGGTATTGACATTAGATCTAAAAGTGAAATATAGTAATCACTTACCCAACTGAAATATTTATATGCTCATATTAAAATTAAAAGGCATTCTACAATATTATTATTATTATTATTATTATTATTATTATTATTATTATTTGTTTGTTTAATTTTTATCCCACCTTTATTATTTTTTATAAATAACTCAAGGCAGCGAACATACCTAATACTCCTTCCTCCTCCTATTTTCCCCACAACAACAACCCTGTGAGGTGAGTTGGGCTGAGAGAGAGTGACTGCCCCAAGCTGGCTTTCATGCCTAAGGCGGGACTAGAACTCTCAGTCTCCTGGTTTGCCATTGGCTCCTTCCTATGGCTTAGAGACAGGGACTGGCCCAAGGTCACCCAACTGGCTTTTATGCCTGAGGCGGGACTAGAACTCTTAGTCTCCTGGTTTGCCATTGGTTCCTTCCTAGGGCTGAGAGAAAGGGACTGGCCCAAGGTCACCCAACTGGCTTTTATGCCTGAGGCAGGACTAGAACTCTCAGTCTCCTGGTTTGCCATTGGCTCCTTCCTAGGTCTGAGAGACAGGGACTGGCCCAAGGTCACCCAGCCGGCTTTCATGCCTAAGGCGGGACTAGAACTCACAGTCTCCTGGTTTCTAGCCTGTTGCCTTAGACACAAGACAAAACTGGCTAATACGTCCCTGAGACTAGAGACAGTCCTCATGAAATTGGAGGCTAGCCAGTGACCAAACTGGCTCTCCAAAATTATAGAATATGTTTCTATCCATCAAATTAACTGCCATAAGGATCAGACTGTACAAAGAAGGAAGGAGGTGATCCACTCCTTCCACATGATGTGCTTAGCAGTCTTTTGTTCTAGACTCTTTGCTTTGCATTTTTACATTGAGTTTGATCCAATACGTTCAATTTCCTGTTAGAAAACTAAGATTCCATAACTTCAGCCTCAGATTGAAAAAAGAAATTAAAAAAACAGTGAGAAACATCTGTTTCAATGTTCAAAGTACCACCATGCCCACTTTTCAATGCATTTCTAGTTTAGGTTGTTCTCAAACAAACCTTGAATGGAGGAGAAATGATTTGTGGTAGTAATGAGAGTTTCTTACCTTACTCAAGAAAGACACCGGATGCTGGAATTCTCCCTTTTTCAAGCTTGTTCACTTCAAAGAATTAATCATTCCTTAGATATTTGACGAATTGTCACCCCCAAAGTCAGTGATGAAATAGTCAGATAGATGAAGATTGCAATGAACAAGGATGAGTAAGAGAGTGGAACCATCCATGTGTTATGTAAGGTAAAGGTAAAGGTTCCCCCCGCACATTTGTGCAGTCGTGTCCGACTCTAGGGACTGGTGCTCATCTCCGTTTGTTAGCCGAAGAGCCAACGTTGTCCGAAGACGCTTCCACGGTCATGTGGCCGCATGACGTGCGCAGAACACATGTGTTATGTACATCAACCTAAAAAAAGTGTAAAAGCTTTTACTGTAATGCCCTCATTTCTGCTCTTATGAAATCCTGTTATTACTTTTGTATTTTTGTATGGTCATCTAGCTTAACAACTTATAGATTTAGACCAGATTTGTATAGATTTTTCACTGGCTTTACATTTTATATTTTGTATTTCTATGTGAATAACTTTTAATTTTATTTAAGTAATATGGTATTTTACTTCTTCTACCTCTATTTTGGAATGATTGCTATGTTATATGTTTGATGCTGGTCTACAAACCAGAATAAAAGCAAACAAGGAAATATCCCTCCATCCCTCTCTGTGTTATAGCTTCATTCATTTCTGAGAAGTGTCACATTCAACAACAGTGTTGGTGAAAAGATCTCCTTTGATAAAAATGGAGAATTCATTGGTGGATTTGATATTATCAACTGGATCACATTCCCAAACCAGTCCTTTCTTAGGGTCAAAGTTGGAGCGATAGATCCCACAGCTCCACCAGACAAGTTCTTCAATATCTCTGTGGATTCCATCACATGGCCTGTAGGCTTAAATCAGGTTAGATGTTTGATTCTAGATCTGTTTGCCTTCATTTATGTAGCATAAATTATTATCTTTATTGATGGAAGTCCCATAATATCATTTCTGAGCTAACCTAATATAAATGCACTAGGGAAGGAAAAAATATCTATAGGAATGCTCACATAGTCTTTGGCACAGAATATTGCACCCTTTACTTGGGCCCACTGTGTGTGCTATATTAGTTATAGACAATGGAAACCATGGTTTTGATATAAAAGCTCCAGTCTTATCCACTATATTTCTTCAATCTGGTAACATCTAAGTGAAGAAGATTAGAATACCATCAGCAGATGAAATACCGAGCAGAGAAATTGTCTTTTTGAGAGTAGGAAAGATGGTTACCAAAGGTCATAGATTCCAATAATGACAGATTTAATGAGTCAGTTGCAGAACAATCATATTTCAAAATGATGTCATCACCCTTTTGAAATTGTTTAATCCCCAGTAACAGTATCTCTCCAAACATATCCTTTTCCTCCTATACCTTAAAATATTCTTCTTTATTTCTTGATAGGCACCACCTTTTTCTTTGTGTAATGACCCTTGTGAGGCAGGATACAGCAAGGCGAAGAAAGAAGGGGAGCCATTTTGCTGCTACGATTGTCTTCTGTGTCCAGAAGGGAAAATATCAGAGGAGAAGGGTAGGAAAATTCCAAATATAATGGGACTAAACCATTAAGGTACAACACTCTGTATAATCCACTATCCCCACTCCTGTTGTGTTCTTTTTCAGACATGGATGACTGCTCTCTTTGTGCAGAAGATCACTATCCAAACCCCAACAGAAATAAATGCATACCAAAGCAGATCACTTTTTTGTCCTATGAAGAACCCATGGGGATGAGTCTGACTGTTCTTTCTCTTTGTTTTTCTTTAATGACAACTTTGGTTCTTGCAATCTTCATTAAACACAAAGACACTCCCATCGTCAAAGCCAACAACCGGAATCTCACCTACACTCTCCTTATTTCCCTCCTCGTCTCTTTCCTTTCTGTTTTTCTATTTATTGGGAAACCTGATAAGTTTGTGTGTCTCCTTCGACAACCAGCTTTTGGCATCATCTTCTCCGTGGCGGTTTCTTGTGTATTGGCCAAAACCTTTGTTGTGGTTCTAGCATTCATGGCCACCAAACCTGGTTCCAGATTGAGGAAATGGGTAGGTAGAAGAATGGTTAGTTTCATTCTTCTTTCCTGTTTCCTTGTTCAAGCCAGCTTTTGTGCTGCATGGCTGACAACCTCCCCACCATACCTGGATTTTGATGTGCACTCACTGTCTGAAGAAGTCATCATGGAGTGCAGTGAGGGATCAGTCACCATGTTCTACTGTGTCTTTGGCTTTCTGGGTTTCCTGGCCGTGGTCAGCTTCTGTGCTGCTTTTCTAGCTAGGAAGTTACCTGACAGTTTCAACGAAGCCAAATTCATCACCTTCAGCATGTTGGTCTTCTGCAGTGTTTGGCTGTGCTTTGTTCTAACCTATCTAAGCACAAGAGGAAAGTATATGTTGGCTGTAGAGATCTTCTCTATGATCTCCTCCAGTGCTGGCTTATTGGTTTGTATCTTTTTTCCCAAGTGTTTTATCATTGTGATGAGACCTGAACTGAACAATAAGAATCAGCTAATGAAAGGAAAGAGAGCCAGTTTGGTGTAGTGGTTAAGGCATCAAGCTAGAAAGTGTTTAACCATGAGTTCTCTTCCTGCCTTAGGCACAAAGCGAGCTGGATGATCTTTGGCTAGTCACTCTTTCTCTACCCTAGGAAGGAGGCAATGGCAAACCACTTTTGAAAACCTTGCCAAGAAAACTACAGGGACTTGTCTAGGCAGTCTCCAAGAATCAGAATGGGAAAGGAAAGTTTTAAAAAATCTGTTTGCCTGGTATCCTTTATATGTACTGTACATGTTTGTGAACTTTCCCACTTGCACATTTAAGCCGGAGAGCAATGTGCAATTAGACTGGCCTGCTATGTTGCAGTGCCTGCCCTGCCCCCTGAGATTTGGATGGCTCTGACCTTTTTTTCCTCTGGAAGGCAAATATAAATGGGGCCATATAAAATTCATGCATGCATAAATAAATAAATAAATAAATAAATAAATACGCAAATTGATTTATTGACATATTTCAGTATGGGAGTATATAGAGAGACCTAAAGAGTGGAGGTGTTATTAGTCCTCTTTATAGACCAATGGAAATTGATTGGCTACAATTATTATTATTATTTTTATTACTTATTAAATTTCTTTGACCGCCCATCTCCCCCTCAAGGAGGGACTCTGGGCGGTTCACAATCACAACAATAATACAACAACATAAAAACATAATAAAATAAAATACAATAAATATAATAAATATAATTTAAATTAAAATTAAAATTAAAACCAAGTGGCAGATGGTTTGCCGAGCTGCTGAAGTCTGTTTAAAATATTTGGGGAGGCTCAAGCAATCAGCCACCCCCAAGCTTGACCACTTTCCCTCTTGCCCCAAGAGAGCTCACAGAGCCAGGTTTTCAATTTTTTTCTGAAGTCCAGGAGTGAAGGAATCTGTCTTATCTCTGGGGGAAGATTGTTCCATAGGGCAGGTGCCGCTGCAGAGAAGGCTCGCCTCCTAGACCCCGCTAGATGGAACTCTTTCATAGAGGGGGTCCGTAGCATGCCCTCCCTGCAAGATCGGGTAGGATGGGATGATGTAATGGGGATGAGGCGGTCCCTCAGATATTGTGCTATACATCACAATTGTGCTATACATCACAGTCTTGATAGATATATCTGCTATGTGTCCTTCTGGTAGTTCCACGCCATCAACATGTATGCCCTGCCAGTCATCAGGTACCCAGATACTAAGTCCAACACCCAGAAACTTTACAACAGCTGAAAAGATGGCAGGTCTGGTGAGTGTCAAAGACATTGTCCTGGATGAAACCGAGAGCATCCAGTAGTACATCAGTTAAATGGCACCCAAAGATGAGCTGCTGAGAGAATGCCTGAGGCAGCAGCAGCAGCAGACATGGGAGGAAGATCAAGCATAGGAAATGGCATGGCAAGACAAGACCCTGCATGGGATGTACCATCGACAGATAGCTTATGTAGCTTACCTTGAGAAATCCTACCAGTGTCTGGAAAGTGCTGGAGTAAAAGACAGCACGGAGGCAATGAACATTATAGCACAAGAGCAGGCACTAAGCACCAGATCCATAGAAGTAGGGATCTACCACACCAGACAGGACCCGAGGTGCAGACTGTGCAGAGATGCCTCAGAGACAGTCCAACACATAGTGGGAGGGTGTGAGATGCAGGCAGAAACAGCATACACTGAACGGCACAACCAAGTAGCTGTCATTGTGTACAGGAACATCTGCACAGCATATGGGCTAGACCCTCCAAAGTCCAGATGGGAGATTCCACAGAAGGATGTGGAGAATGACATGGCTAAGATCCTGTGGGACTTAAAGATCCAGATGGACAGGCAGTTACTGGCCAATCAACCAGACATTGTGGTAGTAGACAAGGACCAGAAGACGGCAGTAGTGATAGATGTAGTAGTACCAACTGACAGCAACATAAGGAAAAAGGAGTTTCTCTCTGTTAATTTGTTAATTTCATGAATTGTATTTTACTTGGCTGATATATATCTAGATACATATTTATACTAATTATTATTATATATTATATATTGATTATATATTCTTTAGTTAAAATTGATAAGTTTAGGAAATTGTATTATTATTTGATTAAAACTAATTATTGAAAGATGAATACTAGAAAAATTCAGAGAAGGAGGTCTGACTTTGAGGATGATAGGGGGGAATGGATGAAGTCTCTTTTTGAAGACTTCACAAAAAAAGCAATTCAAAGCATAACTTCTAATGTGACAACTTTATTAGAAGAAAAAATTAAAGGGTTTGAAAAAAGTTTAGATAAAAAATTAGATAGTATGGAACAGAAGTTTCAGACAGAAATTAAGGGAGTAAAAGAAAAAGTACAAAAAATGGAAAAGCAAATGAAGAAGAATCAGACAAGCTTACATTACTAGAACTCAAACAAAAGGAAAAATGTATAAGAATAAGAGGACTTATAGAAGAGAAAGAATTAGAAATTAAAAACACAGTAACACAAATGTTGGCAAATTTAATTGATTGGGAAATAGAACAGTTAGAAGAAGAAATTGAAGGAACTTATAGAGTAAATTCGAAATATGCCAGAGACCACAACCTTCCAAGAGACATGATTATGGAGTTTAGTAGAAAGAAACTTAGGGATTTGATAATACAGACTGCCTATGACAAGAAAATTAATATTGAAGGAAGAGACATAAAAAATTTTAAGGAGATTCCAAATACAATTCTGAAATAAAGAAAAGATTATTTTTTCTTAAACGAGATTTTGAAAAAGAACAAAATAATGTATAGATGGGAAACTTTGGAAGGGATATCTGTTACTTATAAAGAACAGAGATATAAACTAAATTCAATAGAAAATGCCAAAAACTTTCTTTAAAAATTTGATAAAGATAATCAACAATTGAGAGGTAATAATGGTAAAAAAGAAGGGAAAAAGGAGAACTTTAGAATAGACCCTCAAGCTTCTGGTTCTAAGGATATTAGCAGTCAATTAAACAATGAGTAACTTGAAATGTTTATCATGGAACATCAATTGCCTAAATGCCCCAGCAAAAAGAAAAAAAACATTTTTCATACAGTTAACAAACTAAACTTAGATATCATATGTCTTCAGAAAACTCATATTAAAATTAGAGATATTAAACTATTGATAAATAAAAAATTAGGTTTGGACTTTACAAATGCAAATGAAAATAAAGAAAATGGAATTTTTTGTTACATAAAACCTTATTTAAAACCGAAACTTTTATTGGCAGATATCAAAGGAAGATTTATTGTTATTGAGATTGAGATACAAAACTTAAAAGTAATATTAGTTGGATTATATGCCCCAAATGATAAACAAAATATTTTTTTTAAATCTCTACTTAATTACATATCTGACCTACCTAATAAAAATTGGCTCATAATGTGAGATTATAATGGAGTTGTATCACCTATGCTTGATAGAAAATCAGATAAACAAATCAAACCAAATCAAGGAAAATTACCACATGAATTTTTTGAACTTGTGAACAATTTAGAATTGGTGGATACATGGAGACACAAAATGGGTAATGCAAAAGAATTTACTTTTTTTTCAGACAGATACAAATCATTTTCCAGAATAGATATGATTTGGCTATCTAAAAATTTAGTAAATAAAATTAAAGATATGAAAATATTGGCTAAAACCTTTTCAGATCATAATGCTGTCCAATTAGATTTAAAAATTACACCAAAAGTATACAGATGGAGATATAATGAAACTATATTAAGAAATAAAGAATATTTACAAGACAGCAAAAATAAATTAAAAGAATTTTTTCAATTAAATATGAATGATGAGGTAAATATTATCACAATCTGGGATGCAAGTAAAGCTTATATTAGGGGCCATTTTGTGTCTCTAGGTAATCACCTTAGAAAACTAAAACAACAAAAAAATTAAATTAAAACAAAAGAAACTGAACTCCAAAATAATCCCAAGGATAAAAATGTTAGAATTCAAATAAATGTTTTACAAAAGCAATTAGAACTCCAAACAACAGATGAAATAGAAAAGAATCTCAGATATGTGAAACAAAGGCATTTTCAACATGCTAATAAAGCAGGAAAATGGCTTGCATTTAAACTAAGAAAAGAGGCAAAAAAAAGATTATTAATAAAAGAAAAGAAAACGGAGAAGAATTTATTGATAATCAGAGTATTAAAAAAGCATTTTATGATTTTTATAATAAATTATATCAAAAACAGCAAATATCACCTGATAGTTGTGAAACTTACTTACAAGAAAGTAAATTGGAAAAAATATCCCAGATGCAAAGAGACAATTTGAATGAACCCATCACAACACAAGAAATAATAGAAGCTATAAAAAAACAAAAATCAGGCAAAACTCCAGGACCGGATTACAGCATCATACTATAAGAATTTTCAGGAACACCTCATAATTCCGTTCAATATGCTTTTAAATTCAATAATGGCAGGAAATACAATACCAAACTCCTGGACTGAAGCCAATATTATCTTAATTCCCAAGGAAGATCAAGATCCAACATTATGTAAAAATTACAGGCCAATCTCTCTTTTAAATACAGACTATAAAATATTTACCAATATCTTGGCTAATAGATTAAAAAGAGTCTTACAAGATACAATAAAATTGGATCGCATTGGCTTTCTACCAAAAAAGATATATAAAAGATAATATAACATCTATTTTAAACATATTTTAAACATTAAGCAAAAAATCATAACAAAAGACAAATTACCTTACTATTTTTAGATGCTGAAAAAGCATTCGATAATTTAAATTGGAAATTTTTGATTAAAACGCTAAAAATTTTAGATTATGGAAACAAATGTATTAATGCCATTAATAATACCCTATATATACAAATCAGAAAGCCAAGATAGTGGTAAATAACGATACAACCCAAAACAGGAACATAGGTAAGGGTACTAGACAAGTATGCCCAATCTCTCCTCTTTTATTTATTTTGGTTTTGGAAGTTCTTCTAGAAAATATTAGAAAAGATGGCCAAATTAAAGGAGTTAAAATAAAACAGGAAAGTTACAAATTTGCAGACGATGTCGTTATTACCTTGCAAAATCCGGACAATTCAATTACAAAAAAAGATACAAGACTTTGGAGAGCTTGCTGGATTTAAAATAAATAATCAAAAAACAAAGATGATAAATTTAAATATGTCTGCAAATAATATACACAATATGGAATTGGGTATGGGATTTAAAAATGTAAAAAAAATAAAATATTTGGGAGTTGAAATTACGTCAAAAAACTCAGATCTGTTCAAAAATAACTATACAAAAATATGGAATGAAATAAAACAAGACTTACAAAATTGGACAAAACTCCAAATTTCTCTTCTAGGAAGAATTTCCACAATCAAGATGAACATACTCCCAAGAATCTTGTTTCTATTTCAAACAATACCAATAATAATTACAGAAAAAACATTCCATAATTGGCAAAAAGATATTTCTAAATTCATCTGGCAAGGGAAAAAACCCAGAATCAAATATAAATTATTACAAGACATTAAAGAAAATGGAGGATTTGGCCTGCCAGATCTAAAATTATATTATGAAGCATGTGTTCTTATTTGGATGAGAGACTGGTTAAAATTAGAAAATAGAAAACTATTGAACTTAGAGGGTTATGATCTTAGATTTGGGTGGCACGGGTACCTTTGGTACAACAAAACAAAGGCAAATCTGGCATTTAAATATCATCCAATTAGGAAATCTATTTAAAAACTTGGGAAAAATACAAAAATACGATACTACCAAATTCACCTTTGTGGATTTCCCCACATGAGGCATTTGCTTTGCACGGTATTATAACTAGGAGTAAATGGTTAAAATATAAGGACTTATTGCTATTTGACAGTTTAAACCATAAACTTAAATCAAGAGAAGAATTAGAAAAAGAGGGCCATGTTTGTAATTGGTATACATATTTACAAATAAAAGAACAATTCAAGATTGACTCCAAAAATTTAAAATTTAAAATTAATTCAACAAACTGGGACAATATACTGTGGAGAGAGGAGGAACATCTAATTGCAAAATTTATAAGATATTAATTCAAAATAAAATGTCCAATTTACCTATAAAAAATTGTATAACTAAATGGGAACAAAATGTGGGTCATAATATCCAGATTGAAAGTTGGGAAAAAATATGGTCAAAAGATTTGAATTTTACTCTGAATTACAATATGAAAGAAAACTTCTTTAAGATGATGTACAGATGGTACCTCACCCAAAACATACTGTCAAAAATGAATCCTGTGATACCAAATAGTTGTTGGAAATGTAAAAAAGAAACTGGTACTTTTTTTCACTTATGGTGGACTTGCCGAAAATCAAAGACCTATTGGGACAAAATACATAAAATAATCTGTGAAATTATTCAAGAAGACATCATCAAAGAACCAGAACTCTACCTACTGGATATTATGAATCCAGATTTGCACAAGAAATACGGAAAGTTATTATTCTACCTAATAACTGCTGCCAGAATCATCTTCGCCAAGTATTGGAAAGAGGACTTTATACCTACGAGTGAAGAATGGACTATAAAAATAATGGACTTGATGCAAATGGCAAAACTGACTGATCAAATTAATGATAGAAATATGGAAGAATTTAATATAGTTTGGAGTCCTTTTTTTAAATTTATTCAAAAATTTCAAAATATTCAACTAGGAAATTAACACAATTAATGTAAATAAGACAAATACAATATAATGGTGTATAAATATGAGATGGAAATATTAGATGGGAAGTAAGAAGTCCTTTTAATATGTGTGGGGTTTTTTTTTTAATCTTATTTTTATTTTTATTAATTTTTGGGTGGAATAGTGAGAATGGATAGGGAAAGGTAGAATAGATGGAGCAAAGAAGTGGAGATAAAAGAAGGTTTATTTATTTATTTTATTTTATTTTATTTTATTTTATTTTATTTTATTTTATTTTATTTTATTTTATTTTATTTTATTTTATTTTATTTTATTTTATTTTATTTTATTATTTTATTTTATTTTATTTTATTATTTTATTTTATTTTATTTTTTTATTTTATTTTATTTTATTTTATTTCTATAACCACCCATCTCCCCCCATGGGGAACTCAGGGCTCAGAGAGCACCAAGGACTCCACATATTAGCCTCTTTCCAAGAGTCTGGCATAGCAGATCCCTGCAAAATAGAATTCATAATGTTTTTAAGTGGTTGCAGAAGTTGGTCTTCAAAACACTTATAATATGAATTTGTTAATCAGTTTGAGTCGTGCTTAAAGTACAAACCAGCTCAGGGATCTTGGTCCAGAGACTCTCTCTCATCCTTGGGAAGAAGGCAAAACCGTTCCCAAATGCTTGTCAAGAAAACTGTAAGGACTTATCCAGGGAGGCACCAGGAGTCATCACTAACTCAAAAGCATTAAATTAATTAAATTAAATTAAATTAAATTAAATTAAATTAAATTAAATTAAATTAAATTAAATTAAATTAAATAAATTAAATTAAATTAAATTAAATTAAATTAAATTAAATTAAATTAAATTAAATTAAATTAAATTAAATTAAATTAAATTAAATTAAAACAAATAATAAAATTTATCTGTAGTATCCATTTATATCAATGCCTATACCCATACATATATCTACATAAATTTGTACCTTGATTTATGGATATAATGATTTTCATTGTTTGTCTTGTAGCTCATGCCTTCCTGCCTCAGGAGGCCCTCACATGTTTTGAAGAGCTTTGCATAGGCGACTGTCTCACAATCATTATGAAATTAGCCAGTTTGCCTCTTCCAAAACCCATAGGACTCCAAGGAAAAAGGATGAACTGACCCTGAAGAATACTATTAATATTCCCCATGAAATTCAAACCCAGAAGCCCCAAAGCTCTGTGAGTTGACTCTATAGTACATTGCACTGTCTATTTCTGTCTGAAAGACACCTGAAAAAGGCAGATCAGCCTGATCTACTTGGAGACATTCAAGGATCATGTGCAGACAGGGGCACCTGTATACAGAAAGAAGACATTCATGGAAGATGTCAGTACTCATGGAGTCACTATTGATAGTAGTGCCTCAAGTGGTATGCAAGGATCCCAGCCTTCAGTGTGACCTTGATGAGCCTCTTCCTATTCATCACACATATCATCAACATGGAGAAGTTAGCATTGCCGGCATTATTTCTGTAGTCTCAACATATTCTGATCCCATTGATTTCAGTCAACATCAATCTCAGGGACTTCAGGAGGGACGTATGTAAGTACATCATCAATTTATTTTCAAGCTCTGGACCTTGCTGTTAAATCTCCTAATGCTCCAAATGTTTTCCTGTAATAACAAAAGCTCCAGAAACCAATATCTTAAACAGGATACCTGGGTTTATTTTCAATCTAAATTTCACTTTCCACGTAAAATTGAAAAAAAGGCCAAATCTCTATTAAAACAAATCCCATCTAATTATCTGTAAATATAGATCTAGGTATAGATTAATTTCAATCAATCAAAACCTTTATTGGCATTAAAAGAACAAAATACAAAATACAAAAACATTACATGTCATGAGAGTAGCCAGACAAAGAGCCATACTCATTGGGAGATTTGTTTCCATTTTCTTTTAAGTACTTCATCTAAGAATTTAGCTACTATTCTGGTGGTTTCAAATACAACATCACTCAGTAGATATTGGCAAGCTGATACAGGTTTTATAGCATTTGACGGATATTTACCCTGAAAAGCTTTTAAAAGTAAT
The DNA here is from genome assembly GCA_023362775.1 of Charina bottae. Taxonomy (NCBI): domain Eukaryota; kingdom Metazoa; phylum Chordata; class Lepidosauria; order Squamata; family Charinaidae; genus Charina; species Charina bottae. Next base: position 11,433,876 of record JALMGJ010000011.1, read on the forward strand.
TCATACCGAAGGGACTCGAATAAGTGGCAGTCAAAAATTATGTGGTAAATTGTATCTGGACTACCACAAGAACAGAGCCTCTCATGGCTAGGGATACATTTATACCTTCCAAAAAGTACCTCGGAAGGAAAAGAATTAACTCTAGCCAGAAAGAAGGCCCTATGCTGAGATGGAACCACAAGATCATACAAATATTGTGCCATCTTACCCAAATGATTTTCTATACCTAGCATAGCAGGCGAACAAATACAAGGTTGGGCAGGTCTAAATTTGTGGTATTCTAGATCCATAAATCTCTGTTTAATAGTTCTGAATATGTAGATTTCATCTGATAAATATAAATCATCAATTGCAATCCCAACTTGCCTAAGCTTGGACATAATATGTTGAGTCCAAAGTGAAATATATTTATCTTTTTTAAGATATGATAGCAAACTTCTAGGAGCAGCTCTAAATGAAATTCTAAGCCAATATTTAATTGTCATTAACCAAGCTTTAGTTTCAACTAGACTTTGACCAGTTTCTAAACAAATTGTAAAATAGGAGACACAGTTAGGAACTCCTAAAAGCTGCCTCAAAAAGGTTGCCTGAATACCCTCTACTTTGTGATTAAAAGCTCCCAACCGAATGGAAATACCATATAGTATTTGAGAAAGAGGTTTAGCTTTAAATATTCTAATCGCTGCAGGTACAAATTGATTGCCTCTTGTGAAATAAAATTGTTTAATCTGAGAATCTGAACAATTGGCCAAATGAATTGTCTTGTTGCGATGAGTAACCCAAGAAAGATTATAATTAAATGTAATACCAAGATATTTGAAGGTTTTAACTTGTTCAATTTCTGTGTTACCTATGAACCATAGGTATAGATTAATTTATGAAGATGTATCTTGTTGTTTATTCGTTCAGTCGTTTCCGACTCTTCGTGACTTCATGGACCAGTCCACGCCAGAGCTTTCTGTCGGCCGTCACCATCCCCAGCTCCCCAATGGTTGAGTCCGTCACCTCCAGAATACCATCCATCCATCTTGCCCTTGGTCTGCCCCTCTTCCTTTTGCCTTCCACTTTCCCTAGCATCAGCTTCTTCTCCAGGGTATCCTGTCTTCTCATGATGTGGCCAAAGTACTTCAGTTTTGCCTTTAAGATCATTCCCTCAAGTGAGCAGTCTGGCTTTATTTCCTGGAGTATGGACTGGTTTGATCTTCTTGCAGTCCAAGGCACTCTCAGAATTTTCCTCCAACACCACAGTTCAAAAGCATCTATCTTCCTTCGCTCAGCCTTCCTTATGGTCCAGCTCTCACAGCCATAGGTTACTACAGGGAATACCATTGCTTTAACTATGTGGACCTTTGTTGTCAGTGTGATGTCTCTGCTCTTAACTATTTTATCAAGATTTGCCATTGCTCTCCTCCCAAGAAGTAGACGTCTTCTGATTTCCTGGCTGCAGTCAGCGTCTGCAGTAATCTTTGCGCCTAGAAATACAAAGTCTGTCACTGCCTCCACTTTTTCTCCCTCTATTTGCCAGTCATCAATCAAGCTCGCTGCCATAATCTTGGTTTTTTTGAGGTTTAACTGCAACCCAGCTTTTGCACTTTCTTCTTTCACCTTTGTCATAAGGCTCCTCAACTCTTCCTCGCTTTCAGCCATCAAAGTGGTATCATCTGCATATCTGAGATTGTTAATGTTTCTTCCAGCGATTTTAACTCCAGCCTTGGATTCCTCAAGCCCAGCACGTCGCATGATGTGTTCTGCGTACAGGTTGAATAGGTAGGGTGAGAGTATACAGCCCTGCCGTACTCCTTTCCCAATCTTAAACCAGAAGATGTATCTACCACTAAAATATTACCCATGATAACTTTTTTTATTTTGATATCTCTGGTATAAATTCAGCTATTTTCTTCTGGATATAAACCATTCTTAAAAGTTGGAGTTTGTTACTGGGCCATTTTAATATATTAAGAAATGATTTTCCAATTTCAAGACAGGGTTTGTCTTGTAATAAAAATAACTATAGCTTCTGTAGTACTATATATGTGCTACTGTTTTGCTTTGCATTTTCCAGGATCCTAGCCAAATAGTAAACATTTTGCACTAAAATACATCAGTACAGTATAGTACTGAAATATTGAAGATGCTGTACTCTGAAGCAGACCCTTTTTAATGTATTATGCATTTTTTTTTGTTACAGAGTATTGTTTCAGAATTACCAGCACATACTTGCCTTAGTGTTTACTCTAAAGGAGATCAATGAAAACCCCCAGATCCTGCCCAATGTCACACTGGGCTTCCGCATTTATAACAGCAATTTCAGTCCAAACTGGATTTACTTTGCCTCAATGATGCTTCTCTTCACCCAGGGCAGATTCATCCCTAACTACAAGTGTGGGGTCCCAAAACATCTGGCTGCAGTCATTGGGGGACCTGACATCTGTCTCCATATGGCAACTGTCCTGTGCATGTATAAAGTTCCTCAGGTAAGGTGTGCTAAAGATGTATAGTATTACCTGAACAAGACTAGAATGTTACGTTAATAGCAAAGGTACAAGGTATTCTAATGATCTAACTTGGGCAAATAATCCAAAAGAGGTTAAAAAAATAGAAAAAGCAAGAATACACAGTTACTGAAAAAGGATATGGAGATGATGGAAACAAAAATGTTCCTTGATGACCAAACAGCGATTGAAAATTATCAGGCTTCCCAAAGTTCCCAATAATTTATCTAGATAGTAGATAGAGAGAGGAATAAGCCTGGATGCAGAATACTAGAAATAACTCAGGATGGATGAACCCAGCACTTGAAGATCCTTCTCCTCCTGGTATAAGGTCCCTTTGTCCTCTAAGCCTTGGGAAAGTTCCTTTCACTTCTAGTCCAGCAACTCTGTATAATCCTCCAAGAGAAAAGCACAGAGATTTGGCCTTTTGGAGAAGGAAACAGCTAGGGTGTTCAATGTGTCCAGGCTTCCATGGATGTTTCTCTCTCTCTCTCTCTCTCTCTCTCTCTCTCTCTCTCTATATATATATATATATATATATATATATATATATATATATATGAATAAGTGTGAATGTCCTTTCTCTTTGTTTTTCTTTAATGACAACTTTCGTGCTCATAATCTTCATTAAACACAAAGACACTCCTGTTGTCAAAGCAAACAATCAGAATCTCACCTACACTCTCCTTGTTTCCCTCCTCTTCTCTTTCCTTTCTATTTTTCTATTTATTGGAAGACCTAATAAGATTGTGTGTCTCCTTCAACAACCAGCTTTTGGCCTCATCTTCTCTGTGGCAGTTTCTTCTGTATTGGCCAAAACCTTTGTTGTGGTTCTAGCATTCATGGCCACCAAACCTGGTTCCAGATTGAGGAAATGGGTGGGCAGAAGAATAGTTAGTGTCATTCTTTTTTCCTGCTCCCTTGTTCAAGCCAACTTTTGTGCTGCATGGCTGATAACCTCCCACCATACCCAGATTTTGATATGCACTCCATGTCTTAACGCGGGGTCAATTGAAATGTATAACAGGAAAAATGTATAACTTGAATTGTATATGTATGTAAGCCGCCTAGAGTCCTCCGTTAGGGAGGGGATAGGCAGGGTATAAATATAAATATAAATAAATAAAAAATAAATTATAAATTATAAATTTACCTCATACTCTATGGTTACAACTTAACTCTCTTCTTTGTATAATCTATTCTGTCTAATCATCAAAACCATAAATCATAAGTTTGTTTTTTTCTGTTTTATGCAAAAAGTCCATAAGGGGTTTCCAGTCAGCAATAAATGTAGATATTGTCTTTTCTCTGTCAAAGAAGTCAATTTAGCGATATCAGCAATTCCATCATTTTTACCAAATATTCCTCCATTTTGGGTGGTGCCAAATCTTTCCATCTTTATGCATACAATAATCTTGCTGCAGTTATCATGTACAAAACCAAAGTTCAATGACCTTTTTCCAGCTCTTTCTCCATAAATCCCAAAAGAAAAACCTCTGGTCTCAATTGTATATTAATCTTTAAAATCCTCTGAATCAGTGTGTGTATTAGAATCCATAATTTACTAGCTTTTTTACACATCCACCAAACATAATAAAATGTCCCTTTTTGTTCATATCTCCAGCATAAATTTGAAGTGCCTTTATACATTCTAGACAGTTTCTCCGGTGACATATATAAATGGTACATCTGTAGCTTGAATCATGTCAACTGGATTTCTATTTTCTCAGTGGAAACGTTTTGCTCCTTATCAAAGGATCTTCTTCAGTCTGAGCAAAGTTGGTAAGGGAAACCAGGATTGTTCCATATGTATCTTATAACCAATTATTTTGGTCCACTTTATCATACATTCTTTCACTTATTCTTCTTCTGTTTCAAATTTGCATAAAAGTTTATACATTTTAGCAATTACATATTCATCATTTGTACCCAATTCTATTTCAAACCCATTCTTACAATGTTCAAAACCATAAATTCTTTTCTCGACTTTAAATCTTTCTAATGGTTGTAAATAAGAGAACCATTGACATCTATATCCCTCTGCCACGGGTTTTCCTCTTGATTTTATTTTACATTCCACTTGACAAATTCTAGTATCTCATGAAAAGTTAGCCATTTGTGTTTGCCTGTTATTTCTCATCAATAAAATGCTTCTTGTGCTGAGAGCCACAAAGGTGTTTTCGGGCATGACCTGGTTTTGTATATATTCCAAATACTCAAAATGGCACATCTAACATATGATTTCTAAAATCCACATGAACCTTAACTTTATCATACCACAAATATTGATGCCATCCAAATCTCAGGTTGTGTCCTTCTAACTTCAAAAGCAGCACCCATTCTTTCATCCAAACCAAATGGCAAGCTGAAAATACAATTTGAAATCATGTAAACCCAATCCTCCTCTTTCCTTTGCATCTTGTAACACCTTTTATTTAACTTGTGTTTTTCCCCCTCCCATACAAATTTAGATATATTCTTCTGCCACTGTTTAAATGGTGCATCTGTTGTCTAAACAGGTATTGTCTGAAACAAAAACATAATTCTAGGCAAGACGTACATCTTTATCACAGAAATTCACAGAAATCCCAAAAAGAAAATGATATTGAAATTACAAGAGGGAGCTACTGTATTAATGGACAATGCAGCAATACAAAACGCATTTTATCGATATTATTTCAACTTGTTTAAAGGAAGTGACATCTCTCTAGAGAAAATAGATGAATATCTAAAGAAACAAAATTTACTGAGTGAGGATTATAGAGCAACCAAGACAGATTATGAATTGACCTATAACAATAAGAAAACTTTCTGAAGCTATAAAAAAGATTGAACTAGGAAAGGTGCCTGGACCAGATGGTTTATCAGGTTCTTATTATAAATGTTTTGAGGATGAACTTTTACAAGCCTTACAAAATATGATGAACTCTATCTAACAGTGAGGAAAGATGCCAGAGAATTGAAAAGAGGCCAGTATAGCATTAATACCTAAAGAGGGACAAGATTTGACTTTAACAACAAACTATAGGCTGATTTCATTATTGAATAATGACTACAAGTTGTTCATAATGATTCTAGCTGATAGACTGAAAATAATTTTGCAAGAATTAATTCATGAGGATCAATGTCGGTTTTTACCTAAAAGACAGTTTATTTATTATATATTTATCACATTTGTATCCCGCCCATCTCCCCCACAAGGAAGGACCCTGGGTGGTTCACAGCAAAAATTTAAAATCAATAAAAACTATAAATATCAATAACAAACAATATATATATATATATATATATATATATATATATATATATAATTTTATATTATAATTATATATATACACACACACACACACACACACACATACTGTATGTATATATATGTATATATTATGTACATACTGTAATATATATATATATATATATATATATATATATATATATTGTTGTTCAGTCGTTTAGTCGTGTCCGACTCTTTTTTTTTTAATTTTATTGGATTTTAAATATACAAAGCTAAAAGTTAAGAATGAAATGAAAATAGAACTACAAATTAAGAGAAAAAGAAAAGAAAAGTGCAGTAAAGGAAAAAAGAAAGAAAGAAAAACACAGACAAAGAAATTGGATAACCTCCGATCCAACTATGGTCATAAGAATAAAATAGATAGTTTGTTTTTACATGCTGGTTATTCATATAACATTCATATACTTTTCTTGTCTATTATACTATATACTATTTATATATAATCTAATCATCAAATCCCCATGGATATCTGTGGTATGATAAGGCTAAAATAAATGTGGACTTTAAAAATCATTATATTAGAAGATCCCTGTTGAGAATTTGGAATAAATATAAATCAATTTTATGTCATAAGAGACCTTTATGGATTTCCACGCAAGAAGCCTTTTATAGAACAGAAGTAAGAAATAAAGATAAGTGGTTGACATATAAGGACTTATTAAAAAAAGAACAAGGACACTATGTGATAAAATCAAAAGAAGAACTTGCCCAAGAAGGTTATACCTTTCAATGGCTCTCCTATAGGCAACTTATAGAGAAATTTAAATTAGATAAAAAAAAAATAGAATTTGAACAAACTAAATCAGAATTTGAAATACAATTATGTGAAAATGATGAACGTTTAATTGCTAGAATGTATAAATTATTGTTAAAAGGAGAAATGGTAGAGGAACAAGTTAAAGATTGTATGATTCAATGGGCAAAAAATATTGGCCACAATATACAACTTCATCAATGGGAAGATATGTGGACTAAAGGATTAAAATTTACCTTATGCTACAACTTAAAAGAAAAATTTTATAAGATGATGTATCGATGGTATATGACCCCACAAAAACTTTCAAAAATGTACGGGAACATATCCAACTTATGTTGGAAATGTATAAAACAAGAGGGGTCTTTTTACCATATGTGGTGGACTTGTAACATTGCAAAAGAATTTTGGACTGAGATACATTCATTGATGCAAAATATACTACAGATACGAATACCATTTAAACCAGAATTTTTTTTACTTGGAATTTGGGAGGAACAAATAGAAAAACATTTCTTTAGAATAATACAGTATATGATCACAGCAGCAAGACTCTTATATGCACAAAACTGGAAAAATCAAAGTGTTCCAACAATACAGGATTGGATGTTGAAATTATTAGAGATGGCAGAAAATGATAAATTGACTTGCTTATTAAAAGATAATTCAAATTGTTACTTTCTTAAAGAGTGGAAACCATTGATGGACTATTTGCAAAAAGCAGGAGGAGTAAAGTCATGTCCGACTCTTCGTGACCTCATGAACCATAGCACGCCAGGCCTTCCTGTCCTCCACTGTCTCTCGGAGTTTACTCAAATTAATGTTCATTACATCGGTGATGCTATCTAAGCATCTCATCCTCTGCCGTCCCCTTCTCCTTTTGCCTTCAGTCTTTCCCAGCATCAGGGTCTTTTCCAGTGAGTCCTCTCTTCGCATTAGGTGGCCAAAGTATTTGAGCTTCAGCTTCAGCATCTGTCCTTCCTTTTTTTTTTTTATTAAGTTTTATTAGGTTTTTAAATATACAAAGCTAAAAGATAAAGAAGAAATGGAAAAAGAAATACAAATTAAAAGAAAAGAAAAAGAAAAGTGCAGTAAAGAAAAAGAAAAAAAGAATAAAGAAAAAGACATACATAGAAATTAGATAACCTCCGATCCGTCTATGATCATAAGAATAAAAGAGATAGTTTGTTTTAACATGCTGGCTATTCATATAACATTCATATATTTTTCCTTGTCTATTATGTACTATTTATCTATAATCTAATCTACAAATACTCCATATTTAGCTTTACTCCTCCTGCTTTTTGCAAATAGTCCATCAAAGATTTCCACTCATTAAAGAATAATAATTAAAATTTTCTTTTAGTAGGCAAATCAATTTGTCATTTTCTGCCATTTCTAGTAGTTTCAACATCCATTCCTGTATTGTTGGTACACTTTAATTTTCCCAAAACTATACATATATAAGTAAAAAGAAATTTTTTTTTCTATTTGTGCATCCCAAATTCCGAATAATAAGAAAAAATTCTAATTTAAGTCTTTTAATTTATACCCAACTATACTATTATACTATGCATATAGAAATAAAAAGAAAAGAAATTTTCTATTTATACAACCCAGATTCCAAACAAAAAGAAAAAATTCTGATTTAATTCTTTTAAGTTATACCCAACCCTACTATTTTTGATCTCTCGCTATAATATTTCTTCAGATTTTGCTCTTTTATAACTTTTCTCACAAAATATCTTGACAGTTTCTTATCTCTAACATAACGTGAGTCTACTCTAAAAATTTTATCTATCTCAGAGTCCATGTCTTCTTCTTCTGTCTCTAAATATTGAACTAAAGTATCAACTATATATTTTCTCATATTCTCATCTAATTTTTCCAGAGCTCCTATCAGACTCAAAATACATTCTTCTTCTCTCATTTCTGCTAATACAATAGCATCTAAATTATATTCCATAGTAATAGAATCTGATTTAATCTCCAATTTCTTAACCTGGCCTTGTGTCTCTTTAAAATCCCCTGGAAGAATATTTGCAATTTCTTTGACAGTCTGTATTTCATTTCTAAATTCTTTTTCTGAGTCTTCCTTCATCACTTCCATTTTCTCTTCTACTTGTTGATCTAGAATATTGTCCATCTTTTTATCTATTTTTATATCAAAAGAAGTAATTAAGTCATCCATCTTTTTCTCCAAGGTAACAGTTAAAATAACCATCTTTTCCTCCAAGGCAGTAGTTAAATCATCTATTTTTTGATTCAGTGCTGTAATCGCATCCAATATTTTTCCCATATCTGATGTTGGTACTTCTGAAGGTGCAGCCATGGACTCCATTTCCTTATATCTATCCCTCTTCACTCTTGCAACCACAGTAACCAGGTTGTATATAATATTCCTGTAAAGAGAAAAGAAAAATAACAAAAGACAAAGGAGAACCACTATAAACAATAAAAAGAAAAAGAAAAAGGGAAGAGAAGGGATAAAAAATTATTAAGGATTCAAAAGAAAAAAGGAGGGAAGAGAGGAGAGAAAAAAATCCAAATACAATGAAAAATTAAAAAATAAAAGTAATACTGCTTTTTCTTAATATATATTGCATAAAAAAGGGCAAAATGTACTTTGGTAAAATCAACAATTCTCACATAAAAGAAAAATAAAAGATAAGAGTACAACGGGTAAGTCCTTTAGCTGTAGTCAAAATATCCTTGAAAATGTAATAACAATCCAGTTCTCAGGCAAGCTTATAATCACAAGTCCCAAAGAGGAGAGAGAGAAGAAAAAAAAAGAGAAGAGGGGGGGGGGGAATAGGAAAAAGCCCCAACTCCAAATGTCTTCACTCTCCAAGACAAAAAGCAACAAGAAAGTCCACTAAAATCCCAAATAATAAGAAATTTCCCAAAACTGTTTAAAACAAAAATATTCCAAAAATACCCATTATAATCCAAATAATTTCCAAATGCATTACAGAAAAAAGAAGGGGAAAAAAATTACCATCTCAAGATGAAAAGCAGAAAAGCAAAGAAATAAGATAAAAGGCAGACATTAACCCATTTGAATTCAAAATCCAGAGAGGAAAATAGATTAGTCCCACTTCAGTAAATAAGCCATTCGTCAATAGTCAATGTCACTCCATTTCACTTCCAAGTAAAGTCATTGTTCTTTAAGCTCCCACCATTTCTCAAGTCGTCTTTAGCAAGAAAGTTACACAATCACCAGCAGCATCGGTCATGTCCATAGAAGGATCTTAGCAGATAATATGTAAAGTTAAAATAAACACAAATATAAAACAGTGACTAAAAGTGCTGAATTTAGGTGCTACTCATCTGAAAAGATTTCGCTGTTCCCTGTAGAGCAATAACGATGGTCCTTCCAGTCGCTTTCGTCGCTTCAATTTCCTTTTTCCCGTGGTGGAAAAACGGGAATTGGGAAAGAGCGACGATTCCAGCGACCCTTGTGGTTTATCTTCTGATCCCCTTTTCTTCAAAGGGGAGATTTCAGCAGTTTTATTTCTTTAAAAACCGCTGCAAGCAGGCAAACAGCTGAGCCGAGCCAGGAGCGCTCGGTTCAACGCACCGGCGTCTTCAGCACCCGGAAGCGCTCTCAGCATCTGTCCTTCCAATGAGCAGTCAGGGTTGATTTCCTTTAGGATTGACTGGTTTGACCTCCTTGCAGTCCAAGGGACTCTCAAGAGTCTTCTCCAGCACCACAGTTCAAAAGCATCAATATATATATATATATATATATATATATATATATATATATATATATATTACAGTTCGATCCAAGAATGGAAGATCTCATCCCATCGGTCAATAAGGCTGGACAGGGCAGATCTAAGGGGCCAGCCAACCCAAAGACTGGCTATTCCCCTCCCCTCCCCAAGCATGGTGACATAATCAGGTATTTAGGTTTTTTCTAAAGTCCAGGAGAGAGGGGGCCGATCTTATTTCAGGAGGAAGAATATTCCAAAGGGCGGGGGCTACTGCAGAGAAGGCACACCTCCTAGACCCCATCAGATAGAACTCTCTTACAGACGGGGTTCATAGCGTGCCCTCTCTGCAGGACCGGGTGGGACGGGTTGATTGAACGGGGATGAGTTAAAGGACAATGTTAGAAATGTGTTGGGCATTTTGGAATATTTGGAGCAACATAATGAAAAACAAGCCGCATTGATCTTCTTTGCATTTTGAACTGGGCTTTCTTGTTCAAAGTTTTGGAAGATATGAATTTTGGAGAGAACTTAATAAAGTGGGTAAGATTTATTTACACTTCAGAGAAAGCACAAATAATTGTTAATAAAGATCTAACAAGATCCCATGAGATACAAAAAGGAACAATACTGGGATACCCACTGTCTCCTCTCCTGTTTATTTTGGTTCTTAAAATACTGAATAGAGATATAAGACAAGATGAGATAATTGTGGGAGTATAGATTAAAAGAGAAACTTATAAGTTTAGGGCTTTTGCAGATGACCTGGTGTTGGTTCTGGAAGATCCTTTAAAGGGAATTGAAATGTTAATGGACAAATTAAAGGAATTTGGTCCATTAGCAGGTTTCATGCATCATAAACAGAAGATGAAGATGTTAACAACAAATATGAAAATAGAAGGTCAAACAGAAATAATGAATAAAACAGGTTTAAAGATTGAGAAGGTGAAATATCTCAGTATCACTATGACAAACATGAACAGTATGTTATAAAATAACTATGTTAAGGCATGGAATGAAGTTTAAAAAGACATGTTAAGATGGGAAGATCTTCTGCTTAGAATCTGTAGTCCCGGGGCTTCCAGTGGGAATGGCATTCTGAGCAGCTGTGCCCGCTCTTTTGGTGGGTGGAGAGGGCAACGCGGTGGCTTTTTTTCAGACTCAGGCAGGTTTTCCTGAAGCCCAGAACCATTCTCCAGATCAAGAAGAACTTACAGAAACATCCCATTTCTCCTCCGGTACAGTGGCTTGCAGCCAGGAGATCGCAAACAGCATTTCCCGGTCGATGGTAAGAGCTCCCGGGAGGCAGGGACGTTATCATTTCCAAGCCACACTATAGCCCTAAAGGGACACTAAGAATAGCCACCCCATTTCTAAATCACCAATTTGCATTTTTTTTTTTTTTAGTATATGTACCCCAAGAGAGGCTTTTTTACAGCAAGGAGAAGCCAGCCCTCTTAGTGCTTAACGTTACTTTTGGGATTAAAATTTCTTTTAAGTTTTGGATTTTCGTTTTCCTTCCAAAGGAAATTCTAAGGACTGAGAGTAAGCAATTATCTTCCTGCTATTATTTTTGTGTTAAATTTGAAGATATAAGAACTTTCCTACACTTTGAATTGGCTGATTTGAACCTTCAGCTTTCTGTTCACTTTTCCTTGAGAATTCACTCTCACTTCCAGTAAACAACTTTCAGATATCTTTGACTTTCGCTGATTAAGCTCTTCGGGGGCACCATAATTTACTGTGTGAGACATGGAGGAAATCGAACAGATACTTTCTGACCTTCATCGGGATTTTAAACAGATTTCTTCCGACTTCTATCAAACCTCTATGCAAGACATCCAGGACATTGTGGAAAATATGAGATCTAAAATGTGCCATCAGGTTGGGGATGTGGAGGATGAAACTGAGGAATCTAACAGTGATAGAAAGGGTTTTTTTTAAGACTGGGATTGGGATCTTTATCGAGATGCTGGGTGAAGATGGAATAATGGAGTTGGAGAAATCTAGGGTAGAAAGTGATCTGCAAGTGATAAATAGGGTCAATCTCCTGGTGCAATACCATGAAAAGAACCTGGAATTTTTGAGGGGGGCAGCTGGGCTGTTTGATTTTCTTAAGAAGAAAGCTCTGTGCATATCTTGGGAACATGCAACTGCTCTGATTTATTTTGAAGTGGGATAAGGGTTGAAGTATATTCATTTGGTTTGCTTTAAGGATTTGACTAAGGAGAAGGGGACGGCAGAGGATGAGATGGTTAGATAGCATCACCGATGTAATGAACATGAATTTGAGTAAACTCAGTGGAGGATAGAAAGGCCTGGCGTGCTATGGTCCATGGGGTCACAAGGAGTCGGACATGACTAAATGACTGAACAACAAAAAATTTGCCTTTAAAGATTTTTATTATAATTGTTGTATTATTAAGTATAATAGCAGACAATTTATGTGCTTTTTAATTTGACTCTTATTATAGTAGACAGAAATGTATAGAATAGTGGTAGGAGGGAATAATTAAATATGTTTTATCTTTTGGAAGGAAGAAAGATGTTTAGGAGGTTTATATGAATTTTCTTTTTTCTTTATTTTAATATAAGGGAGAGGAGTAACTGTAGTGATTTTTATTATGTGTTAAAGTGGAATGACCTCTAGAAATAATGTGGTGCTTTGGTTTAATATAGAGTAAGAGATTGATTATGAAAATTTTCTATATCCTTGCTGTTAAAAGTCGGAAGTCACGCCTCTTTGTAATTTTTTTCCCCTTGTGTTTCTGCACTTTTTTAGTTTTCTTTCTCTTTCTTTGTAGTTTTTTTTTTTGTAGTTTTTATTCTTTTCTTGAAATTTTGTAAAATTTATTATATAAAAAAGAATGTTTCTAGTGTTCAGTTTCTTACAATAGCCAGGATAGCCAAAATAAATCTGTTTCCAATGAGAAGGTGTTTATTTTTTATAATTAATTCCAAAGTTTTATAGTACAAACCAATATTCCAAATTTATCTGGACCCTTAATCCATATATAAATTTCTTAGATCAAAAATATACCTTTTTGCTGTTTGTTTCAAATTCTTTAAGTTCTTAAGCTTATAATTACTTTCCAAAAGTGATTAGAAAGTGAGGTTTGTGAACTTAGTGTCCTTTAAAAGGCTCCGCCACAGTTGTGAACAGGATGGCTGGTCCCGTCGTTTCCCAGCACTCAAACACATGAAAAACCACTGTCCTGCAGTTGCCTCACAAGGAGTAGCCATCTGGAGCCCATCTGGGTGATCTGCCATTCTCTCCTTACCAGGAGAGGTTCCAAGGAACTGGTCTACTCACTGGTTCCTTGGTCTTTGCTTTGGTCGACTGCTCTGCTTTCGTGGAGTCATCTTTAATTCACCATACTCTGGATGTTTCTCTCTCTAAAAAGGAGAGAGCTTTCATATTCCTAGAGAATAATTTCTGCCTGATTGGATTAGCACAGCATCATGAGTAATAATAACTCTGAACAGATGGTGGGTACATTTGGCACACCAAAACATTCCCCATTTCCAGACAATGAATTAAGGTTCAAATTTGAAATTAGCACAATGAGACTTCTTCCAGAAAAATATATTTCTTGACACCTAAGAGTGAAACCTCAGTTGATACTTGGAAATAGACACAACTAGTTGGATAATGTTTCAGTATATAAGCTCAAGGATACCCAAAGACTCAAATGCACGTACATATTTTCAGAGGCTCACATAGACCTTCTCTATTACATATCTTTTTGCTTCCTTTAGTTGACATACAGCTCTGCTCCAGTCATGGATAAAGAGACTCAAGCAGTTTTCTTCCAACAAATGCTTCCAGATGAATCCCACCAACATAGGGGCCTCCTCCAGCTATTCCTGTATTTTAGATGGACGTGGATTGGAATTCTTGTGCTAAATGATGACAGTGGAGAGAAATTTTTAGAGGTTGCGCTCCCCATTTTTTTGCAGCATGGCATCTGCTTTGATTTCATAAAAGTGTTCACCAAAGTAGGTTTTTACAGTGATTTTACTGATGCAGTAGATGAAGGAGTCCAAATATACCAAGTTCTCATGAACAGCACAGCCAATGTGATAATCGTATATGGTGAAAGTAGGTCCATAACTATTCTGAGAACGTTCCTCCAGTTTTCAGAAGTGGAGGACATACCAAAGAAGACAAAAATCTGGGTTATGACAGCGCAGTCAGACTACACTTCAATTTCCTTTCATAAATCTTTGGACATCCATTTCCTGCAAGGTGCTTTATCCTTGGCAGTTCATGTAAAGGAGATCCAAGACTTCCCGGAATTTCTTGAAAGCATAAATCCAATGAATAATCAACATGATCATTTTAGGAAAGATTTCTGGGAACAGGCATTCAACTGCTTCTTCACCAACCCAGAGAAGTCTGAGAAAATATGTACTGGACAGGAGAGGCTTGAGACCCTTCCAACATCTGTGTTTGAAACACGCATGAGTGGCCAGAGCTACAATATTTACAATGCAGTCTATGCTGTGGCACATGCTTTGCAATCTCTGTATTTATCTAAGTCCTGGCAAAGAACAATTGTGAAAGAAGGAAGGCAACAGTTTCAGAATCAAGAGTTGTGGCAGGTAAGATTATAAGCAGAGAAATGCAGAAAACCTCACCATATCTGTAGTTGCAACATCTGTCCATAAACTCTAACAAACAATATTCTCTAAGGGTATTGACATTAGGTCTAAAACAAAATATAATAATGTCTTGACCAACTGAATAATTTATATGCCCATGTGCAACATCAATGGCATCTGTTTACTCGGCAACCATATATATTTATTTTGTTTTGTTTTAATTGTTTTATGTTTTTTTATAATTGTATTCCTCCCAGAGTCACTTGTTGAAATGGGCGGCTATAGAAATCAAATAAATCAAATTAATATTAAAATTATAAAAGGCATCCTACCAAATTATAACCACATCTCTTAGAATATGGTTTAATCCATGAAATTAACTGCCGAAAGTTCAGTCTATAAGTAAATATCTGTAGCTTGAATCATGTCAACTGGATTTCTATTTTCTTAGTGGAAACGTTTCGTTCCTTATCCAAGGAGCTTCTTCAGTCTGAGCAAAGTTGGTAAGGGAATCCTAAATATGTTCCTAGGTAGCTGTGTGACCTTACACCTGGGGCTAGGTCATGGTTATATTGAGATGTAATTTTTAAGTCCTTTTATCATCTAAAGGAGGGTCGTTAAAATCACCATGCTGCTGTTGAGCTTCTGAAATGGTCTTAATCTTCCTAGGCACAGAAGACAACACGGGGAGGAAGATGGGGGAGAGTTTGTGCCTGAGGCCCCCACCTCTATTCAAGGAAGGATTTTCCAAGTTGGCATAAATGGATTCCTTGACCCCTCTCTCAAACCACCTATCTTCTCTGTCTAAAATGTGAACATTAATGTCCTCAAATGAGTGTCCTTTTTCTTTTAGATGAAGATAAACTGCTGACTCTGGTCCTGTGGTGTTATTTCTCCTGTGTTGGGCCATCCTCCTGTACATAGGTTGTTTGGTTTCTCCAATGTAGAGTTCAGAGCACTCCTCACTGCACTGGATTGCATAAACTACATTGCTTTTCTTGTGTTGTGGAGCTCATTACAGCCACAGAATCTGCCATCCACAACAACCACCTACCTTTTGAAGAAGCAGAACAACTCCGGCTTAAAATATCTGCAGCTCTGTCCAGTGCTCAACCTCCTCCCCCCAACCTTACCGCCCAAGAGAGGAGAGCCCTGACAGCCCTCAGCAAAGATGAAACCATCACCATTTTACCTGCTGACAAAGGAAGATGTACAGTGGTTCTAAACACTGCAGACTACCACAATAAAATTACCTCACTTTTGGAGGATCACCATACATATGAAAAACTGAAAAGAGACCCCACCAACAATTACAAGAAAAAGGCAATAGACAGTTTGAAACAATTGGAACATGATGGCTCCATCGATAGGATTACCTACCACCGTCTGTATCCTGGAGAAGCCATCCCCTGCATCTACGGACTTCCTAAGATCCACAAGGAAGGAACACCCCTCCGACCCATAGTCAGCAGCATCAATTCGGTAACATACAACATTGCCAAACACCTCTCTACCATACTAGCACCTCTAGTTGGACACTCTGAACACCACATCCATAATTCGGAAGAATTTGTTTCCAAAGCAAAGATCCTGAAACTGGATACAGATGAAACTATGGTCTCCTTTGATGTGTCCTCCCTTTTCACCAGCATCCCCACCACTCATGCTCTATCCGCTGTCAGGAAGAGACTAGAAGAGGACAGCACCCTTGAAAGGAGAAGCCATCTCAACCCAAACCAGATCTGCCATCTTCTGGACCTGTGTCTTAACACCACTTATTTCACATACAGAGGTGACTTTTACAGACAAAAACACGGCTGTGCCATGGGTTCTCCTGTGTCACCCATTGTGGCCAATTTATACATGGAAGAAGTGGAGAAGAAAGCACTCAACACATTCCAGGGAACGGTGCCCACCCACTGGTTTAGGTATGTGGATGACACCTGGGTCAAAATCAAGGCCCAGGAAGTACAGGCCTTCACGGACCATATAAACACTATAGATGCCAACATTAGCTTCACCAGAGAAGACACCAAGGACAACAGACTGGCATTCCTAGACTGTGAAGTCCTTATTGGGACCGGTGGCAAGCTAGAAATAGGGATCTACAGGAAACCCACACACAGAGATCAATATCTGATGTTTGACTCCCACCATCCACTGCAGCACAAACTAGGAGTCATCAGGACATTGTCACACAGAGCAGAAACCATCCCCACCTCCATGGATTCCAAAAAGAATGAAAATCAGCACCTGAGAACAGCCCTGAAGGCCTGTGGATATCCAAATTGGGCCTTCACCAAATCTAAATCTACCAGACCTAAAACAGCGACAGATAGGGCTGAGACTCAGAGTAAACGAAAGAACCTGGTCATTCCCTACATGGCTGGCGTGTCTGAAAAGATAAAACGGATATTTGGCAAACACCACATACCTGTATATTTCAAACCCACCAACACACTGAGACAGAGGCTTGTACACCCCAAAGATCAAACTCCAAAACACAAGAAAAGCAATGTAGTTTATGCAATCCAGTGCAGTGAGGAGTGCTCTGAACTCTACATTGGAGAAACCAAACAACCTATGTACAGGAGGATGGCCCAACACAGGAGAAATAACACCACAGGACCAGAGTCAGCAGTTTATCTTCATCTAAAAGAAAAAGGACACTCATTTGAGGACATTAATGTTCACATTTTAGACAGAGAAGATAGGTGGTTTGAGAGAGGGGTCAAGGAATCCATTTATGCCAACTTGGAAAATCCTTCCTTGAATAGAGGTGGGGGCCTCAGGCACAAACTCTCCCCCATCTTCCTCCCCGTTTTGTCTTCTGTGCCTAGGAAGATTAAGACCATTTCAGAAGCTCAACAGCAGCATGGTGATTTTAACGACCCTCCTTTAGATGATAAAAGGACTTAAAAATTACATCTCAATATAACCATGACCTAGCCCCAGGTGTAAGGTCACACAGCTACCTAGGAACATATTTAGGATTCCCTTACCAACTTTGCTCAGACTGAAGAAGCTCCTTGGATAAGGAACGAAACGTTTCCACTAAGAAAATAGAAATCCAGTTGACATGATTCAAGCTACAGACAATTCCACCTGGATGACTGAGAACCTTCATAGACATATCTATAAGTAAATGGAAGAAGGTGATCTACTCCCTCCACACAATGTGCTGAAGTAGCCTTTTGTTCTAGATGCTTTGTTTGGAATGTTTGCATTTTGTCAGACACAGGCAAATCTGAATGTGATTACCCCTCCCTCACATTCTCTTTGTGTGAATTAGGCTTGTCTGAGATGTTTTCTCAAATAATTTTTCTTGGCCGAGGCTCAAGCTCCTCTTATCTGACTGTTGCCTTGCTAGTGGTTCTTCCTCCTGTCCTTCAGGGCCATTCCCTATGATCTCTAGAGATATGGATATTTCCCCATTCATAACACTATAGCCAGGCAGGAGGCAGGCTGATTACATCAGTCTCGTGCTAGCTGTCCAGGGGTAGGCATTTCAGACAATGTAGCCCAGTTCTCTGTGTGAGCCATGACTGAACACACATGGCTCCTCCAAGTGTAGTGATCCTGAGCCCGGTCTAGGATACCATAATTTGTGGGGTGATGGTGGCTTTTGGGGTTCCAGGCTTAAAGTAATCCAAACACAATGTGTTTTAAGGCTAACAATATCTTTATTGATAGCATAAGGCAATAATGGATGTATGGTGCATTATTGCAAAAAGGAAAAAACAAAGCATACGCAGAGTTCCATCACCAGAATGGAAAGAAAAACATCATGGTCTGTGCAACGACCAGGCATAGTTACAGTTCAGATACAAAACTACATGTAGAGAGCAGTCTACATAGAGAAAGCATAGGAAGAACATAAGTGAGATGAATACCCATGGTTCATAGCTGAAATATACCCATGGTTCAGAATTCTGATTGGTTAATATGGGCTAGGCAACTTTTCAGCTTAACATTGTTGTACTTACTATAAACTGCCATGGGGTGGCGGTGTTGCATATTGGCTTTCCCTCGAGATTCTATTCTCATGGGAAAGTACTGATAACGTCCAATTGTTTTGGCTAGAACTGCACCTGTTGTTTATGAGCTACTTTGTTATGGAAACGTGCTTGCAACAGAGGGGCTTGGAAATTTCCACTTTCAGGCCAGATTCACAGTGTAGAAATTCCATGTGTTTGCTTCTGCATAGAATAACTACCAAATAACTTTAACATAATTCGATATCTATCATGATCATTTCTCTCTCTTTTGAAAAAAAAACTATGCATATACTATTTCAGTTACATTTTGTTTTATCTTGCTATTATCTTGCTTCTAGTCTGTTGGATTGTAACTGCAAATCATATCACACCTTAGTAGAGGTACACCAAGTATAAGGCTCCTTATAAGTAAGAATAGTATTAAACTTTTATAGCCTTTTACATCCTAGTATTTCTTATATATTTATCAGCAGTTATCTGGCTTAACTACTTATAGTATTTTAACAATAGACTGTAATTTTAAAAAAATTGCTGGGTTTATATTTTGTAATTTTATGTTAATACACTTTAATATTATTTTAGTAATATGATATTTTACTTCTACCTCTATTTAGGAAAGATCCTTATGTTATTTCTTTGATAGTGGCCTACAACCAAATTAAAAATAAACAAACATCCAGTATAAACTTTTTCCTTCCTTCCCTCCCTCCCTCTTTCTCTCTTTCTCTCTCTTTCTCTGTATTTTAGCTTCATTATTTTCTGAGAAGTGTCACATTCAACAACAGTGTTGGTGAAAAGATCTCCTTTGATAAAAATGGAGAATTCATTGGTGGATTTGATATTATCAACTGGATCACATTCCCAAACCAGTCCTTTCTTAGGGTCAAAGTTGGAGCGATAGATCCCACAGCTCCACCAGACAAGTTCTTCAATATCTCTGTGGATTCCATCATGTGGCCAGTAGGCTTTAATCAGGTTAGATACTTTAGACTGGTCTGCCTTCATTTATGTAGCATAAATATATATATATATATATATATATATATATATATATATATATTCATGAAAGTCCCATAGCATCATCCCTGAACTAAACTAAGGACAAATGCCCAGGGGGAAGGGAAAATATCTGTAGGAATGCTTGGTTCTCTAATATTTGGAACAGAATATTGCACTCTTTACTTTGGCCCTCTGTTAATTATGGACAATGGAAACAATGTTTTGATGTAAAAGCTGAAGTCCAGTCTTCTAGATTTCATTCGTCTGGCGACAACTAAATTTAAAAATTGAGAAAACCATCTTTCCCTAACTAGCACAGAAATTGTCTTTTGAGAGTAGGGATGATGGTTATCGAAGGCCATATATTCCAATAATGGTAGATGTTCAATGAATTAGTTTCAGATCAATTACATTTCAAAATGATGTCATCCTACTATTCAAACTTGTTTATCAATCCCTTCTTAATCTCTTGATTGCTCAGCAACAGTATATCTTCAAAGACTTCTTTTTCCAGCTATATTTTAACATATTCTTCATTTATGGATAGGCACCACCTTTTTCTTTGTGTAATGATCCTTGTGAGGCAGGATACAGCAAGGCCAAGAAAGAAGGGGAGCCGTTTTGCTGCTATGATTGTCTTCTGTGTCCAGAGGGGAAAATATCAAAGGAGAACGGTAGGAAGATTCCAGATACACTGGGACTAAACCATTAAGTATAAGACTGTGTATAATCCAGTATATCCACTCCATTGTGTTCTTTTTCAGACATCGATGACTGTTCTCTATGTCCAGAAGATCATTATCCAAGTCCCAACAGAAATAATTGCATTCCAAAGCAGATCACCTTTTTGTCCTATGAAGAACCCATGGGGATCAGTCTGACTGGTCTTTCTCTTTGTTTTTCTTTAATGACAACTTTGGTGCTCACAATCTTCATTAAACACAAAGACACTCCCATTGTCAGAGCCAACAACCGGAATCTCACCTACATTCTTCTTCTTTCCCTCCTGCTCTCTTTCCTTTGTGTCTTTTTATTTATTGGGAGACCTGATAGAATTGTGTGTCTCCTCCGACAACCAGCTTTTAGCCTCATCTTCTCTATGGCAGTTTCTTGTGTATTGGCCAAAACCTTTGTTGTGGTTCTAGCATTCATGGCCACCAAACCTGGTTCCAGAATGAGGAAATGGGTGGGTGGAAGAATTGTCAGTTTCATTCTTCTTTCCTGCTCCCTTGTTCAAGCCAGCTTTTGTGCTGCATGGCTGACAACCTCCCCACCATACCTGGATTTTGATGTGCACTCAATGTCTGAAGAAGTCATCATGGAGTGCAGTGAGGGATCAGTTACCATGTTTTACTGTGTCTTGGGCTTTCTGGGTTTCCTGGCTGTGGTCAGCTTCTCTGCTGCTTTTCTAGCTAGGAAGTTACCTGACAGTTTCAATGAAGCCAAATTCATCACCTTCAGCATGTTGATCTTCTGCAGTGTTTGGCTGTGCTTTTTTCCCACTTATCTAAGCACAAGAGGAAAATATATGTTGGCTGTGGAGATCTTCTCTATGATCTCCTCCAGTTCTGGATTATTGGTTTGTATCTTTTTTCCCAAATGTTTTATCATTGTGGTAAGACCTCAACTGAACAATAAGCATCAACTAATGAAAAGAAAGTTTTAAAAATCTGACTATTTAGCTTTGAGTGCTGTGAGATGAAGGGATCAGTCATCAAGCTCAGAACCATGGTGGAGCCTTTTAAAGGACACTAAGTCCAATGGCTCTTGTGGGTCTTCCGGGCTGTGTGGCTGTGTTCTGGAAGTTGTGGTTCCTAATGTTTCGCCAGCATCTGTGTCCGGCATCTTCAGAGGGCAGGAGCACAGACAGAAGCGAACTCTCACAGAGTTCTCTCACAGAGAGTTCGCTTCTGTCTGTGCTCCTGTCCTCTGAAGATGCCGGCCACAGATGCTGGTGAAACGTTAGGAACCACAACTTCCAGAACATGGCCACACAGCCCAGAAGACCCACAACAGACATCGAACTCTGGCCGTAAAAGCCTTCGACAATACATTGACACTAAGTCCACTAACCTCATTTTCTAATTAATTTAGGAAATTATTTATCTAACCATCCTAAAGCTATTAGAGATCTTTGGAATGACAAGATTTAAAAGCCACCTGGTGAGTCAATATTCATTTCTGAACAAAAGAAAAATTATGGAATCCTTGGTGCTCTCTGAGCTTGGTTGTTTTCTTGCAGACATTTAATTACCTGACTAGATAACATCTTCAGTGCTAGAAGGGAGTGGGTTTTATGATTTAAATTGGATACTACAGGGGACTAAGGATTCCAGGCAAAAAGAAAAAAAATGTAAACCTGTTTTTGGTTTTTATCAGTATTGGGATATACAAAATAACACAAAATCCTGTAACATTTGAAATATTAATATAAATATTAAAGGAGATCTTCAAAGAATGGGGCCAGAAATTAGTAGCCACAATATCAGTATCAGTAATGATGTCTGTTTTTATGGATAGACTATGTTTAAAAGATGTTAATGAAGGAATGATAGATGTGAAACAAATCATGCTTGATGCAGAAACAGTAGAATCAGAAATATTGGTTAAAAAAAGTGTGGAATACAAGACAGAGAAGGCAATTAAACTGGAAATACATGTGAGAGGCCAAGAGAATGTCCCAGAAAAAGACTAATTACTGGATCTACAAATGAAGCTGGCTGAATTTTTAAAAATTAAAGGGGCAATACAAATGATAAACTAAGAGAATGACCTGTATAATTTTTTTTGGATTTACAAAACAGGCTTGTTATAACCTCTCTCTATGTCTGTCAATCTCTTTGCATAAAATCTTTTAGATGTACATGTTGGAGAATTTCTTCAATTGTACATTTTAGCCAGAGAGATATATGCAACTATATTGGCCTATTATTTTGCAGTGCCTGCCTTATGGAACAGCCTGCCCCCTGATATTTGGATGGCTCTCACCATTTTTACCTTCTGCAAGGCTGTCAAGACCTGGCTTTTCCCCCAGGTGTTAGCACTAGGATACTATTTAATGTTAGCTGATAAATTTGTTATATGTTACCTTGGATTTTTTCTTTGTATTGGATTATGATAACTTTGTTGATTTTGGTTTTTTGTTGCTTTAGGATTATTGGGGGGATTGGTGCCTAGCTGCCCAAAATATTGTACTTAAGAAGGGGACCATAAAAATGTTATAAACAAATAAACAAATTGGTTTATTGACATACTATATTTCAGTATGTGGGTAAGAGAGACAGGTAATATATAAAGGAGCCTTTGGTTTAAACATAGAAGTCTATGAATTGTTTCTGAAGCAATCAGGCACTGGGCATTCTCTGGTGCACATCATGTGAGGTGGTCACCTACAAAGAGGGGAGTAAATTAAAAACATCCTACAGTTGACCATCTGGGTGGCCTTCTATGTTCTGCTCAGTAGCAAAAACCAATGAAATTTCCATTGGAAATCAAATATGGGTAGTCCTTATTTAGCAAGCAGAATTGGGACCAGCAACTTGGTCATTAAGTGAAGCAGTCACTAAGTGAAACCACGACTGTGCTTATGATCTTACTTCAGCTTTCCTTTGCTTTACAAACCTGCAAAGGTCATAAATGTAAGGATTGTTCATAAAGTTATTTTTTCATCACCCTCCTAACTGCGAATGGTCACAAAATGAGGCAGTTGCTAAACAAGGACTACCTGCACATGCTAGTATCTATTTCACTTACTTTTCCCTTTCTAGTGATTTCACTGGATGTCACTGAATAGAAGAGCGTGTTCTATGGCCATAGGTCTTTTGGCATATATACAGTGATGCAGCACTTCGTTTAAAGAGTACATGGAGATTCTGAGTGGCAGCTGATGAAATTATTCCAGTTTCTCTGGGTGAGCACTGGTTGTTGCATATATTTTTTATGTCTGTAGAATATGTGGCTGAGTTTTTAAAAAAGCCAGGCCTCAAACTTTTTTCCTGTGAGTTTCAAGAGGGAGCACATGTTCACCCCCCTTTCTCAGGAATGTTAATTTACCTTTAGGAGCCAGCCAGTCTGAGAGTTCTGACCAATCAGAATTAGCTGTTAGAGCTTTGCCCATATTGGGAATCTGTTGCCTAGGTGTTTTGGTCAAATGCTGGATCCTGTCCATTCAGATGCTGGTCAAGTTAAGGTTTAAAATGTAAATGCCTTTTGTTCTTTTGCACTCTGCACTCTGCTATCTAAATGTAAATAGCTATGTTAATCAACCATGCCATGCTTTGGCTAAAGAAGATTCAAGGTTTGTTCCTATGTTTTTGTTTTAAATAAAGCAACATTTTTACTACAAAACTTATCTCTTGGTTTTTCCATAACTCTGATCACAAATTTTATAAAACAACAAAACTGGTTGGCATTTTCAGTGCCTCGGGAGCTATTCTTTGGTGTGGCTGCAGTGGCGAGATGTTCCTGGAAAGTAACCCTATAGGCAGTAATTATATGACTCTGACTATACCCAACTAGTTCAAGTTTCCCTTATTCAAAAAGAAAAGGAACCACCACACTCTTCCCTGATACACCTGTCCATAGAAAAACAATGAGTCTCATCACACCCTTCCAGACAGTGTGAAATGGTACTGCCTAGAAATAATGTGTTGGTAGACTCTTCATATCTTTGGTCATACTAATTAGGTCCCCAAATTTCAGTAGTATGCTGCTCAGTCCCTCCAAAATTATTCAACCAGAATGAAGCATCTAATCTGTCTAATGCAGCCTTTCTCAAAATGGTGCCTTCCAGAGATGTTGGCCAATTAAGGTGTAGAGCTCGAGGTAGCAGATCAAGTGTTTCATTGATAGAAATGAGATTTAAATAGATAGAGGTTACAGTGTCTGCCACTAGCCAGTATTGTTTTGCCAACATTTCCTTTTGTAATGGTGCTGCTAGGGAAGGCTGAGATGAGTGGGGATTTTAGGAACCATTTGATGAACATGAAACTTTCTGCCACTAATAAGAATTGTGTTGCCAACATTTTTATTTGGAAGGGGGCTGCTAAGGAAGGTTGTGATGAATTGGGCTTTTCAGAGCCATTTGAATGCCCAGAGAGACGTGAAACTTTTAGGGAGGAAGGGAGTCCAGGTCTGGTTTCTGCTAAGTGAAGAGGATCTTATCAGTTACATAGAGAATGAGAAATTTCTCCACTTACTGCCTTGCTGTTCCACGGATGATTTAGATTGTGAATAGGGTTACCAGATATCTGGAAAAAGGAGGACATGTCATCCTTTTTGTTCTCATGTCCTCCATGTGGCAGGCATAGCCTTAAAATTAAACATTGTCTGGCATTTTAAGTGTCTTAGGGTTTGTTTGCTTTTTTGAACTTTTCTCAACAGTGTTCATTCAAACTTCCATGTTTTGTGACTGTTTAAATTGTCTGCTTCTTTATTTCCTTTGTCTATCAGCAGACTTGACAGCCTAAATTTACATTATTTACTTTACAGGTAGTCCCTGTTTAGTGACTGCCTCATTTAGTGACCATTCACAGTTATGATTGTGATGAAAGAGTAACTTTACAACTATCCTTGCATTTATGACCATCAAAGGAAAACTGAAGTAAGATCATAAGCACAGTTGCAGTTTCACTTAGCAACCTCTTCGCTTAACAACCAAGTTGCTGGTCCCAATTGTGGTAGTTAAATAAGGACTACCTGTATTTCCTGATTCTAGCAATCAGCTTCAATCCAGCTCCTTAAAATCTATGATCAATGTAGCCTGTTGAGCACATGACTCATCATACATTTCTATGGTGAAAATTGAAAAGCAAATCATTGTCAATTCTATATGTTCTTAAAAATAAAGATTTGTTGGAAAAATATTGTGACTGAAAAACCAGTCTTTCTGATCCTGGGAAAAGTAGTTTCATAGACATGTAGGCCGAAATACTTTTTTTTTGCAGGTTTTTGCTGTACTTTTTGTTGAGGATTGCAAGAAAATTCAACAGTTAATGCATCCTCCTTTCCCCCCATTTGTCCTCCTTTCCAACTGCCCATGTCTGTTCAGATATCTGGTAACCCTAACTGAGAATCTTCTGTTGTTTAGAAATGGCAAGATGTGGTTGACATGAGTTTGACTGAGCCCCCTTCTTTTTCCCTGTCCCCATCTTGTCAATTTAGGAGGGCAGGAAAGGTAGATAATCAGTGATTTTAGGTAGCAAAAAGAGAGTTAGAAGTTAAAGGAAAGAAAAAGGATGAAGAATGCTGCTACTGCAGCATGAACTTGCAAAAAAAAAGGGGGGGGGCAAAGTTCCTGGGGTGGGACTTGATCCTTCCACACATGCAGAAAGAAAACTTGATTAGTGGGCTACTGATTTGGCCCCTTTGGTCACTAACATTAAAACCTCTTTGCAGATCCCCAAGGAATGGACCAATTCTATTCTTATGCCAATATACAAAGAAGGTGACAAAGCCAATTCAGCTAACTACCGTCCCTTCAGATTACTATGCATAATTAGCAAATTATATGCTAAATATATTTTTATAAGCTCCAAGTGATTGGATGGTCTCTAGAACTTCACCCAAATTTTGTACTATCACTATGTCAATTAGAAGTTTCTGGACCTGACTACTTCTCTAGATGTGCAGGCATGAATAGGTTTTTGTTTTTGTGTCTCTTTTTGAATTGGATGCAATGTAAAATATATGACCATATATTTTAATAATATTGCATGAAGTATGTATTAACAGAGAAGTTTTCCAGCCTGTGACAGGCACACATACAAAGAACATTATTATTATTGTTGTTACAAATGTGATTATTTGTTTTCAATATTTGTGTACTGGGAACTAGTTATAAATGAAAAGGAGTATATGTTTTAATGTTGAATAGATACAAAATCATTACAAAACATATAACTACAAAAAGATTCACAATTAATTTTATATTCTTTTCTGCAAACTTGGCATCTTTTGCCAGAAACTATTTTATCAAAAGCATTATCCAAAAAGCATTTAGATCGCCCCCTCTCTTTAATTTTTCCCCATTCTTTGAATGTATTCTGAACTGATTTAAACTTTTTAAAATTTTTATTAATTTCAAAATTGATTTTTTTCTAAACTTAACAACAATCATGGACCTCATGCAGCCCAAAACTCAACATATATTATTTATCTTTTCTGGCGGGAAGAGGGAAATGCAATCTTTTTTTGAGGGACAAGGGACATGCAACCATTTTCTGAAGGAGGAGGGTGACAGCCTTGCAAGGGAGACCAGACAGGAAACACACACAGATGAGCTAGTTCTAATTTATTGTAAGGTTACATTAACAGAATCCTGCAAATTTGAAAGTACATTTCTCCCTCTGTCCCCTTTACAGCTCAAGAAACTATGGAAGATCCCTTCTGAGCCTCTTGCCCTGCCCACGTTCCTGCATTGGGCTCAGCTGTCTTTTATCTTGCCTTTTATCCCTTGGCAGTGTCTCTTCTGCCTGCCTCCCAAGGTCATTCCTGTTGGGGATGAGATTAAATACTGGGGGAGGATATATTGTTTGGATATTATCCTTCCTTTCTCACGTAAGTGAGATCAGCAGAGCATCATCCCCGGCAGCATAAAAAGTTGGAAACTGAGACGAGGTTGGTTTAACCTTCTAGAAAATAATCCAGGATGCTGTGAGGCAGACTGGATTATCCTGGCATTACCCCTTTTTGTCCCTCTTAAAACAACAATCACACAGTTTTGTGAAGAAATAAAAGTAATGTTTACTCACATTATTTAGGTCTCAAAAACAGCAGTTGCAGTAGTAGAGTCAAGGCAGGTTTAAAACATATTAAGTTACAAAAATAGAATATATAGACTTTAGCATTCTGTCTGGGCTTGGAGAGCTCAGACAACGTGTCCTTTCAACTCAAGAGCATGGTGGAAAGAGAGGGAAGAACAGGAAGAAGGAAGTGATCTCACAGAGTTCTCTCTTCAGGAAGTTACTGCGAGTCTCCGCCCTCTTCATGTCCTTATAGAGCAAGACATGAATTGTTGGTATGACTGCTATATTTTCCCACAAACCCCTTCTCAGGCATACAAAACAAGTTCATGCAAACTTTTAATTAAACCACCCAGAGTCCCATTTTGACTCGAAGGTTCTCGAAACTCTCTCTCGGTAGAGGCTTGGTGAGAATGTCCGCAGTCATCTCTTTGGTATGGCAATAAGCCAAGTCCACTAGTCCATCTTGAATGGCCTCACGCACTAAGTGGTACTTCACTCCAATGTGCTTTGTTCTTGCATGGAACTTCTCACTCTGTGACAACTTCAGGCAACTCTGGTTGTCCTCCATGAGACGAACAGGCTTCTTGCGCACTAACCCAAAGTCTTTGGTCAGTTGGTCGAGCCAGGCCGTTTCTCTGCATGCTTCTGTAGCTGCAATGTATTCAGACTCTGTAGAAGACAAAGCTATACAATTCTGTTTATAGCTGCCCCAAGAAATGGGACCATTTGCAAACATAAAGACATAACCACCTGTGGATTTATAGTCTTTTGCATCCCCAGCCCAATCAGTGTCTGTGTAACCTACCAGTTCAGGATCGCTGTCAGCTGGCAACTTTAGTTTACAGTCCATGGTACCTTTCAGGTATCTGACAACTCTCTTAACAGCTGTCCAGTCACGTTCAGTGGGAACATTCACTTTTCTGCTTAGAATCCCCACTGCATTAGCTATGTCTGGCCTACATGTTGTGGTCAGGTACAAAAGTTTTCCTATTGCTGACCTGTATCTGCTGTTGTCAGGAAAAGGTTCTGACTCCTCTTGATTCTTTAGGAAGTCAGTAGTCATAGGTGTGGCAACTAGGTGCGCTTCTTGCATCTGCAGGCTGTCAATTAGTTCAGTGACCTTCTGCTTTTGACTTAGAAGAAAAGAACCATCTTCTCCTCTCTCTATTTGAACTCCTAGATAATAATGCACTTTTCCTAGTTCTTTGACTTCCACATCTTGGCTTAGATGTTTTACTACTTGGGAGTAGTCTCTGTCATTTACGGTTGCAATTATTAGGTCATCAACAAATGTCAGAATGTAGGAAAATTGTCCATTATTACATTTTGAGTACAAACACTTGTCTGCATGGCCTTGTTTGTACCCCAACTGTGTTAGCATGGCATGTAGCTTTTCATTCCACGCCCTAGTACCCTGTTTTAGTCCATAAAGCCCCTTCTGAAGTCTGCATAATAAATGCGCTTCATTTGGCTTGACAAAAACTTTGGGTTGCTTCATATAAATCTCCTGCGAGATTTCTCCATGTAAAAATGCAGTTTTTATGTCTATGTGCCTCACTTGCATTTGCTTTGAAGCCGCTATGCTTAAAAGCATTCTGATGGTGGTGTATCTGACTACTGGAGCAAAAGTGGCATCATAGTCTTCTCCATACTGTTGACTGAATCCCTGTGCTACAAGTCTCGCTTTGTAGCACTGTACTTTCCCTTCTGCATCTTGTTTCACCTTAAAGACCCACTTACTTCCAATAGCCTTCTTCCCTGGAGGCAGCTGGGTAAGTGTCCAGGTCTTGTTCTGGTGCAATGCATTCATTTCCTCCTGCGCAGCATCCTTCCAGAGACGGGCTTCAGTGGTTGGCATCTCCTCTATCGCTTCCCAGTTGGAAGGCTCTAGGGGTTGCGCCGACCCTGCGAGGTAGGACAGTCGTAGTGGTGGGACACCTCCGTTGGATCTCGATGAGCGTCTGACCTGTGGTTCTGGTTCCACATCAGCTTCCTCATCATCCTCCAATTCAGGCATCTCCGCATCAGACTGTTCCTCTTCATCTCTGGTGGTGCTGCTGAGAGTCTGGTCCTCTGCGTCTTCTTCCTGTTGATGCCCTGTAGATGGTGTTATGGCTGCAGAAGGCAGATCTGGACAGTTACACATTTGTGGTGGAAAGTATATGAGATCTTGTGTTTCTTTTTATGATTGTTCAGAAAAATCTACGAAACGTCCTCTTTTGTCAACTTTGCTGTGTTCATCGAAATAAACTACGTGTTTTGAGCCGACTTGTCCTGTTTCAAGATCCATAACTCTGTAGCCTTTTCCTCCAGTGGCATAGCCCACAAGGATGCCCCTTTGTGCTGTGGAGTCTAACTTGTGCCTATTTTCTTTGGGAATATAGCTATAGGCAAGGCTTCCAAATACACAAATGTGGGACAGATTGGGAGTTCTCCCATGCCAAAGTTCAAAAGGTGTGTGTGTAGCTCCTTTGGTTGGCAATCTGTTTTGGAGATACACCGCAGTGGCTGCTGCGTCTCCCCACATGCGCTGGGGTAGAGATGCGTCTTTTAACATGCATCTTGTCATCTCCATAATGGATCTGAACTTTCTCTCTGCAATTGAGTTTTGCTGTGGTGTGTAGGGGACATTTTTCACATGCTCAATTCCTTCCTCTTCCAGGAGGGTTTCCATTTCATGTGAACAGTACTCACCACCGTTGTCAGTCATGAGAGCCAATGGCTTTCTCTGGAACTTGTTGCTTACCATGGCAAGGTACTTCTTGAACATTTCTTGTGTTTGACTCTTTTCTTTGAGAAAATACACAACACAATACCTTGAAAAATCATCAAGAAATATTAAAATGTACTTATTTTTCCCAACTGAGGGAACATTCAGTGGACCACACACATCACTATAAACTATATCAAGCACTTAGGTACTTCTCTGTTCAGTACACAGTGGAAAAGAAGGTTTGACACTTTTCTCTGTGATACAACTTACACACTTTGTTGTTGGTGAAGTGTTTAGTGCTACCTTTATTCCTCTTGCACGCTCCTTGCGCTGCAAGTCCATTATGGCATTGATGTCTCTGTGTCCAAGTCTTCTGTGCCAAAGTTCTGGATCTGCCTCATCCTTCTGGTTTGAGCGCGCCATTTTAGCAGACTGGGGTTCTGAAAGATTAATCTCATACACACCATGTATTAGATTTGCTTCAGCATACAATTTCCCATCTTTAGACACCTGGCAGACATCATTTTCAAATAATATACTGAAACCTTTTCTGGCCAGAGTAGAGACACTAAGCATATTGCAGGTCAGTTCTGGAGTATACAAGACCCGTTGTATGGGATTCTCTTTTGTCTCACAACCTATCTTGCACTTCAGGACTCCTGACCCTGCGCCATGTGCTTTTATGATTTTGCCATCTGCAATTTGAATATTGCCACCTTGTGATGGGTCAATACTTTCAATGTCCTCAAAGAAATCTTTTTCATGAGTAAAATGACTCGAGGCTCCAGAATCTATTATCCATTTGTTTGACTTGGTGTCACAACTGTTAGCAGTTAAACTCTTTTCTTGTAAGAGAAAACTTCCCTCATTTTTGTCTTTCTTTTCGTTTTGCTGCTTAAATGCAGGGAACTTTTGTGACTTTCGGGCTTTGCAAGCTTTAGCCATGTGCCCTTCCTTATTACAATTGAAGCACACAATTTTCTTAGGCGTGGCTTTAGCCCTCACTTGGAATTTAGACACATAGTTTGAATCATTGGCTTTTACAGTCCTGGTAGGAGATTCTTGTCTCCTTTCCACACACTCTTCTTTCAGATGGGCAATTACTTTTCTTAGAGTTAAGTCTGTCTTCCCATCCATAAGAGTTGCAAAAGTCTCAAACTTAGGTCCAAGTGATCCCAGGAAATAACAAACTTTCTGTTCTTCCTGCATTGGGTATTCTGAGAGTTCTAGTTTTTCAATAATTGTTAGGAATTCTGTCACATGACTGTTACAGTCTGCTTTGGACACAAGTTTCAACTTAAATAAGTCTCTCACCCAGGCACGGTGAGAGACAATAGAAAAGCCAGAAGACCAGAACACCTCTTGGCCAGCAATCAACAACAAGATATGCAAAGATTAACAGCAAGATTAGCAGCAGAGGAGCAATCAAACAACACAATAGACCCTAATCAAGGAACTATTAACTCAGTCAATCAACCAAGCAGCACACAACAACCCAATCAAGTTACTTCTAAGGAGAGTACAACACCCCCACCAACACAGGCAGGACAAGCCAGGGTATATAAACAGAGAGCAAGTTTCACTCCCTTTTCGCACTGAAGATGTTGCCTAGGCTGGCAATGAAATGTCTGCAAGAAAACAACAAGGCTCAGAGAGCACCAAGGACTCCACAGTTCAACCCTGGGCTACAAATATTCTCTTCGAATAATTTAACCTCTCAGAGAGAGGTGCTCCTTTGGATGCTGGAGGCTCTGGGGACCAGAGGCGGTCAGCTCTCCGTGCAAGGCTGCCTGCCTGCTGCCCTGGGGAAAAGTCATGAATGTGCTGCCTCAGCTTCATTATAGTAGCTACTGCAGTTCAAACTGAGGGGAAACTCCTGTCATTTGGTGCTCCTGCTCAGTCAGTGCCATGGCAGCACCAAACTATCCTTGCTGCTGCAGTTAAGCCGAGGTTGAGAATTTGTGCAGGACTCTTCGCGAGTTGCGGGCCTGGAGGTTTATGGTTGTTTTCTCATTCCCACCTGTGAAGTAGACATAATGACTACAATCCTGTTACTAGCAGTACTGATCTACATGAGATTGGATTCCTAGTCTTATTACCTTTAAGTGCTGACAATGTGTTTGCCTCTGTGTTTGTGTGCAAGTATGTATCTATCTGTCTCTGTCTCTGTCTCTGTCGCTGTCTCTGCATCTCTACCTCCAACTCCATCAACATCTACATAATATCTCTATCTCTATCTCTATCTCTATCTCTATCTCTATCTCTATCTCTATCTCTATCTCTATCTCTAGCTCTAGCTCTAGCTCTAGCTCTAGCTCTAGCTCTAGCTCTAGCTCTAGCTCTAGCTCTAGCTCTAGCTCTAGCTCTAGCTCTAGCTCTATCATCTCTAGCTCTATATCAACTCTATTTCTATCTCAACTACAAGAGGCAATTTGGTGTAGTGGTTTAGGCACCAGACTAGAAACTTGGAGACCATGAATTCTAGTCCTGCCTTAGGCACAAAGCCCACTCACTTACCTTGGCCAAGTCACTCTCTTTCAGCCCTAGCAGTGGCAAAACACTTCTGAAAATCTTACCAAGGAAGCTGCAGGGACTTGTCCAGGCAGTTGCCAGGAGTCAATATTGAGTACAAGGAAGCAACAAATAAAATAATATATCAAATACAATAATCTATACCTACCTACTTCCCTCCCTCCACCCCTCCCTCCCTCTATATATCATCTATCTTGATATCTATGCATATACCAATATGTATATATATATATCTACATCAGTTTGTTTCTTGATTTAGGGATATACTGTAATTATTTTCATTCTTCATCTTGTGGCTCATGCTTCCTGCATGCAGAGTCTCAGTTTTGTTTTGTTTTGTTTTGTTTTGTTTTGTTTTGTTTTGTTTTGTTTTGTTTTGTTTTGTTTTGTTTTGTTTTTTTGAGCTGTGAATTTTGAAAATCTCAAGATAGGTGACTGTCTCACTATCATTATGAAATGCATTTTGATTCTTCAAAAACCCATGGGACTCCAAGATAAAAGGATGAATTGACCCTGAAGGTTGCTATTAATATTCCCCATGATATTCCAACCCATGGCTGGAAGCCCCAAAGCTCTGTGAGTTGATTCAATAATATGTTGCACCCTCTACATCTGTCTGAAAAACACCTGAGGAAATCAAGTCAGTCTGATCTACCTGGAGACATTCAAGGATCATGCTGCAGGCAGGGGCATTTGTACACAGAAAGAAGATTTTCATGGAAGATGATAGCACTCCTGGAGTCAATTGTATTCATGTTGATGCCTCAAGTGGTGTGCAAGGATCCTAGCATTCAGTGCCACCATGTTGAGCCTCTTCCTATTAACCACACATATCATCAGCTTGGAGATATTAACATTGCTGGCATCATTTCTGTGTTCTCAACTTTTTCAGATCCCACTGATTTCAATCGACATCCTTCTCAGGAATTTCAAGATGGACTTATGTAAGTACATATTTGATTTATTTTCAACCTCTGTACCTCCTGTTGAACCACATGATGCTAAAATATTTTCCTGTAAGCTATAAAAAGAAATGCTCCAGAAACTCCTCTATCAAAAACAGCATACCTTTATCTATTTTCAAGCTACATATCAGTTCCACATAAAGTGAAAAAAACAGCCAGAGCACCATTATAACACACCATATCTGATTACCTGTAAAGATAGAATATGAATATTGGTTAATTTAGGAAGATGTAAGTACCATTAAAATCTCTGGGATCTATATCAGCCAAGATTAACTTTTTTTCCAGCTGATTTTATAGGTACCAATATCCAAATTAATTTTACAGGTACTGAAAATTATTCTGGATACAAGCTGTTCTTAAGATGCTAAGGTTTGCTACTGGGCATTTCTCTCTTTTTTTTTAATAAGAATTTTATTAAGTTTCAAGCAAAGAAAAAAGCTACAGAAAAACAAAAAACTACAAAGAAAAAAGAGATAAAACTAAAAAAGTGTAGAAACACAAGATAATTTTTTTTCAAAATTACAAAAAGAGGTGACTTCTGACTTTTAACAGCAAAGATATACCTACTGGGCATTTTTCATGTATTAAGAAATAGTGCTTCCAACATCCACCAGTGTTTGCCTTGTATTAAAATAACAGGTTCTAGAGTGCTACTGTTTTGCTTTGCATTTTCCAGGTTTCTAGTCAAATAGTAAACATTTTCCACGAAAATACATCAACATATTATAGTACTGAAAGATTGAAGATGCCATAATCTGCAGCAGACTCTTTTTAATATATTATGTAATTTTTGTTACAGAATATTGTTTCAGAGTTACCAGTACATCTTGGCCTTAGCATTTGCTCTCAAGGAGATCAATGAAAATCCCCAGATCCTGCCCAATGTCACGCTGGGCTTCCACATTTATAATAGCAATTTCAGTCCAAGTTGGACTTACCTTGCCTCCATGGTGCTTCTCTTTGCCCAGGGTAGATTCATACCTAACTACAAGTGTGGGGTCGCAAAAAATCTGGCTGCTGTCATTGGGGGACCTGACATCTGTCTCTACATGGCAACTGTTTTGTGCATCTACAAAGTTCCTCAGGTAAGATGTGCTGAAGATGTATGGCACTACCTGAACAAGCCTAGGGTGCTTTTGCTTTCATGATAAAGGGCATGGTTCATATCTTATCCAACCTTTTGATAGATACAGTACTCATTAAGGAAGCTTTAAAGATGGTTAATAGTCCATGTTTATTATTTGAAATCAGTTGGCAAACAATCACCCATTTCTTGTAATTCAGTGAACATTTATTAGCACAGATAAAACATGGAATCCAATAAATCAAATATTTTCTTGGGTTATCAGAAAAAAATACAAGTTATTGTAATGATCTAACTTGGCTAAATTTTCCATGTAATGTATAACTCCAAATAAAGGTAATAGTTAATCAAAAATAGAAAAAGGAAGAATGCAAGTTGATTGAAAGCAGATATGGAATGGATGGAAACAGAAATGTACCTTGAAGATCAAAGAGAGATTTGAAATTATCAGGTTTCCTAAAGGTGCGTATAATTTATCTCAATAGTAGATGGAGAGAAGAATTAGCTTGAATGCATTTCTCAAAATAATAGAAAGAACTCTTCCTGGATGAACCCAACACTTGGGGATCCTTGTCCTCCTTCTATAAGGTCCCTTTGTCCTCTGAGCCTTAGGAAACTTCTCTTCACCTCTAGTCCAACAACACTGCATACTCCTCCAGGAGAAATGCTCAGAGTTTTGGCCTTTTGGAGAAAGAAACAGCTATGGTGTTTTATCTGTCTTGGGCTTCCATGGATGTTTCTCTCTCTAGGCCAACAGTGTCTCCAGAATCCTCTGGAAAGATTGGAGGGGGAAAAAAGAAAAGAGCTTTGGGATTCTTAGATATTCATTTCTGCTTGGTTGGATTAGCACAGGAGCACAAGTAATGATAACTCTGACCAGACAGTGAGTATGTTTGGCACACCAAAATATTCTCCAATTCCATTTGATGAATTAAGTTTCAGGCGTAATCTTCCCTTTTGTGGAATGATTTTTACATTTCTTTTTTTTAAAAAAATAGCACAATGAGACTTCTTCCCTAAAAAGTATTTCTTGACAGCTAAGACTGAAACCTGGATTGATGTTTGTAAATTAACAACACTGTTTGGATAATGTTTCAGTATAAAAGCTCAAGGACACCCAAAGACACTGATGCATGTACATATTTTCAGAGGCTGAAATTGACCTTCTCTATTTTGCTTCCTTTAGTTGACATATGGCTCTGCTCCAGTCATGGATAAAGAGGCTCAAGCTGTTTTCTTCCAACAAATGTTTCCAGATGAATCCCACCAACATAGGGGCCTCCTCCAGCTATTGCTATATTTTAGATGGACATGGATTGGCATTCTTGCTGTGAATGATGACAATGGAGATAAATTTGTAGAGGTTGTGCTTCAAATGTTTTCCCAGCATGGCATCTGTTTTGATTTCATAGAAGAGTTCCCAAATGTAGGTTTTTACATTGATTATAATGAAGTAATTCAAGAAGGACTCCAGATATACCAAGTTCTCATGAACAGCACAGCCAACATTATAGTCCTATATGGTGAAATTGATTCCATATCAATTCTGAGAACCTTCCTGCAATTATCAGAAGTGGAGGATATAGCAAAGAAGACAAAAATCTGGCTTACAACAGCTCAGACAGATTACACTTCAAATTCCTTTCATAAATCTTGGGACATCCATTTCCTACATGGTGCTTTATCTTTTGCAGTTCACACAAAGAAGGTCCAAGACTTCCCAGAATTTCTTGAAAGCATAAATCCAATCAACAACCAATATGATTGTTTTAGGAAAGATTTCTGGGAACAGGCATTCAATTGTTTCTTCCCCAACTCTAAAACAGAGAACTCTGAGAAAAAATGTACTGGACAGGAGAGGCTTGAGACCCTTCCAACATCTGTGTTTGAAACACACATGAGTGGCCAGAGCTATAATATTTACAATGCAGTCTATGCTGTAGCACATGCTTTGCAATCTCTGTATTTATCTAGGTCCAGGCAAAGAACAGTAGTGAAAGAAGGAAGGCAACAATTTAAGAATCAAGAGTTGTGGCAGGTAAGATCTTAAGCAGAGTAATGCAGAAACCTTCATCATACCTTTCGTTGCAACATCTGTCCCTAAATTTTAATGAATAATATTCTCTTAGGATATTAACATTTGGTCTAAAGGTGAAATCTACTAATGATGTATGCAATAGAAATATTTGTATAATCATATTAAAATTACAAAAGGCATTCTACAAAATTATAGCGATAACCTTTGGAATATGCTTGTATCCATCAAATTAACTGACATAATGATCAGTCTATAAGTAGATGGAAGGAGGTGGCCCACTCGAGCCACAAGATGTGCTGAAGCAGAGGCTTGGAAGTCTTTTGTTCTAGATGCTTTGATTGGAATTTTTGCATTGAGTTTGATCCAATAAGTTCAATTCCCCCAAAGAAATCTAAGGTTCCATAAGTTTTTGGCCTGAGGAAAAAAATAAAAAATAAAAAACAAAGTAGTGGACAGAGCTCTTTAATCTTTCAAAGTACCATCATGCCCACTTAACAAGTAATTTCTTGATCATAATGCCCCATTTGTGATTACCAAAAAAGAGTAGAGAGGATTGATAATAGTAGTGAGACATTCTTACCCCCAAAAAAATCAGGATTGTAGGATGCTCCCATTTTGTTTGGCCTATGGATACTGCCTCTTCATGGACCACCTATTGAGACACCTGCTTTCCTACAGGCAGATATTCACAACTACACAAGCACAGTTTTAGAGCACATGAAAGGAGAAGAAAGAGCACCACCTTGTATGCTTCTGGGAAAAAGGTTCTTGGAGAAACAGTCAAGAGAGGATGCATTTTTAACACCTGAAGTTTTAATAAGAGAGAACCAATGCAGGATGTCATTTTGAGTCCTCCTCTTGCCAGACATATGTACTTTCATGGGATGAGAGAATCATACAGTCTGAAATGTCCATTTAGGCCATCAAACCCAGTTCCCATCTCAGTGCAGGATTTCAAATGCCATCCGCCCCAACAGATGGCTGTTCCACCGCTACTTGAACACATCTACCGAGAAAGGGCATTGCCATTCTATTATTTTTTATTCATTTATCTACGGCCATCTTGCTTATGTAATTTTATGTTAATAATTTTAATTTCATTTCATTAATACAATATTTCACTTCTACTTCTATTTTGGAATGATTATTATATTATTTGTTTGATGCTGGTAAACAAACAAATTAAAGCAAACAAAGAAATATCCAGTATGAATTCTTTCTCTCCTTCCTTCCTTCCTTCCTCCCTCCCTCCCTCCCTCCCTCCCTCCTCTTTCTTTCTCTGTGTGTCTCTGTATTGTAGCTTCATTCCTTTCTGAGAAGAGTCTCATTCAACAACAGTGTTGGTGAAAAGATCGCCTTTGACAAAAATGGAGAATTCATTGGTGGATTTGATATTATCAACTGGATCACATTCCCAAACCAGTCCTTTCTTAGGGTCAAAGTTGGAGTGATAGATCCCACAGCATTACCAGACAAGTCCTTTAATATTTCTGTTGATTCCATCACGTGGCCTGTAGGCTTTAATCAGGTTAGATGTCTGAATCTAGATGTGTCTGCCTTCATTTATGTAGTATAAAAAACAAAACCATTAATGGAATTTCCATGGCATCATCTCTGAGATAAACTAGATACAAATGCCTTGGGGAAGGAAAAATATATTCACATATCAAATATTTGGTATAGAATATTGCAGACTGTATTATTCAAAAAAGAAAATGCTGGCATTCTGTGCACTCTATCTTAGGTATGGACAATGGAAAC
Organism: Charina bottae; assembly: GCA_023362775.1. NCBI lineage: Eukaryota > Metazoa > Chordata > Lepidosauria > Squamata > Charinaidae > Charina > Charina bottae. Next base: position 11,472,576 of record JALMGJ010000011.1, read on the forward strand.
CATGCTTTTGATGTAAAAGCTGCAGTCCTGCTAGATTTCTTTCTTCTTGAGACATCTAAATTAAGAAGATTAGAAAAATATCATTCTCTACCAAGCCTTATAATTGTAGATTGAGATAGGGGATGATGGTTATAGAAGGCCATACATTCCAATAACGTTAGATGTTCAATGAGTCAGTTGCAGAAAAATTACATTTCAAAATGATGTCATCATATGACTTCAATACTGTTCATCAATCACTTTCGAATGTGTTTATTCCCCAGTAACAGTATCTGTCTAAACATTCCCTTTTCCTCCTTTATCTTAAAATATTCTTCTTTATTTATGAACAGACACCACCTTTTTCTTTGTGTAATGATCCTTGTGAGGCAGGATACAGCAAGGCCAAGAAAGAAGGGGAGCCATTTTGCTGCTATGATTGTCTTCTGTGTCCAGAGAGGAAAATATCAAAGGAGAAGGGTAGGAAGGTTCCAAATATAATGGGACTAAGTCATTTGATATAACACTCTGTAAAATCCACTATACCCACTCCATTGTGTTCTTTTTCAGACATGGATGACTGCTCTCTGTGTCCAGAAGATCATTATCCCAACCCTGACAGAAATATGTGCATTCCAAAGCAGATCACCTTTTTGTCCTATGAAGAGCCCATGGGAATCAGTCTGACTGTCCTTTCACATTGCTTTTCTTTAATGACAACATTGGTGCTCACAATCTTCATTAAACACAAAGACACTCCCATTGTCAAAGCAAACAACCGGAATCTCACCTACACTCTCCTTATTTCCCTCCTCCTCTCTTTCCTTTGTGTGTTTCTATTTATTGGGAGACCTGATAAGATTGTGTGTCTCTTTCGACAACCAGCTTTTGGCCTCATCTTCTCAGTGGCGGTTTCTTGTGTATTGGCCAAAACCTTTGTTGTTGTTTTAGCATTCATGGCCACCAAACCTGGTTCCAGATTGAGGAAATGGGTGGGTGGAAGAATTGTCAGTTTCATTCTTCTTTCCTGCTCCCTTGTTCAAGCCAGCTTTTGTGCTGCATGGCTGACAACCTCCCCACCATACCTGGATTTTGATGTGCACTCACTGTCTGAAGAAGTCATCATGGAGTGCAGTGAGGGATCAGTCACCATGTTCTACTGTGTCTTCGGCTTTATGGGTTTCCTGGCCGTGGTCAGCTTCTGTGCTGCTTTTCTAGCTAGGAAGTTACCCGACAGTTTCAATGAAGCCAAATTCATTACCTTCAGCATGTTGGTTTTCTGCAGTGTTTGGCTGTGCTTTGTTCCCACTTATCTAAGCACAAGAGGAAAATATATGTTGGCTGTGGAGATCTTCTCCATGATCTCCTCCAGTGCTGGCTTATTGGTGTGTATCTTTTTCCCCAAGTGTTTTATCATTGTGATGAGACCTGAACTGAACAATAAGAATAAGCTAATGAAAAGAAAGTTTTAAAAACGTGTCTTTTTTTCCTGAATTTCTTTAAATGTACTTCTAGGAGAGTTTCCCCAATTGTACACTGAAGCCAGAGACAAGGATACAATTATATATATCACAAACCGATTTGCTGGTATATTTGAAAATGGGAGGCAAAATGGAGAAATCTAAATGCTGCGGGAGTTACCACCCTTTTTTTTTTGTTGTTGTTGTTCAGTTGTTTAGTCATGTCCGACTCTTCATGACCTCATGGACCATAGCATGCCAGGCCTTCCATTCCTCCACAGTCTCCCGGAGTTTACTCAAATTCATGTTCAATACATTGGTGATGCTATCTAACCATCTCATCCTCTGCCGTCCCCTTCTCCTTTTGCCTTCAGTCTTTCCCAGCATCAGGGTCTTTTCCAGTGAGTCCTCTCTTTGTGTTAGGTGGCCAAAGTATTTGAGCTTCAGCTTCAGCATCTGTCCTTCCAATGAGCAGTCAGGGTTGATTTCTTTAGGATTGATTGGTTTCACCTCCTTGCAGTCCAAGGGACTCTCAAGAGTCTTCTCCAGCACCACAGTTCGAAAGCATCAATTCTTCGGCGCTCAGCCTTCCTTATGGTCCAACTCTCACAGCCATACATTACTACTGGAAAAACCATAGCTTTAACTATACGGACCTTTGTCAGCAAGGTGATGTGTCTGCTTTTTAATATGCTGTCTAGGTTTGCCATAGCTTTCCTCCCAAGGAGGAAATCAATCCAGACCATATGTAAATTGGTTTTTCAGCTTTTGCAATTCTCCAAAACCATTTTATCAATCAGTAGTTGATCTTTTGTACCTCTGCTTTTCCTTTTATTTCTTTTCTGTTCCACTGGATGTTATTTTCTTCGAAATAATCTCGTGTGTTGTCCACTATTACTCCTGTGAGTAATTTAAACATTGTAGGCAAGTATGTTATCGGCCTATAGTTTCCTGGTGCTGTCCCTTTTGCTTGGTTTTCTTGAATCAGATAAATTTTGCCAGTTATTAACCAGTCACTGATGTCTCCTTCTAGCAAACTTCATTAACCTGTTTGGCTATAATTGGATGTAATCTTGTCAGATATTTGAGCCCAAAGCCATGCAATTTATCATTGCCAGGAGATGTCCAGTTTTTAATCCTTTTCACTTGATTTTTAACCATTTCTGCTTTTATTATTAGTTCTTCCATTTGATTTTTACTAAATTCATCTTCAAATTCTTTTATGCATCCAGCATTTTTATTATAGTCTTTTTGAGATTCCCATAGATCTTTCCAAAACTGGATTGTTTCCTTTTTGCTTGGTTTCCCATTTTCAGAATTTCTATTGCCATTTATACTTTGGTAGAATTGCTATCAAACAAATTGCTATCAAACAAAATTTGGTAGAAGAGCTATCAAACCGAAAAAACAGCACTGAGCTGAAGAAAAACAGCCCCCCACAAGAAAAATATTTCTGCCCTACATTAAAGGAGTCACGGACCGCATGGAAAAACTAATGAAAAAACATAACCTCCAAACAGTCTTCAAACCCACTAGAAAAATTCAACAAATGTTAAAATCAGCGAAAGACAAAAGGGACTCCCTCACGTCATCAGGGGTTTACCGCATACCCTGCAGCTGTGGACAAGTATATATTGGGACCACAAAATGTAGCATCCACACCAGGATAAAAGAACATGAAAGACACTGAACTACAGCAGCCTGAAAAATCTGCAATAGCTGAACATGCTCTCAAACAAACTGGTCACCAAATCTTATTTGAAAACACAAAAATACTGGACAACACCAACAGCCACTATGTTAGACTATACAGGGAAGCTATTGAAATATATAAACACCAAAACAGTTTCAATAAAAAATAAGAAAGCCTAAAGATCAGCAAAACCTGGCTGCCAGTCCTGAAAAACACAGCTTGCAAAAGGTCAACAAACTCTACTCCACCACAGAAATATACAAACAACTCACACAATAGATGTGCTAATCCCACACATGACAGCACCACACACCCTAATCACCAAAAAAATCCTTCTCCCAATCTCTTGCAAATGACCTCTCAGCAGCTATAAACACCAGCAGGAACACACTCCCTCCACTTGGGCACAGAGACAATCTTCTAGCTGTGTTCCTGTCCTCTGAAGATGCCAGCCACAGCTATTGGCGAAACGTTAGGAAGAAAAACTGCCAGAACACGGCCACACAGCCCAGAAAACCCACAACTACCATTGGATTCCGACCGTGAAAGCCTTTGACTATACATTGCCTCTGCTCTGTTTGAAATAGCTGATTTTGCTTAAATTGGATGATTCATGCCTCATAGCGTTCAATTTTCCCAATTTCCCCAGCTATACACAGCATACTTTTGTCTTGTCTGTGGTTGTTCTTCCAGTTATCCTACAGGTTGCCCAGCCATAGCTCCTGAGTCCCGTTGCCCACTTGTTGACAGATGCCCAAGAACTCTCACATCTGACATGGTCCTTGTTGACCCGGGTGATGACCGTTCCAGTATAGGATTCTTTTTCTGTTTTCTCACCATAATGAATGGGTTGATGGATACACTTAGTCTGGCTCTTCTGCTGAGTCTTGTCTGGCATGGGTGACCCTTCTGGCAGAATGAGCTTCCGCCAGCATAGCTCTCAACCTCATCAGTGCATCACAAGACCCTCCCCGACGACAAAGGGTTATAATAGAGGGATCATGAATTATTGTTGTTGTTGTTGTTGTTATTATTATTATTATTATAAAAGTGATGTGGTCAATGTATGGTGTATTTCACACACTAACCACAGGCAGAGAAAAAAAATCAAATTGATTGTATAGAAACAACTGTAAATAAAATGGATGTGGATGAGCAGATTAGATTGAGAGTTCCCATTTGCAAATTTACATCTTTATAACAAGGGCAATCTAGAAAAACATGGGTTAATGTTTCAGGAACCCCTTCCCCATGGTGGCAAAGACTTTGTTTCCACAATTTCTCTTTAAAGCACCCTTTTTAAAAGTGTTGTACCTATTACAGGGACATATAAAATAACAGTGTTTTAATCACATGGTTGTGTCCACCATCTTAATTTTTTTATGTACCCTGCAGAGGCCCCAGGTAGAGGATTCTTATCAGAGTTCTGTCATGGCTTGTCAGGAAATAAGATTCAATTAGTGTTGATATACACATATGACTGTTCTTTAAAGTCCCTGTTCTTTTTTATCTATTTGAAGTCAAAGGAAAGAAAAGAAAAAGTTAAAAAAAACCCAAAATAGATTAAAAAGGGGGGGGGAGTGAAAATGAATGCCAAGACAGACATGAAACTTTTAGGGGGAAAGGGAAAAGAGGTATCATGTCGGTTTCATAGAGAAAGAGAAATATTGTCACTTACTGTGATTGTTGTTCCAAGGAGGAATTAGATTGTCAATCTTCCATTGTTTAGGAACTGTGCATGACATGATTGACATGAGTTCAACTGAATATACTTCTTTTTTTTCCCTGTGTCCATCTAGTCAATTTAGGAGGGCACAAAACTTATATAGTCAGGGATTTTAGGCATCAAAAACAGACTTAGAAGAGATGCAGGATAACACGGAATGCTGCTTCTGCAGCACTAACTTACGAAAAAAAGGTGGGTGGAGTTCCTGGAGGGGACTTGATCCTCCCAGAAATCTTTGACCGTCACACAATGCTGAAAGAAAATCCTGATTGGTGGGCTACTCCTTTGGCCCCCTTATTCACTAAAACTAAAGACTCAATGCAGATCCCCAAGGAATGGGCCAATTGTATTAAAATGCCAAATAAGGTGAAAAAACCAATCTAGCTGTAATCCAACTAAATACTGTCCTATCAGCATAAAATGCATAATTAGCAAATTATACTATAAACATTTTTATTATTATTAGCTTGCTGATTGGATGATACAAAAAAGAATCTTAGAAATGGAGCAAGCCAGGTTAAGGTCAGGTTTTTCTATTGTTGATAGTTCTAGTCCCACCTTAGGCATGGAATCCAGCTGGGTGACCTTGGGCCAGTCACTCTCACTCAGCCCAACTTACCTCACAGGGTTGTTGTTGTGGGGAAAACAGGAGGAGGAAGGAGTGTTAGGTATGTTCCCCGCCTTGAGTTATTTATAAAAATAATAAAGGCAGGATAGAAAATAAATAAATAATAATAATTTAATTTTTACATTAATGATATAGTTCAAGTCCTGAACAAAGCTGGATTTCATCAGGTAGACCAATCTCCATCCTGCTACATGCTGACAATGCTGTCATTTTGTCTGTTTCCCAAGTAGGGCTGCAATGCAGCCTTCATGCTTTAGCCTCCTACTGCCAATCCGAAATGCTAGAAATCACCCTCATGAAAACCAAGGGGGTTGTATTCATCTAGGGTTGCATTAGCCATTCCCATATCTGGAAGATCCATAACTACCAAACTGAGCAGGTCTAGGCTTTTAGATATCTTGACATCCAGTTCCAGTTATCTTCTTCTTGGAAACTTCACTCTTCACACCTTTCTTTGGGAGCCCAAACAACCTCTGACCCAATAATTAGATATTCAAGTCATAAGGGGAACAGCTACATTCCTGAAGCAATTAAAATGTTTAAAGCCAAAGTGCTAAATCATTTGTTATAGGGTCACAGTGTTCTACTTAACAAGGACATCTGTGCCTTAGAAGCTAAATTTCTGAGATCCTTCTCTGAGTTTGTTCTTCTATTGCTAACATGCTTCTCTGATTGTACAGTATCTTAGTTGAGGTTTGATTACAACTCTGCCAGTTGAAATGTTAGCTTAAACAAAATGAGGGAGGTGAATCACCAGCCCAAGTAGGCCAATGGATATCATTATTCTTCGAAGAAACAAACAATGGATGACCTGCCTCATTGTGGACACGCAGCCAAGTCTGTATCCATGCTAGGCTCCATTAGGAAGTGGAGAATTTTAGATTTTGATTTACAAAGAGACAGAATCAACACTTCTCCTCTCTGCTACAGGGAGCTCATGAACTCCTCTTTTACAAGTCCCCAATACTTGCATCATTTATTAGCCACATCTCCTAGGAGGAACTTCACTTTTGCATGTTTTGATGCCCTCCCCTCAAAGATATTGTTGGGTAGATTCAATGGTATTTCTTACCAAGGGCATCCACATATCTGCTCAGACTTTGAAATTAAGACAGTAATGTCCACTCTAATTACAAATTATTCAGATTGCTCTCATAGGCCAATAGTGCACTGTCTACTAAAAGAGCAGGATTAGGAATTCTCTAGAACTTTAGCCAAATTTTGTACAATTGCTACATCAAGTTTCTGGACCTGACTGCTTCTCTGGGTGTAACTTGTGCAGGCATGAATAGGTTTTCGTTTTCGTTTTCGTTTTCGTTTTCGTTTTCGTTTTCGTTTTCGTTTTCGTTTTCGTTTTCGTTTTCGTTTTCGTTTTCGTTTTCGTTTTCGTTTTCGTTTTCGTTTTCGTTTTCGTTTTCGTTTTTTTAATCATTTTTAATTGGATGCAGTGTGATGTATTTTGTTTTAACTTCTTTATGTTTCATCCATGACCATATATTTTAATAAACCTGCATCAAGTGTATATTAAGAAAGATGTTTTCTGACCAGAGACAGATACACATAAAAAAGGACCACACTGAAATGTGGTGATGACCACATTAAAAGTTATAAAAGTGCACTCTTTGCTAGTGGAATTGGGGTTCCAGTTCTCCTGGGAGTTCTTTTCTTTTTTCCAAGCTTTCACTAATGCATCATACATATCACTCACAACATCGAGACACGATTAATTTCATTACTGGTTAGTAGCATATTCCATACGTATGGAAAAACCAGACCTAAGAACTTGAATTTCAAAACTAATTGTTCCTACCCATGAAGGATTAGAGTAATTGAAATAAAAAGTAATTTATCCCTAAATGCAGATTTAAGAATTGCTGAGGCCTGTCAAGTGCCCTAAGATAGTTAAATAGGCAATTTCCAAAAGTGATTAGTAAGTGAGGTTAGTGAACCCAGTGTCCTTTAAAAGGCTCCGTTGTGGTTGTGACCATGATGGCTGATTGTCTCCTGGCACTCAAACCTGTGGGAGACCACAGTCCTGAAGTCTACTCATGAGGAGAAGCTGTCCGGAGCACATGTGGGTAATCTCCCATCTTCTCCTTACCCAGAGAGGTTCTGTAGAAGCAGTCTACTTGCCAGTCTTTGCTGTCATCTTCATCTCCGTTCATTCTTGCTAGTTCCCCATACCTCCCCTGGAAGTCCAGATCATATTCTTCTTCAAAGCTTCACTCTTCAAACCTTTCTTTGTGAGCCCAAACAGCCCCTGCTGCAATCATGAGAAATTCAACCCAATTCCATGCCCTCAGCGATTAAAATTTGCACTTACGAGGAAACCTGTGATTTAGAACCTGAGACAAATGCACATAAAAAAGGCCATATTGATCAAGAGCTAAGAAGTGCACTCTTTGATAGTGCAGTCAGTGTCTTCACTTGTTCTACTAGAAAAGATCATGATTTCCTCTAGGATATCATGGTCAAGTGGTGGTTGTGGAATAGTAGACAGCAGTAGTGTAATAGTAGTGGACGATGTTAGAATCTATGTCATTGGAGAGAAAGCATGAGGAGGAGTTGCAGGAAGAGCTGAATTCACCAGCCTGCCTTCTGTCTCTTACTGTGCTATTCAACAGAACCATATGCTGGACTCTCACTGACAAGTTTCATTTAGATCACATCTGGACCTTATGTCAGTTTTGCTCCTTTTCTGGAAGTGAGACACTGGGACAAATGGTTTCCTTCTGATCCGTGAATGTTATTTTTAGACACAATATTCCATAATATCTTCATATAATGAAAGGTGCCTTTTGAGTTTTGATCCAGAGGCCTTCATTTCCACATACTCCCTAGCCATTCTATGCCTATGTTCCATCCAACAGTGGTGATCCAGAACAGAATGGATTCCTTACTTTCATTAGTCATGTTTCCAAATGGATAATTCTAGCATGTATTTTTCCCTCTTATGTGGATCATTACAAATGTAATAAGCAATCATTGGGTATCTCTAATTTCAGAACATTTGTTTACTAGTCCTGCCATAGGCACGAAGCCATCTGGGTGACCTTGGGCCAGTCACTCACTCTAAGCCCTAGGAAGAAGGCAATGGCAAGCCCTTTCCTAAAATTTTGTGAAGAAAACTGCAGGGACTACTCCAGGCAGTCACCATGAATCAAGACTGACTCAAGGGCACGAAAAAGGAAGGAAGGAAGGAAGGAAGGAAGGAAGGAAGGAAGGAAGGAAGGAAGGAAGGAAGGAAGGGGGAGGGGAGGGGAGGGGAGGGGAGGGGAGGGGAGGGGAGGGGAGGGAAGGGAATCATCTATCTAATTTATCTACCTCAATGCCTATATAAATACATATGCTGTATCTACATCAATTTGTAGCTTGATACATGGATATGAAGAATGTTTTTCATACTTTGACTTGTGGATCATGCCTTCCTTTCTCAAGAGGACCTCAAGTGTTTTCTTTGGACTTGTGAACATTGAAAATCTCTAGATAGGTGACTATCATTATGACACTATCATTATGAAATTTGCCAGTTTGGCTGTTTCAGTCCTTTGGGACTCCAAGGCAAAAGGACAAATTGACCCTGAAGGATGCTTTTAATGTTCCCGGTGACATTCAAACCTGAAAGCCCTCAGAACTCTGTAAGTGTATTCAATAGTATATCCCACTGTTTATTTCTGCCTTAAAAACCACTGACAAGTTATGTCAGACTGTTCTATTTGGGCACATTCAAGGATAATCTTGCAGTCAGCAGCATTTCTATACAGAAAGAAGACTTTCATGGAAGGTGTTAGCATTGTTGACAGTAATGCCTCTTGTGGTGGGCAAGGATTGTAGCATTCATTGAGTCATTGTTGATAGTAATGCCTCATGAGGTGTGCAAGGATTGTAGCATTCAATGTGACCATCATGAGCCTGTTCCTATCCGTCATACAGTACATATCATCATGTTGGTGAAATTAGCATTGCTAGCATTATTTCTGTGTTCTCAGTGTTTTCTGACCGATTGATTTCAGTCAACATCCTTCCAAAGAACTTTAAGATGGACTTATTTAAGTACATCATTGATTTTTTTTAAGTTCTGTACCTTGCTGTTCAATCACATGATGCCAAATTATTTTCATGTAAGCTATAATAACAAAAGCTAGAGAAATTAGTTATTTCAAAGTTATTTGCAGGACCGCCTTTCCCCAGTCACATCTACCCAGCCCACCAGAGCGGGAAGGCAGGGTATGTTGTGGGTCCCTTCAGTTAGGGAGGTACATCTAGTGGGGCCAAGGAAAAGGGCCTTCCCCATGGTGGCTCCCTCCCTTTGTAACACCATTCCCCAGAGATAAGATTGGCCCCCTACTTGCTCCTTTTCTGCAATTCAAGGCCCTGAAGACATAGTTTTCTCAGTGGGCCTGAGGACCCCAGGTCACTTCGGAGCCGATCAAGTGGTTGATTTTAATGTGTTTGCTGCCACCGTGGGATATATTGTGTTTTTATGGTGTTTAATTCTTTAAGCTTCCCAGAGTCACCTTATGTGAGTCGGGCAGCCATATAAATTTGTTTAATAAATAAATAAATATCTCAAAAATATGATGCCTTAATTCAATACAACCTTGATGAGCCTGTTGCTATCTGTCATGCAAATCATCAAGTTGGTGAAGTTAGCATTGCTGGCATTATTTCTGTATTCTTCGTGTTTTCTGATTCCATTGATTTCAATCAACATCCTTCTCAGGGACTTCCAGTGGACTAATGTAAATACATCCTTGAGTTGATAGTATGTTGCACTGTCTATTTTTGTCTGAAAAACACCTCAAGAAGTCATATCACTCTGATCTACTTCAAGGATCTTGTTGCAGAAATGGGCGTTTCTATACAGAAAGAAGTCTTTCATGGAAGATGGTAGCATTCATGGAGTCACTGCTAATAGTAATGCCTCAAGTGGTGTGCAAGAATCCTAGCATTCAATGTGACTTTGATGAGCCTCATCCTGTTCGTCACACATATCATCAACATGGAGAAATTAACATTGCTGGCATTATTTCTGTATTCTCAACATTTTCTGACCCCATTTCTTTCAGACAACATCCTTCTCAGGAACTTCAAGATGGAGTTATGTAAGTACATTTTTCATTTACAATCAAGCTCTGTACCTTGTTCTTCAATCACATGATGCTCAAAATATTTTCCTGAAAGCTATAATGAAAAAAGTGCCTGAAACATCCCTCTTAAAAACAGGATGCCTTGATCTATGTTCAAGCTACATTTCAGTTTCCACATGAAGTGGATAAAAAGGTCAAAGCTCCATTAATACTAATCATATCCAATTATCTCTAAGTAGAATGTGGGTAAAGATTAATTTATGAAGCTGTAACTACAGCTAAAATCTGTAAGACCTACAGTATATTAGCTGTGATTACTTCTTTCAGTTGATTTACTGGTAACAAAATGCAGCTATTTTCATCTGTATATAATGAATATCAAGCTGGTCTTGGAGTGTTATACTATATGTGCTAGTATTTTTCTTTGCATTTTCCAGGATCCTAGCTGAGAAGTAAATATATTGCACTAAAATACATCAACATATTATAGTATTGAAAGACTGAAGATACCATATTCTGGAACAGACAGTTATTAATATATATATAATGTAATTTTTGTTTCAGGGTATTGTTTCAGAGTTACCAGCACATCCTGGCCTTAGCATTTGCTCTCAAAGAGATCAATGAAAATCCCCAGATCCTACCCAATGTCACGCTGGGCTTCCACATTTATAACAGCAATTTCAGTCCAAGTTGGACCTACCTTGCCTCCATGGTGCTTCTCTTCACCCAGAGCAGATTCATCCCTAACTACAAGTGTGGGGTCCCAAGACATCTGGCTGCAGTCATTGGAGGACCTGACATCTGTCTCCATATGGCAACTGTCCTGCACATCTACAAAGTTCCTCAGGTAAGATGCGCTGAAGATATATGGCACCACCTGAACAAGCCTAGAATGCTTTTGCTTTCATGATAAAAAAGCTATTATATACACCATTTTGATAGATACTGATTAAGGAAGCTTTAAAGATGACTAATAGTCCATGTTGATGAACTGAACCCACTTGGCACACAACCATCCATTTCTTGTAATTCAGTGAACATTTATTACCACAGATAAAGACATGGAATCCAAGAAGTCAAACATTTTCTTGGGTTAACAGCAAGTACAAGATTTTATTATGATCTAACTTGGACAAATTATCTGTTTAATTGCCTCCAAATAAAGGTAATAGTTCATCAAAAATAGTAACAGCAAGAATACATGTTGAGTGAAAGAGGATATGGAGAGGATGGAAACAGGAATGTTCCTTGAAGACCTAACACAGATTTAAAATTATCAGGTTTCCTAAAGTTCCCAATAATTTATCTCGATAGTAGATGGAGAGAAGAATTAACCTGATTGCATATCCCAAAATAATAGAAAGAACTCTTGCTGGATGAACCCAACACTTAGGGATCATTTCCCTCCTTCTCTAAGGTCCCTTTGTCCTCTGAGCCTTGGGAAACTTCCCTTCACCTCTCGTCCAGCAACACTGCATACTCCTCTAGGAGAAAATCACAGTTTTGAACCATTGGAGAAGGAACCAGCTAGTGTGTTTTATGTGTCTTGGGCTTCCATGGATGTTTCTTTCTGTAAGCCAAAAGATTGGAGGGGGTAGAAAGAAAAGAGCTTTCAGATTCTTAGACATTCATCTCTGCTTGCTTGGATTAGCACAGGAGCACAAGTAATGATAACTGTGACCAGATGGCAGGTGTGTTTGGCACACCTAAATGTTCTCCAATCCAGACATTAAATTGAGGTTGAAGTTTAATCTTTCCTTTTCTGGAACGGTCATTTTTACATTTTTAAAAAATAGAGAATTAGCACAATGAGACTTCTTCAACAGAAAATAATTCTTCACACTTAAAACAGAAAGCTGGGTTGCTATTTGGAAATAAACACATCTAGTTGGACAATTTTTCAGTATATAAACTCAAGAACAACAAGAGTCAAATGCACTTAGACATTTTCAGAGGTTCACTTAGATCTTCTCAATTGCATATATTTTGCTTTCTTTAGTTGACATATGGCTCTGCTCAAATTGTGGATAAAGAGACACAAGCTGTGTTCTTCCAACAAATGTTTCCAGATGAATCCCACCAACATAGAGGCCTCCTCCAGCTATTGCTATATTTTAGATGGGTGTGGATTGGCATTCTAGCTGTGAACGATGACAAAGGAGAGAAATTTGTACAGATTGTGCTCCCCATGTTTTCCCAGCATGGCATCTGCTTTGATTTCATAGAAGAGTTCCCAAATGTAGCTTTTTACATTGATTTTAATGAAGTAATTGGCGAAGGAGTCCAAATATACCAAGTTCTCATGAACAGCACAGCAAATGTGATAATGTTATATGGTGAAATTCAGTCCATAGCATTTCTGAGAATGTTCCTCCAATTGTCAGTAGTGGAGGATATACCAAAGAAGACAAAAATCTGGGTTACAACAGCTCAGACAGATTTCACTTCAACTTCCTTTCAAAAATCTTGGGACATCCATTTCCTACATGGTGCTTTATCCTTTGCAGTTCACACAAAGGAGGTCAAACACTTTCCAGAACTTCTTCAAAACCTAAATCCAACCGACAACCAGCATGATCATTTTAGGAAAGATTTCTGGGAACAGGCATTCAACTGTTTCTTCCCGAACTCTAAAACACAGAACACTGAGAACAAATGTACTGGACAGGAGAGGCTTGAGACCCTTCCAACATCTGTGTTTGAAACACACATGAGTGGCCAGAGCTACAATATTTACAATGCAGTCTATGCTGTGGCACATGCTTTGCAATCTCTGTATTCAACTATGTCCAGGAAAAGAACAGTGGTGAAAGAAGGAAGGCAACAATTTCACAATCAAGTGTTCTGGCAGGTAAGATTTTAAGCAGAGCAATTGAGAAACCTTCACCATACCTGCAGTTGCAAAATCTGTCCATTAACCTTAACAAACATTATCTAAGAACATTAATATTTGGCCTAAAAAGAAATGCTGTAATGATTTACTCAGGTAAAATATTTTTATGCCCATATAAAAATTACAAAACTCATTCTAGAGAATTATAGCCACACCCCTTAGAATATGATTCTATCCATCAAATTAACTGCCATAATGATCAGTCTGTAAGTAGAAGGAAAGAGGTGACCCACTCCTTCCACTTGATTTGCTGAAGCAGAGGCTTAGCAGCCTTTTGTTCTAGATGTTTGATTGGAATATTTACATTTAGTTTGATTAAATAGGTTCAATTCCATCTTAGAAATCTATGATTCCATACATTCCGGCCTGCTCTTTGATTGCTCAAAGTACCATCATGCCACTTTTCAAGGCATTCCCTGATGAGGATGTTCTCATGCAAACCATGAATGGAGGAGAAAGGACTGATAATATTAGTGAGACATCCTCCCCCTCAAAAAAAAAAATCAGGATGCTGGAATGCTCCCATTGTGTTAGATCTAGGTCTACAACCTCTTTATGGTCCTTCCTGTAATTGAAGTCTCAATTACACTTCAAGTTTTACAGCACCTGAAAAGAGAGGAAAGAGAACAGCTTTGTGTGCTTCCATGAAGAAGGTTCTGAAAGAAACAGGGGAGAGAGTGAAAGTGTTTTTATCTCCTTTACAAAGAGAGGACTAAGGCAGGATATTATTTTGAGCCAGACATATGTACTTTCATGGGAGGAGGGAATAATACACTTCAAAATGGGCATTTGGGCCATCAAACCCAGTCCTTTCCTCAGTGCAGGATTCCAAATTCCTGCAGCCTCAATTGATGGCATGTCCGCCTCCACTTGAACACATCCAGTAAAAGAAAGGGCATTGCTGTTCTCCTTATTGGTTTCCATTGGTGAATTTTGTCTACACTTATAAGTTATTTTTAGAAATTAAATCTGATTTCCCTTCGGTGGAAAAAACAAGGGTCTGCAGAGAGCAGCAAATCCAGCAGCGCTTGTGGCAAATCTTCTGCTCACCCTCTCTCCGACGGTGATTTTTCGGTGTAACTTCATGTAACTCAAATCTATTATAGCATAATTTTTACTCTAGAATGAAAGAAACTATATTGGATGTGTTCTTTTTACATTCTCTGCTATCATTATTATATTTTATTTTAGTTACTGCTATTGCTGTTTTCCATTGGGTAACATCCCAGTAAATGGAGGTGAAGGCGGTAGTGCAATATGCTGGAAAAGAAACCTTTTGTGATTATAATTTATGGATATGGCTTAGAGAATTCATGGAACCATCCACAAATTATGCATATTACATGTACAATATTGCCCCTAAAAACACTGGAGGAACTTTCACACTTATCTGCTGAAATGCCCTCCTTTCTGCCCTCTTGTAGGAAATATTCTGCAACTTACTAATAAAAGAGCAATTTTAAAAAAAACAAGATTGACATTTTGGGTCATTTGTTGCTTAGCTGCCTATTTTACAGAGACATCCAAGATATGTATATTTCCCCTGGCAGGAGAGAGGCTGAGTACCTCAGTTTCTTGGTAGCCAGCCAGGAGGCAAGCATTTCAGTCATTGTAGCCCAGTTGTGTATACAAGTTATGACTGAACGCAAGTGACTCCTCCAAGTCAGGCGATTGTGAACACCATCTAGGTTATCATAACTCAATATCTCTTTTCTTCTAATTTCTTCTTCTAATTTCTTCTTCCTCTTTTTTTAAAATATACATATACAATTTCTGTTGCCCTATTTTTTTATCTTGCTTCTAATTTGCAATAATTCAAATCAAAGTCTGGTAGGGTTACAGCAAGTATAAGTTTCATTACAAGTAAGGATAATTTTAAATTGTTATAGCCTTATATATCCCAGTATTTCTCATGTATTTACCTATGGTCGTCTACATTGATTACTTATAGCATTTAGAATACTGATTGTAATTTGATAGATTTTTCACTGGTTTTACATTTCATAATATAATATAATATAATATAATATAATATAATATAAATTATAATAATATTAGTTTGTAAATTAATTTGATTGTTAATCAATTTTTATTTTATTTCATTGATATTGTATTTCACTTCTAGTTCTATTTTGGAGTGATATGTCATTTGTTTGATGCTGGCCTATAACGAAAATAAAACCAGTCAAAGAAACGTCAAGTATGAATTCCTTCCTTCCTTCCCTCCTTCTCTCTCCTTTCTCTGTGTGTCTCTGTATTGTAGCTTCATTCCTTTTTGAGAAGTGTCTCATTCAACAACAGTGTTGGTGAAATGATCTCCTTTGATATAAATGGAGAATTCATTGGTGGATTTGATATCATCAACTGGATCACATTCCCAAACCAGTCCTTTCTTAGGGTCAAAGTTGGAGCTATAGATCCCACAGCTCCTCCAGACAAGTTCTTCAATATCTCTCTGGATTCCATCACATGGCCAGTAGGCTTTAATCAGGTTAGATATATGTCTGCCTTCCTTTATATGGCATAAAATAATATCTCTATTAAAGGAAGTTCCATAGCATCATCTCTGAGCTAACCTAGACACAAATGCCCTGGGGAAAGAAAAGAATATCTATAAGAACATTTACATTTCAAATATTTGGTATAGAATATAGCAACCTTTTCTCCCCTGCCCCCTGTGGGTCTTCCAAATTCTGTGTGGACAGTCAAAACCATGGTCTTCTATTTTTATCTCCTCGATTTTTTCTATCTGGTGAGACGTAAATTAAAAAGGCTAGAACTGTGATGGAATGTGTCTCTGAAGGGGGAAGTGATGTGATGGACTACAGTAATGCAGCAGGTTCTCAGGAAGGAGGGAGCACATTCCAAGGAATGGGGTGAGACAAGAGACAACACAGTCCTGAGTTGGATCTTGGAAAGAGGAAGAGATTTAGGATAGCCACTCCCTAGAATATCCCAGGGTATATCCAACAGGTTAGCGTAATGCAGGTTTAGTCTGGCAAGATTCTGCCTGTATGGTGTAAGAAAATAAAGAACTGAACTTTGGCTGAATTGCTTCTTTGTCGTTCTTGGGCTGAACCTGACAAGAATACCGTCATTCCCTACCCAGCACAGAGAGCGTCTATTGAGAGTGGGGATGATGGTTATAGAAGGCCATAGATTCCAATAATATTAGAGGTATAATGAGTCCATTGCAGACTAATTTTTGTTTCTCAAAAATGACATCATGCTATTTTAATTTTCTTTATCATTCCCTTTTTAATCTGTTGATTCCCCAGTAACGTTATCTCTCCAAACATTTTCTTTTCCACTATATATTAAAATATTCTTTTTTAAAATTTATGGATAGGCAGAAATTTTGAGAGTAAGGATGATGGCTATAGAAGACCATAGATTACAATAAAAATAAATAAAAAATAAATAAATAATGGTAGATGTTTAACAAGTGAGTTGCAGACCAATTATGTCTCAAAGTAATGTCTTCATACTACTTCAAGCTTGCTTATCAATTGCTTCTTAATCTGTTGATTCACCACTAACAGTATCTCTCCAAGCACTTTCTTTCCGTTCTATCTCTTAAAATATTATTCTTTATTTATGGATAGGCACCACCTTTTTCTTTGTGTAATGATCCTTGTGAGGCAGGATACAGCAAGGCCAAGAAAGAAGGGGAGCCGTTTTGCTGCTATGATTGTCTTCTGTGTCCAGAAGGGAAAATATCAGAGGAGAAGGGTAGGAAAATTCCAAATATAATGGGACTAAACCATTAAGGTACAACACTCTGTATAATCCACTATCCCCACCCCTGTTGTGTTCTTTTTCAGACCTGGATGACTGCTCCTTGTGTCCAGAAGACCATTATGCAAACCTCAACAGAAACAAATGCATTCCAAAGCAGACCACCTTTCTGTCCTATGAAGAACCCATGGGGATCGGTCTCACTGGTCTTTCACTTTGTTTTTCTTTTCTGACAACTTTGGTAGTCACAATCTTCATTAAACACAAAGACACTCCCATCGTCAAAGCCAACAACCGGAATCTCACCTACACTCTCCTTATTTCCCTCCTCGTCTCTTTCCTTTGTGTCTTTTTATTTATTGGGAGACCTAATAAAATTGTGTGTCTCCTTCAACAACCAGCTTTTGGCATCATTTTCTCTGTGGCAGTTTCTTGTGTATTGGCCAAAACCTTTGTTGTAGTTCTAGCATTCATGGCCACCAAACCTGGTTCCAGAATGAGGAAGTGGGTGGGTGGAAGAATTGTAAGTTTCATTCTTCTTTCCTGCTCCCTTGTTCAAGCCAGCTTTTGTGCTGCATGGCTGATAACTTCCCCACCATACCCAGATTTTGATGTGCACTCAATGTCCGAAGAAGTCATAATGGAGTGCAGTGAGGGATCAGTCACCATGTTCTACTGTGTCTTGGGTTTTATGGGTTTTCTTGCTGTGGTCAGCTTCTCTGCTGCTTTTCTAGCTAGGAAGTTACCTGACAGTTTCAACGAAGCCAAATTCATCACCTTCAGCATGTTGGTCTTCTGCAGTGTTTGGCTGTGCTTTGTTCCAACCTATCTAAGCACAAGGGGAAAATATATGTTGGCTGTGAAGATCTTTTCCATGATCTCCTCCAGTGCTGGATTATTGTTTTGTATCTTTTTTCCCAAGTGTTTTATCATTGTGATGAGACCTGAACTGAATAATAAGCATGAGCTAATGAAAAGAAAGTTTTAAAAATGTCTGTTTGCCTCAAATCCTGAATATGTATCTATTGGATAATGTTTCCAGGTGTCCATTTAAGCCTGAGACCAATATAAAATTATATTTGGCTTGTCTATTGTGGGGGCTTGTCTTATGGTGCAACCTGCCCACTGGTTGTTGTTTCTAAAGCAGAAGGATTTTGATACAGAGGATTTTAAAAATTAATATTCATTTGAAGCCAGAAATTTTCCTTTTAGGATTGATGGATAAACAGTTAGGGAAAAAAACGTGGAAGATAATTTCAATATATGATTACTGTGGTGAGATTACTATATGCTTTATATATATATATAAATATATTACTATATATTACTATATATTACTATATTACTATATATTACTATATTACTATATTGCTACAGTATATTACTATATTACTATATTACTATAAGATGGAAAGATTTGGCATTACCCACCATGGAGGAATGCTTAGTGAAATTGACAGAACTTGCTGAGATGGACAAACTGACTTCTTTGATTAGAGAAGGACAATATCTACATTTATTGGTGACTGGAAACCCCTTATGGACTTTTTACGTAAAAATGAAAAAAATGAACTTGTGATTTATGGTTTTGATTATTAAAAAGGATAGATTATAGAAAGAAGAGAGTCGTGATATAACTTTAGAGAGAGTTTAAAATATAATTGTACTTATAACTGCTGTGAAGAATATCGGAAGCTACTTCTTTCTACCTTTATATCTTTCTTTATATCTTTATCTTTCTTTTCCTACTTTCTTCTACATTTTTTCTTATTGCACTTTTAACTGTTTTTAGTTCTCTCTTTCCTTTTTGTTTCTCTGTTCTATTTTAGTTTGTATCAGTTCTTATTATTGCCGTTAAAACTTTCAATAAAAATTGTATAAAAAATGAGGAGCAGGATTGAATATTTTTTCTAGAGAGTCATGTTCAAATGGTGGTTGTGAAGTATTGGAAGTTTTGAGAATGTGTTGATGTGGATGCCTGGGGGTCTAAGTGTAGAATTGTGTGTGTGTGTATTACATCTACTTTCTAGGCCAGAGCTTTCCAAACTTTTCATGTTGGTGACACACTATTTAGACATGCATCATTTCGCGACACACTCTTACAGCAGGGCATCATTTCGTGACACACTCTTACAGCAGGGCAGAAGGCAGGCACTATGACCTGTGTGGGATCACAGCAGGTTTGAAGGCAGAAAAGCATAAGGCAGGCACTAGGACCTGCGTGGAATCCTGGCAGGGCTTGGAGACAGCAGCAGCCGCGACAAACCCATACACTGCAGCTGACACACTAACGTGTCCCGACACACAGTTTGGAAAGCTCTGTTCTAGGCAGTGAGATTTACAACATCATAGTTTCTTACAATAAAAACAATCAGTGTCAGACTTCCGGTTGGTGACATGGCAGACTTAACAGCTGTGCCCGTGAGCTCCATGGACAGAACTGACAACGTGGCAGTTTTTTGGGCTCAGGCAGGTTTTTTCTGATGCCCTGGAGTGTTTTCCCTGACAAAGAGAATCTCCAGTTTTCTGCTGTTATTTTCCCTGGGGAGCTATATGTTATCACTTGTGTAAACATGTGTTGGAATTTTTCTATTAGCTCCTACTTTCGCTGGTTACGTACCTAGGTGGCACCATAATCTACTGCATGAGACATGCAATATTTCAAGCAGACCTTCTCAGATTTCCATCGAGACCTTAAACGGATTCTTTTTGATTCTTGTCAAGTCATTATGTAAGATATTCAGGACATTGTAGAAAATATCATCTCTAAAACGTGTCATCTGGCTGAGGACGTTGTGGAAGAAATTGAAGAGCTTGACAACAGTAGAAATGTTTCTACTGACAGCAAGTTTCAGGCTTCTGTTGAAATGCAAGATCGAATTGCAAACCACAAATGAAATTGTTTTTCTGATGGAATGTTATGGGAAGGAAGGGGTCATTATCTATGGGAGGTTTTCTGCTGAGAAGTCGGAGTTTTTAAGGGGGGCAGTTGGGGTGTCTGATTTCTTTATGAAAAATGCTTTGTGTGTACTGTGGAGATATGTAGATGCTTTGGTTTATTTTGAAGTGGAGTAAGGGTTTAAGAAGGTTCATCTGGATTGCTCTAAGGCAGAGCTTTCCAAACTTTTCATGTTGGTGACAAACATTTTAGACATGCATCATTTCACGACACACTCTTACAGCAGGGCACAAGGCAGGCACTAGGACCTGCATGGAATCAAAGCAGGTTTGGAGTCAGCAAGGCACAAGGCAGGCACTAGGACCTGCGCGGAATCCTGGCAGGGCAGGTTTGGAGGCAGCAATGCACAAGACAGACACCAGGACCGGCGTGGAATCCTGGCAGGGTTCGGAGGCAGCAGCAGCCGCAACACGCCCAGACACTGCAGCTGATACACTAATGTGTCCTGACACACAGTTTGGAAAGCTCTGCTCTAAGGGCTTGTTTGACTTCATTCCTTTTTAACTATTTGGATTAAGTTTTGTTGTTGTTCAGTCGTTTAGTCGTGTCCGACTCTTCGTGACCTCATGGACCATAGCACCCAGGCCTTCCTGTTCTCCACTGTCTCTCGGAGTTTACTCAAATTCATGTTCATTACATCGGTGATGCTATCAACGATCTCATCCTCTGCCGTCCCCTTCTCCTTTTGCCTTCAGTCTTTCCCAGCATCAGGGTCTTTTCCAGTGAGTCCTCTCTTCGCATTAGGTGGCCAAAGTATTTGAGCTTCAGCTTCAGCATCTGTCCTTCCAATGAGCAGTCAGGGTTGATTTCCTTTAGGATTGACTGGTTTGACCTCCTTGCAGTCCAAGGGACTCTCAAGAGTCTTCTCTAGCACCACAGTTCGAAAGCATCAATTCTTCGGCGCTCAGCCTTCCTGGTCGTGTAAAGAAACAAAAAAATATTGGAAAAGAATACATCAAATAACAAGTGAAATTCTAAAAAAAGATTTAATTATGGAACCGGATATGTACCTATTAGGATTTATAAAACCTGACATATATAAAGAATATGGAAAATTATTATTTTATTTAATAATTGCGGCAAGAATCACATTTGCAAAATATTGGAAAGAAGATTATATACCCACAAGTGTAGAGTGGTTATTAAAAACAATGGATTTAATTCAAATGGCAAAATTAACAGATTTATTAAACAACAAAAATCAAGAAGAATTTAATTTATGCTGGGATCCATTTTATAGATATATAGAAAAAACTCAAAAAATACAAATAATAAATTAATTGTAAATAAGATATAGGTAAGTAAAAATAGTAATTATATAGAATTTATTATAGTAGATTTTCTGAAGAGAAAGTTGGGAGTTCATTTTATTATGTTGTTCTTTATATGTTGTATTTTATATTTCTGTATTGTTTACTTTAAAATTAAGTTAATAAGTAAAAAAGGAAGAAAGAAAGAAAGAAAGAAAGAAAGAAAGAAAGAAGAAAGAAAGAAAGAAAGAAAGAAAGAAAGAAAGAAAGAAAGAAAGAGGGATTCTAGAAAGAGAAGAAGGTTAGAGTAAGTAAAAGAATGGGAAAAAGAAAGAAATAATTTAAGAAGATACAAATAATTACAGAAATAAAAATAAATTGGTAAGATGGAAGGTAAAAAAAAGGTTTATAGAAATGTTTTATCAAGGTAGAATGAAGGTAGAGGAAGGAAAGAATGGAAGGAAGAAATTGCAAGAAGGGTAAAGAAGAGAGAATAAAGGAAGAAGAAATTAGAAATATATTTGAAAGGTATTTAGAACATTTATGTATAAAGCTAGAAAGTGATATAATATATGGTTGTGTTAGAGTTGTATGTTTTGTTAGTCTTGAATTAAATGTTTGTAAATGTTGTTTAAGAAATAAAACTTGTTTACAAAAAAAAAAGAGTCTTCTCCAGCACCACAGTTCGAAAGCATCAGTTCTTCGGCGCTCAGCCTTCCTTATGGTCCAACTCTCACAGCCATACATTACTACTGGAAAAACCATAGCTTTAACTATACGGACCTTTGTCGGCAAGGTGATGTCTGTGCTTTTTAATATGCTGTCTAGGTTTGCCATAGCTTTTCTCCCAAGGAGCAAGCGTCTTTTAATTTCATGGCTGCAGTCACCATCTGAGGTGATCCTGGAGCCCAAGAAAATAAAATCTGTCACTGCTTCCATTTCTTCCCCTTCTATTTGCCAGGAAGTGATGGGACCAGATGCCATGATCTGGGTTTTTTTAATGTTGAGTTTCAAGCCAGCTTTTGCACTCTCCTCTTTCACCCTCATCAAGAGGCTCTTTAGTTCCTCTTCACTTTCTGCCATTAGGGTGGTATCATCTGCATATCTGAGGTTGTTGATATTTCTCCCGGCAATCTTACCTCCGGCTTGTGATTCATAGAGCCCGGCATTTCTCATGATGTACTCTGCATATAAGTTAAATAAGCAGGGTGATAATATACAGCCTTGTCGTACTCCTTTCCCAATTTGGAACCAGTCGGTTGTTCCATGTCCGGTTCTAACTGTTGCTTCTTGACCCACATACAGGTTTCTCAGGAGACAGGTAAGGTGGTCTGGTACTCCCATCTCTTTAAGACTTTGCCACAGTTTGTTGTGATCCACACAATCAAAGGCTTTAGCGTAGTCAATGAAGCAGAAGTAGATGTTTTTCTGGAACTCTCTTGCTTTTTCCATGATCCAGCAAATGTTGGCAATCTGATCTCTAGTTCCTCTGCCTCTATGAAACCCAGCTTGCACTTCTGGTAGTTCTCGGATCACATACTGCTGAAGCCTAGCTTGTAGGATTTTGAGCATAACCTTGCTAGCATGAGAAATGAGCACAATTGTATGGTAGTTTGAACATTCTTTGGCATTGCCTTTCTTTGGAATTGGAACGTAAACTGACCTTTTCCAATCCTGTGGCCACTGTTGAGTTTTCCAAATTTGTTGGCATATTGAGTGCAACACGTTAACAGCATCATCTTTTAGGATTTTAAATAGCTCAGCTGGGATACTGTCTTCTCCGCTAGCTTTGTTGTTAGTAATGCTTCGTAAGGCCCACTTGACTTCACTCTCTAGGATGTCCGGCTCAAGGTCAGTGACCACACCATCGTATTTATCACGGATATTAAAATCTTTCTTGTACAGTTCTTCTGCGTATTCTTGCCACCTCTTCTTAATCTCTTCTGCTTCTGTTAGGTCCCTGCCTTTTTTGTCCTTTATCATGCCCATCTTTGCACAAAACGTTCCCTTGATATCTCCGATTTTCTTGAAGAGATCTCTAGTCTTCCCCATTCTGGGGAGTCTTTGGTGCTCTCTGAGCCTTGTTGTTTTCATGCAGACGTTTCATTGCCAGGCTAGGCAACATCTTCAGTGCGAAAAGGGAGTGGAACTTGCTGTCTGTTTATATACCCTGGCTTGTCCTGCCTGTGTTGGTGGGGGTCTTGTACTCTCCTTGGTAGTTCCTTGATTGGGCTGTTGTGTGCTGTTTGGGTGATTGACTGAGTTAATAGTTCCTTGATTAAGATCTATTGTGTTGTTTGATTGCTCCTCTGCTGCTAATCTTGCTGTTAATCTATGCATATCTTGTTGTTGATTGCTGGCCCAGGGGTGTTCTGGTCTTCTGGCTATTCTATTGTCTCTTATGAATGGTATGTAAATGTTGTTAACCTCTATGTGTCTGTTGATGGCTGCTTTGTCTGAGTGCCAAGCTTCTAGGAATTCTCTAGCATTTTTGGATTTGGCCTGGTCTAATATGCTCACAGTTTCCCAGTTGAAACTGGGAAACTGTGAACTGGGAAACTGTGAGCATATTAGACCAGGCCAAATCCAAAAATGAAAACAACAAGGGTCAGAGAGCACCAAAGACTCCCCAGTTTAACCCTGAGCTACAAATATTCTCTTCGATTGCTTCCCCATTCTATTGTTTTCCTCGATTTCTTTGCATTGTTCATTTAAGAAGGCCTTCTTATCTCTCCTTGCTATTCTCTGGAATTCTGCATTCAGTTGTTTATATCTTTCCCTTTCTCCCTTGCCTTTTGCTTCCCTACTTTCCTCAGCTATTTGTAAAGCCTCATCAGTCAGCCACTTTGCTTTCTTGCATTTTTTTTTCTTTGGGATGATTTTAGTTGCTGCCTCCTGTACCATGTTACGAACCTCCATCCATAGTTCTTCAGGCACTCTGTCTACCAGATCTAATCCTTTAAATCTATTCCTCACCTCCACTGTATATTCATAAGGGATATGATTTAGGTCATACCTGATTGGTCTAGTGGTTTTCTCTACGTTCTTCAATTTAAGCCTAAATTTTGCAATAAAAAGCTCATGATCTGAGCCACAGTCAGCTCCAGGTCTTGTTTTGCTGATTGTATAGAGCTTCTCCATCTTTGGCTGCAAAGTATATAATCAATCTGATTTCGGTATTGACCATCTGGTGATGTCCATGTGTAGAGTCGTCTCTTGTGTTGTTGGAAAAGAGTGTTTGCTATGACCAGCGTGTTCTCTTGACAAAACTCTATTAGCCTTTGGCCTGCTTCATTTTGTACTCCAAGGCCGAAGTTTCCTGTTATTCGGGTTATTTTTTGACTTCCTACTTTAGCATTCCAGTCCCCTGTGATGAAAAGGACATCTTTTTTTGGTGTTAGTTCTAGAAGGTGTTGTAGGTCTTCATAGAACCGGTCAACTTCAGCTTCTTCGGCATCAGTGGTTGGGGCATAGACATGGATAACTGTGATGTTGAATGGTTTGCCTTGGATTTGAACTGAAAGCATTCTGTCGTTTTTGAGATTGTACCCCAGTACTGCCTTTCCCACTCTTTTACTGACTATGAGAGCTACTCCATTTCTTCTAAGGGATTCTTGCCCACAGTAGTATATATAATGGTCTCCTGAATTAAATTCGCCCATTCCTGTCCATTTTAGTTCGCTGATTCCCAAGATGTCGATGTTCCATCTTGTGATCTCATGTTTGACCACATCCAGCTTACCTTGATTCATAGATCTTGCATTCCATGTTCCTATGCAATATTGTTCTTTACAGCATTGGACTTTCCTTCCACTTCCAGACACATCCACAACTGAGCGTCCTTTCGGCTTTGGCCCAGCCGTTTCACTCTTTCTGGAGCTACTCGGTATTGCCCTCTGCTCTTCCACAGTAGCATTTTGGACACCTTCCGACCTGAGGGGCTCATCTTCCGGCGTCATATCTTTTAGCCTTTTGATACTGTCCATGGGGTTTTCTTGGCAAGGATACTGGAGTGGGTTGCCATTTCCTCCTCCAGTGGACCACATTTTGTCAGAACTCTCCATCATGGCCTGTCCGTCTTGACCTGACTTCATTGAGTTACACAAGCCCCTTCGCCACGACAAGGCAGTGATCCATGAAGGGGTGGATTAAGATTAGTAAGGTATAATAATAAATGCTTGGTTTTAGGTTTAATAAGTTTAAGATTGTTATCATTGTAGTATTATTAATTATAAGAACAGACAATTTATATGCTATTTAGTTTGATTTTTATTATAGTAGACAGAAATGTACAGAATAGTGGTAGGAAGGAAACAATTAAATAAATGTTGCCTTTGGGATGGAAGTTGATTAGGAGGTTTATATTTTTTTTCTTTTCTTTTTAATATAAGAGGAGGGGAAAATTGTATTTAGTGATTTTTATAATGTGCTAATGGAATGATTAATAGAAATAATGTGATTTTGGATTGAAATAGAGTAAGGGGTTGATTATGGAAATTGCCGTATATTCTTGCTGTTAAAATTCAGAAGTCACCTCTCTATGTAATCTTTAAAAATTTCTTTCTTTTTGTGTTTTCATACCTTTTTAGTTTTTTTCTTTTTCTTTCTGTAGTTTTTTTTATCCTTGCTTTAAATTTAATAAAATTCTTATTAAAAAAACAAAATAAAAAATAAAAACAATCAGTGAAATGTGTCTCAAACTCAAGGGCTCCATTTCCTCATCTAGTATTAGGACAAAATCTAGATTGGAGTTCTTGAATCTCTAAAGCTAACAGAGAATTACAGTCGATCCAGGTCTGTTGTGCTGCCACTCCCTGTCTGTTATCAACTGTTCCCAAATGTAGGTACCCATTTCCACTTCAGCTTCCTACTCTCAAGTTGTCCAGTGCAGAACTGCTTCCTTTAAATTAGTATGTACATTAGAAACAAATATATACAATGATGCAGAGAATTTTAAAATTTAACATTCAGTAGAAACCAGAGCCTTTTTTACTAGGATTTATGGACAGTCAACTAGAAAGGATTCATGGATGGATTGGTTTTATATATGGTAACTGCAGCGAGGCTACTACTGTATATGCACAAAGGTGGAAGAATACAGAAATACCTACAATGAAGGAGTTTACTGTGAAGATGGAAGAATTTGCTGAAAAGGCTAAATTGACTTGTCTGATTAACTGCTGCAAGGAAGATCAGAAGTCACTTCTTTAGATATTCTTCTTTTTCTTCATCTCTGTTTCTCACTTTTCCTTTTATCTTTTATACTGTTTTCTTTTCTCTACTTTTTCCTTAAGTTTCTGTAGTTTTTTTAAATTCTGTGTAATTTTTCCCCAATTACACCCACACCCACACCCACACATACACCGCTGAAGAGACAAGGATGACAGCACTCCCCATTCTTTTCCTACTACCCCAAGGTATTAACTTACATTAAGTCATCAACTGCAGGTAGCTTAGCTTCAGGTTTGACCATCTGCCACCCAGATAGATTGGATGTGAGAGGTATCAATTAGCACCCAGGTGTCAATTACATGCCTACCACACAAAGATGCTGAGGCATTTAGGGATAAATCAGTCCATGGCATCTGGTCCCATCACTTCCTGGCATATAGAAGGGGAAGAAATGGAAGCAGTGACAGATCTTATTTTCTTGGGCTCCAAGATCACCGCAGATGGTGACTGCAGCCAAGAAATTAAAGGACACTTGCTCCTTGGGAGGAAAGCTATGGCAAACCTAGACAGCATATTAAAAAGCAGAGACATCACCTTGCCGACAAAGGTCCATATAATTAAAACTATGGTTTTCCCAGTAGTAATCTATGGCTGTTGAAGTTGGACCATAAGGAAGGCTGAGCGCCAAATAATTGATGCTTTCGTACTGTGGTGCTGGAGAAGACTCTTAAGAGTCCCTTGGACTGCAAGGAGGTCAAATCAGTCAATCCTAAAGGAAATCAACCCTGACTGCTCATTTGAAGGAGAGATACTGAAGCTGAGCGCAAATACTTTGGCCACCTAATGCGAAGAGAGGACTCACTGGAAAAGACCCTGATGCTGGGAAAGACTGAAGGCAAAAGGAGAAGGGGACGGCAGAGGATGAGATGGTTAGATAGCATCACCGATGTAATGGACATGAAATTGAGTAAACTCTGGGAGACAGTGAAGGACAGGAAGGCCTGGTGTGCTATGGTCCATGAGGTCATGAAGAGTTGGACACGACTAAACAAGAACAACAACAAGAACTACAGAAGAGTGTGGAGATGAAGGATAAGATGACTCCTGAAAAAATACAAAGGATTGACTCCATCTGAAGCCCTACAGACTGCTAAACAAAGGCTCACAGCACTGGCTACCAGGCTAAGGAGATACACAAGAGAAGCAGAGGCTGTGAAGGTAAATGCTCTGTTCTCCAAATAACCATCCAAGGTGTACTCCCAACTTCAGTGCAACAAATCCATAACTGCAGAGCCACAAACAGGAGAAACTGAACAATACTGGAAGAACATATTGGAGAAAGAGAAGAAACATAAATCCAGTACAAAGTGGCTGCAGGACCTGAGAGAAGACTACAGCAATCTCCCAGAACAGGAACCAGTCAGCAACACAGTAGCAGACATCCAACAGTGGGTCAAGAACATGAATAGCTAGAGGCACCTCCCAGTGTGGCAACATGGCGGAAGCTCGTTTCTAACCTTTCGCAAACCTGGCGTTTTATTAGAGGTTCAGGCAATGATCTGAGCCCTAAAGCTACCTCCGGGAAGGAGGGAAGCTTGGAATCACTCCCCAAGTCTTCGGAACAGCTGCAGCTTGCCAGAGGATCGAAGAGGCGATCGAAGAGGCGATCGACGATCAAACGGTGAGTGGAACAGCTGAGAAGCGGGAGAGAAACCCTGTCCAAACCGCACTTTGAAGCCTTTAAAGGGACACAATTCCAACCACCCCACTTCTTAACCCACTTTTTATACCATCTATTGGATTTTAAGAGACTCTTTCCGATACAGAAATACATATTCTCTTGGTGGATTTATCATTATTTTTTGGGAATTATTTTTAATGGTAAACTATTTTTAATGAATATAACTCGAGAAGGGATTCTAAAAGGTGTGTTTTTTGCTGAATTTTTTTTATTTTTTTAAAAGGTACAAAAGTGCTTTCTGATACTTATTGTATTTTTATTTGGAAAATATTTTTTTTTACTTTGTATAAAGTAACTGTTACATCTGAGACTGGAACTATTTTTAGACTGTATGGGAAAGTTTTGTTGTGGCTAGTTTTAAAAGCTGTGATTGGATACTGTTTCAAAACATTGACTGCTAAACGGCCAACAAGAAGTTTAAGTTTCAATTCAAGGTCTGTGAGTGGAATCTTCCCTTTATTTTTCTTTTACAATATTTGGACACTAGATGGAGCTCTAACATTAAATTTATAATATTTGAGATTTTTTTTTATAGCGAGAAGAAGAAGAGGGGAGATTTTATTTTTCTTCTGTATATTAAGCTAACAGACAATTATGGCCACAAGAAAACAACCTAGACGTGGATCAGGGGGACCTCCTGAGCTAGATTTCATAAAAACGTTATTTGAAGAGTTTACATTAAAAACCACACAATCAATTTCTCAATCCTTCCAAGAAATTAAACAACAAAATGAGAAAACATTTACTGAATTTGAGAAAAGATTTGATCAGGAATTGGAAAAAATGGAAATGAGATTAGAGGGAGGAATTTAAAAAGCAGATAACAGAATTGATGTTTTCGAGAGAGAAAGGGGAAATGATTTGGATAGAATTGCGTTATTGGAGTTGAGAGATAAGGAATTTTGTTTAAGGCTCAGAGGCATCCCTGAAGAAAGAGAGGAAAACCTTAAAGACAAAATTACACAGGCCTTGGCAGATTTAATTGAATAGGAGGAAGATAGAATGAATGAGGAAATGGAAAAAGTTTTCCAAATAAATTCAAGATATGCGGAGATTAATAAAAAGCCAAGAGATGTACTGGTTCAGTTTGCTAGGAGGAAAACATGAGATTTGGTTCTTTATTCCAATTATGATAACAAACTTAACATTGATATGGTGGATATAACAGTATTGAAAGAAATTCCTGTTAGAATACTAAGAAAGAGAAAGGAATATACTTTTTTGACAGATGTTCTGAAAAAAAATAAGATCCCCTTTCATTGGGAGAAATTGGAAGGGGTGAGCTTTACTTTTCAACAACAAAAGTTTAAATTAACTTCAACCCTTAAGGCACAGCAATTCTTGACAAAATATAAAGTCAAGCTGGACCAACAATCATCTGCATCACAACATAGAGAACCTACACATCAAGAAGAGGAGACTGCTGCTGCAGCTAAAGACTGTGATGAATTGAAATTATAGTAATGGCGTTGAACTTTCTCACTTGGAATATACATGGCTTTAACTCTTCACAAAAGAGGAGAAAAGCCTTTCATTATTTGAATAAAATGAAATGTGATGTGATATGCTTACAAGAAACACATGTAAAGAAAAGAGATGTAAAATATTTAATAAACAAGAATTTAGGTCAAGATTTTGTTTCAGCAAATACAAAGAAGACAAATGGACTTGTACTATATATTAAACCTTATTTGAAACCACATCTATTATTAACTGATGAACATTTCATTCATTGGCGATCACTCGTAGCCGAGTAAGATTGTCTTCCAAAGGTAAAATTTTAACGGTGGATCCGTAAGTGGCTATAAAGTCCAATTCTGGATCCGCACAACCTCCCACAATGAGGGCATAGGTTTCCGGGTGGGAGACGGTCATGATGAGGGTTTGCCTGACGTGCCTTCCAGATTTCACAATCATGCCCCCGTTGCCATTCGTCAGTTGCCATGGGACTTTTGGTTGTTTTGGGTTTGGTGTGGTTGGAAGACGCCTGTGCGTGAATTTGTTTTATGTGTGGAGATCGGTGCACAACGATCAGCACACAAACTTCACAGAAAAAGGCTCTAATCCAATGGCATGGATACCATGACGATTGGTGACCTTTTGTCTGCTGCACCCTTCATCCGCCTTCGCAGCCGTTGTAACAATACACCTTGTTATCTTCTGCCTGTTCTGCCATTGAGGACTTTCTTGGATCGTTCTTTGTCTGGTTCCTCCCCCTGGACCTTACCGCCATGGGTGACCCTACCAGGAGTACATGACTCCCGACGGCTTCGCTCACAGGGTTCATTGGGAACACACAAGCCCACTCACCACAACAAGGTGACGATCCAGCGAGTGAGCATGATGAACATGGTAGATATGTAGCAGTTGAAATTGAACTTCATGGAATAAAAACAATTATTGTGGGACTTTATGCACCAAATGATGACAAGAGCAAATTCTTTACACAACTTTTGAATGACTTGACAGCTTTTTCATATCAAAGTTGGTGTTTAATGGGGGACTGGAATGGAGTTAATTAATTAACTCCATTAACTCCATTAACCCATTAACTGACAGAACATCTGAAAAACCAATAAAGATTAGGTTTATAAAGGTAGACTACCAAAATCTTTTTTCGACTTGACTGACAACTTATTTTTGGTGGACTCATGGAGATATAAAAATGGATTGGCAAAAGAATACACTTTTTACTCAGAGAGACATAAATCCTTTTCTAGAATTGATATGATATGGATTTCAAAGAATTTGACAAAAAAAAAATTCTAAGGTTGATATGTTACCAATGAGTTTTTTTGACCATAATCCTGTTAAGATGTTAATTTGTAGGACATATAGATGTGAGAGTTGGACCATAAGGAAGGCTGAGTGCCGAAGAATTGATGCTTTTGAACTGTGATGCTGGAGAAGACTCTTAAGAGTCCCTTGGACTGCAAGGAGGTCAAATCAGTCAATCCTAAAGGAAATCAACCCTGACTGCTCATTGGAAGGACAGATGCTGAAGCTGAAGCTCAAAAACTTTGGCCACCTAATGCGAAGAGAGGACTCACTGGAAAAGACCCTGATACTGGGAAAGACTGAAGGCAAAAGGAGAAGGGGATGGCACAGGATGAGATGGTTAGATAGCATCACCGATGTAACAAACATGAATTTGAGTAAACTCTGGGAGACAGTGGAGGACAGGAAGGCCTGGCGTGCTATGGTCCATGAGGTCACGAAGAGTCGGACACGACTAAACAACTGAACAACAACAACAACAACAACAATAGATGGAGACTGAATGAATCTATTTTATAGAAAGATGAGGTTGTTAATGACTGTAAACAGAAATTAAAAGACTGTTTTGAAATTAACTTGGATAAAGGAACAGATTTGAAGACTGTATGGGATGCAAGTAAAGCTGTTATGAGAGGACATTTTATATACCATAATTCTATATATATATTTTTTTGCAGATATAATTTTTTATTATTACATTTAACATAAAACATAAACCAAACATATAACACATAACAATGAACATATATAACACATAACAACAAACAAACAAAAAAATTCTTGTAAATACTTGATTTACATTTTTCTCTTCTTATACCTCTTTTTTTTTCCTTTTGCCCCTTCTTTATTTGTACTATTATTATTATTATTATTATTATTATTATTATTATTTGTTCTCTATTTAATGTTATATTCTTTTTGAATATATTTTATGAAGGGGTCCCATGTTTCATTATACTTCCCCATTTCTTTTCCTTTTATTAAATTTGTTAATTTGTCTGATTGCATTAAATCCATTACTTTTATAATCCATTCTTCTTTTGTTGGAATATTTTCTTGTTTCCAGTATTGGGCGTATTTTATCCTTGCAGCTGTACTTAGATACTGAAATAAAATCTTTTGTTTTTTATTTATATTGTCTTCAATTTTACCCAATAAATATAATTCTGGTCTCATTCTTATTTCTTTGTCAAATATTTTACATACATATTTATGTATTTTAACCCAATATTTTTTTGCTTTTACACATAGCCACCATACATGGTAGAAAGAACCCCTTTTGTTTTTGCATTTCCAACATAAAATAGAGTTACTCATTTTTGATTTAAATAACACCTCAGGAGACATGTACCATCTAAAAATCATTTTATACATGTTTTCTCTTAAATCATTACTTAAAGTAAATTTTATATTTTTGACCCAGATTTCTTGCCAATCTTCATATGTAATTTCAATTCCTAAATTTTCCTCCCATTTTTTCATGTATTTTTTAATTTTTATGTCCTTGGTTTTCATTTCCAGTAATGTTTTATATATTTTAGAGATTAAATGTTCTTCCTCTTTTTTTAATATATTATCCCAATTATTTTCTATTTTTGTAAATTGATAATTTTTTTCGTCTATTTTATATTGCTCTTTTAATTGGAAATACGTAAACCAATGACATATTATATTTTCATTTTCTAGTTCTTCCCTTGTTTTAAGTTTCTGAGTATTTCCTTCAAATTTTAACAAATTTTTATATCTTATATATTCTTTTTTATTTTGACTCCCTAATCTGGTACATGCCTCTTGGGTTGACACCCATAGTGGAAGATTTGGTAATAGTGTTTTTTTGTATTTGTTCCAAATATTTAGCAAGGATTTTCTTATTATGTGGTTATTAAATGCCTTATGTATTTTGCTTTTATTATACCACATGTAACCGTGCCAACCATATCTATTGTCATGTCCTTCTAAATTCAGTAATTTTTCATTTTCTAGTTTTATCCAATCTTTAATCCATATTAGGCCACATGTTTCATAATATAATTTAAGGTCTGGCATTGCTAATCCCCCTCTATCTTTTGTGTCTTGTAAATATTTTAATTTTATTCTAGGTTTTTTCTTTTGCCATATAAATTTGGATATTTCTTTTTGCCATTTTATAAAAACTTGGTTTTTAATCATAATCGGGATTGTTTGGAACAAATACAAAAATCTTGGTAGTATATTCATTTTTATTGTAGCAATTCTCCCCAGTAATGATAACTGTAAATTTGCCCATTGTTCAAGATCTTTTTTAATTTCTTTCCATAAATTTTCATAGTTAATTTTATACAAATCTAAGTTGTTATCTGTTAATTGTATTCCTAAATATTTTAATTTTCTGACATTTTGAAATCCTGTTATTTGTTCTAATTGACTTTTTTCTTCTTTTGTCATATTTAAATTTATCATTTTGGTTTTCTGTATATTAATTTTAAATCCTGATAAATCGCCATATTCTTGTAATTTTAAAATTAATTTTTCTATTGTATTTCTTGGGTTTTGTATTGTTATTACTAGATCATCTGCGAAAGCCTTTAGTTTATGATTATCCTGTTTTACCTTGATCCCTTCTATATTTTGATCTTTCCTGATTTCTTCCAGTAATACTTCTAGAACCAATATGAATAATAATGGTGAAATGGGACAGCCTTGCCTTGTGCCTTTTGTTATTGTACATTCTTGGGTTTCTTCTTCGTTTACCATTATTCTTGCTTTTTGAGTTTTATACATTGCTCTTATTGCTTTTATAAATTTTTCCCCAAAGTTTCTATTTTCTAGTACTTTAAACATAAATTCCCAATTAACGTTATCGAAAGCTTTCTCCGCATCTAGAAATAATAACATTATTGGTTTTTCGTTATGAACGCTTGCGTATTCAATTAGATTGATCACATGTCTTATATTTTCTTTTATTTGTCTGTTTGGTCAATTATTATTCAATTAGATTGATCACATGTCTTATATTTTCTTTTATTTGTCTGTTTGGTAAGAAACCATTTTGATCTTGATTAATAATTTTCTGTAAAATTTTTTTTAACCTTTCAGCAAGAATGATGGCAAATATTTTGTAATCATTGTTTAGTAAGGAAATTGGCCTATAATTTTTACATTCTGTTAAGTCTTGGTTTTCTTTTGGTATTAGTACAATATTTGCTTCTTTCCATGATATTGGTATATCTGCCCCTTGTAGTATTGAATTGAATAGAATTTTTAATGGATTAATTAGATGTTCTTGAAATTTTTTGTAATATTCGGCTATAAAACCATCATTTCCTGGTGTTTTCCCTGTTTTTAATCTTTTGATTGCATCTTTGATTTCTTGTGTTGTAATGTTATTATTTGTAAAATATTTATCTTCTTCTGTTAATTTTTCTAGTTTACATTTTTCAATATATTCATCTATTTTATTTTTTGATATTTGCTGTTTTTGATATAGACTGGTATAGTAATCAAAGAAAGCCTTTTTGATATCTTCATTATATATCAAATCTTTATTCTTATCTCTAATTTTTGAAATGATTTTTTTTTCTTTTTCTTTCCTTAATTTGTATGCCAGCCATTTTCCTGGTTTATTTGCCTGTTCGAAATTTCTTTGTTTGATAAATTTTAGTTTTCTATTCAATTCTTCTGTTAGTTCTATTTTAATTTGAAGTTGCAATAATTTTATTTGGTTTCTTAATTCCTCTTTTTCTTTTTTCTTTCTATTGTTTTTTTTGCAGTTCTAATTCTTTCTCTTTTATCTGTTCCATTATTGTTTCTGTTTTTTTTTCTTGTTCTTTTTTTGATAATTGTTAAGTAATATCAGTTGTCCTCTCATATATGCTTTACTTGTATCCCAGACTGTTTCTATTTTAACTCCCTTGTCAATGTTCCAAGTAAAAAATTCTTGTAATTTTTTCCCTAATTCCTCTATATTTTTTTTGTTTTTAAGGATATTTTCATTCATTCTCCATCTAAATATTTTAGTATTGATGTTTAGGGTCATTTGAACTGGGCTGTGATCTGAGAGTGTTTTTGGTAGAATTGACATATCTTTTATTTTATTTTCTAAGCTTTTAGATATCCAGATCATGTCTATTCTAGAAAATGAATTAAATCTATTCGAATAAAATGTATAATCTCTCTTATTTCCTTTATTGTGCCTCCAAGCATCTATTAACATTAAATTTTTAGCCATATTAAAAAATTCTTTTGGTAGTTTTCCTTGATTTTTACTAATCTGGTTATCTGATTTTCTATCTATTTTAGGTTCCACAACCCCGTTCAAATCCCCCATTAACACCCAATTTTTATTCGCATATTCAGAGAGGACATCTGATAATTTTTTATAAAAATTTTTTTGATTGTTGTTCGGGGCATAGACCCCCACTGTCCAAATTTTCATATTTTGGCTTTCAATTTCCACTATTAAGAATCTTCCCTCTTCATCTTTTAATATTATTTTAGGTTTAAGTGAAGGTTTTACATAAATTACTATACCATTTTTTTTCTTTTCATTAGCTGTATAGAATGCTACCCCTAGTTTTTTATTGTCCAAATATTTCGTATCTTTTTTATTTATGTGGTTTTCTTGAAGACAAATGATATCTAGTTCTAGTTTTTTTAAAATTTGAAATGTTCTATTTATTTTCACTGGTGAGTTAAATCCATTGATATTCCATGTTAAACTTTTAAGTTTACTCATCTTACTTATTTCCCAATTCTTTCTCTAATCTCTTATGAAATTCCTTTGCTTTGTATATAGAATTTAGTCTATGTCTTTGACCCTTATACATTAAGTTAACTCCTTCAAAATTCTCCCATCTAAAATTTATTTCGTATTTCTTTAATGTTTCTGTCAGAAATTTATATTCTTTTCTTTTTCTTAATATTCCTCCAGGTATTTCTTTAAAGATAGTGATAGCATTACCTTCAATTTCAATTTTTTTGTTAAATGCTGATTGAATAACCATATCTCTATATTTTTTTTTAGTAAATTCTATCAATATGTCTCTAGGTTTTTTGTTAATCTTTGCATATTTGGAGTTAACTCTATATATTTTTTCAATTTCATCATCTATTTTCTCCTCCTCCAATTCTATCAAGTCAGTAATCATTTGAATAAGCAGTCCTTTAATATTTTCTTCTTTGTCTTCTTCCACCCCTCTTATTCTTATGTAACGTTCTTTTTCTTTCAATTCCAGTAGTGCTAGACGTTCTTCCTCTTCTTCTCTTTTTTCTTCACATTTGTCCATTTGTTTTTTAATTTGTTGTATTTCAATATTAAATTTTTTTTCTATAATATCCATTTTTTGATCTATCCTTTTTTCCAAATCTCCAAATCTTTCTTCTAATACTTTTTTCACATTCTGTGTTATTGTTTCTGTGGTTTTTATTGTAAAGTCTTCAAATAAGGCTTTCAACCCTTCACCATCAGATCCTCTTCTTAGTTGTCGTTTTGTGGCCATGTTTTTCCAACACCTTTCTATTTGTTATTTCCTTCTTTTTATAATAAAATCTATATTCTAACTAATTGATATATATATATATATATATATATATATATATATATGTCTATATTCTAATTACTTAATATATCACAATATCTTATATCCTTATCCTTATATATATTTCCACTATTGTTTTATTGTTTTATCTTATTTTAAATTGTATTATACACAGACATACAGACAATATAATGTAATACTATACTTATAGGTTTCCTTTATATATTCAATATATTCAATATTGCTTTTTCAAAATGTCTTTAAAATGGTCACTTTCAGTTGAGTT
Organism: Charina bottae; assembly: GCA_023362775.1. Lineage (NCBI taxonomy): Eukaryota > Metazoa > Chordata > Lepidosauria > Squamata > Charinaidae > Charina > Charina bottae. Next base: position 11,509,488 of record JALMGJ010000011.1, read on the forward strand.
TCAGTTTTTTTTTTTTTCCGAAGTACTTCTTCCTTTCAGTTTCTTTCGCTTATTTTCTCTTAAGAAATTTAAGTTTCTTTTCACTTTAATCCTCCTTTATAAATTTGTGGCAAAAAAAATTCTATTCTTAGAAAAAAAAAACTCAACAAAAGTTACAGAAGGTTTTGAACCTAATTAAATTGAAAGAAATGGAATTACAGAAAAAACTTTCAGATAATAGTATTTTATATCAACTTAAATTACTACATCAACAAGTCTCAATGTTGACGGTGAAAGAAATTGAAATAAAATTGAAATATGTGAAAAAAACGATACTTTGAATCTGCCAATAAACCAGGAACCTGGTTAGCATATAAATTAAGGAAAGAACTGAACAATAAGAATCAGCTAATGAAAATAAAGTTTTTAAAAATTGTCTTTTTTCCTGAATTTATTTATATGTACTTCTAGGAAAGTTTCCCCAACTGTACACTGAAGCCAGAGACCAGGATACAATTACATGTATCACAGACATACTTGCTGGTATATTTCAAAATGGGAGGCAAAATTTTGTTGTTGTTGTTCAGTTGTTTAGTCGTGTCCGACTCTTCGTGACCTCATGGACCATAGCACGCCAGGCCTTCCTGTCCTCCACTGTCTCCCAGAGTTTACTCAAATTCATGTTCATTACATTGGTGATGCTATCTAACCATCTCATTCTCTGCCGTCCCCTTCTCCTTTTGCCTTCAGTCTTTCCCAGCATCAGGGTCTTTTCTAGTGAGTCCTCTCTTCGCATTAGGTGGCCAAAGTATTTGAGCTTCAGCTTCAGCATCTGTCCTTCCAATGAGAAATCTAAATACTGCAGGACTTGCCACCCTTTTTTTAGACCTATGCAAACAGTTCTTGTTTTCTTTAGTTGGGGATTTCAACTTGTCATCTGGTAATGTTGATTCTGGACCAGCTCATGTGTTAATGTCCTCCATGGCAATCATGCATCTGTCCTAAGTCATTGAATGGCCAACACATACCAGTGGCTACACCTTAGGTTATTTTGGGGGGAGTCTTGAGGTGGTTGAGATGTGATCTGGCATTTTATGATGTTTCTCTTCCTTTCTCCGGGGACTTTTAAATAATCAGCCAATGAATGCTGGTATACCGCATACCCTACCGCATGGAAAAATTAATGAAAAAACATAACCTCCAAACAGTCTTCAAACCCACCAGAAAAATTCAACAAATGTTAAAATCAGCAAAAGACAAAAGGGACCCCCTCACCGCTGCAGGAATTTATGGCATACCCTGCAGCTGTGGACAAGTATACATTGGGACCACAAAACGCAGCATCCACACCTGGATAAAGGAACATGAAAGACACTGCAGACTACAGCAAACTGAAAAATCTGCAATAGCTGAACATTCTCTCAAACAAACTGGTCACCAAATCTTATTTGAAAACACAGAAATACTGGACAACACCAACAGCCACTATGTTAGACTATACAGGGAAGCCATTGAAATACATAAACACCAACACAGTCTGAATAAAAAATAAGAAAGCCGAAAGATCAGCAAAACCTGGCTGCCAGTCCTGAAAAACACAGCTTGCAAAAGGTCAACAAACTCTACTCCACCACAGAAATATACAAACAACTCACACAATAGATGTGCTAATCCCACACATGACAGCACCACACCCCCTAATCACCAAAAAAATCCTTCTCCCAATCTCTTTCAAATGACTTCTCAGCAGCTATAAACACCAGCAGAAACACACACCCTCCACTTGAGCACAGAGAGAATCTTCTAGCTGTGCTCCTGTCCTCTGAAGATGCCAGCCACAGCTATTGGCGAAACGTTAGGAAGAAAAACTGCCAGAAAATGGCCACACAGCCCAGAAAACCCACAACTACCATTGGATTCTGTCAGGGAGACTCAAGAGAGCAGAGAAGATGGCTGGGCGATAGATAAGAAGCTAGCACGCAGCTCAGAGAGCCTAGCCTATTTTCCCAAACGTCAGAAGAAAGCTCCGCCCTAGGTTGAGCTGATATACTTGGGAACCTTCAGGCACTGTTAGTTTAGCAGGATTTTGCTTGTAGGTATGCAATAAACACTAGAGACTAGATTCCTGGCCTCGGCGTGTTATTTCTGCTTCTACACACGACATCAATCCTGCTAAACCTCAACTCCCATCGAAAGAGGGAGGAACACATGGACCAGAAGAATGGCTTCTCAGACACAGGAATTGCAGCAGGCCATAATCCAACTAGCAGCAGCCTTGACAGAACACCAGCAGCAAGTCGACAACCAGATTAATAACTTACAGGCGGCGATGCTTCAGCAACTGCAACAACCAGCTCCAGGAGCCCAGCAGCCAGCACCAGTGGCACCCCCCCCCACCAGTCGTCCTGCAATCCCCAGGGTGTTTACCAGAGAAATTTGGAGGAGAGATGGCACAACTCAGGACCTTCGTCGCCCAGTGCACCATGTTTTTCGACAGCAGACCAGCCGAGTTCCCGACGGAGAGGTCCAGAGTCACATTCATTTTAAGTTTGCTGAAAGGCTCAGCCGCAAGATGGTCCATCCCCATGGTGGAAGCTAACGACCCAATTCTGGACAACTACCAGAATTTTATGGCCCGTTTCAGAGCCCATTTTGATGATCCAATCAGAGAAGTCACTGCCAGCCGAGAGATCCGACGGCTCCGACAGGGGAGCAGGAGAGTAGGAGCGTACATCGCAGATTTCAAACTGCTGGCAGGAGATTTGGGTTGGAATGAGGTGGCATTGAAGGATCAGTTTAAACAAGGACTGGACGAAGAGATTAAGACGGAATTAGTGCGGCAGGGCACGCCAGCTACATTGGAAGACCTATACCAGTTAACAGTCGTCATAGATGCCCGATTGGAAGAGTTAAGGCAGCTTCGACCAGGGAGAAACAGGGCAGGAACCCGACTGCCTTTTCCAGGCGTTGCTAGCCCCTCTAACACGTTTGTTCCCCTGAGCACAGAGGAACCTATGCAGATAGGGGCCACACGAAGGGGGCTCTCTGAAACCGAGAGGCAAAGGAGAAGGGACAATGCACTTTGTTTCTATTGCGGGGGGCCAGGGCACATCTCAAGGGCGTGCCCGACCAGACGCCAGGCAACCCCGGTAAGATTTACAACCCAAGGCACAGGGCAGGCCCACATACCAGCTGTTTCTTCCCAGCAGTTAAACTCCAACGGCCCCCCTTGTCAGAGCCCCGTAGGGAGGCCATCCAGCAATTAAGAAGGGCTCAGGTGGCAGATCACAACCAAGATTTTTATATTGTTCCAGCCACGCTGACTACAGATTCCAAGCACCTATTACCGGTAAATGTAATGATAGATTCCGGGGCGACAACCAATTTTATAGATGGGGAAGCGGTGGAAAAGTTTCAGATTTCAACGTTTGCACTACCAAACCCCATGCAGGTTGAAACCATTGATGGGCAACCTCTCAAGGCTGGACCGATCGAATGCTGCACCTAGCCAATTCAACTGTCCATCGCAGATCACACGGAGTGGATCCAACTGTACGTTACTGCTTCTTTGCAAGTCCCGGTCATTCTCGGGGCACCTTGGTTGAGACTTCACAACCCCAATTTGGACTGGATGACCTGAGCAGTTTCCTTTCCCTCGCAGGACTGTCGGCACCACAAATTGCAGGGCATTACCCAAGCCCAACCGGCAGCTGCAAGCCGGGAAGCAGGGAGGGCTCCCCTACCAACAAAGTATGGAGATTATGCAGACATCGTCGGAGAGCAAGAGGCCACAGCATTGCCTCCCAATAGATCTTTCGACTGCACAATAGATTTGAAGCCTGGAGCCAAGATCCCAGTGGCATGGCATTATGCAATGTCCCCAAAGGAGCTAGCTATCCTAAAGGAATATTTGGATACCAACCTAAAAAAGGGTTTCATTCGGCCATCGACATCACCGGCATCTGCTCCTACATTCTTCGTGCCTAAAAAGCCCGATCCTTTCGCCCCGGCGGCACAGGCTGGCGATAAGGGACCCCCCCATGCGCATGGTGCATGACTACAGCGCACTCAACGCGGTCACCATTAGAGACCACTACCCTCTTCCAGTTATATCAGAATTGCTAGATCGCCTGCAAAAGGCCCATATTTTTACCAAGCTAGACCTCAGGAATGCCTACAATTTGATCAGAATAAGCCAGGCCATGAATACTTAACGGCTTTTAACACCAGATATGGTAAGTTTGAATATTTAGTCATGCCTTTTGGACTAAGTAATTGTGCGGCAGTATTTTCCAGGTTCATGAACCACATTTTCTCAGACTTGTTAGATAAATATGTAATCGTGTATCTTGATGACATTCTGATTTATTCTGAGGACCCCACCTCCCACATTACTCATGTGCGTAACATTTTGCAGAGGCTGAGAGAGAACAAGCAAAGCTTTGTTTGCAAAGCTAGAGAAGTGTGCCTTTGACTTAACTCAATTAGACTATCTGGGATACAGGATTTCCACAGAAGGCGTAGCCATGGATCCTGCAAAGGTCCAAGCAATTATGTCATGGAAGCCTCCCCGTAACGTCAAGGAGGTCCAACAATTTCTCGGGTATGCTAATTTCTTTCACAAATTCATTGCCTCATATGCGGAGAAAGCGCATCCCCTTACTCAGCTTTTAAAGAACAGACGCTTTTGCTGGGGGGAACAGCAGCAAGCGGCCTTTCAAGTATTTAAACAACTGTTTGCCTCCCCGCCACTCCTGAGGCACCCGAACCCCTTAAAACAGTTCCACGTCCAGTGTGACGCATCTAACTTTGCCGTCACCGCCATTTTGCTCCAAGTGGCGGACGAAAGGGAGGAAGAATTATTACCCTGTGCCTATTTCTCTCGCACGCTGTCACCAGCAGAGAGGAATTACGATGTCTTCAACAAGGAACTGCTTGCCATAAAATCAGCCTTTCAAGAATGGAGGCAATGGTTAGAGGGAGCAGCATTGCCAATCAAGGTTTACACAGACCATAAAAACTTAGTGCTTTTGCAGAGCTCTGGATCCCTCAACCCCCATCAGGTCAGATGGAGTCAATTTTTTTCACGCTTCAATTTCGTCATCTCGTATTTGCCAGGCAAACAAAACAAGCTGGCTGACGCATTGTCTAGGCAGCCACAGGAAAAGGCAGAACCTGAACAAGCCACCCAAGCCACGATCTTACAACCTCAAAATTTTGAGAAGCCTCCCGAAGGGGACCAAGTAGAGACCTTGGCAGCAGTCAGACTAGCACACGATCTCCTTGTAAGGATCAAGGCTCAGCAGCAACAAGACCCCTATGCACGGGCTAGGCTGGAGGACCTAGAAGGGGCCCAGAGCGGAACACCGTCCCCTTTCACAGCGGAGGCAGGGACCCTTTGGCATAGTGGGCGGCTTTATGTTCCCAAGACCCTGAGGGAAGAAGTCCTACAGCTTTGTCATGATAGCCCAACGGCAGGACATGGGGGGGTGTTCAAAACGCTGCACAGAACACTCAGAGATTACTGGTGGCCCAAAATGGCAGCACACATTAAGACTTACGTGGCCTCTTGCCACGTATGTAGATGCGCTAAAACGGTTGCAGGGAAACCAGCAGGCCTTTTGCAACCCCTACCCACACACCCCCAACCTTGGGACACTGTCTCCATGGATTTTATCACTGACTTGCCACAGGCACAGGGTTTCACTTCCATTCTGGTGGTGGTAGATTGTTTTACAAAGATGGCACATTTCATACCCTGTAAGGGCCTACCAACATTACAAACTACAGCACAGCTCTTTTTGGACAATGTCTTCCGATATAGAGGTATGGTTAACCACTTGATCTCAGATCGCGGTTCGCAATTTACTTCCAGGTTCTGGGGGGCGCTTTTCCAGACATTGGGGGTCAAAATACACTTGTCTTCTGTGAATCATCCTTGCAGTAATGGCGAAGCTGAGAAAACTAATATTTATTATAGATATTTATTGCAGCAATATCTCAGATGTTACATTAACTACCGACAGGACAATTGGCCAGAACTTCTCCCCATGGCAGAGTTCGCTTACAACAATGCAGTACATTCCTCAACCAAGATGTCCCCTTTCCAGGATCTCTATGTCACAAACCCGAGAGTGTTGCCTCTTTCCTCACAACAAACAGCTGTGCCTGCAGCCACGGATTTCCTGGCAGAGAGACAGGCAGCCCATCAGCTGTTAGCGGAGCAGCTGGAGCTGGCAAAGGCAGCCTATAAACGGAACGCAGATGAACACAGACAGGAAGGACCCCCCATCTCACTAGGAGACAAGGTCTGGCTCTCTACTAAGTTTCTACCCACTAACAGACCTTGCAAGAAGCTGGACTCTAAGTTTGTTGGCCCTTTTCCAGTGCTACAGCAAATAAACCCTGTGGCTTATCGTTTGCAACTTCCCCACTCCATGAAGATTCACCCAGTGTTTCACAAGTCCTTGTTAGTCAAAGATTCCCCTCCAAGCGCCTTGCGATCACATACCACCCCCCCAACCTCCAGTACTTGTCGAAGGGGAACCGGAGTATGAAGTGCAAGAAATTTTGGACTCCAGAAGGAGGGGCAGGGGAATTCAGTATTTAATACACTGGAAGGGGTATTCTCAGACAGAGCGCTCCTGGGAAAATGCCAAAGACGTTCACGCACCCTTGCTAGTGCATAGGTTTCATCAGATTTTCCCTCACAAGCCACGACCAGCACGACTCCCAGAGCTACCGCCACCAGCAGAAGACGAGGAGGCCGACCAGCCTGAGGCTTTCGTAAGTTGCCAGCAACCATTCCTGCTCCTTCTCCCAGACCCAGCGAGGGGGGAGGAGGTGGATTCGCATCCCTCCACCTCTGGTTTACAGCTCCCAGGAGGGGGGAGGGAGAACCTTTCTAACAATTTAGCTGTTTTTCAGGAGAGGCCAGCTGCACCCGGGCTATCAGATCAAACAGAGAGACACGAGCACTCCCCTGACATTCCTTTCCTGGATGACCTCCCTTCACTGCCCAGCTCCCAGGAGGAGGAGGAGGAGAGGGACACTATTTCACACGGGATCCTACCCGACACCAAGGACGAAGGAGGGGAGGGGGTTGCTATGGAGTTTTTGGATGGAGAGGGGGGTGGTGTCAGGGAGACTCAAGAGAGCAGAGAAGAGGGCTGGGCGAAAGATAAGAAGCGAGCACGCAGCTCAGAGAGCCTAGCCTATTTTCCCAAACGTCAGAAGAAAGCTCCGCCCTAGGTTGAGCTGAAATACTTGGGAATCTTCAGGCACTGTTAGTTTAGCAGGATTTTGCTTGTAGGTATGCAATAAACACTAGAGACTAGATTCCTGGCCTCGGCGTGTTATTTCTGCTTCTACACACGGCCGATTCCGACCGTGAAAGCCTTTGACTATACATTGCCTCTGCTCTGTTTGAAATAGATGATTTTGCTTAAATTGGATGATTCATGCCTCATAGCATTCAATTTTCCCGATTTTCCCAGCTATACACAGCATACTTTTGACTTGTCTGTGTTCTTCCAGTTATCCAACAGGTTACCCAGCCATAGCTCCTGAGTCCCGTTGCCCACTTGTTGACAGATGCCCAGGAACTCTCACATCTGACATGGTCCTTGTTGACCTGGGCAATGACCATTCCAGTATAGGATTCTTTTTCTGTTTTCTCACCATAGTGAATGGGTTGATGGATACACTTAGTCTGGCTCTTCTGCTGAGTCTTGTCTGGCATGGGTGACCCTTCTGGCAGAATGAGCTTCCGCCAGCATAGCTCTCAACCACATCAGTGCATCACAAGACCCTCCCCCACGACAAAGGGTTATCATAGAGGGGTAATGAACTATTTTTGTTGTTGTTGTTGTTGTTGTTGTTATTATTATTATTATTATTATTATTATTATTATTATAAAAGTGATGTGGTCAAAGTATGGTGTATTTCACACACTAACCACATGCAGAGAAAAAAAATCAAATTGATTGTATAGAAACAACTGTAAATAAAATGGATGTGGATGAGCGGATTAGATTGAGAGTTCCCATTTGCAAATTTACATCTTTATAACAAGGGCAATCTAGCAAAACATGGGTTAATGTTTCAGGAACCCCTTCACCATGGTGGCAAAGACTTTGTTTCCACAATTTCTCTTGAAAACACCCTTTTGAAAAGTGTTGTACGTATTACAGGGACATATAAAATGACTGTGTTTTAATCACATGGTTGTGTCTACCATCTTAATTTTTTTATGTACCCTGCAGAGGCCCCAGGTAGAGGATTCTTATCAGAGTTCTGTCATGGCTTGTCAGTAAATAAGATTCAATTAGTGTTGATATACACATATGACTGTTCTTTAAAGTCCCTGTTCTTTTATATCTACTTGAAGCCAAAGGAAAGAAAAGAAAAAGTTAAAAAAAAACCAAAATAGATTTAAAAAGGGGGAAAAATGAAAATGAATGCCAAGACAGACATGAAACTTTTAGGGGGAAAGGAGTCCTGGTCTGGCTTCAGCTAAGTGAAGAAGTATCATGTCGGTTTCATAGAGAAAGAGAAATATTGTCACTTATTGTGATTGTTGTTCCAAGGAGGAATTAGATTGTCAATCTTCTATTGTTTAGGAACTGTGCAAGACATGATTGACATGAGTTCAACTGAGTATACTTCTTCTGTTTTTTTTCCTGTGTCCATCTAGTCAATTTAGGAGGGCACAAAACTTATATAGTCAGGGATTTTAGGCATCAAAAACAGACTTAGAAGAGATGCAGGTTGACACGGAATGCTGCTTCTGCAGCACTAACTTAAAAAAAAAGGGGGGGGGTGGAGTTCCTGGAGGGGACTTGATCCTCCCAGAAATGTTTGACCATCACACAATGCTGAAAAAAAATCATGATTTGTGGGCTACTCCTTTGGCCCCCTCATTCACTAAAATTAAAGACTCAATGCCGATCCCCAAGGAATGGTCCAATTGTATTAAAATGCCAAATAAGGTGACAAAACCAATCTAGCTGTAATCCAGCTAAATACTGTCCTATCAGCATAAAATGCATAATTAGCAAATTATACTATAAACATTTTTATTATTATTAGATTGCTGATTGGATGGTCTGAAAAAGAATCTTAGAAATGGAGCAAGCCGGGTTAAGGTCAGGTTTTTCTATTGTTGATAGTTCTAGTCCCGCCTTAGGCATGGAATCCAGCTGGGTGACCTTGGGCCAGTCACTCTCACTCAGCCCAACTCACCTCACAGGGTTGTTGTTGTGGGGAAAACAGGAGGAGGAAGGAGTGTTAGGAATGTTCCCCGCCTTGAGTTATTTATAAAAATAATAAAGGTGGGATAGAAAATAAATAAATAATAATAATTTAATTTTTACATTAATGATATAGTTCAAGTCCTGAACAAAGCTGGATTTCATCCAGTAGACCAATCTCCATCCTGCTACATGCTGACAATGCTGTCATTTTGTCTGTTTCCCAAGTAGGGCTGCAATGCAGCCTTCATGCTTTAGCCTCCTACTGCCAATCCGAAATGCTAGAAATCACCCTCATGAAAACCAAGGGGGTTGTATTCATCTAGGGTTGCACTAGCCATTCCCATATCTGGAAGATCCATAACTACCAAACTGAGCAGGTCTAGGCTTTTAGATATCTTGACATCCAGTTCCAGTTATCTTCTTCTTGGAAACTTCACTCTTCACACTTTTCTTTGGGAGCCCAAACAACCTCTGACCCAATAATTAGATATTCAAGTCATAAGGGGAACAGCTACATTCCTGAAGCAATTAAAATGTTTAAAGCCAAAGTGCTAAATCATTTGTTATAGGGTCACAGTGTTCTACATAACAAGGACATCTGTGCCTTAGAAGCTAAATTTCTGAGATCCTTCTCTGAGTTTGCTGTTCTATTGCTAACACGCTTCTCTGACTGTATCTTAGTCGAGGTTTGATTACAACTCTGCCAGTTGAAATATTAGCTTTAACAAAATGGGGGAGGTGAATCACCAGCCCAGGTAGGCCAATGGATATCATTATTCTTCGAAGGAACAAACAATGGATGACCTGCCTCATTGTGGACACACAGCCAAGTCTCTATCCATGCTAGGCTCCATTAGGAAGTGGAGAATTTTAGATTTTGATTTACAAAGAGACAGAATCAACACTTCTCCTCTCTGCTACAGGGAGCTCATGAACTCCTCTTTGTATTTCTTACCAAGAGCATCCACGTATCTGCTTGGACTTTGAAATTAAGACTAATGTCCACTCTAATTACAAATTATTCAGATTGCTCTCATAGGCCAATAGTGCACTGTCTACTAAAAGAGCAGGATTAGGAATTCTCTAGAACTTTAGCCAAATTTTGTATAATCGCTACATCAAGTTTCTGGACCTGACTGCTTCTCTGGGTGTAACTTGTGCAGGCATGAATAGGTTTTCGTTTTCGTTTTCGTTTTCGTTTTCGTTTTCGTTTTCGTTTTCGTTTTCGTTTTCGTTTTCGTTTTCGTTTTCGTTTTTTTAATCATTTTTTAATTGGATGCAGTGTGATGTACTGTATTTTGTTTTAACTTCTTTATGTTTCAACCATGACCATATATTTTAATAAACCTGCATCAAGTGTGTATTAAGAAAGATGTTTTCTGACCAGAGACAGATACACATAAAAAAGGACCACACTGAAATGTGGTGATGACCACATTAAAAGTTATAAAAGTGCACTCTTTGCTAGTCTGTAGCTTGAATCATGTCAACTGGATTTCTATTTTCTCAGTGGAAACGTTTCGCTCCTTATCCAAGAAGCTTCTTCAGTCTGAGTATAGTTAGTAAGGGAATCCTTAAATATGTTTCTAGGGTGGCTGTGTGACCTTGCACCTGGGGCTAGGTCATGGTTATTTGAGATGTTTATTTCTAAGTCCCTTTATCATCCAAAGTATCATCCACTTTGCTGGTGGAATTGGGGTTCCAGCTCTCCTGGGAGTTCTTTTCTTTTTTCAAAGCTTTCACTCATGCATCATACATATCACTCACAACATCAAGAGATGATTAATTTCATTATTGGTTAGTAGCATATTCCATACATATGAAAAAACCAGACCTAAGAACTTGAATTTCAAAACTAATTGTTCCTGCTCATGAAGGATTACAGTAATTGAAATAAAAAGTAATTTATCCCTAAATGCAGATTTAAGAATTGCTGAGGCCTGTCAAGTGCCGTAAGATAGTTAAATAGGCAATTTCCAAAAGTGATTAGTAAGTGAGGTTAGTGAACCCAGTGTCCTTTAAAAGGCTCCGTCGTGGTTGTGACCATGATGGCTGATTGTCTCCTGGCACTGAAACCTGTGGGAGACCACAGTCCTGAAGTCTACTCATGAGGAGAAGCTGTCCGGAGCACATGTGGGTAATCTCCCATCTTCTCCTTACCCAGAGAGGTTCTGTCTTTGCTGCCATCTTCGTCTCCGTTCATTTTTGCTAGTTCCCCATACCTCCCCTGGAACTCCGGATGATATTCTTCTTCAAAGCTTCACTCTTCAAACCTTTCTTTGTGAGCCCAAACAGCCCCTGCTGCAATCATGAGAAATTCAACCCAATTCCATGCCCTCAGCGATTAAAATTTGCACTTACGAGGACCTGTGACTTAGAACCTGAGACAAATGCACATAAAAAGGCCATATTGATCAAGAGCTAAAAAGTGCACTCTTTGCTAGTGCAGTCAGTGTCTTCACTTGTTCTACTAGAAAAGATCATGATTTCCTCTAGGAGATCATGGTCAAGTGGTGGTTGTGGAATAGTAGACAGAAAACTGCAGGGATTAGTCCAGGCAGTCACCACGAATCAAAACTGACTCAAGGGCACGAAAAAGGAAGGAAGGGAAGGGAAGGGAATAATCTATCTGTCTATCTAATTTATCTATCTCAATGCCTATATCTATACATATGCTGTATCTTCATTTTTTAGCTTGATAAATGGATATGAAGAATGTTTTTCATACTTTGACTTGTGGATCATGCCTTCCTGTCTCAAGAGGACCTCAAGTGTTTTCTTTAGACTTGTGAACATTGAAAATCTCTAGATAGGTGATTATCATTATGACACTATCATTATGAAATTTGCCAGTTTGGCTGTTTCAATCCTGTGGGACTCCAAGGCAAAAGGACAAATTGACCCTGAATGATGCTTTTAATGTTCCCGGTGACATTCAAACCTGAAAGCCCTCAGAACTCTGTAAGTTTATTCAATAGTACAGTATATCCCACTGTTTATTTCTGCCTTAAAAACCACTGACAAGTTATGTCAGACTGTTCTATTTGGGCACATTCAAGGATCATCTTGCAGTCAGCAGCATTTCTATACAGAAAGAAGACTTTCAAGGAAGGTGTTAGCATTGCTGATAGTAATGCCTCTTGTGGTGGGCAAGGATTGTAGCATTCATTGAGTCATTGTTGATAGTAATGCCTCATGAGGTGTGCAAGGATTGCAGCATTCAATGCGACCTTCATGAGCCTGTTCCTATCTGTCATACATATCATCATGTTGGTGAAATTAGCATTGCTAGCATTGGCTGTTGTGGGTCTTCCAGGCTGTGTGGCCATGTTCTGGAAGTTTTGGTTCCTAACGTTTTGCCAGCATCTGTGGCCGGCTGAGCATGATTAGCATGTTCATTGTGAGAAGTATTCCCATGTCCTGGTGGTTGAGCTGAGTTCGTTGACCTTTGCAGGCTGTGTTTTTTAGGACTGGTAGCCAGGTTTTGCTGATTTTTAGACTTTCTTCTTTTTTATTGTAACTGTGCTGGTGTTTGTGAATTTCAAGGGCTTCCCTGTATAATCTGGTGTAGTGGCTTTTGGTGTTGTCCAGTATTTCTGTGTTTTCAAATAGGATTTTGTGTCCCATTTGCTTGAGAGCATGTTCAGCTACTGAAGATTTTTCTGGTTGCTGTAGTCTGCAGTGTCTTTCGTGTTCTTTTATCCTGGTGTGAATGCTTCGTTTTGTGGTTCCGATGTATAGTTGTCCGCAGCTGCATGGTATACAGTATACTCCTGCAGCAGTGCGGGGGTAGATGCAGGCCACAGATGCTGGCGAAACGTTAGGAACCACATCTTCCAGAACACGGCCACACAGCCCGGAAGTCCCACAACAGCCATCAAACTCCGGCCGTGAAAGCCTTCGACAATACATTGCTAGTATTATTTCTGTGTTCTCAGTGTTTTCTGATCCGATTGATTTCAGTCAACATCCTTCCAAAGAACTTTAAGATGGACTTATTTAAGTACACCATTGATTGTTTTTAAATTCTGTACCTTGTTGTTCAATCACATGATGCCAAATTATTTTCATGTAAGCTATAATAACAAAAGCTACAGAAATTATTAATTTCAAAGTTATTTGCAGGACCGCCTTTCCCCAGTACATCTACCCAGCCCACCAGAGCAGGAAGGCAGGGTATGTTGTGGGTCCCTTCAGTTAGGGAGGTACATCTAGTGGGGCCAAGGAAAAGGGCCTTCCCCATGGTGGCTCCCTCCCTTTGTAACACCATTCCCCAGAGATAAGATTGGCCCCCTACTTGCTCCTTTTCTGCAATTCAAGGCCCTGAAGACATAGTTTTCTCAGTGGGCCTGAGGACCCCAGGTCACTTCGGAGCCGATCAAGTGGTTGATTTTAATGTGTTTGCTGCCACCGTGGGATACATTGTGTTTTTATGGTGTTTAATTCTTTAAGCTTCCCAGTCACCTTATGTGAGTCGGGCAGCCATATAAATTTGTTTAATAAATAAATAAATCTCTCAAAAATATGATGCCTTAATTCAATACAACCTTGATGAGCCTGTTGCTATCTGTCATGCAAATCATCAAGTTGGTGAAGTTAGCATTGCAGCATTATTTCTGTATTCTTCATGTTTTCTGATTCCATTGATCTCAATCAACATCCTTCTCAGGGACTTCCAGTGGACTAATGTAAATACATCCTTGAGTTGATAGTATGTTGCACTGTCTATTTTTGTCTGAAAAACACCTCAAGAAGTCATATCACTCTGATCTACTTCAAGGATCTTGTTGCAGAAATGGGCGTTTCTATACAGAAAGAAGTCTTTCATGGAAGATGGTAGCATTCATGGAGTCACTGCTAATAGTAATGCCTCAAGTGGTGTGCAAGAATCCTAGCATTCAATGTGACTTTGATGAGCCTCATCCTGTTCGTCACACATATCATCAACATGGAGAAATTAACATTGCTGGCATTATTTCTGTATTCTCAACGTTTTCTGACCCCATTTCTTTCAGACAACATCCTTCTCAGGAACTTCAAGATGGAGTTATGTAAGTACATTTTTCATTTACAATCAAGCTCTGTACCTTGTTCTTCAATCACATGATGCTCAAAATATTTTCCTGAAAGCTATAATGAAAAAAGTGCCTGAAACATCCCTCTTAAAAACAGGATGCCTTGATCTATGTTCAAGCTACATTTCAGTTTCCACATGAAGTGGATAAAAAGGTCAAAGCTCCATTAATACTAATCATATCCGATTATCTCTAAATAGAATGTGGGTAAAGATTAATTTATGAAGCTGTAACTACAACTAAAATCTGTAAGACCTACAGTATATTAGCTGTGATTACTTCTTTCAGTTGATTTACTGGTAACAAAATGCAGCTATTTTCATCTGTATATAATGAATATCAAGCTGGTCTTGGAGTGTTATACTATATGTGCTAGTATTTTTCTTTGCATTTTCCAGGATCCTAGCTGAGAAGTAAATATATTGCACTAAAATACATCGACATATTATAGTATTGAAAGACTGAAGATACCATATTCTGGAACAGACAGTTATTAATATATATATATAATGTAATTTTTGTTTCAGGGTATTGTTTCAGAGTTACCAGCACATCCTGGCCTTAGCATTTGCTCTCAAAGAGATCAATGAAAATCCCCAGATCCTACCCAATGTCACGCTGGGCTTCCACATTTATAACAGCAATTTCAGTCCAAGTTGGACCTACCTTGCCTCCATGGTGCTTCTCTTCACCCAGAGCAGATTCATCCCTAACTACAAGTGTGGGGTCCCAAGACATCTGGCTGCAGTCATTGGGGGACCTGACATCTGTCTCCATATGGCAACTGTCCTGCACATCTACAAAGTTCCTCAGGTAAGATGCGCTGAAGATATATGGCACCACCTGAACAAGCCTAGAATGCTTTTGCTTTCATGATAAAAAAGCTACTATATACACCAATTTTATAGATACTGATTAAGGAAGCTTTAAAGATGACTAATAGTCCATGTTGATGAACTGAACCCACTTGGCACACAACCATCCATTTCTTGTAATTCAGTGAACATTTATTACCACAGATAAAGACATGGAATCCAAGAAGTCAAACATTTTCTTGGGTTAACAGCAAGTACAAGATTTTATTATGATCTAACTTGGACAAATTATCTGTTTAATTGCCTCCAAATAAAGGTAATAGTTCATCAAAAATAGTAACAGCAAGAATACATGTTGAGTGAAAGAGGATATGGAGAGGATGGAAACAGGAATGTTCCTTGAAGACCTAACACAGATTTAAAATTATCAGGTTTCCTAAAGTTCCCAATAATTTATCTCGATAGTAGATGGAGAGAAGAATTAACCTGATTGCATATCCCAAAATAATAGAAAGAACTCTTGCTGGATGAACCCAACACTTAGGGATCATTTCCCTCCTTCTCTAAGGTCCCTTTGTCCTCTGAGCCTTGGGAAACTTCCCTTCACCTCTCGTCCAGCAACACTGCATACTCCTCTAGGAGAAAATCACAGAGTTTTGAACCATTGGAGAAGGAACCAGCTAGTGTGTTTTATGTGTCTTGGGCTTCCATGGATGTTTCTTTCTGTAAGCCAAAAGATTGGAGGGGGTAGAAAGAAAAGAGCTTTCAGATTCTTAGACATTCATCTCTGCTTGTTTGGATTAGCACAGGAGCACAAGTAATGATAACTGTGACCAGATGGCAGGTGTGTTTGGCACACCTAAATGTTCTCCAATCCAGACATTAAATTGAGGTTGAAGTTTAATCTTTCCTTTTCTGGAACGGTCATTTTTACATTTTTAAAAAATAGAGAATTAGCACAATGAGACTTCTTCAACAGAAAATAATTCTTCACACTTAAAACAGAAAGCTGGGTTGCTATTTGGAAATAAACACATCTAGTTGGACAATTTTTCAGTATATAAACTCAAGAACAACAAGAGTCAAATGCACTTAGACATTTTCAGAGGTTCACTTAGATCTTCTCAATTGCATATATTTTGCTTTCTTTAGTTGACATATGGCTCTGCTCAAATTGTGGATAAAGAGATACAAGCTATGTTCTTCCAACAAATGTTTCCAGATGAATCCCACCAACATAGAGGCCTCCTCCAGCTATTGCTATATTTTAGATGGGTGTGGATTGGCATTCTAGCTGTGAACGATGCTAAAGGAGAGAAATTTGTACAGATTGTGCTCCCCATGTTTTCCCAGCATGGCATCTGCTTTGATTTCATAGAAGAGTTCCCAAATATAGCTTTTTACATTGATTTTAATGAAATAATTGGCGAAGGAGTCCAAATATACCAAGTTCTCATGAACAGCACAGCAAATGTGATAATGTTATATGGTGAAATTCAGTCCATAGCATTTCTGAGAATGTTCCTCCAATTGTCAGTAGTGGAGGATATACCAAAGAAGACAAAAATCTGGGTTACAACAGCTCAGACAGATTTCACTTCAACTTCCTTTCATAAATCTTGGGACATCCATTTCCTACATGGCGCTTTATCCTTTGCAGTTCATACAAAGGAGGTCGAAAACTTCCCAGAACTTCTTCAAAACCTAAATCCAACTGACAACCAGCATGATCATTTTAGGAAAGATTTCTGGGAACAGGCATTCAACTGTTTCTTCCCGAACTCTAAAACACAGAACACTGAGAACAAATGTACTGGACAGGAGAGGCTTGAGACCCTTCCAACATCTGTGTTTGAAACACACATGAGTGGCCAGAGCTACAATATTTACAATGCAGTCTATGCTGTGGCACATGCTTTGCAATCTCTGTATTCAACTATGTCCAGGCAAAGAACAGTGGTGAAAGAAGGAAGGCAACAATTTCACAATCAAGTGTTGTGGCAGGTAAGATTTTAAGCAGAGCAATTGAGAAACCTTCACCATACCTGTAGTTGCAAAATCTGTCCATTAACCTTAACAAACATTATCTAAGAACATTAATATTTGGTCTAAAAAGAAATGTTGTAATGATTTACTCAGGTAAAATATTTTTATGCCCATATAAAAATTACAAAAGTCATTCTAGAGAATTATAGCCACACCCCTTAGAATATGATTCTATCCATCAAATTAACTGCCATAATGATCAGTCTGTAAGTAGAAGGAAAGAGGTGATCCACTCCTTCCACGTGATTTGCTGAAGCAGAGGCTTAGCTGCCTTTTGTTCTAGATGCTTTGATTGGAATATTTACATTTAGTTTGATTAAATAGGTTCAATTCCACCTTAGAAATCTATGATTCCATACATTCTGGCCTGCTCTTTGATTGCTCAAAGTACCATCATGCCACTTTTCAAGGCATTCCCTGATGAGGATGTTCTCATGCAAACCATGAATGGAGGATAAAGGACTGATAATATTAGTGAGACATCCTCCCCCTCAAAAAAAAAAAATTCAGGATTCTGGAATGCTCCCATTGTGTTAGATCTAGGTCTACAACCTCTTTATGGTCCTTCTATTGAATCTCAATTACACTTCTACAGGCAGATATTCACAATTACAGAAGCAAAGTTTTACAGCACCTGAAAGGAGAGGAAAGAGAACAGCTTTGTGTGTTTCCATGAAGAAGGTTCTGAAAGAAACAGGGGAGAGAGTGAAAGTGTTTTTATCTCCTTTACAAAGAGAGGACTAAGGCAGGATATTATTTTGAGCCCTCCTCTTGCCAGACATATGTACTTTCATGGGAGGAGGGAATAATACACTTCAAAATGGGCATTTGGGCCATCAAATCCAGTCCTTTCCTCAGTGCAGGATTCCAAATTCCTGCATCCTCAATTGATGGCGTGTCCGCTTCCACTTGAACACATCCAGTAAAAGAAAGGACATTGCTGTTCTCCTCATTGGTTTCCAGTGGTGAATTTTGTCTACACTTATAAGTTATTTTTAGAAATTAAATCTGATTTCCCTTCGGTGGAAAAAACAAGGGTCTGCAGAAAGCAGCAAATCCAGCAGCCCTTGTGGCAAATCTTCTGCTCACCCTCTCTCCGAGGGTGATTTTTCGGTGTAAATTAATGTAACTCAAATCTATTATAGCATAATTTTTACTCTAGAGTGAAAGAAACTATATTGGATGTGTTCTTTTTACATTCTCTGCTATCATTATTATATTTTATTTTAGTTACTGCTATTGCTGTTTTCCATTGGGTAACATCCCAGTAAATGGAGGTGAAGGCGGTAGTGCAGTATGCTGGAAAAGAAACCTTTTGTGATTATAATTTATGGATATGGCTTAGAGAATTCATGGAACCATCCACAAATTATGCATATTACATGTACAATATTGCCCCTAAAAACACTGGAGGAACTTTCACACTTATCTGCTGTAATGCCCTCCTTTCTGCCCTCTTGTAGGAAATATTCTGCAACTTACTAATAAAAGAGCAATTTTTTTAAAAAAACAAGATTGACATTTTGGGTCATTTGTTGCTTAGCTGCCTATTTTACAGAGACCTCCGAGATATGTATATTTCCCCATTCATAACACAATAGCCAGGCAGGAGAGAGGCTGAGTACTTCAGTTTCTTGGTAGCCAGCCAGGAGGCAAGCATTTCAGTCATTGTAGCCCAGTTGTGTATACAAGTTATGACTGAACGCAAGTGACTCCTCCAAGTCAGGTGATTGTGAACACCATCTAGGTTATCATAACTCAATATATCTTTTCTTCTAATTTCTTCTTCTAATTTCTTCTTCCTCTTTTTTTAAAACATACATATACAATTTCTGTTGCCCTATTTTTTATCTTGCTTCTAATTTGCAATAATTCAAATCAAAGTCTGGTAGGGTTACAGCAAGTATAAGGTTCATTACAAGTAAGGATAATTTTAAATTGTTATAGCCTTATATATCCCAGTATTTCTCAAGTATTCACATTTAATTTAATTTAATTTAATTTAATTTAATTTAATTTAATTTAATTTAATTTAATTTAATTTAATTTAATTTAATTTAATTTAATTTAATTTAATTTAATTTAATTTATAATAATATTAGTTTGTAAATTAATTTGATTGTTAATCAATTTTAATTTTATTTCATTGATATGGTATTTCACTTCTACTTCTATTTTGGAGTGATATGTCATTTGTTTGATGCTGGTCTATAACAAAAATAAAACCAGTCAAAGAAACGTCAAGTATGAATTCCTTCCTTCCTTCCCTCCTTCTCTCTCCTTTCTCTGTGTGTCTCTGTATTGTAGCTTCATTCCTTTTTGAGAAGTGTCTCATTCAACAACAGTGTTGGTGAAATGATCTCCTTTGATAAAAATGGAGAATTCATTGGTGGATTTGATATCATCAACTGGATCACATTCCCAAACCAGTCCTTTCTTAGGGTCAAAGTTGGAGCTATAGATCCCACAGCTCCTCCAGACAAGTTCTTCAATATCTCTCTGGATTCCATCACATGGCCAGTAGGCTTTAATCAGGTTAGATATATGTCTGCCTTCCTTTATATGGCATAAAATAATATCTCTATTAAAGGAAGTTCCATAGCATCATCTCTGAGCTAACCTAAACACAAATGCCCTGGGGAAAGAAAAGAATATCTATAAGAACATTTACATTTCAAATATTTGGTATAGAATATAGCAACCTTTTCTCCCCTGCCCCCTGTGGGTCTTCCAAATTCTGTATGGACAGTCAAAACCATGGTCTTCTAGTTTTATCTCCTCGATTTTTTCTATCTGGTGAGACATAAATTAAAAAGGCTAGAACTGTGATGGAATGTGTCTCTGAAGGGGGAAGTGATGTGATGGACTACAGTAATGCAGCAGGTTCTCAGGAAGGAGGGAGCACATTCCAAGGAATGGGGTGAGACAAGAGACAACACAGTCCTGAGTTGGATCTTGGGAAGAGGAAGAGATTTAGGATAGCCACTCCCTAGAATATCCCAGGGTATATCCAACAGGTTAGTGTAATGCAGGTTTAGTCTGGCAAGATTCTGCCTGTATGGTGTAAGAAAATAAAGAACTGAACTTTGGGTGGATTTTTCTTTTTCTTTGTCTCTGTTTCTCACTTTTTCTTAAATCTTTTATAATTTTTTCTTTTCTCTACTTTTTTATTTAAGTTTCTGTAGGCTTTTTTTTATCAGTTCAATCGTGTCTGATTCTCAGAGACTGCCGGGACAAGTCCCTGAAGTTTTCTTCGCAAGGTTTTTCAGAAGTGGTTTGCTATTGCCTCTTTCCTATGGCTGAGAGAAAGGGACCTGCCCAAGGTCACCCAGCTTTTAATTTTTTTTAATTCTGTGTAAAATTGTTTTTCAATAAAGATAGATAGATAGATAGATAGATAGATAGATAGATAGATAGATAGATAGATAGATACTCCCTTTTTTTCTACCAGTGCAAGGTATTAGCTTACACTAAGTCATCACTTGCAGGTGCCTTAGCTGCAGGTGTGACCATCTCCCACCAAGATAGATTGGATATGAAAGGTATCAACTGACCCAGATATCAATTGCACACCTACCGCTCAAAGATGCTGAGGAATCTAGGGTTAATAATGTATATTATGATGAACTATTAGTTCAATAACAAAATAAGGTTATTGTCCTGTTCCAACTAAGACCGACATGGAAGCGTTACTGAAAATAACTTTATTTTACAGAGTTACACAAGCAGCCCAGTTTATACTGCCCCCTTCTTCCCTTGCAGGCCAGATAGCAACAAGTCCGGTTGGCACTGCAGGACCAGCAGAGTGGACTACAGGGGTTACAGGTCTAGCTGGCGAATAGGTTAGTGTAATGCAGGTTTAGTCTGGCAAGGTTTAGTCTGGCAAAATTTTGTCTGTACGGTGTAAGCAAATAAAGAACTGAACTTTGGCTGGATTGCTTCTTTGTCGTTCTTGGGCTGAACCTGACAAGAATACCGTCATTCTCTACCCAGCACAGAGAGCGTCTATTGAGAGTGGGGATGATGGTTATAGAAGGCCATAGATTCCAATAATATTAGAGGTATAATGAGTTCATTGCAGACTAATTTTTGTTTCTCAAAAATGACCTCATGCTATTTTAATTTTCTTTATCATTCCCTTTTTAATCTGTTGATTCCCCAGTAACGTTATCTCTCCAAACATTTTCTTTTCCACTATATATTAAAATATTCTTTTTTAAAATTTATGGATAGGCAGAAATTTTGAGAGTAAGGATGATGGCTATAGAAGACCATAGATTACAATAAAAATAAATAAAAAATAAATAAATAATGGTAGATGTTTAACAAGTGAGTTGCAGACCAATTATGTCTCAAAGTAATGTCTTCATACTACTTCAAGCTTGCTTATCAATTGCTTCTTAATCTGTTGATTCACCACTAACAGTATCTCTCCAAGCACTTTCTTTCCGTTCTATCTCTTAAAATATTATTCTTTATTTATGGATAGGCACCAACTTTTTCTTTGTGTAATGATCCTTGTGAGGCAGGATACAGCAAGGCCAAGAAAGAAGGGGAGCCGTTTTGCTGCTATGATTGTCTTCTGTGTCCAGAAGGGAAAATATCAGAGGAGAAGGGTAGGAAAATTCCAAATATAATGGGACTAAACCATTAAGGTACAACACTCTGTATAATCCACTATCCCCACCCCTGTTGTGTTCTTTTGCAGACCTGGATGACTGCTCCTTGTGTCCAGAAGACCATTATGCAAACCTCAACAGAAACAAATGCATTCCAAAGCAGACCACCTTTCTGTCCTATGAAGAACCCATGGGGATCAGTCTCACTGGTCTTTCACTTTGTTTTTCTTTTCTGACAACTTTGGTAGTCACAATCTTCATTAAACACAAAGACACTCCCATCGTCAAAGCCAACAACCGGAATCTCACCTACACTCTCCTTATTTCCCTCCTCGTCTCTTTCCTTTGTGTCTTTTTATTTATTGGGAGACCTAATAAAATTGTGTGTCTCCTTCAACAACCAGCTTTTGGCATCATTTTCTCTGTGGCAGTTTCTTGTGTATTGGCTAAAACCTTTGTTGTAGTTCTAGCATTCATGGCCACCAAACCTGGTTCCAGAATGAGGAAGTGGGTGGGTGGAAGAATTGTAAGTTTCATTCTTCTTTCCTGCTCCCTTGTTCAAGCCAGCTTTTGTGCTGCATGGCTGATAACTTCCCCACCATACCCAGATTTTGATGTGCACTCAATGTCCGAAGAAGTCATAATGGAGTGCAGTGAGGGATCAGTCACCATGTTCTACTGTGTCTTGGGTTTTATGGGTTTTCTTGCTGTGGTCAGCTTCTCTGCTGCTTTTCTAGCTAGGAAGTTACCTGACAGTTTCAACGAAGCCAAATTCATCACCTTCAGCATGTTGGTCTTCTGCAGTGTTTGGCTGTGCTTTGTTCCAACCTATCTAAGCACAAGGGGAAAATATATGTTGGCTGTGAAGATCTTTTCCATGATCTCCTCCAGTGCTGGATTATTGTTTTGTATCTTTTTTCCCAAGTGTTTTATCATTGTGATGAGACCTGAACTGAATAATAAGCATGAGCTAATGAAAAGAAAGTTTTAAAAATGACTATATTACTATATATTACTATATATTACTATATTACTATATTACTACAGTATATTACTATATTACTATAAGATTGAAAGATTTGGTTTTACCCACCATGGAGGAATGCTTAGTGAAATTGACAGAACTTGCTGAGATGGACAAACTGACTTCTTTGATTAGAGAAAGGACAATATCTACATTTATTGGTGACTGGAAACCCCTTATGGACTTTTTACGTAAAAATGAAAAAATGAACTTGTGATTTATGGTTTTGATTATTTTTGATTATTAAAAAGGATAGATTATAGAAAGAAGAGAGTCGTGATGTAACTTTAGAGAGAGTTTAAAATATAATTGTACACTGCTCAAAAAAATAAAGGGAACACTGAAACAACACAATGTAAGTCCAAGTCAATCACACTTCTGTGAAATCAAACTGTCCACTTAGGTAGCAACACTGATTGACAATCAATTTCACATGCTGTTGTGCACATGGAATAGACAACAGGCGGAAAGCATAGGCAGTTAGCAAGACATCCCCAATAAAGGAGTGGATCTGCAGGTGGTGACCACAGACCACTTCTCAGTTCCTATGCTTTCTGGCTGATGGTTTGGTCACTTTTGAATGCTGGTGGTGCTTCCACTCTATTGGTAGCATGAGACAGAGTCTACAACCCACACAAGTGGCTCAGGTAGTGCAGCTCATCCAGGATGGCACATCAATGCGAGCTGTGGCAAGAAGGTTTGCTGTGTCTGTCAGCGTAGTGTCCAGAGCATGGAGGCGCTACCAGGAGACAGGTCAGTACATCAGGAGACATGGAGGAGGCCGTAGGAGGGCAACAACCCAGCAACAGGACCGCTACCTCCACCTTTGTGCAAGGAGGGACAGGAGGAGCACTGCCAGAGCCCTGCAAAATGACCTCCAGTGGGCCACAAATGTGCGTGTGGCTGCTCAAATGGTCAGAAACAGGCTCCATGAGGGTGGTATGAGGGCCCGACATCCACAGGTGGGGGTTGTGCTTACAGCCCAACACCATGCAGGACGTTTGGCATTTGCCAGAGAACACAAGATTGGCAACTTCGCCACTGGCGCCCTGTGCTCTTCACAGATGAAAGCAGGTTCACACGGAGCACATGTGACAGACGTGACAGGGTCTGGAGACGCCGTGGAGAACGTTCTGCTGCCTGCAACATCCTCCAGCATGACCAGTTTGGCAGTGGGTCAGTAATGGTGTGGGGTGGCATTTCTTTAGGGGGCCGCACATCCCTCCATGTGCTCGCCAGAGGTAGCCTGACTGCCATTAGGTACCGAGATGAGATCCTCAGACCCCTTGTGAGACCATATGCTGGTGCGGTTGGCCCTGGGTTCCTCCTAATGCAAGACAATGCTAGACCTCATGTGGCTGGAGTGTTCCAGCAGTTCCTGGAAGACGAAGGCATTGATGCTATGGACTGGCCCGCCCGTTCCCCAGACCTGAATCCAATTGAGCACATCTGGGACATCATGTCTCGCTCCATCCACCAACGCCACGTTGCACCACAGACTGTCCAGGAGTTGGGGGATGCTTTAGTCCAGGTGTGGGAGGAGATCCTTCAGGAGACCATCCGCCACCTCATCAGGAGCATGCCCAGGCATTGTAGGGAGGTCATACAGGCATGTGGAGGCCACACACACTACTGAGCCTCATTTTGACTTGTTTTAAGGACATTACATCAACGTTGGATCAGCCTGTAGTGTTCTTTTCCACTTTAATTTTTGAGTGTAACTCCACATCCAGACCTCCAGGGGTTGCTTACATTTGATTTCCATTGCTTTTTGTGTGATTTTGTTGTTAGCACATTCAACTATGTAATGAACAAAGTAATTAATACGAATATTTCATTCATTCAGATCTAGGATGTCTTATTGCAGTGTTGAGGAAGTTCAACACAAATTCAAACATTTATCTTGGTGTTGAAGTTACAAAAGCTCAGAACAGAGAATCCTATGGTTCTTGAGAGTGTCAAATGACAGAGTGTCAAAGTGTCATTTGTGTAAAGGAAAGCTTATCCTTAATTTGTTGTACAGTATATCACTCTGCAGTAACGCAGTGGAAATGCCCTGAATTAGTTTTGCCCAGGTAGGGTACCAAGCCTGAAAAATGGTTTAGCCCTCGATGTGAGCTTGCAAAGGGTTGAAACAGCCCTGCTGTTTTTCCTAAAATCAAAATATTCCTTTGCTTCAAAACACAGAGCAACTAGCAGGATTGGAATTCCTTATCTATGCTGACTACATTTTCTGCAAAGGAGGGGACAGAACATTTGCGGGCAATGTTTTTCTGTTCCTATCTGTACTGTTTCTGTTCCTGCATAATTTGTATTATTATGTGTATGTATGTATCTGAATAAAACATTGCATGAAATGTATATTGTGCATTATACATATGTGTAACAAGTGTTTTTAAACCATTTCCTAGTGTTGATGACTATTGGTTGTAAAAACTGTAAATTGAATAGTGTGATTATTACATGCATTAACCTTTGTTTTTCTTGTTTCTGTAAAAATGTTTGTTACTCCCATTGTACAGAAATAATTCGGGAGGGGTGTTAGAGTTTTTGTGTTGCCCTGGCGAATTATTCCTATACAAAGCAAAAGCGTTCTCATGATGACGTGAACGCCAGGTGGCTGGATAACAGAGAAGCCTTGGCTTTGTTTACATCCTCATGAGATAAGAAGCGAGAAGGTACCATGTTATGGCTAGCAATGGATCTTCCTTCTGTGGGAAGATATCCTCCTGTATCCTTCTGTGGGAAGCCTGCTCTAGGGAGGGAGCAAGGAAGGGGGGAACTCAGTGCGTAGATGCAGCACTGCTAACCAATAGCAACTCATGCTATGTGCTTTGAGGCCTAGTGTGTGTAACAGCTAACTTCCAGCCAATCAGAATGCTAGAAGAACTGAATATACAACCATGCAAAATGGTGTTCTATGTCTTCTTGATTTCTAGTGTCTTTTAGCTATGTAGTTCTTCACGTGTTCACTTCCCGTGGACTGGGCAGAGTGAGCTATGCCTGGCTTTGGGTATAGGCCATGGCAGGAACTCTGGCCCTGGGATCAATACACGGAACTCTGCTTATAAGTTTGTTTTGTTTTTCCTTTTACAATGCTGTACCATGTATATTCATCTTTTTCATTGTTGCGATAATGTACTGTATCTGCATTATTGCCCTATGCTAAACAGTAAACACTGTTGGCCCTAAAAGCTGCATTCTTGTCTGTTTATTCTCAAGCCTCGGTTTTTTCCCCTTTAAGCCAGCATATACCCCATCAAGCACGCCAGGCCTTCCTGTCCTCCACTGTCTCTCGGAGTTTACTCAAATTCATGTTCATTACATCGGTGATGCTATCTAACCATCCCATCCTCTGCTGTCCCCTTGTTCTTTTGCCTTCAGTCTTTTCCAGCATCAGGGTCTTTTCCAGTGAGTCCTCTCTTCACATTAGGTGGCCAAAGTATTTGAGCTTCAGCTTCAGCATCTGTCCTTCCAATGAGCAGTCAGGGTTGATTTCCTTTAGGATTGACTGGTTTGACCTCCTTGCAGTCCAAGGGACTCTCAAGAGTCTTCTCCAGCACCACAGTTCGAAAGCATCAATTCTTTGCCGTTCAGCCTTCCTTATGGTCCAACTCTCACAGCCATACATTACTAATGGGAAAACCATAGCTTTAACTATACGGACCTTTGTCGGCAAGGTGATGTCTCTGCTTTTTAATATGCTGTCTAGGTTTGTCAAAGCTTTCCTCCAAAGGAGCAAGCGTCTTTTAATTTCATGGCTGCAGTCACCGTCTGAGGTGATCTTGGAGCCCAAGAAAATAAAATCTGTCACTGCTTCCATTTCTTCCCCTTCTATTTGCCAGGAAGTGATGGGACCAGATGCCACGATCTGGGTTTTTTTAATGTTGCGTTTCAAGCCAGCTTTTGCACTCTCCTCTTTCACCCTCATCAAGAGGCTCTTTAGTTCCTCTTCACTTTCTGCCATTAGGGTGGTATCGTCTGCATATCTGAGGTTGTTGATATTTCTCCCGGCAATCTTAACTCCGGCTTGTGATTCATAGAGCCCGGCATTTCTCATGATGTACTCTGCATATAAGTTAAATAAGCAGGGTGATAATATACAGCCTTGTCGTACTCCTTTCCCAATTTTGAACCAGTCGGTTGTTCCATGTCCGGTTCTAACTGTTGCTTCTTGACCCACATACAGGTTTCTCAGGAGACAGGTAAGGTGGTCTGGTACTCCCATCTCTTTAAGAATTTGCCACAGTTTGTTGTGATCCACACAATCAAAGGCTTTAGGGTAGTCAATGAAGCAGAAGTAGATGTTTTTCTGGAACTCTCTTGCTTTTTCCATGATCCAGCAAATGTTGGCAATCTGATCTCTAGTTCCTCTGCCTCTTCGAAACCCAGCTTGCACTTCTGGTAGTTCTCGGTTCACATACTGCTGAAGCCTAGCTTGTAGGATTTTGAGCATAACCTTGCTAGCATGTGAAATGAGCGCAATTGTACGGTAGGTTGAACATTCTTTGGCATTGCCTTTCTTTGGAATTGGAACGTAAACTGACCTTTTCCAATCCTGTGGCCACTGTTGAGTTTTCCAAATTTCTTGGCATATTGAGTGCAGCACTTTAACAGCATCATCTTTTAGGATTTTAAATAGCTCAGCTGGGATACTGTCTTCTCCGCTAGCTTTGTTGTTAGTAATGCTTATTAAAGCCCACTTCTCTTCACTCTCTAGGATGTCCGGCTCAAGGTCAGTGACCACACCATCGTATTTATCATGGATATTAAGATCTTTCTTGTACAGTTCTTCTGCGTATTCTTTCCACCTCTTCTTAATCTCTTCTGCTTCTGTTAGGTCCCTGCCTTCTTTGTCCTTTATCATGCCCATCTTTGCACAAAACGTTCCCTTGACATCTCCAATTTTCTTGAAGAGATCTCTAGTCTTCCCCATTCTATTTTTTTCCTCGATTTCTTTGCATTGTTCATTTAACAAGGCCTTCTTATCTCTCCTTGCTATTCTCTGGAATTCTGCATTCAGTTGTTTATATCTTTCCCTTTCTCCCTTGCCTTTTGCTTCCCTTCTTTCCTCAGCTATTTGTAAAGCCTCATCAGTCAGCCACTTTGCTTTCTTGCATTTCTTTTTCTTTGGGATGCTTTTTGTTGCTGCCTCCTGTACAATGTTACGAACCTCCATCCATAGTTCTTCAGGCACTCTGTCTACCAGATCTAATCCTTTAAATCTATTCCTCACCTCCACTGTATATTCATAAGGGATATGATTTAGGTCATACCTGATTGGTCTAGTGGTTTTCTCTACGTTCTTCAATTTAAGCCTAAATTTTGCAATAAAAAGCTCATGATCTGAGCCACAGTCAGCTCCAGGTCTTGTTTTGCTGATTGTATAGAGCTTCTCCATCTTTGGCTGCAAAGTATATAATCAATCTGATTTCGGTATTGACCATCTGGTGATGTCCATGTGTAGAGTCGTCTCTTGTGTTGTTGGAAAAGAGTGTTTGCTATGACCAGCGTGTTCTCTTGACAAAACTCTATTAGCCTTTGGCCTGCTTCATTTTGTACTCCAAGGCCGAAGTTTCCTGTTATTCGGGTTATTTTTTGACTTCCTACTTTAGCATTCCAGTCCCCTGTGATGAAAAGGACATCTTTTTTTGGTGTTAGTTCTAGAAGGTGTTGTAGGTCTTCATAGAACCGGTCAACTTCAGCTTCTTCGGCATCAGTGGTTGGGGCATAGACATGGATAACTGTGATGTTGAATGGTTTGCCTTGGATTTGAACTGAAAGCATTCTGTCGTTTTTGAGATTGTACCCCAGTACTGCCTTTCCCACTCTTTTACTGACTATGAGAGCTACTCCATTTCTTCTAAGGGATTCTTGCCCACAGTAGTATATATAATGGTCTCCTGAATTAAATTCGCCCATTCCTGTCCATTTTAGTTCGCTGATTCCCAAGATGTCGATGTTCCATCTTGTGATCTCATGTTTGACCACATCCAGCTTACCTTGATTCATAGATCTTGCATTCCATGTTCCTATGCAATATTGTTCTTTACAGCATTGGACTTTCCTTCCACTTCCAGACACATCCACAACTGAGCGTCCTTTCGGCTTTGGCCCAGCCGTTTCACTCTTTCTGGAGCTACTCGGTATTGCCCTCTGCTCTTCCACAGTAGCATTTTGGACACCTTCCGACCTGAGGGGCTCATCTTCCGGCGTCATATCTTTTAGCCTTTTGATACTGTCCATGGGGTTTTCTTGGCAAGGATACTGGAGTGGGTTGCCATTTCCTCCTCCAGTGGACCACATTTTGTCAGAACTCTCCATCATGGCCTGTCCGTCTTGACCTGACTTCATTGAGTTACACAAGCCCCTTCGCCACGACAAGGCAGTGATCCATGAAGGGGTGGATTAAGATTAGTAAGGTATAATAATAAATGCTTGGTTTTAGGTTTAATAAGTTTAAGATTGTTATCATTGTAGTATTATTAATTATAAGAACAGACAATTTATATGCTATTTAGTTTGATTTTTATTATAGTAGACAGAAATGTACAGAATAGTGGTAGGAAGGAAACAATTAAATAAATGTTGCCTTTGGGATGGAAGTTGATTAGGAGGTTTATATTTTTTTTCTTTTCTTTTTAATATAAGAGGAGGGGAAAATTGTATTTAGTGATTTTTATAATGTGCTAATGGAATGATTAATAGAAATAATGTGATTTTGGATTGAAATAGAGTAAGGGGTTGATTATGGAAATTGCCGTATATTCTTGCTGTTAAAATTCAGAAGTCACCTCTCTATGTAATCTTTAAAAATTTCTTTCTTTTTGTGTTTTCATACCTTTTTAGTTTTTTTCTTTTTCTTTCTGTAGTTTTTTTTATCCTTGCTTTAAATTTAATAAAATTCTTATTAAAAAAACAAAATAAAAAATAAAAACAATCAGTGAAATGTGTCTCAAACTCAAGGGCTCCATTTCCTCATCTAGTATTAGGACAAAATCTAGATTGGAGTTCTTGAATCTCTAAAGCTAACAGAGAATTACAGTCGATCCAGGTCTGTTGTGCTGCCACTCCCTGTCTGTTATCAACTGTTCCCAAATGTAGGTACCCATTTCCACTTCAGCTTCCTACTCTCAAGTTGTCCAGTGCAGAACTGCTTCCTTTAAATTAGTATGTACATTAGAAACAAATATATACAATGATGCAGAGAATTTTAAAATTTAACATTCAGTAGAAACCAGAGCCTTTTTTACTAGGATTTATGGACAGTCAACTAGAAAGGATTCATGGATGGATTGGTTTTATATATGGTAACTGCAGCGAGGCTACTACTGTATATGCACAAAGGTGGAAGAATACAGAAATACCTACAATGAAGGAGTTTACTGTGAAGATGGAAGAATTTGCTGAAAAGGCTAAATTGACTTGTCTGATTAACTGCTGCAAGGAAGATCAGAAGTCACTTCTTTAGATATTCTTCTTTTTCTTCATCTCTGTTTCTCACTTTTCCTTTTATCTTTTATACTGTTTTCTTTTCTCTACTTTTTCCTTAAGTTTCTGTAGTTTTTTTAAATTCTGTGTAATTTTTCCCCAATTACACCCACACCCACACCCACACATACACCGCTGAAGAGACAAGGATGACAGCACTCCCCATTCTTTTCCTACTACCCCAAGGTATTAACTTACATTAAGTCATCAACTGCAGGTAGCTTAGCTTCAGGTTTGACCATCTGCCACCCAGATAGATTGGATGTGAGAGGTATCAATTAGCACCCAGGTGTCAATTACATGCCTACCACACAAAGATGCTGAGGCATTTAGGGATAAATCAGTCCATGGCATCTGGTCCCATCACTTCCTGGCATATAGAAGGGGAAGAAATGGAAGCAGTGACAGATCTTATTTTCTTGGGCTCCAAGATCACCGCAGATGGTGACTGCAGCCAAGAAATTAAAGGACACTTGCTCCTTGGGAGGAAAGCTATGGCAAACCTAGACAGCATATTAAAAAGCAGAGACATCACCTTGCCGACAAAGGTCCATATAATTAAAACTATGGTTTTCCCAGTAGTAATCTATGGCTGTTGAAGTTGGACCATAAGGAAGGCTGAGCGCCAAATAATTGATGCTTTCATACTGTGGTGCTGGAGAAGACTCTTAAGAGTCCCTTGGACTGCAAAGAGGTCAAATCAGTCAATCCTAAAGGAAATCAACCCTGACTGCTCATTTGAAGGAGAGATACTGAAGCTGAGCGCAAATACTTTGGCCACCTAATGCAAAGAGAGGACTCACTGGAAAAGACCCTGATGCTGGGAAAGACTGAAGGCAAAAGGAGAAGGGGACGGCAGAGGATGAGATGGTTAGATAGCATCACCGATGTAATGGACATGAAATTGAGTAAACTCCGGGAGACAGTGGAGGACAGGAAGGCCTGGTGTGCTGTGGTCCATGAGGTCATGAAGAGTTGGACACGACTAAACAAGAACAACAAGAACTACAGAAGAGTGTGGAGATGAAGGATAAGATGACTCCTGAAAAAATACAAAGGCTTGACTCCATCTGAAGCCCTAGAGACTGCTAAACAAAGGCTCACAGCACTGGCTACCATGCTAAGGAGATACACGAGAGAAGCAGAGGCCATGAAGGTAAATGCTCTGTTCTCCAAATAACCATCCAAGGTATACTCCCAACTGCAGTGCAACAAGACCATAACAGCAGAGCCACAAACAGCAGAAACTGAATAGTACTGGAAGAACATATTGGAGAAAGAGAAGACACATAAATCCTGTACAAAGCGGCTGCAGGACCTGAGAGAAGACTACAGCAATCTCCCAGAACAGTCACCAACAAAGTAGCAGACATCCAACAGCGGGTCAAGAACATGAATAGCTAGAGGCACCTCCCAGTGGGGGAACATGGCGGAAGCTCGTTTCTAACCTTTTAGGTTAGAATCGCAAACGTGGCGTTTTATTAGAGGCTCAGGCAACGATCTGAGCCCTAAAGCTACCTCTGGGAAGGAGGGAAGCTTGGAATCACTCCCCAGGTCTTCGGAACTGCTGCAGCTTGCCAGAGGATCGAAGAGGTGATCGACGATTGAACGGTGAGTGGAACAGCTGAGAAGCGGGAGAGAAACCCTGTCCAAACCGCACTTTGAAGCCTTTAAAGGGACACAATTCCGACCACCCCACTTCTTAACCCACTTTTTATACCATCTATTGGATTTTAAGAGACTCTTTCCCATACAGAAATACATATTCTCTTGGTGGATTTATCATTTTTTGGGGGGAATTATTTTTTCATGGTAAACTATTTTTAATGAATATAAGTTGAGCAGGGATTCTAAAAGGTGTGTTTTTTACTGAATTTTTTTTATTTTTTAAAAAGAGACAAAAGTGCTTTCTGATACTTATTGTATTTTTATTTGGAAATGATTTTTTTTTTACTTTTTTACATGAGGATGAGATGGTTAGATAGCATCACCGATGTAACAAACATGAATTTGAGTAAACTCCGGGAGACAGTGGAGGACAGGAAGAGTTGGACACAACTAAACAACTGAACAACAACAACAACTATAGATGGAGACTGAATGAATCTATTTTACAGAAAGATGAGGTTGTTAATGACTGTAAACAGAAATTAAAAGACTGTTTTGAAATTAACTTGGATAACGGAACAGATTTGAAGACTGTATGGGATGCAAGTAAAGCTGTTATGAGAGGACATTTTATATACCATAATTCTATTCTTAAAAAAAAAACTCAACAAAAGTTACAGAAGGTTTTGAACCTAATTAAATTGAAAGAAATGGAATTACAGAAATACTTCAGATAATAGTATTTTATATCAACTTAAATTACTACATCAACAAGTCTCAATGTTGACAGTGAAAGAAATTGAAATAAAATTATAATATGTGAAAAAACGATATTTTGAATCTGCCAATAAACCAGGAACCTGGTTAGCATATAAATTAAGGAAAGAACTGAACAATAAGAATCAGCTAATGAAAAGAAAGTTTTAAAAAATTGTCTTTTTTCCTGAATTTTTTTATATGTACATCTAGGAAAGTTTCCCCAACTGTACACTGAAGCCAGAGACCAGGATACAATTACATGTATCACAAACAGACTTGCTGGTATATTTCAAAATGGGAGGCAAAATTTTGTTGATGTTGTTCAGTTGTTTAGTCGTGTCCGACTCTTCGTGACCTCATGGACCATAGCACGCCAGGCCTTCCTGTCCTCCACTGTCTCCCGGAGTTTACTCAAATTCATGTTCATTACATTGGTGATGCTATCTAACCATCTCATCCTCTGCCGTCTCCTTCTCCTTTTGCCTTCAGTCTTTCCCAGCATCAGGGTCTTTTCCAGTAAGTCCTCTCTTCGCATTAGGTGGCCAAAGTATTTGAGCTTCAGCTTCAGCATCTGTCCTTCCAATGAGAAATCTAAATACTGCAGGACTTGCCACCCTTTTTTTAGACCTATGCAAACAGTTCTTGTTTTCTTTAATTGGGGATTTCAACTTGTCATCTGGTAATGTTGATTCTGGACCAGCTCATGTGTTAATGTCCTCCATGGCAATCATGCACCTGTCCTAAGTCATTGAATGGCCAACACATACCAGTGGCCACACCTTAGGTTATTTTGGGGGGAGTCTTCGGGTGGTTGAGATGTGATCTGGCATTTTATGATGTTTCTCTTCCTTTCTCCGGGGACATTTAAATAATCAGCCAATGCATGCTGGTATACCGCATACCCTACCGCATGGAAAAAATAATGAAAAAACATAACCTCCAAACAGTCTTCAAACCCACCAGAAAAATTCAACAAATGTTAAAATCAGCAAAAGACAAAAGGGACCCCCTCACCGCTGCAGGAATTTACGGAATACCCTGCAGCTGTGGACAAGTATACATTGGGACCACAAAACGCAGCATCCACACCTGGATAAAGGAACATGAAAGACACTGCAGACTACAGCAAACTGAAAAATCTGCAATAGCTGAACATGCTCTCAAACAAACTGGTCACCAAATCTTGTTTGAAAACACAAAAATACTGGACAACACCAACAGCCACTATGTTAGACTATACAGGGAAGCCATTGAAATACATAAACACCAACACAGTCTCAATAAAAAATAAGAAAGCCTAAAGATCAGCAAAACCTGGCTGCCAGTCCTGAAAAACACAGCTTGCAAAAGGTCAACAAACTCTACTCCACCACAGAAATATACAAACAACTCACACAATAGATGTGCTAATCCCACACATGACAGCACCACACCCCCTAATCACCAAAAAAATCCTTCTCCCAATCTCTTGCAAATGACTTCTCAGCAGCTATAAACACCAGCAGGAACACACACCCTCCACTTGGGCACAGAGAGAATCTTCTAGCTGTGCTCCTGTCCTCTGAAGATGCCAGCCACAGCTATTGGCAGAACGTTAGGAAGAAAAACTGCCAGAACACAGCCACACAGCCCAGAAAACCCACAACTACCATTGGATTCCGACCGTGAAAGCCTTTGACTATACATTGCCTCTGCTCTGTTTGAAATAGCTGATTTTGCTTAAATTGGATGATTCATGCCTCATAGCGTTCAATTTTCCCAATTTTCCCAGCTATACACAGCATACTTTTGTCTTGTCTGTGTTCTTCCAGTTATCCAACAGGTTACCCAGCCATAGCTCCTGAGTCCCGTTGCCCACTTGTTGACAGATGCCCAGGAACTCTCACATCTGACATGGTCCTTGTTGACCTGGGCAATGACCGTTCCAGTATAGGATTCTTTTTCTGTTTTCTCACCATAGTGAATGGGTTGATGGATACACTTAGTCTGGCTCTTCTGCTGAGTCTTGTCTGGCATGGGTGACCCTTCTGGCAGAATAAGCTTCCGCCAGCATAGCTCTCAACCTCATCAGTGCATCACAAGACCCTCCCACAGGACAAAGGGTTATCATAGAGGGGTAATGAACTATTGTTGTTGTTGTTGTTGTTATTATTATTATTATTATTATTACTATAAAAGTGATGTGGTCAAAGTATGGTGTATTTCACACACTAACCACATGCAGAGAAAAAAAATCAAATTGATTGTATAGAAACAACTGTAAATAAAATGGATGTGGATGAGCGGATTAGATTGAGAGTTCCCATTTGCAAATTTACATCTTTATAACAAGGGCAATCTACCAAAACATGGGTTAATGTTTCAGGAACCCCTTCCCCATGGTGGCAAAGACTTTATTCCCACAATTTCTCTTTAAAACACCCTTTTGAAAAGTGTTGTACGTATTACAGGGACATATAAAATGACTGTGTTTTAATCACATGGTTGTGTCCACCATCTTAATTTTTTTATGTACCCTGCAGAGGCCCCAGGTAGAGGATTCTTATCAGAGTTCCATCATGGCTTGTCAGGAAATAAGATTCAATTAGTGTTGATATACACATATGACTGTTCTTTAAAGTCCCTGTTCTTTTTTATCTATTTGAAGCCAAAGGAAATAAAAGAAAAAGTTTAAAAAAACCAAAATAGATTTAAAAATGGGGAAAAATGAAAATGAATGCCAAGACAGACATGAAACTTTTAGGGGGAAAGGAGTCCTGGTCTGGCTTCAGCTAAGTGAAGAGGTATCATGTCGGTTTCATAGAGAAAGAGAAATATTGTCACTTATTGTGATTGTTGTTCCAAGGAGGAATTAGATTGTCAATCTTCTATTGTTTAGGAACTGTGCAAGACATGATTGACATGAGTTCAACTGAGTATACTTCTTCTGTTTTTTTTCCTGTGTCCATCTAGTCAATTTAGGAGGGCACAAAACTTATATAGTCAGGGATTTTAGGCATCAAAAACAGACTTAGAAGAGATGCAGGTTGACACGGAATGCTGCTTCTGCAGCACTAACTTAAAAAAAAGGGGGGGGGGTGGAGTTCCTGGAGGGGACTTGATCCTCCCAGAAATGTTTGACCATCACACAATGCTGAAAAAAATCATGATTTGTGGGCTACTCCTTTGGCCCCCTCATTCACTAAAATTATAGACTCAATGCCGATCCCCAAGGAATGGTCCAATTGTATTAAAATGCCAAATAAGGTGACAAAACCAATCTAGCTGTAATCCAGCTAAATACTGTCCTATCAGCATAAAATGCATAATTAGCAAATTATACTATAAACATTTTTATTATTATTAGATTGCTGATTGGATGGTCTGAAAAAGAATCTTAGAAATGGAGCAAGCCGGGTTAAGGTCAGGTTTTTCTATTGTTGATAGTTTTAGTCCCGCCTTAGGCATGGAATCCAGCTGGGTGACCTTGGGCCAGTCACTCTCACTCAGCCCAACTCACCTCACAGGGTTGTTGTTGTGGGGAAAACAGGAGGAGGAAGGAGTGTTAGGAATGTTCCCCGCCTTGAGTTATTTATAAAAATAATAAAGGTGGGATAGAAAATAAATAAATAATAATAATTTAATTTTTACATTAATGATATAGTTCAAGTCCTGAACAAGGCTGGATTTCATCCAGTAGACCAATCTCCATCCTGCTACATGCTGACAATGCTGTCATTTTGTCTGTTTCCCAAGTAGGGCTACAATGCAGCCTTCATGCTTTAGCCTCCTACTGCCAATCCAAAATGCTAGAAATCACCCTCATGAAAACCAAGGGGGTTGTATTCATCTAGGGTTGCACTAGCCATTCCCATATCTGGAAGATCCATAACTACCAAACTGAGCAGGTCTAGGCTTTTAGATATCTTGACATCCAGTTCCAGTTATCTTCTTCTTGGAAACTTCACTCTTCACACTTTTCTTTGGGAGCCCAAACAACCTCTGACCCAATAATTAGATATTCAAGTCATAAGGGGAACAGCTACATTCCTGAAGCAATTAAAATGTTTAAAGCCAAAGTGCTAAATCATTTGTTATAGGGTCACAGTGTTCTACATAACAAGGACATCTGTGCCTTAGAAGCTAAATTTCTGAGATCCTTCTCTGAGTTTGCTGTTCTATTGCTAACACGCTTCTCTGACTGTATCTTAGTCGAGGTTTGATTACAACTCTGCCAGTTGAAATATTAGCTTTAACAAAATGGGGGAGGTGAATCACCAGCCCAGGTAGGCCAATGGATATCATTATTCTTCGAAGGAACAAACAATGGATGACCTGCCTCATTGTGGACACACAGCCAAGTCTCTATCCATGCTAGGCTCCATTAGGAAGTGGAGAATTTTAGATTTTGATTTACAAAGAGACAGAATCAACACTTCTCCTCTCTGCTACAGGGAGCTCATGAACTCCTCTTTTACAATTCCCAAATACTTGCATCATTTATTAGCCACATCTACTAGGAGGAACTTCACTTTTGCATATTTTGATGCCCTCCCCTCAAAGATATTGTTGGGTAGATTCAATTGTATTTCTTACCAAGAGCATCCACGTATCTGCTTGGACTTTGAAATTAAGACTAATGTCTACTCTAATTACAAATTATTCAGATTGCTCTCATAGGCCAATAGTGCACTGTCTACTAAAAGAGCAGGATTAGGAATTCTCTAGAACTTTAGCCAAATTTTGTATAATCGCTACATCAAGTTTCTGGACCTGACTGCTTCTCTGGGTGTAACTTGTGCAGGCATGAATAGGTTTTCGTTTTCGTTTTCGTTTTCGTTTTCGTTTTCGTTTTCGTTTTCGTTTTCGTTTTCGTTTTCGTTTTCGTTTTCGTTTTTTTAATCATTTTTTAATTGGATGCAGTGTGATGTACTGTATTTTGTTTTAACTTCTTTATGTTTCAACCATGACCATATATTTTAATAAACCTGCATCAAGTGTGTATTAAGAAAGATGTTTTCTGACCAGAGACAGATACACATAAAAAAGGACCACACTGAAATGTGGTGATGACCACATTAAAAGTTATAAAAGTGCACTCTTTGCTAGTCTGTAGCTTGAATCATGTCAACTGGATTTCTATTTTCTCAGTGGAAACGTTTCGCTCCTTATCCAAGAAGCTTCTTCAGTCTGAGTATAGTTAGTAAGGGAATCCTTAAATATGTTTCTAGGGTGGCTGTGTGACCTTGCACCTGGGGCTAGGTCATGGTTATTTGAGATGTTTATTTCTAAGTCCCTTTATCATCCAAAGTATCATCCACTTTGCTGGTGGAATTGGGGTTCCAGCTCTCCTGGGAGTTCTTTTCTTTTTTCAAAGCTTTCACTCATGCATCATACATATCACTCACAACATCAAGAGATGATTAATTTCATTATTGGTTAGTAGCATATTCCATACATATGAAAAAACCAGACCTAAGAACTTGAATTTCAAAACTAATTGTTCCTGCTCATGAAGGATTACAGTAATTGAAATAAAAAGTAATTTATCCCTAAATGCAGATTTAAGAATTGCTGAGGCCTGTCAAGTGCCCTAAGATAGTTAAATAGGCAATTTCCAAAAGTGATTAGTAAGTGAGGTTAGTGAACCCAGTGTCCTTTAAAAGGCTCCGTCGTGGTTGTGACCATGATGGCTGATTGTCTCCTGGCACTGAAACCTGTGGGAGACCACAGTCCTGAAGTCTACTCATGAGGAGAAGCTGTCCGGAGCACATGTGGGTAATCTCCCATCTTCTCCTTACCCAGAGAGGTTCTGTCTTTGCTGCCATCTTCGTCTCCGTTCATTTTTGCTAGTTCCCCATACCTCCCCTGGAAGTCCGGATGATATTCTTCTTCAAAGCTTCACTCTTCAAACCTTTCTTTGTGAGCCCAAACAGCCCCTGCTGCAATCATGAGAAATTCAACCCAATTCCATGCCCTCAGCGATTAAAATTTGCACTTACGAGGACACCTGTGACTTAGAACCTGAGACAAATGCACATAAAAAAGGCCATATTGATCAAGAGCTAAAAAGTGCACTCTTTGCTAGTGCAGTCAGTGTCTTCACTTGTTCTACTAGAAAAGATCATGATTTCCTCTAGGAGATCATGGTCAAGTGGTGGTTGTGGAATAGTAGACAGAAAACTGCAGGGATTAGTCCAGGCAGTCACCACGAATCAAAACTGACTCAAGGGCACGAAAAAGGAAGGAAGGGAAGGGAAGGGAATAATCTATCTGTCTATCTAATTTATCTATCTCAATGCCCATATCTATACATATGCTGTATCTTCATTTTTTAGCTTGATACATGGATATGAAGAATGTTTTTCATACTTTGACTTGTGGATCATGCCTTCCTGTCTCAAGAGGACCTCAAGTGTTTTCTTTAGACTTGTGAACATTGAAAATCTCTAGATAGGTGATTCTCATTATGACACTATCATTATGAAATTTGCCAGTTTGGCTGTTTCAATCCTGTGGGACTCCAAGGCAAAAGGACAAATTGACCCTGAATGATGCTTTTAATGTTCCCGGTGACATTCAAACCTGAAAGCCCTCAGAACTCTGTAAGTTTATTCAATAGTACAGTATATCCCACTGTTTATTTCTGCCTTAAAAACCACTGACAAGTTATGTCAGACTGTTCTATTTGGGCACATTCAAGGATCATCTTGCAGTCAGCAGCATTTCTATACAGAAAGAAGACTTTCAAGGAAGGTGTTAGCATTGCTGATAGTAATGCCTCTTGTGGTGGGCAAGGATTGTAGCATTCATTGAGTCATTGTTGATAGTAATGCCTCATGAGGTGTGCAAGGATTGCAGCATTCAATGCGACCTTCATGAGCCTGTTCCTATCTGTCATACATATCATCATGTTGGTGAAATTAGCATTGCTAGCATTGGCTGTTGTGGGTCTTCCAGGCTGTGTGGCCATGTTCTGGAAGTTTTGGTTCCTAACGTTTTGCCAGCATCTGTGGCCGGCATCTTCAGAGGGCAGGAGCACAGACAGAAGCAATCTCTCTGTGCCCAGTTAGAGTGGCAATATTTGTTTTCTATTTATAGAGCTAAGTTATAGGAGATTAGGTGGGGTTTTTTGTTGTGTTGAAATGTTAACGAGTGGCTGCTGAGCATGATTAGCATGTTCATTGTGAGAAGTATTCCCATGTCCTGGTGGTTGAGCTGAGTTCGTTGACCTTTGCAGGCTGTGTTTTTTAGGACTGGTAGCCAGGTTTTGCTGATTTTTAGACTTTCTTCTTTTTTATTGTAACTGTGCTGGTGTTTGTGAATTTCAAGGGCTTCCCTGTATAATCTGGTGTAGTGGCTTTTGGTGTTGTCCAGTATTTCTGTGTTTTCAAATAGGATTTTGTGTCCCATTTGCTTGAGAGCATGTTCAGCTACTGAAGATTTTTCTGGTTGCTGTAGTCTGCAGTGTCTTTCGTGTTCTTTTATCCTGGTGTGAATGCTTCGTTTTGTGGTTCCGATGTATAGTTGTCCGCAGCTGCATGGTATACAGTATACTCCTGCAGCAGTGCGGGGGTAGATGCCGGCCACAGATGCTGGCGAAATGTTAGGAACCACATCTTCCAGAACACGGCCACACAGCCCGGAAGTCCCACAACAGCCATCAAACTCCGGCCGTGAAAGCCTTCGACAATACATTGCTAGCATTATTTCTGTGTTCTCAGTGTTTTCTGATCCGATTGATTTCAGTCAACATCCTTCCAAAGAACTTTAAGATGGACTTATTTAAGTACACCATTGATTGTTTTTAAATTCTGTACCTTGTTGTTCAATCACATGATGCCAAATTATTTTCATGTAAGCTATAATAACAAAAGCTACAGAAATTATTAATTTCAAAGTTATTTGCAGGACCGCCTTTCCCCAGTACATCTACCCAGCCCACCAGAGCAGGAAGGCAGGGTATGTTGTGGGTCCCTTCAGTTAGGGAGGTACATCTAGTGGGGCCAAGGAAAAGGGCCTTCCCCATGGTGGCTCCCTCCCTTTGGAACATCACTCCCCTAGAGATAAGATTGGCCCCCTCCTTGCTCCTTTTCTGGAAGACCCTGAAGACATAGTTTTGTCACCGGGCCTGAGGACCCTAGGTCACTTCGGAGCTGATCAAGTGGTTGATTTTAATGTGTTTGCTGCCACCGTGGGGTATATCTAGAGTAGATGTATGTTTAAATGAGTAACTGTATTTAAAACTATGTCTCCCATTCCAGCAGCTTCTCCCCAATTACGTGTTAAGCTGCGCTCAACTTAGTTCTCAGCAAAACAAAAAGTGTTTTTATTTTTTTTTAATTATGTAAGCTGCCCGGAGTCACCTTGTGTGAGTTGGGCAGCCATATAAATTTGTTAAATAAATTAATAGACCTCTCAAAAATAGGATGCCTTAATTCAATACAACCTTGATGAGCCTGTTGCTATCTGTCATACAAATCTTCAATTTGGTGCAATTAGCATTGTTGGCATTATTTCTGTGTTCTTCGTGTTTTCTGATCCCATTGATTTCAATCAACATCCTTCTCAGGGACTTCAAGTGGACTAATGTAAATACATCCTTGATTTATTTTCAAGATCTGTACCTTTCTGTGCAATCACATGATGCTCAGAAAGTTTTCCTGTAATTGGAATTGGAAATGCCATTGGTTTACTTATATGCAGTTGACAGAAATATTTAATTTGGATAAAAAGATTTATAATTTTTCAAATGAGCAAACTCAGTTTGAACTGTACTTGTGTACTAATGATGAGCATGTTATTGCAAAGATGTATAAGCTTTTATTGAAAATGAATATGGAAGATGAATATCTTAAAGATTTATGATTAAATGGACAAAGAATTTTGGATACAATATCATGCTTGATTAATGGGAGAATATGTGGAGCAAAGGTTTGAAATTCACATTGAATTATAATTTGAAAGAGAATTTTTATAAGATGATGCAACATTAACCCCTGATCAATTGTAGAAGATGTATAAGGGAATGTCCAATACATGTTGGAAATGTTCTCAAAGAGAAGGTACTTTTTACCATCTGTGGTGGACTTGTAAGAAAGCTAAGACTTACTGGGGCCAGATATGTACTTTAATTCAAAGGATTCTTAAGGTTACAGTTGAAGCCAGAAGTTTTTCTTTTAGGTTTGATGGATAAACAGTGTGAAAGAAAATTTGGGACTTTGTTTTTATACATGATAATAGCAGCAAGACTTTTATATGCACAAAGGTGGAAGGACTTATAAATTCCTACAGTGGAAGAATGGATGGTGAAATTAATGGAGCTGGCAAAGAGGGTGAAACTAACTACATTATTAAATAAAATGATTTGTCTAACTTTCTTTCTACTTGGAAACCACTTTTGGACTTTTTGCTTGAAACTGAAAAAGATGAAGTTTTGATTTTGGGATTTGACAATTAGGATTGTATAACAATGTAGAAACAATGTGTTTCATTGTTAAAAATAGAGTAAGAGGTTAATGTATTTTTATGTTTCTATCTGTACTGAAGATGGTCAGAAGTCACTCTTTTTTCTATGTCTCTTTCTTTTTATTTCTGCACTTTTTTAGTTTGCTATTTTTTCATTTTTTTTCCTTCGATCTCTTTCTATTTTTATATGTTTTACTTATATATTGAAATTTAATAAAGTTTCTTTAAAAATGTTTTCCTGTAATAACAAAAGCTACAGGAATACCCCTCTTAAAAATAGGATGCCTTGATCTAACTTCAAGCTACATTTCAGTTTCCTAATGAGGTGGATAAAAAAGGCCAAACCTCCATCATAAGTAATCATATCTGATTTTCTCTTAATATTGAATGTGTATACAGATTAATTTATGAAGATGTAACTACCACTAAAATCTGTGGGACCTATATGAGCCATGATCAACTTTTTTTCAGTTTATTTTACAGGTACCAAAATGCAACCCCAAAGCTCTTTGAGTTGATTTGATAGTATGTTGCACTGTCTATTTTTGTCTGAAAAACACATCAAGAAGTCACATCACTCTGATCTATTTCAAGGATCTTGTTGCAGAAATGGGTGTTTCTATACAGAAAGAAGTCTTTCATGGAAGATGGTAGCATTCATGGAGTCACTGCTAATAGTAATGCCTCAAGTGGTGTGCAAGAATCCTAGCATTCAATGTGACTTTGATGAGCCTCATCCTGTTCGTCACACATATCATCAACATGGAGAAATTAACATTGCTGGCATTATTTCTGTATTCTCAACATTTTCTGACCCCATTTCTTTCAGACAACATCCTTCTCAGGAACTTCAAGATGGAGTTTTGTAAGTACATCTTTCATTTATAATCAAGCACTGTACCTTGTTCTTCAATCACATGATGCTCAAAATATTTTCCTGAAAGCTATAATGAAAAAAGTGCCTGAAACATCCCTCTTAAAAACAGGATGCCTTGATCTATGTTCAAGCTTAATTTCAGTTTCCACATGAAGTGGATAAAAAGGTCAAAGCTCCATTAATACTAATCATATCCAATTATCTCTAAATAGAATGTGGGTACAGATTGATTTATGAAGCTGTAACTACAACTAAAATC
This sequence comes from Charina bottae, assembly GCA_023362775.1. Taxonomy (NCBI): domain Eukaryota; kingdom Metazoa; phylum Chordata; class Lepidosauria; order Squamata; family Charinaidae; genus Charina; species Charina bottae. The sequence goes on from JALMGJ010000011.1 coordinate 11,552,742, forward strand.
TGTAAGACCTATATTAGCTGTGATTACTTCTTTCAGTTGATTTACCGGTAACAAAATGCAGCTATTTTCATCTGTATATAATGAATATCAAGCTGGTCTTGGAGTGTTATACTATATGTGCTAGTATTTTTCTTTGCATTTTCCAGGATCCTAGCTGAGAAGTAAATATATTGCACTAAAATACATCAACATATTATAGTACTGAAAGACTGAAGATACCATATTCTGGAACAGACAGTTATTAATATAACTGTAATGTTATAAATATAATGTTATAAATATAATGTAATTTTTGTTTCAGGGTATTGTTTCAGAGTTACCAGCACATCCTGGCCTTAGCATTTGCTCTCAAGGAGATCAATGAAAATCCCCAGATCCTACCCAATGTCACGCTGGGCTTCAACATTTATAATAGCAATTTCAGTCCAAGTTGGACTTACCTTGCCTCCATGGTGCTTCTCTTCACCCAGAGCAGATTCATCCCTAACTACAAGTGTGGGGTCCCAAGACATCTGGCTGCAGTCATTGGGGGACCTGACATCTGTCTCCATATGGCAACTGTCCTGCACATCTACAAAGTTCCTCAGGTAAGATGTGTTGAAGATATATGGCACCACCTGAACAAGCCTAGAATGCTTTTGCTTTCATGATAAAAAGTGTGGTTTAAATTCTATACACCATTTTGATAGATACTGATTAAGGAAGCTTTAAAGATGACTAACAGTCCATGTTGATGAACTGAACCCAGTTGTCAGAGATCAGCCGATCTCTGCCAAAAGGTAAGGCAAACAAAGGAAATGCCGGAAGACTGAAAGTGGCGTGAAACTGACACCGCCAGTCTGACAGTCGAAGTAGACCGGCTCGCACCTACCCGACGATCGGGAATACACATCTCTGTGAGCCGATGTCTGAGCACCCAGAAGGACACGACTACATGTGTCAGCAGCAAAGGACACTGGGGGAGGGAAAGGTTTAAATGTGCTTGCTTTTCTTTGTTCCTGTATTCCAGTCTTTGTTGGTGCTAACCTCTGTATACTATAATAAACCATTCTGCATCTAAGAAACTGTGTGGCTGTGGATTACTGTAGAGGAGTGGAATTATAGATCCTGGAAGGAGCGCCTTACATAAAGACTGGAATCAAAAATTTTTGCCTACCTGTCCTGAGGAGTACATGGCGAAAACCCCAACGACTTCAACAGTGAGGGTAGCACCCCAATTTTGAGACGGACGAATGGAGCAAGAGGCGAATGAAGAGCCCCAGGCTACCACGTCAGATGAACTGGTCTGGGAAGAAGCAGAGACGGCTGCGACAAACAAACCCAAACCCAGCTCAGTCCCCACGCAGAAAAAGGTATGGGTGGGGGGCAAGAAGCACATGAAGACCAGAGGAATAGAGACACTTAATACCCCCCTGCACTCCACCACCCACGGAACCTTGACAGCAGACTGGTCATTGGGAGTGGGTGAAGGGATGGAGGGACAAAGAGAGCAGAAAACCAAAAAGCGTGTCACCCAAACGCAACGGATTGGGGCAGTTGAGGAAAAATTGTCCCGCATGGATTATAAAATGGAAGAAAAGTTGTCTCGCATGGACCACAAGGTGGAAGAATTAAGTGAGAGATTAAATGTGATTATTACGCTTTTGGAGGGGAGGGAGAGGTATAGCCCCAAAACACGCTCCCCCTCCCCCGAAGATGATAGTGAATCAACGGAATCTGGGGAGGAATCGGAGGAGGAAGACGAAGAAGAGGGTCCCAATGCACATTACCAGCCAAGAACAATCCCACCCAGCCTGCAACGGAGATCGCTGGGCAGTGGGAAGGTACCGATAGGGGTGAGTGAGCTGAAAATGAAATTCGATGGAGACCCCAAAAAACTGGCATTCTATATAACTCATGTGAAAGGTTTTATGGAGGAATTTGAAAATAACTTTTACACGGAGGAAGTGAAGGTTAGATATGTTTCTTGCTTCCTGGAAGGTGAGGCGGCTAGCTGGCTCGTGAAATTGCACGATACCAAGGCAAGCACGCTTCGAGACTTCAATAAGTTCATGCATGCTTTACGGAAACATTTCGAAGACACACTGGCAAAAGTGTCGGCCAAAGTGCGCCTCCTAAACCTTGATCAGGGCAAAAGTACTGTGGTGGAATACGCTATGGAGTTCAAATGAATCCTTAGTGAATTACCGCAATGGCCGGAAGAATTCCAAATCGAATACTTCCAGTACGGCTTAAGACAAGACTTGTTGGAACTCATGGTGGGGAGGGAAGAACCAAAAACACTAGAAGGTTGGATCCAACTGGCAGGTCGTATCGAACAAAGCCAGACACAGCTGATGACCATTAAAAAGTTTAAACACTTGAGGAAAAAGCCTGAAACCACCATGCATCCCACCCGAGCGGACTTCAAGCAGAAACAATGGGAAGAGGAGAGAAATCGGAGAATGAGAGCTGGTGTTTGCTTCTGATGTGGACAAATGGGACACCTCATCAGCAACTGTCCACAGAACGGGACGACGGTTAGAGGGAAATTGCACCCGAGGAACCCTCCAGAGAAGAAAGGAGAAAAAGAGATGGGGGATAAGCGCAAAGGCGCTGCGGCAGCTATGGCAAAATGGAGACACTCCACACACGTGGAAGATGACAGCGACAGCGAGGAATCAGACTATGAATTCCAGATGGCGGGAAACGAGAAAGGTCTGCTTTAAAGTCTGCCGCGGGGTAGGCCTTCACAAAAGGGCGCAATGAGAAGAAATGCCACAACCCAACCATGCACATTCAGGTACAACTAAAAGCTGTGGGGGGGGGAGGAGGAAGTACTCTGGGATGGCAATGTTAGATTCGGGTTGCTCAAGAAGCTTAATGCACCCAGATGTGGCTGACCACTTGGGACTGAGACTTTTTGAGCTAAAAACGCCTATCACATTTTGCCAACTGGATGGCTCTGAGATGAAAGGGGGGCCAGTGGAGCAGTTTACGAAAGAAGTACAAATGACTTTGGGGAACCACGTAGAAACATTGAGGTTTATTGTGGCTCCCATTGCAACAAGACCCATCGTGTTAGGACTGAAATGGTTGAGAGCCAGAAACCCTAGGGTGGATTGGGTCTCTAGGGAAATTGACTTCATGGACGGGACTCATGGGGGGGCAAACATAGAAAGGAGTTTGGATGACTGGGAAGTGGGGGCAGCTGGGATGGAATTTTGGGACGAGGATCGGGAACAAGGGAGCGAAAATAATTTAGATGCAATCTCGGAAAAATACCTCCCAGTAAGTGAGGTGTTTGGCAAGCAGGAATGCGACCAAGAACCCCCCCATAGACAGTCGGATGCAACGGTAGACCTCATCCCTGGGGCACCGTTCCCTAAAATCAAGATGTATGCCATGACCCTGAAAGAGTTACAGGAGCTCCGCAAGTTTATTGACAAAAATTTGGCACGGGGCTTCATTGAACCAGCCAATTCCCTGTTAGCAGCCCCAGTATTATTCAGAAAAAAAAAGATGGGTCACTTAGGTTGTGCACAGACTACCGGGGTCTCAATGCAATTTCAGTCACCAACCCGTACCCCCTACCATTGTTGAAAGACATGTTAGCCCAACTGTCGAAAGGGAAGGTCTTCATGAAGTTGGATGTAAGGGAAGCGTATTACTGGGTACGCATGAGGGAGGGGGACAAGTGGAAAACTGCTTTCAACTGCCCACTAGGATCATTCCAATACTGGGTGCTCCCGTTTGGGATTGCGGGAAGACCGGGAATCTTCATGAGATTCATCAATGAAGTGCTGTATGAATTTTTGTATAAAGGGGTAATTGTATACTTAGATGATATACTGATTTTCTCAGAAAACCTAGAGGAGCACATGGAATTAGTCAAAAAGGTGTTAGAGAGATTGTTGGAGGCAAAACTATATGTAAAACTGGAAAAGTGTGAGTTTCACAAGGACAAGCTGGACTTTTTGGGGTATCACATCTCGAATGAGGGCATTGAAATGGACCCCGAGAAGGTCAAAGCGGTTTTGGGGTGGCAACCCCCCCGAACGCACAGACAGCTGCAAGCTTTCTTGGGATTTGCGGGGTTCTATAGGCAGTTCATTCAGGATTTCGCGCAAATTGCGTTACCCCTAACTGATTTACTGAAAACGAAAGGCAAGGGGAAAAAAGCAAAAGCCCAGCCACCAAGCACGAAAATAGTGTGGACCCAAGAATGCCAGGAAGCTTTTGATAAGCTAAAGGCATTGTTCATGGAGGAGCCCATCCTCAAACACCCAAAGTCAGACAAACCATTCATAGTTCACACGGACACGTCACTCAATGCAGTTGGAGCCATTTTGCTACAGGCAGATGACAGTGAGAAATTGAGACCATGTGCCTATATTTCTCGGAAATTCAACCAAATGGAGAAAAGATGGCACGTTTGGGAAAAAGAGGCGTTCGCAGTGAAACATGCTTTAAGTACGTGGCGACACCTCCTGGAAGGGACAGCTGAGCCGTTTCAAGTGTGGACTGATCATAAAAATTTGGAAGCCCTCAAATCCCCAAGAAAGCTGAATCCCAAACATCTCAGGTGGGCAGAGTTCTTTAGCATGTTCAACTTCACGTTGAAATATTTCCCTGGGGGGAAAAACCTCTTGGCGGACGCCTTATCGTGCCTACCGCAGCATGAAGGCAAGATGGAGGAGGTCTTTGAGTCACTAATCCCTTCCCAGCCAGGGGAGGAGCAGACTCAACCGGCTCCAGTTGCTAGGGGAGAGGGGAACTTGGCTGTCACCCGCAGCAGTGCGAAACACATGGCTGAGAGTGATTCATTTGCAGGAGACCTACGAGCGGCAACGGTAGCTGACACTTGGTGGGCAGAACACAAACACTAGAGGAGATAGACGGAATGGGGTGGAAAGACAAGAAAGCATACGTCCCTGAGTCCTTAAGACAAAGAGTGCTGAGCATGCACCACGACCACAAAATGGCAGGGCATTTCGGATTCCTTAAAACGTTACATCTAGTCCGGGGAAAGTTCTGGTGGCCATTGTTGCGCACGGACATTAAAGCTTATGTGCGAACATGTCCCACGTGCGCCACAGCGAAAAGGAAAATGGGCAAACCCACAGGAAAATTACAGAATGTAGCAAGCCCAACACAACCATGGAAGCAAATTGCCATGGACTTTATAGTGGATTTGCCAGTGAGCAACAAGAACACGGCCATTTGGGTGGTCACAGATCTATTTTCTAAACAGGCACACTTCATTGTGTGCAAGGGCATACTGAATGCTCAGAAGCTAGCTAGACTTTTCATTCAACACATTTATAGGGCCCACGGAACGTCGGAACGCATAATCAGCGACCGCGGCAGCACTTTCACTTGTAAGTTCTGGTGGGCATTTTTGAAGTTAATTGGATCAGAACAGGGGCTTAGTAGTGCGTTCCATCCGTGCACAGACGGAGCGAGCGAACGCCTTAATGCCACATTGGAGCAGTACCTTAGATGCTACATAAATTACCAACAAACTGACTGGGCAGAACTCTTGCCGTTCGCAGAGGTCGCTTACAACAACACGCTTCATCAAAGCACGGGGCTTTCGCCATTCAAAGTGGCTACAGGGCAGGACTTTGTAACGATACCCGAATTGGCAATGACCCAGAGCACAGACTTAGAGCAACCTCTGAGAGCAGATGAATGGGTAGAAAGAATCACTAGCAACTGGCCAATAATGGTAAAAACGCTGGAAGAAGCCAAGGCAAGTTACAAAAAACATGCAGACCGCAAGCGTGAGAAGGAATGGGAATTGAGAGTAGGAGATAAAGTGTACTTATCCACCAAAAACGTAAGAGCCACTCAACAGTCACGAAAACTGGCACCCAAATTCATAGGTCCATTCACAATCATTGCAGTAATCAACCCGGTAACGGCCAAACTGCAATTGCCAAAGGCTCTGAGAAAGGTACACCCTGTGTTTCATATTAGCTTGTTGAAACAATACCATGGTTCACAGCAGTGGCACCCGGAACCAGATGAACCCACACCAATATTAGTGGAGGGAGAACCACACTTTGAAATAGACAGGATCCTGGATTCGAGATGGCATAAGGGACAGCTGCAATACCTAGTCAAGTGGACCCATCTGCCGATTGGAGACAGGGAGTGGGTCAGCGCTAAACACACACGCGCCTCCAAATTGGTAAAGGGTTTTCATAGAGAGTTCACAGACAAACCCCACTGAATGGAAATCAGTCTGGCGTGTATAGTTAGTTAGCGGGGGGGGGGGAGTCTTGGGGCGGGAGCATGTCAGAGATCAGCCGATCTCTGCCAAAAGGTAAGACAAACAAAGGAAATGCCAGAAGACTGAAAGTGGCGTGAAACTGACACCGCCGGACTGACAGTCGAAGTAGACTGGCTTGCACCTACCCAATGATCGGGAATACACATCTCTGTGAGCCGATGTCTGAGCACCCGGGAGGACACGACTACACGTGTCAGCAGCAAAGGACACTGGGGGAGGGAAAGGTTTAAATGTGCTTGCTTTTCTTTGTTCCTGCATTCCAGTCTTTGTTGGTGCTAACCTCTGCATACAAACATTTTCTTGGGTTAACAGCAAGTACAAGATTTTATTATGATTAATCTTGGGCAAATTATCTGTTTAATTGCCTCCAGATAAAGGTAATAGGAGAGGATGGAAACAGAAATGTTCCTTGAAGACCAAACAGAGATTTAAAATTATCAGGTTTCCTAAAGGTCCCAATAATTTATCTCAAACTTCCTAATAGGAGAGGATGGAAACAGAAATGTTCCTTGAAGACCAAACAGAGATTTAAAATTATCAGGTTTCCTAAAGGTCCCAATAATTTATCTCAAACTTCCTCAGGTAAGATGCGCTGAAGATATATGGCACCACCTGGACAAGCCTAGAATGCTTTTGCTTTCATGATAAAGAGAGTGGTTCATATCTTATGCAACCTTTTGATAGATACTCATAGTCCATGTTTATTATTTGAAATCAGTTGGCAAAACAATCATCCATATCTTGTCATTCAGTGAACATTTATTAGCACAGATAAAACATGGAATCCAATAAATCAAATATTTTCTTGGGTTATTAGAAAAAAATACAAGTTATTGTAATGATCTAATTATGGTGAATTATCCATTTAATGTATAACTCCAAATAAAGGTAATAGTTAAATTAGAAAATAGAAAAATTGGAGAAGGAACCAGCTAGGGTGTTTTATGTGTCTTGCGCTTCCATGGATGTTTCTTTCTGTAAGCCAAAAGATTGGAGGGGGTAGAAAGAATAAAAATAGAGAATTAGCACAATGAGACTTCTTCAACAGAAAATTCTTCTTCACACCTAAGACAGAAACCTAGGTTGCTATTTGGAAATAAACACATCTAGTTGGACAATTTTTCAGTATATAAACTCAAGAACAACAAGAGTCAAATGCACTTAGACATTTTCAGAGGTTCACTTAGATCTTCTCAATTGCATATCTTTTTGTTTTCTGTAGTTGACATATGGCTCTGCTCAAATTGTGGATAAAGCTGTGTTCTTCCAACAAATGTTTCCAGATGAATCCCACCAACATAGAGGCCTTCTCCAGCTACTGTTTTATTTTAGATGGGTGTGGATTGGAGTTCTTGCTGTGAATGATGACAAAGGAGAGAAATTTGTACAGGTTGTGCTCCCCATGTTTTCCCAGCATGGCATCTGCTTTGATTTCATAGAAGAGTTCCCAAATATAGCTTTTTACATTGATTTTAATGAAATAATTGGCGAAGGAGTCCAAATATACCAAGTTCTCATGAACAGCACAGCAAATGTGATAATGTTATATGGTGAAATTCAGTCCATAGCATTTCTGAGAATGTTCCTCCAATTGTCAGTAGTGGAGGATATACCAAAGAAGACAAAAATCTGGGTTACAACAGCTCAGACAGATTTCACTTCAATTTCCTTTCATAAATCTTGGGACATCCATTTCTTGCAAGGTACTTTATCCTTTGCAGTTCACACAAAGGAGGTCCAAGACTTTCCAAAGTTTCTTGAAAACATAAATCCAACTAACAACCAGCTTGATTATTTTAGGAAAGATTTCTGGGAACAGGCTTTCAATTGTTTCTTCCCGAACTCTAAAACAGAGAACTCTGAGAAAAAATGTACTGGACAGGAGAGGCTTGAGACCCTTCCAACATCTGTGTTTGAAACACACATGAGTGGCCAGAGCTACAATATTTACAATGCAGTCTATGCTGTGGCACATGCTTTGCAATCTCTGTATTCAACTGTGTCCAGGAAAAGAACAGTGGTGAAAGAACGAAGGCAACAATTTCACAATCAAGTGTTGTGGCAGGTAAGATTTTAAGCAGAGCAACTGAGAAACTTTCACCATACCTGTAGTTGCAAAATATGTCCATTTACCTTAACAAACATCATCTAAGAACATTAATATTTGGTCTAAAATGAAATGTTGTAATGATTTACTCAGGTAAAATATTTATATGCCCATATTAAAATTACAAAAGTCATTGTAGAGAATTATAGCCACACCCCTTAGAATATGATTCTATCCATCAAATTAACTGCCATAATGATCAGTCTGTAAGTAGAAGGAAAGAGGTGGTCCACTCCTTCCACATGATTTCTTGAAGCAGAGGCTTAGCAGCCTTTTGTTCTACGTGCTTTGATTGGAATATTTAAATTTAGTTTGATTAAATAGGTTCAATTCCACCTTAGAAATCTATGATTCCATACATTCCGGCCTGCTCTTTGATTGCTCAAAGTACCATCATGCCACTTTTCAAGGCATTCCCTGATGACGATGTTCTCATGCAAACCATGAATGGAGGAGAAAGGACTGATAATATTAGTGAGACATCCTCCCCCTCAAAAAAAAAAAAAAAAAAAAATTCAGGATGCTCCCATTGTGTTAGATCTAGGTCTACAGCCTCTTCATGGTCCTTCTATTGAGTCTCAACTACACTTCTACAGGCAGATATTCACAATTACAGAAGCAAGGTTTCACAGTACATGAAAGGAGAGGAAAGAGAACAGCTTTGTGTGCTTCCATGAAGAAGGTTCTGAAAGAAACAGGGGAGGGAGTGAAAGTGTTTTTATCTCCTTTACAAAGAGAGGACTAAGGCAGGATATTATTTTGAGCCCTCCTCTTGCCAGACATATGTACTTTCATGGGAGGAGGGAATAATAAACTTCAAAATGGGCATTTGGGCCATAAACCCCAGTCCTTTCCTCAGTGCAAGATTCCAAATTCCTGCAGCCTCAATTGATGGCATGTCTGCCTCCACTTGAACACATCCAGTAAAAAAAGGGCATTGCTGTTCTCCCCATTGGTTTCCAGTGGTGAATTTTGTCTACTCTTATAAGTTATTTTTAGAAATTAAATCTCATTCTGTCTTCATGTAACTCAAATTTATTATAGTATAATTTTTACTCTAGAATGAAAGAAACTATATTGTATGTGTTCCTTTTACATTCTCTGCTATCATTATTATATTTTATTTTAGTTACTGCTACTGAAGTTTTCCATTGGGTAAAATCCCAGTAAATGGGAATGAAGGCAGTATGCAGTATGCTGGAAAAAACATCTTTTGTGATTATAATTTATGGACATGGCTTAGAGAATTCATGGAACCATCCACAAATTATGTATATTACATGTCCAATATTGCCCCTAAAAACACTGGAGGAACTTTCATGCTTATCTGCTGTAATGCCCTCCTTTCTGCCCTCTTGTAGGAAATATTCTACAACTTACTAAAAGAGCAGAAATTCTGCCCTTGTGGTGAGTGAAAGATTGAATTTTGGGTCATGTGTTGCTTAGCTGCCTATTTTACAGAGACCTCCAAGATATGTATATTTCCCCATTCATAACACAACAGCCAGGCAGGAGAGAGGCTGAGTACCTTAGTCTCTTGGTAGCTAGCCCCGAGGCAAGCATTCCAGACATTGTAGCCCAGTTGTGTATCCAAGTTATGACTGAACGCAAGTGACTCCTCCAAATCAGGAGATTGTGAGCACCATCTAGGTTATCATAACTCAATATATCTCATAATTTCTTCTTCCTCTTTTTTTGAAATATACATAAGCCATTTCAGTTACCCTATTTTTTTATCTTGCTTCTATTTTGTTGGGTTGTGACTGCAATAATTCAAATCAAACTCTGGTAGGGTTACACCCAGTATAAGGTTCATTACAAGTAAGGATAATTTAAAATTGTATTTAAAATTAAGGATAATCTTAAATTGCCTTATACATCCCAGCATTTCTTATGTATTTACCTATGGTCATCTACTTTTATTACTTATAGCATTTAGAATACCGATTGTAATTTCATAGATTTTTTACTGGTTTTACATTTTATAATATTAATAGTATAGTATAGTATAGTATAGTATAGTATAGTATAGTATAGTATAGTATAGTATAGTAATAATAGTTTATTATTAATAAATATTAGTTTGTAAATTAATTTGATTGTTAATCAATTTTTATTTTATTTCATGGATATGGTACTTTACTTCTACTTCTATTTTGGACTGATATGTCATTTGTTTGATGCTAGTCTACAATGAAAATAAAACCAATTAAAGAAACATCAAGTATGAATTCCTTCCTTTCTTCCCTCCTTCTCTCTCCTTTCTCTGTGTGTCTCTGTATTGTAGCTTCATTCCTTTCTGAGAAGTGTCTCATTCAACAACAGTGTTGGTGAAATGATCTTCTTTGACAAAAATGGAGAATTCATTGGTGGATTTGATATCATCAACTGGATTACATTCCCAAACCAGTCCTTTCTGAGGGTTAAAGTTGGAGCAATAGATCCCACAGCTCCACCAGACAAGTTCTTCAATATCTCTGTAGATTCCATCACATGGCCAGTAGGCTTTAATCAGGTTAGATGTATGTCTGCCTTCCTTTATGTAGCATAAATAATATCTCTATTAAAGGAAGTTCCATAGCATCATCTCTGAGCTAACGTATATACAAATGCCCTGGGGAAGGAAAATAATATCTATAAGAACATTTACATTTCAAATATTTGGTATAGAATATTTCACCCTTTTCTCCCCTGCCCCCTGTGGGTCTTCCAAATTCTTTGTGGACAGTCAAAACAATGGTCTTCTAGTTTTATCTACTCAATTTTTTTCAATTTGGTGAGATGTAAATTAAAAAGTCTAGAACTGTGATGGAATGTGTCTCTGAAGGGGGAAGTGATGTGATGGATAGTAACGCAGCAGGTTCTCAGGAAGGAGGGAGCACATTCCAAGGAATGGGGTGAGACAAGAGACAACACAGTCCTGAGTTGGATCTTGGGAAGAGGAAGAGATTTAGGATAGCCACTCCCTAGAATATCCCAGGGTATATCCATTAGGTTAATGTAATGTAGGTTTAGTCTGGCAAGATTCTGTCTGTACGGTATAAGCAAATAAAGAACTGAACTCTGGTTTGATTGTTTCCTTGTCATTCTTGGAAAGAACCTGACAAGAACACCATCATTCCCTACCCAGCACAGAGAGCATCTATTAAGAGTGGGGTGATGGTTATAGAAGGTGATTAATTCCAATAATAGTAGACGTATAATGTGTCCATTGCAGACTAATTATTGTTTCTTAAAAATGACATCATTCTATTTTAATTCTCTTTATCTTTCCGTTTTTAATCTGTTGATTCTCCAGTAAAATTAACTGTCCAAACCTTTCCTTCTCCATGATATCTTAAAATATTATTTTTTCTTTATGCATAGGCAACACCTCTTTCTTTGTGTAATGATCCTTGTGAGGCAGGATACAGCAAGGCCAAGAAAGAAGGGGAGCCGTTTTGCTGCTATGATTGTCTTCTGTGTCCAGAAGGGAAAATATCAGTGGAGAAGGGTAGGAAGGTTCCAAATATAATGGGACTAAGCCATTTGATATAATACTGTGAATAATCCACTATATCCACTAATTGTTCTCTTTTTCAGACATCGATGACTGCTCTCCGTGTCCAGAAGATCATTATCCAAACCCCAAAAGAAATGAATGCATACCAAAGCATATCACCTTTCTGTCCTACGAAGAGCCTATGGGAATAAGTCTGACTGTTCTTTCACTTTGTTTTTCTTTAATGACAACCCTGGTTTTCACAATCTTCATTAAACACCAAGACACTCCCATTGTCAAAGCTAACAACCGGAATCTCACCTATACTCTCCTTGTTTCCCTCCTCCTCTCTTTCCTTTGTGTGTTTCTATTTATTGGGAAACCTGATAAGATTGTGTGTCTCCTTCGACAACCAGCTTTTGGCCTCATCTTCTCCGTGGCAGTTTCTTGTGTATTGGCCAAAACCTTTGTTGTGGTTCTAGCTTTCATGGCCACCAAGCCTGGATCTAGAATGAGGAAATGGGTGGGCGGAAGAATTGAAAATTTCATTCTTCTTTCTTGCTCCCTTGTTCAAGCCAGCTTTTGTGCTGCATGGATGATAACCTCCCCACCATATCCAGATTTTGATGTGCACTCCATGTCCAAAGAAGTCATCATGGAGTGCAATGAGGGATCAGTTACCATGTTTTACTGTGTCTTGGGCTTTATGAGTTTCCTGGCTGTGGTCAGCTTCTCTGCTGCTTTTCTAGCTAGGAAGTTACCTGACAGTTTCAATGAAGCCAAATTCATCACCTTCAGCATGTTGGTCTTCTGCAGTGTTTGGCTGTGCTTTGTTCCAACCTATCTAAGCACAAGAGGAAAATATATGCTGGCTGTGGAGATCTTCTCCATGATCTCCTCCAGTGCTGGCTTATTGGCGTGTATCTTTTTCCCCAAGTGTTTTATCATTGTGATGAGACCTGAATTGAACAATAAGCATCAGCTAATGAAAAGAAAGCTTTAAAAATATGTCTGCTTTCCTCAAATCCTGCATTTGTATGTGTTGGAGAATTTTTCCAAGGGTCCATTTAAGTCCAAGACCAATATACAATTATATTTGCCTTGTCTATTGTGGGTGCTTGTCCTATGGATCAACCTGCCCAGGGATGTGGACCCTGTTTTCCTTTTGGTTGTCTGTGAGGACCTGGATTTCCCCCCAGATATTAAGGGGCACCCAAAATTGTTCTTTATATGGTATATAAAGTTTAAATAATCATTTAAACTTTACTGGTTGATTTAATTCATTTACATATTAGAATGTTTATTTTATTTTATTATTTCAATTTATTCCCCGCCCATCTCCCTTAGGGGAGTGTAGATTCTGGGGCAATCTATTCTCTATGCAATGCAGCTTTTGGTTTAAAAAATGAGGCCAATGAATTGTTTCTGAAGCAGCCACACCCTGGGAATTCTCAGGTATTCCTCAGGTAAGGAAGATGACCTTGATGGAGATATCCAGGCTCCATTGCCTAGGCAAAAGACAATAAAACGTTTTTAAAGAACATAATGAGGTAATATTTGGAAGCAGCTGAGGCAGATGCCTCCATAATACACTGAACTATAAGGAGGAAGATGTACAGCACAATCAGATTAGCAAGATTCTGTCATTATAGCCAATCCAAATAAAAGTTTTGGCCTTCCTGTATAGTTGATTTCCTGGTCTGGTCTACCAAGTGGGGCTGCAAGTATACGACATCTGAGGTAGTGAACCACAAACAGGAGGGTAAATTGAAAAGATCTTCCAGTTGGCCACCTGGCTTTCCTTCCTCCATAGCAAGGAGCAACAGGTCTCCAGCTAAGACATTTCTTGCAAATCCAAGTCTATTCCATCTGATGTATAATGCATTTTAGTATCCAATTTACATATTAGTCCCTGTATAATAAATTCACTGTAGTGTGTTCACTGAATACAAAAGCCTGTTCCATGCTCATAGGAACAAAGTGTATTTTAGCAGGCTCAGTGAGGAAATAAGAAGCAGAATGTCTCTCTACCCAAGTACATGTATAGATTTCCCTGAGTTAGGAAGGTCAGAAAAGGAAGAAATTTCTGGAAGAGTATATGTTGCTTCAAGTATTTTTAGGAAAGAAGTTTTCTGGCTAGTGACAGATACACATGCAAAAGAACCATATTGACCAACAGTTATAAAAGTGCACTCGTTGTTAGTGGAATGGGGTCCCAACAGTCCAAATAGAAAAGACCAGGACGTAGATTTACTCTAGAAAGTCACATTTGAATGGTGGTTGTGACATGTGGATACCTGTGGGTCTAAGTGTAGAATTGTTTGTGTGAATACTGTATCTACTTTCTGGGCAATGCGATTTATAACGTCAGAGTTTCTTACAATAAAAACAGACAGTGTCAGGTGTCTCAACCTCCAGGGCTCCATTTCCTTACCTATTATTAGGACAAAATCTGGATTGGAGTTCTTGAATCTCTAAAGCTAACAGGCCATTACAATCACATTCCATCCATTGGGGTGAGAAGATTACATTACATTACATTACATTACATTACATTACATTACATTACATTACATTACATTACATTACATTACATAGATGTTTTTGAACCGTGCTGTTGGCAGAAAATTCTGAATTCCTTGGACTGCAAGAAGATCAAACCAGTCCATACTCCAGGAAATAAAGCCAGAATGCTCATTTGAGGGAATGATATTAAAGGCAAAACTTAAGTACGTTGGCCACATAATGATAAGATATGATAACCTGGAGAAGATGCTGATGCTAGGAAAGTGGAAGGCAGAAGGAAGAGGGGCCGACGAAGGGCAAGATGGATGGATGATATTCTGGAGGTGACGAACTCGACCTTGGGGGAGCTGGGGGTGGTGACGGCCGGGCTGTTCCATGAAGTCACGAAGTGTCGGAAGGAACTGATGAATAAACAACAAATATTTATATTTATATTTATATTTATATTTATATTTATATTTATATTTATATTTATATTTATATTTATATTTATATTATTTATATTTATATTTATATTTATATTTATATTTATATTTATATTTATATTTATATTTATATTTATATTTATTTATATTTATATTTATATTTATATTTATATTTATATTTATTTATATTTATATTTATATTTATATTTATATTTATATTTATATTTATATTTATATTTATATTTATATTATTTATATTTATATTTATATTCACACACACAGTGAAAAAAAATCCCCCTTCTCACACCTATGGGTGGTATGTGTCTTCCTCAACCTCGGGTCCTCTACCAGAGGCCTGGGAGTTTGAGGGTTCTGTGCAGTAACTTAGCTGTTCCTAGCATTGCACTCCTCAGGACAGAGAGCTCTTACGTTGCTCCTGGGATCTGTTGGAGGTACTCTCCCAGCTTAGGAGTCACATCCCGAGTGCTCCTACCACCACTGGGACCAATTTGGCCTTCACTTTCCACATCCTCTCTAGTGCCTCCTTCAGGTGCTGGTACTTCTCCAGCTTCTCATACTCCTTCTTCCTGATGTTGCTGTCACTACATCTATCACCACTGCTGTCTTCTGGTCCTCGTCTACTACCAAAATGTCTGGTTGATTGGCTAGTACTTTCCTGTCTGTATGGATCTGGAAGTCCTGCAGGTTCTTAGCCCTGTCATTTTCCACGACCTTCTGTGGAATCCCCCATCAGGATTTTGGAGGGTATAGCACATACACTCTGCAGATCTTCCTGTACATAATGCCAATTACTTGGTTGTGCCATTCAGTGTATGCTGTTGCTGCCTGCATCTTACACCCTGCCACTATGTGTTGGAGTGTCTCTGAGACCTCTCTGCACAGTCTGCAACTCGGGTCCTGTCTGGTGTGGTAGATCCCTACTTCTATGGATCTGGTGCTTAGTGCCTGCTCTTGTGCTGCTATGATTGGTGCCTCTGTGCTGCCTTTTACTCCAGCTCTTTCACTGAAGATACAAGGATGACAGAAAGTCGCTTATTTAGATATATTTTTTTCTTTGTCTCTGTTTCTCACTTTTTCTTAAATCTGTTATAATTTTTTCTTTTCTCTACTTTTTTATTTAAGTTTCTGTAGGCTTTTTTTATCAGTTCAATCGTGTCTGATTCTCAGAGACTGCCGGGACAAGTCCCTGAAGTTTTCTTGGCAAGGTTTTTCAGAAGTGGTTTGCCATTGCCTCTTTCCTAAGGCTGAGAGAAAGGGACCTGCCCAAGGTCACCCAGCTTTTAATTTTTTTTAATTCTGTGTAAAATTGTTTTTCAATAAAGATAGATAGATAGATAGATAGATAGATAGATAGATAGATAGATAGATAGATATGGACTCCCTTTTTTTCTACCGGTGCAAGGTATTAGCTTACACTAAGTCATCACTTGCAGGTGCCTTAGCTGCAGGTGTGACCATCTCCCACCAAGATAGATTGGATATGAAAGGTATCAACTGACCCAGATATCAATTGCACACCTACCGCTCAAAGATGCTGAGGAATCTAGGGTTAATAATGTATATTATGATGAACTATTAGTTCAATAACAAAATAAGGTTATTGTCCTGTTCCGACTAAGACCGACATGGAATCGTTACTGAAAATAACTTTATTTTACAGAGTTACACAAGCAGCCCAGTTTATACTGCCCCCTTCTTCCCTTGCAGGCCAGATAGCAACAAGTCCGGTTGGCACTGCAGGCCCAGCAGAGTGGACTACAGGGGTTACAGGTCTAGCTGGCGAATAGGTTAGTGTAATGCAGGTTTAGTCTGGCAAGGTTTAGTCTGGCAAAATTTTGTCTGTACGGAGTAAGCAAATAAAGAACTGAACTTTGGCTGGATTGCTTCTTTGTCATTCTTGGGCTGAACCTGACAAGAATACCATCATTCCCTACCCAGCACAGAGAGTGTCGATTGAGAGTGGGGATGATGGTTATAGAAGGCCATAGATTCCAATAATATTAGATGTGTAATGAGTCCATTGCAGACTAATTTTTGTTTCTCAAAAATGGCCTCATGCTATTTAAATTTTCTTTATCATTCCCTTTTTAATCTGTTGATTCCCCAGTAACATTATCTCGCCAAACGTTTCCTTCTCCATGATATCTTAAAATATTATTATTTCTTTATGGATAGGCAACACCTCTTTGTTTGTCTAATGATCCTTGTGAGGCAGGATACAGCAAGGCCAAGAAAGAAGGGGAGCCGTTTTGCTGCTATGATTGTCTTCTGTGTCCAGAAGGGAAACTATCAGAGGAGAAGGGTAGGAAATTTTCAAATATAATTGGACTAAGCCATTTAGGGTACAACATTCTGTATAATCCACTATCCTCACTCCTGTTGTGTTCTTTTTCAGACATGGAGGACTGCTCTCCATTTCCAGAAGATCATTATCCAAACCCCAACAGAACTAAATGCATACCAAAGCGGATCACCTTTTTGTCCTTTGAAGAACCCATGGGGATCAGTCTGACTGTCCTTTCAAACTGCTTTTCTTTAATGACAACTTTGGTGCTCACAATCTTCTTTAAACACAAAGACACTCCCATTGTCAAAGCCAACAACCGGAATCTCACCAACATTCTCCTTATTTCCCTCCTCATCTCTTTCCTTTGTGTCTTTTTATTTATTGGAAGACCTGATGTGATTGTGTGTCTCCTTCAACAACCAGCTTTTGGCATCATATTCTCTGTGGCAGTTTCTTGTGTATTGGCCAAAACCTTTGTTGTGGTACTAGCATTCATGGCCACCAAACCTGGTTCCAGAATGTGGAAGTGGGTGGGTGGAAGAATTATAAGTTTCATTCCCCTTTCCTGCTCCCTTGTTCAAGCCAGCTTTTGTGCTGCATGGCTGATAATATCTCCACCATACCCAGATTTTGATGTGCACTCCATGTCTGAAGAAGTCATAATGGAGTGCAGTGAGGGATCAGTCACCATGTTCTACTGTGTCTTGGGGTTTCAAGGTTTCCTGGCTGTGGTCAGCTTCTCTGCTGCTTTTCTAGCTAGGAAGTTACCTGACAGTTTCAATGAAGCCAAATTCATCATCTTCAGCATGTTGGTCTTCTGCAGTGTTTGGCTGTGCTTTGTTCCAACCTATCTAAGCACAAGGGGAAAATATATGTTGGCTGTGAAGATCTTTTCCATGATCTCCTCCAGTGCTGGCTTATTGGTTTGTATCTTTTTTCCCAAGTGTTTTATCATTGTGATGAGACCTGAACTGAATAATAAGCATGAGCTAATGAAAAGAAAGTTTTAAAAAATGTCTGTTTTCCTCAAATCCTGAATATGTATATTGGAGAATGTTTCCAAGTGTCCATTTAAGACTGAGACCAATATAAAATTATATTTGCCTTGTCTATTGTGGGGGCTTGTCTTATGCTGCAACCTGCCTGCTGTTACATGGACCCTATTGGCCTTTAGGTAGGCTGTGAGGACCTAGCTTTCCCCTAGATATTAGGGGGCACCCAAAATTGTTCTTCTTTGTTTGATTGGTTATAGTAATGAGCTATACAAATAATTGTTTTAACCTTACTGGTTGATTTAATCCGTATGTATGTATGTATGTATAGGGGAGTGTGGATTCTGGGGTATATAAAATTGAGCTTACTCTCAACTGTAGAGAGTAAGGAAGATGACCTTGATGTTGATATTGATGCTCCATTGCCTAGGCAAAAGGGGAAAAACATTTTTAAAGTACGAAATGAGGTAACGTTTGGAAGAAGCTCAGGCAGATGCCTCCAAATACACTGAACTATAAGGAGGAAGGAGGAAGATGTACAGATTAGTAAGATTCTGTCACTATAGCCAATCTGAATAAAAGTAGTTTTGGCTTTCCCATAGAGTTGATTTCCTGGTCTGGTCTATCTAGAGGGGCTGACAGGTACACATCATCTGAGGTAGTCACCCACAAAGAGGGGGTGGTAAATTGAAATGGTCTTCCAGTTGGCCACCTGGCTGTGCTTCCTCCATATCAGGGAGCAAGAGATCTCCAGCTAAGAAATTTCTGGCAAATAATAATACTTGGGTATTATTATGACAAATAAGGATTGTATGTTAATTCAAAATAACTATGTTAAGACATAGGCTGAAATTCAGAAGGACATATTAAGATGGGAGAAATTAAGATTGTCACTGTCAGGGAGAATTTCTGTGATAAAAATGAATTTTGCCTAGAATGATGTTTTTGTTTCAGATAATACCTGTCTTGACAACTGATGTACTATTGAAGCAATGGCAAAAACATATATCTAAATTTGTATGGCAAGGGAAAAAATATGACTTAAGTATAAAGTGTTACAAGATGCAAAGGAAAGAGAAGGATTGGGTTTACCAGATTTGAAATTGCATTTTGCAACTTTTTGTTTGGTCTGGATAAAATAATGAGTGTTGTTGAGAAACAAGATACCTTCAGAGTTAGAAGACCACAGATAGAGTTTTGGATGGCATGGATATTTATGGTATGATAAAGTAAAAATTAACGTGGATTTTAAAAATCATTTTATTAGGTGTATCATATTGAGAATACGGAATAGATATAAATCCAGGCTTTGCCTGGAAAAAAAACGCATGTGGATCTCAGAACTAGATGCATTCTATAGACGAGAAACAGCAGGCAAAGACAAGTGGTTAACATACCAGGAATTAATGGAAAATCATCAAGGGAAATATAAAATTAAATCAAGGGAGCAACTAATGGCAGAGTGGTATACTTATCAGTGGTTTACCCATTTACTGTTATCATAATGATTTAAAATGGATAAAAAGACTTATGGTATAGAGCAAAGTAAGACAGAATTTGAGTACAACTCTGTACCGATGATGAACATGTAATTGCTTAAATGTATAAACTTTTGTTGAAATTTGAAACGGAAGAATAGGTTAAATAATGTATGATAAAGTGGGCTAAGAATTTTGGTTATAATATACAGATGGATCAATGGGAAAATGTGTTGTTAAAAGAGGTGAAACTTACATTTTGTTATGATCTTAAAGAGAAGTTTTACAAAATGATGTATTGCTTGTACATGACACCAGATAAATTATCTAGAATGTATAAAAACATTCCAAATGTATGTTGGAAATATGAACAACATGAAGATAAATTTTATCCTACTTGGTGGACATGTAAAAATGCTAAAACGGTTGGATTCAAATTCATACATTGATACACAGGATTTTAAAAATTAATATTCATTTGAAGCCAGAAATTTTCCTTTTAGGATTGATGGATAAACATGGAAAAAAACATGGAAGATCATTTCAATATATGATTACTGTGGTGAGATTACTATATGCACAAAGATGGAAAGATTTGGCATTACCCGCCATGGAGGAATGCTTAGTGAAATTGACAGAACTTGCTGAGATGGGCAAACTGACTTCTTTGATTAGAGAAGGACAATATCTACATTAATTGGTGACTGGAAACCCCTTATGGACTTTTTATGTAAAAATGAAAAAATTAACTTGTGATTTATGGTTTTGATTATTAAAAAGGATAGATTATAGAAAGAAGAGAGTCGTGATGTAACTTTAGAGAAAGTTTAAAATATAATTGTACTTATAACTGCTGTGAAGAATATCGGAAGCCACTTCTTTCTACCTTTATATCTTTCTTTATATCTTTATCTTTCTTTTCCTACTTTCTTCTACATTTTTTCTTATTGCACTTTTAACTTTTTTTATTTCTCTCCTTTTTGTTTTATCTGTTCTATTTTAATTTGTATCAGTTCTTATTCTTGCTGTTAAAACTTTCAATAAAAATTATATAAAAAATAAAGAGCAGGATTGAATATTTTTTCTAGAGAGTCATGTTCAAATGGTGGTTGTGAAGTATTGGAAGTTTTGAGAATGTGTTGATGTGGATGCCTGGGGGTCTGAGTGTAGAATTTTGTATGTGTATATTACATCTACTTTCTAGGCTCAGGCAGGTTTTTTCTGATGCCCTGGAGTGTTTTCCCAGACAAAGAAAATACTCAGAATTATCCCATTTGCCCTCCAGAATGGCATCTTGAAGCCAGAGGATCGCAAACAGCATTTGCGCTAATCTAATAAGAGATGCCGAAAGGCGGGGACATCACCATTTCCAAGCTGTGCTGTAGCCCTTAAAGGACATTAAGATTGGCCACCCCATTTCTAAATCACCCAATTTATATTTTTTAAGTTTATGTACCCTAAGAGAGGCTTTCTAAAGCAAGGAGAAGAGATCTCTCTTGGTGACTATCATTTTTTGGATTCATTTAAAAAAAATTATTTAAGTTTTGGCTTGTTTCCCATCCAAATACTAAGGAGGATTGAGAGTAAATAATTTTCTCCCTGCTATTATTTCTGCATTTAATTTGATGATTTTAATATTTTCCTACAAGTTGAATCTGCTGTTTTGAATCTCCAGCTTTCTGCTGCTACTTTTCCTGGGGAGCTATATGTTATCACTTGTGTAAACATGTCTCGGAATTTTTCTATTAGCTCCTACTTTCGCTGGTTTAGTACCTAGGGGGCACCATAATCTATTGCATGAGACATGCAATATTTCAAGCAGACATTCTCAGATTTCCATCGAGACCTTAAACGGATTCTTTTTGATTCTTGTCAATATATCAGCTCTAAAATATCAAAATATCAGCTCTAAAACATGTCATCTGGCTGGCAACGTTGTAGAAGAAATTGAAGAGCTTGACAACAATAGAAATGTTTCTACTGACAGCAAGTTTGAGGCTTCTGTTGAAATGCAAGATGTTGATCAGATTGTTGAGTTAAATAAATTAAAGGGACAGATCGAATTGCAAACCACAAATGAAATTGTTTTTCTGATGGAATGTTATGGGAAGGAAGGGGTCATTATCTATGTGAGGTTTTCTGCTGAGAAGTCAGAGTTTTTAAGGGGGGCAGTTGGGGTGTCCCCATTTTTCATTACTTTATGAAAAATGCTTTGGGTGTACTGTGGAGATATGTAGATGCTTCGGTTTATTTTGAAGTGGGGTCAAGGGGCGTGGTGGCTCAGTGGGTAAGACACCAGGCTTGTTGATTGGAAGATCGCAAGTTCGGAGGTTCGAATCCCTAGCCCTGCGTGTGGAATGAGCTCCTGCACTAGCCCCAGCTCTTGCCAACCTAGAAATTCGAAAGCATGCAAATGCAAGTAAATGAATAGGTACCACTTTGGTGGGTAGGTAACAGCGTTCCACACGTGTCATGCGGCCACATGACCGTGGAAGCATCTTCGGACAACGCTGGCTCTTTGGCTAACAAACGGAGATGAGCACCGGCCCCTAGAGTCGGACACGACTGCACAGATGTGTGGGGGGAACCTTTACCTTTTTAAAAAGGGTTTAAGAAGGCTCATCTGGATTGCTCTAAGGCAGAGCTTTCCAAACTTTTCGTGTTGGTGACAAACTTTATAGATATGCATCATTTCGTGACACACTCTTGCAGCAGGGCACAAGGCAGGCACTAGGACCTGCACAGAATCAAAGCAAGTTTGGAGTCAGCAAGGCACAAGGCAGGCACTAGGACCTGCATGGAATCCTGGCAGGGTTCGGAGGCAGCAGCAGCTGCAACACACCCAGACACTGCAGCCGACACACTAATGTGTCCCAACACACAGTTTGGAAAGCTCTGCTCTAACGGCTTGTTTGACTTCATTCCTTTTTAACTATTTGGATTAAGATTAGTAAGGTATAATACTAAATGCTTGGTTTTAGGTTTAATATGATTAAGATTGTTATCATTGTAGTATTATTAATTATAAGAGCAGACAATTTATATGCTTTTTAGTTTGATTTTTATTATAGTAGACAGAAATGTGCAGAATAGTGGTAGGAAGGAAACAATTAAATTAATGTTGCCTTTGGGGTGGAAGTTGATTAGGAGGTTTATATATTTTTTTCTTTTCTTTTTAATATAAGGGGAGGGGGAAATTGTATTTAGTGATTTTTATAATGTGCTAATGGAATGATTTATAGAAATAATGTGATTTTGGATTGAAATAGAGTAAGGGATTGATTATGGAAATTGTCGTATATTCTTGCTGTTAAAATTCAGAAGTCACCTCTCTATGTAATCTTTAAAAATTTCTTTCTTTTTGTGTTTTCATACCTTTTTAGTTTTTTTCTTTTTCTTTCTGTAGTTTTTTTATCCTTGCTTTAAATTTAATAAAATTCTTATTAAAAAAATAAAAAATAAAATAAAAAATAAAAACAATCAGTTAAAAGTGTCTCAAACTCAAGGGCTCCATTTCCTCATCTATTATTAGGACAAAATCTAGATTGGAGTTCTTGAATCTCTAAAGCTAACAGAAAATTACAATCGATCCAGGTCTGTTGTGCTGCCACTTCCCTGTCTGTTATCAACTGTTCCCAAATGTAGGTACCCATTTATACTTCAGCTTCCTACTCTCAAATTGTCCAGTGCAGAACTGATTCCTTTAAATTAGTATGTACATTAGAAACAAATATATACAATGATGCAGAGAATTTTAAAATTTAACATTCTGTAGGAACCAGAGCCTATTTTACTAGGATTTATGGACAGTCAACTAGAAAAGATTCATGGACGGATTGGTTTTATATATGGTAACTGCAGCGAGGCTACTATATGCACAAAGGTGGAAGAATACAGAAATACCTACAATGAAGGAGTTTACAGTGAAGATGGAAGAATTTGCTGAAAAGGCTAAATTGACTTGTCTTATTAGGGAAGGAACAACAATTACTTTTATAAAAGATTGGAAACCCTTTATGGAATTTTGCTGAAAATGGACAAAAATGAATTGAGGATTTCAGGATTTACTAATTAAAAAGGGGTTGTTTATGGGAAGAAGGGAAACTTGATATGTAATTTGGGAGAGTGGAAATTGTAATAATAATGTTTGTAACTGCTGCGAGGAAGATCAGAAGTCACTTCTTTAGATATTTTGCTTTTTCTTTATCTCTGTTTCACACTTTTCCTTTTAAATTTTATATTGTTTTCTTTTCTCTATTTTTTCCTTAAGTTTCTGTAGTTTTTTAAATTCTGTGTAATTTTTTTTCAATTATACACACAAACACACACACACACACCACTGAAGAGACAAGGATGACAGCACTCCCCATTTTTTTCCTACTACCCCAAGGTATTAACTTACATTAAGTCATCAACTGCAGGTAGCTTAGCTGCAGGTTTGACCATCTGCCACCCAGATAGATTGGATGTGAGAGGTATCAATTAGCACCCAGGTGTCAATTACATGCCTACCACACAAAGATGCTGAGGCATTTAGGGATAAATCAGTTCATGGCATCTGGTCCCATCACTTCCTGGCAAATAGAAGGGGAAGAAATGGAAGCAGTGACAGATTTTATTTTCTTGGGCTCCAAGATCACTGCAGATGGTGACTGCAGCCAAGAAATTAAAGGACGCTTGCTCCTTGGGAGGAAAGCTATGGCAAACCTAGACAGCATATTAAAAAGCATAGACATCACCTTGCCGACAAAGATCCGTATAGTTAAAGCTATGGTTTTCCCAGTAGTAATCTATGGCTGTTAGAGTTGGACCATAAAGAAGTCTGAGCGCCGAAGAATTGATGCTTTCGTACTGTGGTGCTGGAGAAGACTCTTAAGAGTCCCTTGGACTGCAAAGAGGTCAAATTAGTCAATCCTAAAGGAAATCAACCCTGACTGCTCATTTGAAGGAGAGATACTGAAGCTGACGCGCAAATACTTTGGCCACCTAATGTGAAGAGAGGACTCACTGGAAAAGACCCTGATGCTGGGAAAGACTGAAGGCAAAAGGAGAAGGGGATGGCAGAGGATGAGATGGTTAGATAGCATCACCGATGTAATGGACATTAATTTGAGTAAACTCCGGGAGACAGTGGAGGACAGGAAGGCCTGGTGTGCTATGGTCCATGGGGTCATGAAGAGGTGGACACGACTAAACGACTGAACAACAACAAGAACAAGAACTACAGAAGAGTGTGGAGATGAAGGATAAGTTGACTCCTGAAAAAATACAAAGGCTTGACTCCATCTGAATACAAAGAGACTGCTAAACAAAGGCTCACAGCACAGGCTACCATGCTAAGGAGATACACGAGAGAAGCAGAGGCCATGAAGGTAAATGCTCTGTTCTCCAAAGAACCATCCAAGGTGTAATCCCAACTGCAGTGCAACAAGTCCATAACAGCAGAGCCACCAACAGTAGAAACTGAACAGTACTGGAAGAATATATTGGAGAAAGAGAAGACACATAAAACCAGTGCAAAGTGGCTGCAGGACCTGAGAGAAGACTACAGCAATCTCCCAGAACAGGAACCAGTCACCAACACAGTAGCAGATATCCAACAGCGGGTCAAGAACATGAATAGCTAGATAGCACCTGGCCTGTATATGATTCACACCTACTGGCACTATACAAAGTCAACAGGACACTAAGGACCTTCCTCAGGGACTCAATGGGAATGTGGAAGACAATACTGGAAGTCAACTTAAGACAGGTCACACAAGGGGCCATCAAATGTGGCATATACCATGGTGATGCACTGTCCCCACTGCTGTTCTGCATAGGCTTTAACCCCCTCAGCCAGATAATCACAAGGACTGGATATGGATACAAGGTCAAGAGTGGAACTACCATCAGCCACCTCCTCTACATGGATGACATCAAGATGTATTCTAAGAGCGAATGAGACGTCAACTTGCTGATCCACCTGACACGGATCTTCAGCGAGGACATTGGGATGTCATTCGGACTAGGGAATTGTGGCTGGATGGTAGTAAAGAGAGGGAAGGTAGTTAAGACTGATGGGTGAACTTCCAGCAGGATACATAGCAGACATACAGACCAGCTAAGTACCTTGTTATACCAAAGTCACATGGAACCCATGAGGAGGAGGCAAGGAAGACAGCAACATTCAAGTACCACCAATGGATAAAAGAAAGAGCTGATAAGAAAAGACCTCTTGAGACAGGTCCTGAAGAGCCAGCTCAATGGGAAGGACAAGATTCACACCATCAACACGTACGCCCTGCCAGTCTTTAGATACCCTGCCGGTATAGTGAGCTGGCCAAAGGAGACCCAGAAGCTCCTCACAACGTCCTGAGGTTTCCACCCCAAGTACCCCAGAGACTGTACACGGGCAGGCAGGGTCTGGTGAGTGTCAAAGCATCCAGGAGTACATCAGTAGATGGCACTCTAAGATGAGCTGCTGAGAGAATGCCTCAGGCAGCAGGAGACATGGAAGAAAGATCAAGCAGAGGAAGTGGCATGGCAAGACAAGACCCTGCATGGGATGTACCATCGACAGATAGCTGAGGTGGCTGACCTTGGGAAATCCTACCAATGGCTGGAAAGGGCTGGACTAAAAGACAGCACTGAGCCACTGATCATAGCAGCACAAGAACAGGCACTAAGCACATGATCCATAGAAGCAGGGGTCTACCACACTAGACAGGACTCAAGGTGCAGACTGTGCAGAGGCCTAAGAGACAGTCCAACACATAGTGGCAGGGTGCAAGATGCAGGCAGGAACAGCATACACTGAACTGCACTACCAAGTGGCTGACACTGTGTACAGGAACATCTGCACAGTGTATGGGCTAGACCCTGTCAAGTCCAAATGGGAGATTCCACAGAAGGTTGTGGAGAATAACAGAGCTAAGATCCTGTGGGACTTCCAGATCCAGACATATATATATATACACATATAAATTTTAGAGAGAGAGACAGAGAGAGACAGAGAGAGAGACAGAGAGAGACAGAGAAAGACAGAGAGAGAGAATATATTATTAGTGTTTTCTTTAAATTCTCTGTCATCCTTGTTCTAGTAGGTGCTACTCCTGTTTTCCATTTGTTAATGGCCCAATAAATGTGATTGCATGAGGAATCTATTGTTTATTTCGGTCGTAGACCAGCACAGAAGAGCAACTAGGATCTGTGTCAGCCAGGGTAAATATGGATTCTGCACCCCCCACCCAGAAACATTCTATTTTGTCATTTTGGTGCCCCCCCCCAGCGCAGCACCTAGGGCACATGCACCGTTTGCCCCCTTCCCCCAGTTGCGGCCCTGGACCAGCATAAAACTAATAACTTAACAATTGCTGTAAAAAAGAAGTAAAAATAAATTATCATATTGATAGAATAAAATTAAGTAAAAGTAAATGTTATTAATATAAAATTACAAAATGCAGATATTAAAACCTGGGAGAGACCTATTAAATTACAATCAGTAGTTTAAATTCTATAGAAAACAAAGGTAGGTAACTATAGATAAAGACATAAGAAGTACTAGGATTTATAAAACTTTACAAGAATGTAAAGCCGTGCTAACTTATATTGAGTCTAATGCTTGCAGAAGCCCTACTAGGGATTGTTGGGATTATAACAGTGATGATCCAATCAACTGCAACAAGGAAATAACAAAACAAAATGAAACATAGGCTGGTATGTGTATATTGTATTTAAAGTGAAAACAAATTGGGGGGGGGGGAGAAAAGGAGAGAGGTTATAGAATATACTGATTTATGGGAACATAGGTAAGGCTCAGGATCACCTCACTCAGAGGAATTGTTTGCGTTTGATCATAGCTCTAACACAAAACTGGGCCACACTCTCTGAAATCCCTGCCTCCCGGTCAGCTAGCAAGAGACTAAGGTAATCAGTCTCCAACCTGCCCGGATATTGTATTATAAATGGGGAAATATAAATGTCTTGTAGGTTTCTATAAAAAAGGTAATGCAGCAACAGATGACCATTTCGGCGGAAAGGTTATATTACATACCAAAAGAGGTGCAGCTCTTTCCTTGTGGTGAGAGGGAAATTGAAACCAAAGCCCAATATACTGGGGAACACACACACACACACACACACACACACACACACACACATTTTGAGATTATAATTCATCCATATCAATTCAGTAAATTCCATGAAAACTATTGATTCATCTGATCATTTAAATTAATGAAGCATACCTACGATGGCTCCTCCATTGCCGTTCTGCTCATCAGTTCCCACTACTGAACTCCTTCTACTTAGAAATTATTTTCTAAGTTGGAAATCTGTTTTCTAATATTATTTACTAAATTTTGAGAATTATTTTCTAAAATTAAAAAAGCCTCTCTCCTCCTGAAAGTCAAATCCATTATACTATTTCTTTGCTCACTCGCTGGATCATCACCTTGTTGTGGTGAGTGGGCTTGTGTGTTCCCAATGAACCCTGTGAGTGAAGCCGTCGGGAGTCATGTACTCCTGGTAGGGTCACCCATGGCGGTAAGGTCCTGGGGGAGGAACCAGACAAAGAATGATCCAAGAAAGTCCTCAACGGTAGAACAGGCGGAAGATAACAAGGTGTATTGTTACAACGGCTGCAAAGGCGGATGAAGGCTGCAGCAGACAAAAGGTCACCAATCGTCATGGTATCCATGCCATTAGATTAGAGCCTTTTTCTGTGAAGGTTGTGTGCTGATCGTTGTGCACCGATCTCCAAACATAAAACAAATTCACGCACAGGCGTCTTCCAACCACACCAAACCCAAAACAACCTCAAAATATTTCTGTTTCATAAATTTCATTTGAGTCTCTATTTCCTGTACCAAAATCATCGATATTTGTTTTTGTAAAAAATTAATTTGAGTTATCAATGTATTATCCATTGGTTTATCCCTCAGACATTTCTCTTTTCTTTTAATTTCATCCAAAATCAATTGGATTTTTTCTCGCTTCTTTCTCCTCATTTGAGCATTATATTGAATGAAATAACCCCTCATATAAGCTTTACTTGCGTCCCAAACAATTTGAGTACTAGTGTCCTTATTTAAATTCAATAAAAAAATATTCTCTTAGCCTTTTCTTACATGTATCAACAACGTCTTCTTTCCGAAAGACTGACTCATTTAGTCTCCATCAGAATATATTCCTTTTCCCTTTGATAGTTAACAATACAGGGTTATGGTCTGATAAAGTTTTAGGTAATATTTCAACCTTGTTGACATCCACCATTAAACTTTTAGAAATCAAAAACATATCTATTCTAGAAAATGATTTATATCTCTCTGAGTAATATGTATTTTCTTTAGAGTTCCCATTCATAAGTCTCCAAATATCTTGTAAATCCAACATGTCTTTCAAATCAAAAAATGTTTGGGGTAGTTTTCCCTGAGTGGGTTTCACATTTTTTTGCGAATGTCTGTCTTCCATTGGGAGAATCACCCCATTCCAGTCACCCATAAGACACCAATTCTCATATGATAAGTCCAAAAGTTTATCCATCAAATTCTTATAAAATAGTCATTTGTCAAAATTTGGAGCATAAAGTCCAACCATCAATGTTTTAGTCCCTTGTATATTTACTTCCACTGCTATATACAGTATCTTCCTTCATCGTCAGTCAATATTAACTTTGGATTCAATTTTTGTTGTATATACAAAACTAACCCCTTAGTTTTTTTGATCCAGCTGAAATGAATTCTTCTCCTAATTGTTTTTGAATCAAATACTTAATGTCTTTTTTACAAATAGGAGTCTCTTGTAGACAAATTATATCCAATCTCAATTTTTTCAGAAAATGAAAAATTTTCTTTCTTTTTTGGGGGGAATTCTCCCCATTGATATTCCATGTTAAATATTTATAGTCCATAATGTTTTAGTATTTAAAAGTTCTTTCTTAAATCCACTCCAGAAGCTCCCATCTCCGATAAATCTTCACTCTTTTCCTTATCTTCAGATGTCTCTCTCTTTTCCTCCAAAATTTTGGATGCATCACTCATGTCTGTTTTATATTTCTCTAAAAATGCTTTTGCCTTTAAAATGGAAGTTATTTTAAATCTTTGCTGTTTAAAAGTAAAAGATACTCCCTCTACTCTTTCCCATCTAAATGGTATATTGTTTTGTTTTAATTTATCTGTGAAGAAGGAGTATTCTTTTCTTTTTCTTAATATTCTTAGGAGGACTTCTTTTAGAACAATTATGTCCTTCCCTGCTATATTCAATCTGGTATTGTAGTGTTTCTTCAGAATTTGCTCTTTTGTAACTTTCCTCACAAAGTATATCAATATATCTCTTGGCACCTTTTTTTCTCTAGCATAACGTGAATTGACTCTAAAGATTTTATCTATTTCAGAATCAAGATCTTGTTCTACCATCTCTAAAAATTGGGCTAAAGCACCAACTATATTTTCTCTCGTGTTCTCATTTGATTTTTCTGGAACTCCTCTCAATCTCAAAATAAATTCTTTCTCTCTCATTTCTACTAGTGCGATAGGATCTAAATTATATTCCATATCTTTGGTAATAGATTCTGATTTAGTCTCTAGTTTTTGAACCTGTCCTTGTGTCTCTTTAAGTTTCCCTGATAGATTATTCACTACCTCCTTGACATTCTGTATTTCTTTTCTGAATTCCTGTTTTAAATCTTCTTTCATAGCTTCCATTTTTTTGTCTACTTGTTGGCCTAAATTGTCTATTTTTTGTCCATTTTTTATCTAGGGAAGCAATTGAGTCTTCCATCTTTTTCTCTAAGGTAACAATAGAGTCTTCCATCTTTTTCTCTAAAGTAGCAGTTGAATCATCCATTTTTTTATTCAGTGCTGTAATCGCATCCAATATTTTTTTCATATCTGATGTTGGTGGTTCTGAAGACGTTGCAGTGGGGTCTGTGGACATGCTTCCAGTCTCTTTCTCCTTTTCCTTGTCTCTGTCTCTCTTCACCCTGGCAGCCACAGTCGCCATGCTGTATATAGTGTTCCTTTAAAGATAAAAAAAGACCTGAGGAAAAGGGAAACAACAACAAGCTACCAAAAAAAAGGGGAAAGGGGAAAATGGAGTAGGAATTATTAAAAAAAATATATTAAGTAAAAATCCAAAAAGTAAAAATAAAACTGACTTTTCATAGTAGTTGTCATAAGAAAAAAACAATTTGTACTTTAGTTAACTCAAGAGTCCTCACATAAAGAAAATAAAAGATAAGAATACTGCAGATGTTCCCTTTAACTGTAGTAAAAATATCTTTGAAAACAGTAAACAGTCCAGGATTTCTCAGGCAAGTTTATGTCCACAAATCCAACCAGAGAGAAAAAAAAAAGGAGGAAAGGCTTCAATTCTCTAACTGTCTTTGTTCTACAAAAAGCAAGCAATTATAATCCCAAAAGAATAGGAAAAATCCAAATGATATACAAGACATAGGCATTCAAAAAGTATCTTTTATATATTCCAAATAATATTCAAACAGCTTACAAAAAAAATGCAGCCTCAAAATAAAAAAAGGAGTTTAAATCAGCAAACCATTAATCCACTAAAGTTCAAAGTCCAGAGAAGGCAAAATAATTCAAATTAAGCAATTGAACCATTCATCAATAGGCAATGTCACTTTAGCTTCAAGTAAAGTCAATTAATCTTTAAGCTTCCACTGTTTTCCCAAATTTCCTTGGCAAGAAAGTTATAAAAACACCAGCATTATTAATCACGTCCATAGAAAGATCTTAGTGGATAATAGGCAAATTTTAATTAACAAAAAACAATCATAAACTGTTGACTAAAAGGTTGAGTTTTAGGTGCTACTTATCTTTAAAGGATTCACGGCTTTCTGCAGAGCAACGATGTCCCTTCCAGTCACTTTCGCCACGTCAATTTCCTTTTCCCCGTGGTGGAAATACAGGGATTGGGAAAGAGCGGCGATTCCAGCGACCCTAAAACAAATTCACGCACAGGCGTCTTCCAACCACACCAAACCCAAAACAACCAAAAGTCCCATGGCGATTGACAAATGGCAACGGGGGCAGGACTGTTAAATCCGGAAGCTCCTAGTCATGGACCAGCACATGGGCGGTGGATACGGATTCAGTCACCCTGACTCAAGGATCGAGGCAGTTGAGTAGTTCAGCAGCTGTATCCACGACTGAGCAGCCCTATTTAGGATCCACTCTGCTCACCCCATATGGGGAGGGGGCTAGAAAAGGTGCCCTAAACATAGTCTGCCTCATTTTCTCCCTGATTGGATTACCGCGACCAGTGGGGTCACCATCTAGCGGTCGTAAAAAACACATGAATTTTGGAACATGGAATATACGGACACTGCAAGACAACATGGATAGTGAACGACCTGAAAGTAGGACTGCCATTATTGCAAGGGAGCTGAGACGTTTTAATATTGATATAGCAGCACTCCAAGAATCTCGAAGAGCAGGAGAATGACAGTTGAAGGAAGAAAAAGGAGGTTATACCTTCTTTTGGAAAGAACTGCCTGAACAAGAACGACGAATACATGGGGTAGGCTTTGCTATCAAAAACGAACTTGTGAAGCTCTTGTCAGAAGTTACCACTGGGATTAACAAACGACTCTCAACTCTCCGAATAAAACTCGCCAAAAACCAACAGGCAACTATCCTAAGTGCTTACGCACCAACACTAGATGCAGATGAGGATATCAAGGAAAAATTTTATACCCAGCTGGACACCATCTTATCAGAGATACCAAAGGAGGATAAAATTATCCTCCTGGGTGATTTCAATGCAAGAGTTGGGCGTGACTTTGATTTGTGGCCAGGGATCATTGGGAAAGAAGGAGTTGACAACAGCAACATGAATGGAATCTTACTTCTGACCAAATGTGCAGAGCATAACGTTGTCATTACTAACACACACTTTCGCCAGAAAAATAAATTCAAAACATCATGGAAGCACCCACAGTCAAAGCACTGGCATCTTTTAGATTATGTAATTGTCTGTGCTAGAGATCGCCATGATGTACTTCTCACCAGAGCCATGACGAGCGCTGATGACTGCTGGACAGACCATCGATTAATTCGATCCACGATGGCCATAAAGATTGTCCCTCATCGTAGGCTCCAAGGAAGAAAACCAAGGCGTAAAATGAATACACTGGCCCTTCAAGATTCTATTAAACGAGCTTGCTTTCAATCAACTCTCAAGGAACATCTGCCTATGGAACTTCCTGAAAATGTTGAGGAACACTGGATTAAATTGAAGACTTCTATTATTTCAGCCTGTGAACAAACTATTGGATACCAGACTAAGAGACATCAGGACTGGTTTGATGAGAACGATAGTGAGATTGAACATATTATTGACAAGGAAAGGAAAGCCTTCCAGATATGGCAAAAAGATATTAACTGTGCCGTTAAGAAAAAAATCTATGCCAGTGCAAAGGCAGAAGTTCAAAGAAGAACTAGAGAACTTAAGAACATATGACGGATAAAAAAAGCCCAAGAAACCCAACATTTTGCAGATGCTCATGATGCACGGGGCTTTTTTAATGCCATAAAGGCCATCTATGGACCAACAAACCATGGTACAAATCCCTTACGCTCAGTAGATGGTGCTAAACTTCTAAAGGACAAAGAGTCTATTGCACTGCCCTGGAAAGAGCATTACTACAATCTCCTTAATCATCACTCTACTGTGGCTGATGAAGTCTTCTTGCAAATCCCGCAAAAACAAATAAGAGATGAGCTTGCAGTACCCCCTAGTTAGGAGGAAGTCAGTAAAGCCACTAAACAAATGAAAAATAACAAAGCTAGTGGACCTGATGGGGTTCCTGCTGATGTCTTTAAAGAAGGCGGGCCTGAACTTACACAACAACTTCATAAGCTCATCGAAAAAATCTGGATGAGGGAGGAGATTCCAGCAGACTTTAGGGATGCCATATTTATCACTCTCTTTAAAAAGGGTGATAGAACAGACTGTGGAAACTATTGAGGCATCTCCCTTCTAGCCACAGCAGGCAAAATCCTGGCAAAGATCATCGCAAACCGTCTCCTATCTGTATCAGAAGACATCCTCCCTGAAACGCAAAATGGCTTCTGCCCTTCCAGGGGAACAGTGGATATGATCTTCACTGCACGACAGCTTCAAGAAAAATGCAAGGAGCAAAACCACCCTCTGTACATGGCGTTTATTGATCTGACTAAAGCTTTTGATACTGTAAATCGTACTGCTCTCTGGACCATCCTTCTGAAAATCAGATGCCCTGATAAATTTGTGAACATCTTGCGGTTACTCCATGACGACATGATGGCAACAACCCTGAATAACAATGGCTCTCAAAGCGATCCATTTAAAGTGGAATCCGGCGTTAAACAGAGATGTGTTTTGCTCCAACCTTATTCGCTATCTTCATCGCTATGATTATACACCTTGTTGAAGAGAAACTTCCTACTGGTGTAGAAATTATATATCGAACAGATGGAAAGCTTTTTAATCTTAGTAGGCTGAAAGCAAAAAATAAGGTAATTACAACTTCTGTTATAGAACTTCAATATGCTGATAATAACGTAGTCTGTGCACACTCTGAGGAAGATCTTTAAACTATCCTAAATATCTTTGCAGAAGCATATGAAAAGCTCGGCCTCTCGATTAACATTAAAAAAACCAAAGTGCTTTACCAGCAAGTTCAAACCAATCCCTCTGCAGCGCCATCAATCCAGCTTAAAGGTGTGTCACTAGAAAATGTCGACCACTTTTCTTATCTCGGCAGCCATCTATCTACAAAAGCCGACATCGACGCTGAAATTCAGCATCGCCTGAGCTCTGCGAGTGTAGCTTTCTCCCGAATGAAGCGTAGAGTGTTTGAGGATCGGGACATTCGCAGGGAGACCAAAATGCTTGTTTACAAAGCCATTGTACTACCAACCCTTCTGTACGCCTGTGAAACATGGACCCTCTACAAACACCACCTCCAACTTCTTGAAAGATTCCATCAACGCTGCCTCCGAAAAATTCTGCAAATTACTTGGGAAGATAGGCGGACTAATTTTAGCATATTAGAAAAAGCGAAAACCACCAGCATTGAAACAATGATCATCCAACATCAACTTCGCTGGACCAGTCATGTTGTTCGAATGCCTGACCATCGTCTTCCAAAGCAGCTACTTTACTCCCAACTTAAGAATGGAATACGGAATATTGGTGGACAGCAAAAGAGATTCAAAGATACTCTCAAAGCTAATTTAAAAAAATGTAATATCAGCATTGAGAACTGGGAAGCCCTA
Organism: Charina bottae; assembly: GCA_023362775.1. Taxonomy (NCBI): domain Eukaryota; kingdom Metazoa; phylum Chordata; class Lepidosauria; order Squamata; family Charinaidae; genus Charina; species Charina bottae. The sequence goes on from JALMGJ010000011.1 coordinate 11,587,596, forward strand.
ACTCATGAGCGTTTCAATTGGAGGTCAGCCTTTATTAATGGCGCTATGGACTTTGAAGAAGCACGAGTACAGGGCGAAAGGGAGAAAAGAGCTAAAAGGAAGGCACGTGAGGCAAACCCTCATCATGACCGTCTCCCACACGGAAACCTATGCCCTCATTGTGGGAGGTTGCGCGGATCCAGAATTGGCCTTTATAGCCACTGTTAAAATTTTACCTTTGGAAGACAATCTTACTCGGCTACGAGTGATCGCCAATGATGATGAATGATGATGACTATTTCTTTGACACTGAAATGAAAGAGAAAATGTATTGGACATGTTCATGTTACATTCTCTGTTTTTATTGCTGTAGTAGTTGGTAATATTTCCATTGGTTAATCACCCATTAAAAGTTACTGAATGAGGAAGTGTTATATGCTACAAAAAGATGTTGATTTAAAATTTGTAGATTCATTGGTTTCATGATGTCCATGGAAAGTATTGTCTCATTTGATCATTTCAAATAATGAAGCATACCCAAGATGGGGCCTTTGTATGTGGAGGCCAGAGTAGTTGATCTTATTGCCACCACAAAGGCCCTGAAAAAATTGACATTGATGAGAAAATTGAATGGAACTTGCTTTAGTTAAAAATGAAACTGACTATTTTGTTAAGAGAGTGGAACCAACCATCCATTATGAATGTCTTCCCTCCTTCCCTCCCTCCCTTATAGCTTCATTCCTTTCTGAGAAGTGTCTTATTCAACAACAGTGTTGGTGAAAAGGTCACTTTTGACAAAAATGGGGAATTTATTGCAGGATTTGATATTATCAACAGGATCACATTCCCAAACCAGTCCTTTCTTAAGATTAAAGTTGGAATTATAGGTCCCACAGCTCTCCCACACAAGTTCTTCATTATCTCTGTGGATTCCATCACATGGCCAGGATTTCATCAGGTTAGATCTTTCCCATTTTATTTAAGTAGCATTAAAAAAAATCTCTGTTGATGGAAGTTCTATGCTGTTATTATACAATGTTATCATGAGGCCTAAGAGCAGAGACATCACACTGATAACAAAGATCAGCATAATAGGGGCGCGGTAGCTCAGTGGGTTAAACCGCTGAGCTGTTAGTCTGCCGACCATAAGGCCGGTGGTTCAAATCCGCGTGGTGAGGTGAGCTCTCGTCACTAGCCCCAGCTTCTGCCAACCCAGCAATTTGAAAGCTAAGGCAAGTAGATAAATGGGTACCACTTACATGAGACAATATGCTGGCGTCCTTTCGGGGGGTCGCCCTCTGACCAAAGAAGAAGATCTGGAGAATCCCATGGATGGCGGCTGAGGACGGCGGCAGAGGACGGCGGATCCCGATTAACAACTTCCAGGACATCAGCAGTCGGCTCAGAAGCGAGGTATTCTGGGGCATGTAGTTCCGATTCCTGCGGAAGAAGAGTCGGTTCCCTCACCCCCTCCCTAATCGCGTGGTACATTGTTAATATATATGAGATGTATAATATATATGAATTGTAATGATTGTAAGCCGCCTGTAGTCCTCTGTCTAGGGAGGGGATAGGCAGGGTATAGATACGTAAATAAAATAAAATAAAAAAATAAAAAAATAATCAAAGCAATGGTACACCCCGTAGTAACCTATGGCTGTGAGCTTTGGACCATAAGGAAGGCTGAGCGAAGGAGGATAGATGCTTTTGAACTGTGGTGTTGGAGGAAAATTCTGAGAGTGCCTTGGACTGCAAGAAAATCAAACCAGTTCATACTCCAGGAAATAAAGCCAGACTGCTCACTTGAGGGAATGATATTAAAGGCAAAACTGAAGTACTTTAGCCACATAATGAGAAGACAGGATACCCTGGAGAAGATGCCGATGCTAGGGAAAGTGGAAGGCAAAAGGAAGAGGGGCCTACCAAGGGCAAGATGGATGGATGATATTCTGGAGGTGACGGACTCAACCATGGGGGAGCAGGGGATGGGGATGGCCGACAGGATGTCTCTGCTCTTAACTATTTTACTGATATTTGTCATTGCAAATATCCTCCCAAGAAGTAAACGTCTTCTGATTTCCAGGCTGCAGTCAGCCTCTGCAGTAATCTTTGCGCCTTGCACCAGGTGCAAGGTCACACAGCCACCCTAGAAACATATTTAAGGATTCCCTTACTAACTTTACTCAGACTGAAGAAGCTCCTTGGATAAGGAGTGAAACGTTTCTACTGAGAAAATAGAAATCCAGTTGACATGATTCAAGCCACAGACTAAATATGTATATTTTAAAAATACCTTCCCCCCCTTGTTACAGACCATTCTCTTCCCTTCTAAAGTGGACCTGAGAAGTTTCTTTTCAAGTCATGTTACTAATTTCCTTAGCTGAAGAGAGAAAAACTTCAGATATATAATTATCTTCTCTACAATTATCAAATTAACTATGATGCCCAGTATGTCTTCTCCAGATCCCTGGGGCCAAGTTGATGCTATTATTCACCACAACAATAAAAGCTGGATCTGAAGACACTGAATGCTTTCTCAGTTTCACCACTGATGAAGAAGACAGTAGCATTTTGTCTTCAAACGAGCTTGTCAGGACATTGTATTTGGGCATGCTCAGACTACAGTTATAGGATTATGTCTTTTATAAAACTCTGCTCAACCCTTGTTGTTGATATTTTTTCATAACCGATTTCCAGTTGGAACCATTAAACCAATTTCTGCCAGATATTCAGAAGTGGCAAACAAGTCAAGCAAGGTTCTATCACAGAATTGAGTGATATCAGACTGTGCTATGCAGACATTTGAATGCCAATGCAGAAGAGAAAACTGGTATGCAGCAGAAGAATTTCATGCAAGGTGGTGGTAATCACAGTGTCATTACTAGTATCAATGCCTCAAGCAGTGTGTAAGCTTTCTGGTGTTAACTGCAATATTATTGAGCCTCCCCCGATTCTTCACAAGTACTCTCAGCCTGGAGATATCACCATTGCTGGCATTATGTCCCTAGTCTACACTTTTTCCAGTCCAATTCTCTTTGACTGTCACCCTTCTGATGAACTTCAAGATGAAGTGATGTAAGTTTCCCATTCATTCTGTGAAATGAATTCTCGCCCAAGATTCATTCACATGACACACGGGGCAATTTACTTCAAACTGTCAGAATATATAACATTCACATATGCCTTCATCTTCATTAACAGGCACTTATAACTTTTTTTCTCATTTGGTTAGTTACTCAGTTAGTTATTCAATTTCTGGCTGCTCAACTTACAGTGTGACTTTTTATTATTATTATCAAGTGTCAGGTTTCTAAATGATATGCTAATGTTACAATAATCAATGAACAAATTAGTTGAACAACTATGTCTAACTATTCTAATTCAATGTTCCTGGGCAAGAGGTACTGGAATGTTCATATGGTTCCAGTTTAAGTTACCTGTTTGTAATATTCACTTAAATCTAAAGGTCCTATAGCCAGAAGTCACTTTTTTCACTGACTTCAAACTACTAAAATAGCTGCTGTAGTTTGGATGCAAACCCCTTTTTTGAAGTTGGTTTGGGGAACATGAATTCATCTGAACCAAAACAAAGTGTAGATTCCAAGCCAAAGCCAATTTCTTTTTTCTGAAGTGCAGAGAAAACAAAAGTCATGTTAGCTAATTTTATTTTTTATTTCCCACAATCATAGCCAAATATACTTTATCAAATAATAATAATAATAATAATAATAATAATAATAATAAGTCAATTGCAAAAGGCAGCTTTACTTGGAGCAGCTTACATCCTGTGATGATACCTTTAATATTATTAAACAACAACATCCGCCTATCCCACGTCCTTGGGAAGGACTCTATAGGTGGACAAAAATGCCAAATCCAGTCTAAATACTGTATCTGGCTGACTGTGTGACCAACCATAATAACTTTCATGACAGCGTTCTCTTTCAGAGTTACCAGTATGTTCTAGCCCTGGTGTTTGCTGTAAAGCAGATCAATGAAAACCTCCAGATCTTACCCAACCTCACTTTTGGGTTCAACATCTATAATAGCAATTTCAGTCCAAGCAGGACCTTCCTGGCCTTGATGGAGCTTCTCTTCATGCACAGCACATTCACCCCAAACTACAAGTGTGGCTTTGGGAACATTCCTGTAGCAGCAATTGGGGGACCTGACATCTGCCTCCATGTAGCAAGCTTTTTGTGCATCTACAAAACTCCACAGGTAATCCAAGGTTCATAGAATATAAATATTCATCAGTTCACATGAAACAACTCTGTCATGATTATTTGGAAGCCCTCTTTTACTTTGGAAATGGGAAAGGTGAAGTAAAGGAACATAGGAAATCTTTTAATATCCTGATAGGCATTCGGGCTTTAGAAATCCCATTCTGAAGCATTAGTTTTGAAGGATTTGTACAGTATCTATATGCGGCTTCATATTTCTGAAACAAAATAAACATAATCATTCATTTTCAGAAATGGATACTGTTACTTTCTCCCAAGTTTCTTTCTTTTTTTCTTTCTTTCTTTCTTTCTTTCTTTCTTTCTTTCTTTCTTTCTTTCTTTCTTTCTTTCTTTCTTTCTTTCATACACACACACACACACACACACACACACACACACACACACACGGTCTTATTTAGAATATCTGCAAAATGTCAGAATAACATTTGTCCAATTGATTCCTAAATGGGTTACCCTCATTGCATTTGGCCCACATATAACATTAAAGCCTGCTGCAATCAATATGTATACTGTAACACACTCATGTTCATAATCAATAGTATGCTTCTGAAGCATCCTGGTGATGAGTTTCTGCTGCAGCATCTCACTAGCTTTCTATGTATCCCGGCATCTATGCAGACACCCAAACTAGCTTTGTACTAAATCTCTGTTCTATGCTTTGTTGATCACAAGCTGAGAATAAGAGATAGTTTAGGTTCTCATAGGAAATAGCTCTGAATATTAGGCAGCAGTTGTGAAGCTGGCAAAAGGGAAATCTTAAAACACCCATGCTGGCCTATCAACATCAGGGACCATTCTGAGAAGAAGAAGCATGGTTATGAAGGGAATGACTAGTACTTAAATAGTTAAATGTATGTAGACAGTTCTAGTGGCTTTCAATGTGGCCTTTCTCTAAATCCAGAGAAAGTGTGGATAGTGGTCCCAAAACACATTGGAGCTTCTTATAAGTCCAAAGGCACATCTCTTTCTGAGCAGGGGAAACTCTACAAAGTTTTTTGAGGGTAAGACATGGGTGAAGACTCACCAAAGAAGAAAGGAGCCAAGATCACCAACAAAGGTGACACAGAGTGTCAGTCAGAGGATAGATGGAAGAAAGAAGACAAAATCTTACCTGTCAGAGATCATCAGTAAATCCAGGCAGCTGCTAAATCTAGATTGAAATAATAGGAATAGTATTTAGCAATACAGAGGGGTGCGTATATGCTAGTTACACACATATGTTAAGTTCATATCACAATTGGCTAAGTGAAGCTCACTTAGATTTGTTCTGCATCTAAAAATTAGAGAGCTGACATAAAGTTTGATACTTTTTAATTAGAGTGTTAGGCTATCAATCAGGAGGAGGAACTGCTGGCAAAAGAATGCAAAACCATTTATAAGGCTTGAAGACAGGAAAGAGAAACTACTTAAATGTCTGATAAATCTTGGCTGAAATTGCTTCTTAAATTACTTTAAGTGAAAAACACTGGGGTTCAAGCCTAGAAATCTGTGGGGTCCTGTCTCTTTCAATCAGATGAATCTTGAACTCAGGTATGTACCCCATCACAATCCTGATACATAAATACTTATTAAAAGATGACCATTTGAAACCCAGGTTGGAGCTTGTTGATATTTAGGAAGAAACAGTGGAATTTGGGAAATGTATCTTTATTGTAACTAAAGGATGGACAAAGAAGCACAGTTGTTGCTGTTATTCTTGTTGTTGTTTTGGATTTCCACTAGCTCACATATGGCTCTGCTCCAGCAATGAATAAAGAAACCCAAGGTGTTTTTTTACAACAAATGTTCCCAAACGAGGCCCTGCAACACCAAGGAATCCTCCAGTTACTGCTGCATTTTAGATGGACATGGATGGGAGTTCTTTACATGAAAGATGATGCAGGAGAGAAGTTTGTATGGGATGTACTCCCCATGTTTTCTCAGCATGGAATTTGCTTTGATTTTATAGAAACTTTTTCCACCCCAGATTTTTACAGTGATTTTACAGAAATGATGGATGAAGTGCTTGAAATATGCAAAACTGTCGTGAGAAGCACAGCCAATGTGGTAATTGCGTATGGTGAGATTCAGCTTATGACATTTTTAAAATTGTTTCTCAGTTTTTCAGAATTGGAAGACATACCAGTGAGTAGCAAAATCTGGGTTATGCCTGCACAAGTGGATTTTGCATCAGTATCCGTTAACAAAAAATGGGATATAGGTTTCCTCCATGGTGCTTTATCCATCTCAGTTAACTCAAAGGAAGTGTTTGGATTCCAGGAATTTCTTCAAAGCAGAAATCCAACCACAGAACCATGTGATGGATTTATCAGAGATTTTTGGGAGCAGGTGTTTGATTGCTCATTTCTCAACTCTAAAAAGAATATAGAGTCTGAGAGCATTTGTACTGGAGAAGAGAAATTGGAGACTCTTCCTAGTTCTGCTTTTGAAATTAGCATGAGTGGCCACAGCTACAATGTGTACAATGCTGTCTATGCTGTGGCACATGCTTTGCAGTCAATGCATTCCTCTAAATCCAAGAGAAGAAATTGGATGGATTTCGGGAGACAGAAATTTCAGGACATACAATTGTGGCAGGTAATGTCTAGAACAGAGACTTCAGGAAAACGAATATTTTCTATGATTATAAATTCTAACTTTAAAACCATGTAAAATTCCTCTAAGGAAATGGGTGCTGTAGTATTTAAATGGTTGATTTTTTTGAATATTTCATCTGCAAAAGAATTCTATTGGTATATGGCAGGCTATATAAGATAGATAGATAGATAGATAGATAGATAGATAGATAGATAGATAGATAGATAGATCCCCAGTGATAGATAGATAGATAGATCCCCAGTGATAGATAGATAGATAGATAGATAGATAGATAGATAGATAGATAGATAGATAGATAGATAGATAGATCCCCAGTGTTTATAGTACTATTGAAAAGTACACAGTAAACCATTACATCAACATTCATTTTTTTAATATTTATTTTTATTGCTTTTAAAATAATAACAGAAAAAAAGCAACAAAACAAAGAAAATCATGATAGAAATACATACATTATAAAAAGTTTAAAACTTTAAAAAAGTAAAAAAATGAAAAAAGTAAAAAAGAAACTATAATATATCATTATAACAGTTTCAATTCTATCTATACTTATCTAATGCAAATAATATGCAAGTATAAATATATTTATTTCTAATTCACTTATATAACTATCATGCTTTTTTTGAGCTACTGTATTTTATATGAATGAGTCCCATATATCATTATACTTGTCCACACAAAGTCTACATCTATAGGCAACCCACTCATAGGTGGCAAGTGTAATCAGGTCTTTGATCCATTGAGTGAATGAGGCCATACATTTGTCTATCCAATGCTGCAATATCAGTCTTTTAGTCATAGTAAGAGCACAGATAATCCATTTATGTTGTCCAGTTGTCAAATTCCATGTACCAGGTATGCAACTCAAGAGAATATTATACTCTGAAAATTATAGCATTTTTTGCAGCCACATTTATATAGTCCACTACAAAAATGTAGTAAGTATAGGACATAGTAAAAACATGTGTTTTAAAGAAGCATTATCCTTATTACATCTCTAACAGAATGCTCTCTTATCCTTTTCTATGCAAACATAGTAGAGTCCATTAAATTCTAAATATTATTTTTTGTTCTATAAGTTATAATTTAAGGTCCATTGACCCTCTTGCTATAGAAATCAAGATACTCTCCCATTGTCTAGGCAATATAGGAACCTCTAATCCTTTATTCCACTCATTTCTTAGCATCTTCATATTAAATTGATTTATTGATAACAAATATCTATAAAAACTAATAATAGGATTTTTTAGTCTAAAAGGATTTAACAAGTTGTTCTAGAATCTTAGCTGTTTCAGAAGCTGAAAATGCTGCTGGTCCAAACAATGTTGTTAACAAATATTGTAGCTGTAAATATTGCCATTGGGTTACATCTGATAGATGATTTTTTTGTTGTTTATTCGTTCAGTCGTTTCCGACTCTTCGTGACTTCATGGACCAGTCGACGCCAGAGCCCTCTGTCGGCCGTCACCATCCCCAGCTCCCCAATGGTTGAGTCCGTCACCTCCAGAATACCATCCATCCATCTTGCCCTTGGTCGGCCCCTCTTCCTTTTGCCTTCCACTTTTCCTAGCATCAGCTTCTTCTCCAGGGTATCCTGTCTTCTCATTATGTGGCCAAAGTACTTCAGTTTTGCCTTTAATATCATTCCCTCAAGTGAGCAGTCTGGCTTGATTTCCTGGAGTATGGACTGGTTTGATCTTCTTGCAGTCCAAGGCACTCTCAGAATTTTCCTCCAGCACCACAGTTCAAAAGCATCTATCTTCCTTCGCTCAGCCTTCCTTATGATATTTATCTCTTAATACAGCATATGTTAAAACTTCATCATCATCTATCAGTTGGTCCAAAGTCAATATCCCTGCTTCCATCCAATTTTTTTTCCATATCACCATCTTTTTCCCCAATTTTTAATGTCCCCTTTGGGGGAGATGGTGCAGTGATAGAAATTGAAAAATAAATAAATAAATAAATAAATAAATAAATAAAATGTCAGGTTTCCCCATAAAATCAATTTAGCATGAGAAAGGGGGTTAATTTTTTTAAATTAGACATTACAATCCATAGTTTTCTCACTGATTTGTTTCCACAGATACTAGAGTTCTAGTATATTTAGTTCCTAGTACTGTTCATCCAACCAAATATTCTATGTATGTATATTCCGAAGTTGCCCAAATCAGAAAATTAACACCAATTGTTGGCTTCCAGTATTTAATACGTGACAATAGGTTAGCTTGATGATATACTGTAGCTCCAGATTCGGAAAACTAAATCCTCCTTCATTCATTGGTAATTGCATTTTCTGTAGGGATATTCTTGGAATCAAAGAATCCCATAACAATTTTCTAAACAAAGAATTTATTTTCTGAAAATATTTTCCAGATATATGAACTGGAATTCCTCTCAGAATATAAATTAATCTGGGAAAAATATTCATTATTTACCTTTTCCCAAAGGGTGAGGTTTAATGACTCCTATCTATCAAAACTGAAGAAACCTCTTTATATAATTTATTTATATTACATATTACTAACTGAGTTATATCTTTTGGTATGTACATACCTAAATATTTGATGGATTCTGTACAAATGCAGAATTGATATTAAATGGATGGGTAACTAAATTTTCACCTATTGGCATCAATTCTGATTTGGACCAACTAACAGAATATCCTGCTATTTTACTAAAAGCATCTATCATTTGAATCAACACTGGAATAATAATGTGAGGTTTAGAAATAAACAGAAGAATGTCATCTGCAAATAAAACCAATTTGTGTTCAACTGAATAATGTACTACTCTTTAGATCTCCCTATGTTGTCTAACAGCACAATCCAAGGGTTCCACGCAGATATTCAGAAGCAAGGGTGAAAGTGGACATCCTTTTCTAGTTCCTCTGAATAGTGGGAAAGCAGCAGAAAACATGTCATTAACTTTTAATTTAGATGTAGGCAACTCATGTAATGTCATGATCCATTTTATGAATTTCAAAGGAAATCCGAACCTGTTTAGTACAGCAAACATGTTCTGTCTATATATTTTGTCAAAGGCTTTTTCAGCATCTAATCATAAAATTATAAATTAGTCTTTATTTTTATTCAAGTCTATTAAATCTACAACTAACCTAATGTTGTCTGCTGCTTGTTGTCCTGTTCCAACTAAGACCCAATGCAGGAAGGGGTGATATAACAATCTTCATTTACAATAATGTACACAATAATGCTTAAATAAACGGATTGTCCTTACGCATGATTGTACTAACCCGATGTCGGCTCGAGCGCGGGAAGCCACCACGTGGTGGCAGGACAAGTCTTTCCAATACAGTCTGGCACTGCAGCAAGGCAGGGCTCGAGATCAGGGGCAGGCGCAGTGGCGAGGCAAAGCTTGGGTTCTGAATCCGGTATGGCAGCAAGGCAAGGCGGAAGTTCAGGGTCCGATGCGGCAGCAAGGCAAGGCTTGAAATCATGGTCCAGCGCGGCAGCAGGGCAAGGCTTAGAATCAAGGATCGGCATGGCAGCAAGGCAGGGCTCGATATCGATGTTTGGAGCAGTGGCAAGGCAGGGCTTGAGGTCAAGGTCTGGAGCGGTGGCAAGGCAAGGCTCAAGAGCAGGGTCTGGCGTAGAGTCTCGAGGCGTCAGCGTTTGGCGGTTAGAACAGTTGTCTCGGCAACCTGTGCAGGCTTCGTATTCTTTTGATTTTCCCGCCATTTGCAAGTGGGAGCCAATCGTGCCTCGCATTGTTCAGCCCACCTTTCCTACCTCCTTTCTCGCGCGCTGATAGGTGGAGGTGGTTCTTCCTCCCGACTTTCCCCAATCAGCAGCTCCGAATCTGATACATCACCTAGTTTGTATTTCACGCCTTCCCAGCTCTTTCCCGCTTTTTCCATTACCAGCCCATCCTCCTCTGACTCGTATTCAGTCTCCATCCTGACACTTGTCTAGTTTTTACAAACCCTGCTTGATCATTCTTAATAATGAACAGTGTTACTTGCTGTAATCTATTTGCTAGCACTACTGTTCAGATCTTTGTATAAACATTAATCAATGTGATTGGACGATAACTTACACACTGAGTATGATCTTTACCTGATTTTGGTATAACTGTAATATAGGCCTGATTAAATGACTCTGATAACATTCACTTATCAAATATCTCATCTTACAATTGACAAAGTTTTGGCACCACAAGATCTATAAATGTTTTATATCACTCTACAGGAAATCCATCCAATCCTTGTGTTTTACCACTTTCCATTTTTAAAATTATTTGTTTAATCTCTACCTCAGATAATGGAGCCAATAGAAGTTGTTTTCTGTATCATCTAAATGTGGTAGGTTAATATTATTTAGAAAAGCCTCTATATCTTTGTTCAATACATTCTCTTCATTCAAAACCTTCTCTGGTTTGCTATTCTGAGTAGAATTTGAATAATTGACAATTAATATACTTTGAAGTTTTTTATATTTCATCTCTTTTACCTCTAATAATTGGGATCATTGCCCTAACTTTCTTTTGCTTTAAGCAATTAGCCAAAATCTTACCAGGTCTTTCACCATTCTCCCAATATCTCTGTTGTAAACATGAAAGTGTGAATTCTGTCTGCTGTGATATTATAGTATTTATTTCATATTTTTCTGTATTTCTCTATACAATGTAGTAGATGGGCATTTAATCATGTGTGCCCATAAATATTTCAATTCATCTTTCAAGTTATTTTCCCTTTTATTTTTAATCTTATTTTTGTATGATGTATAAACACTAATTCGACCTCAGATGTATGATTTATATTCTTCCCTTTCAAAAATTTGGGCACTTGATGTTTCTGAATTCAAATCAAAGTACTGAAAAGTTTCTACTGACATTTGTTGTACAACTTGTTTATCATTCAATAAGGATACATTGGAATACCAATTTCTTGATACCTTGACCAGTTTCTGAAATGCACAATTCAAAGTAATTGCATTATGGTGAGATACATAACAAACATCAGTATTACATTCTTGGGTTTGGTGATATAAAGCTGATGATATTAAAAAATAATCGAGCCTAAAATAAATGTTTGGTGCACTCTTGAATAAAATGTATATTCCCTTTTAGTTGGATGCATCAAATGCCAAGGGTCTACTAAATTCAATTCTTCCATATACTGCAAGTCTTAATTGTTTTCCTCACTAATGATGGTGATTTTTTTGTAGTGGTGTATTTCTATCGAGCTCAGGATCCAATATTTGATTAAAATCTCCTCCTATTACCACTTTATCATAAATGCACTCATTCCAGTGTCAAATACATTCATAATACATAATAGGGGAATCTAAATTAGATCCATAAACATTAACCATAGCTATTACAGTCCCTGCTATTTTAGCACATAAAATTAAATAACACCCATTTACATCAGTAATAACCTGTTATACATCAATTAGAAATCATTTTTGAACCAAAATGGCCACACCTTTGTGGAATCAGCACAGGACTCAAAGCAAAAATAATCAAGGCTGACTGCAGTGTATTGTCGAAGGCTTTCACGGCCGGAGTTCAATGGCTGTTGTGGGTCTTCCGGGCTGTGTGGCCATGTTCTGGAAGTTGTGGTTCCTAACGTTTCGCCAGCATCTGTGGCCAGCATCTTCAGAGGGCAGGAGATTTTGCTTCTATCTGTGCTCCTGCCCTCTGAAGATGCTGGCCACAGATGCTGGCGAAACGTTAGGAACCACAACTTCCAGAACACGGCCACACAGCCCGGAAGACCCACAACAGCCACTGACTGCAGTGTTTATTGATAGAGTGCACACTAGAGGGGTTCTCACCAAGATGGTGGGTGCCTCCCCTGCAGACAAAAGAAATGCACTGATATTTATACATTACAGAAAAGGAAATGATGTAAGCATACATATTCATATGATGATGCAGGCATACAAACATATTCATAAGCAATACATCTGAAGTTACTTTCTGCCCTACCTATCTACTCTGAAGAAAGCCATTGTCTTAGTGGGAAGAAGGGAGGGAACAAACTTCTTGAATACAGGGATTTGTGGGTTGCTATAGGAATGTCCTGATAAATGTTAGCAAAAGCTGCAGAAGCTGGTGTGAGATAGCTTCCATGGTTGCTGCCACATTCCTTTATGTTTCAATTTGGTTTAAACAGGACCATTCATCTGAAAACTTATTTTTCTCACACCTTTAGCTTTCGTCAAAGTATCTGTGAGGCAAACCTGTCCCACCCAATCCTTCAGTAATAAAGATTTATCCTGTTCCATTAGATGAGTATCTTGTAGAAAAGCAATATCTGCCCTTAACAAATTTAGATATGCTTTGAGTACATTTTGTTTCTTAGATTCTAACAGCCCAGTTACATTAAGACTAACTAACTTCATCCATTAATTTATTTTGGACCACCTATCAATATTGTCCCAATACCAATTCATTTTACAATCTGCACCATTTAACAAATATCTAGTAATGAACTTTTCCATGTTTGAATATTTATCATGTTTTCTAATATTGCTCACAGACATAGAATCTCCATAGGAACTCAAATTAATATTCAAATAACACTGTATTACATATATATATAGAATCTGTACTTAAAAGAAATAAAGAAAAATGTGATTATATGCAAAAAATTTGACTCCACCCTTTTTGTACATTTGCTGATTTGCAATATTTGTAAGCATTCATGCCCCCTTAAAAGCCATACTGTAAGTGGATATATTTACCATGCTGGGTGATGTGTTGTATGTATGGGAAGGGGTAGAATGAATGTTGATCCTGTGTTTTTTTGGGGGGCAGGGGAGGGTGTTCTTTGAGTGCTGTGTTTGTCCTTCCAGATGTCCAGGATTTTTTTTTTACAATTTTTCCTTCTGTTTTTATTGTATTTTATTTCATCCCATTAGCTGCCTATAATCATCTGGAGTCAGGTGGCTTCTAAAATTAATTAAATATATAGAAGGATTTCACCCATCCTTTATGATTTCTCTCTTTGTGCCTCTCTCCAATTTAGCTGCACCCTTTTCTGAGAAGTGTCTCGTTCAACAATAGTGTGGGTAAAAAGATTTCCTTTGACAAAAATGGAGAATTTATTGGAGGATTTGATATTATAAACTGGATCACTTTTCCAAACCAGTCATTTTCTAAGGTGAAAGTAGGAAAGATAGACCCCTTTGCTCCTCCAGACAAAGCCTTCAATATTTATCTGGATTCCATCACATGGCCAGAAAGCTTTAATCAGGTTAGAGACATATGCTTTTGTTTTGATTCAATTAAGCAATATTAAAAAACACCCAGATTGGTTGAAGAAGAGTTTCTTAGTTTCAGTTCTGAGCTGTACTCAACCCTTTCTGATGTATTTATATCCTCTTTCAAGAAACATATAGGCTCATATTTGGCTTATTGTTGTCTCTCAGTCTCAGAATTACTTGTTAATTCCTCTGCTTGAAAACAACCCTAGAAATTAAAGAGTGACCCTTTGATTTATACTTGCAGAAGGACAGGAGAAAAGTTCCACATTAATGTAATGGTTGTCTCTGAGTAGATACTTTTCATTAATCTGTAATCTTTGTAGTCTGCAAATAAAAAAAATAACTTCATATTTGATCCTCTGTATTCCCTCAGATGAAGGTCATTCTAGCCATCATTTTGAAGTAAATCTGGTGTCCTTTTTCTGTAATCTACCATCTTCCAGTAATTCTAGGCTGCATGCATAGCTCCAATTGTGCCCAGGCCATGATGGCCAGATCTTTAGATAGATGATAGATAGATAGATAGATAGATAGATAGATAGATAGATAGATAGATAGATGATAGATAGAGATCTATGTGTCGATGCACATAAAACTGTGCTACTGTTTTCCACGAGTCTGAAACATTGATTTTACTTTACCTACCTAATCTCCTTGGAATATTGAATATGGCAATGCCAAGTCCTAGGACACTTTCACAGGAAGTTTGACACTTTTATTTCTTTGTAGTAGATTCTGGTAGAGGGGCCACATGGTATTTTCAATCAGTATACTGGGAGACAGGTTTTATTTATTTATTCGACTTTTATCACCACACCATCTCCCCCAAATGGGACTCTGGGCGGTTGTCAGGACATAGGTTGCAAATATTTAACATTTGACCAATTTTTTTTTTCATATGAATAAAAGATTTCAAGAATACTGGAGATTCTAACAGTCTATTACTAGTTCATTTTCGTTATTAAATTAATACGTGTTATCAGCATTTGTCTTTCATCTATTCTAAAATGTTTATTTTCCAGCATGAAGTAAATCTGAACTCTATCTATTCACTCTGTCTCTGTCTCTTCCTCCCTCCTCTCTCTCTCTCTCTCTCTCTCCTTGTTCCTTGTGGAATAGGCACAGCCCATTTCCCAGTGTAATAATCATTGCCATAGAGGGTATAGGAAGACCAAGAAGGAAGGGAAGCCATTTTGTTGTTTTGATTGCCTTCCATGTCCAGAAGGGAAGATTTCAACTGAAGAGGGTAAGAGGCACCATGTACAGAGGTTTTTAAAAAAGAAAAAAGGAATGGGAGTGAATCAGCTTGTGAACAGATGTGTGCACTTCCCTCAGTTGTGAAGTTACTCAGAATACAAAAGCAGTATGAGTTAATAAAGATACACTGAATTCAGATATAAACATGGGGGAGGAGGGATGTAAGAAAAAGTCTTGGCAGGTATACAGAGCATAGGGAATGGTCTTGAGGGATAAGAGGAAGAGCCACTGCCAAGCCAATGGTCAGATAAAAGGGGCCTGAGTCAGGGACAAGAAACCAATTTGAGTAAATGTGACAGACAGTTCCTAGTTCACACGAAGATAAAGAGGGGTGCGGGAGCAGATTCAGGCTTGAAAGTTTCTGTTATTATAGCTTTACAATAAAAGTAGTACTGACCTACATGGCATTGGTTTCCTTGCATGGTCTACTTTGAAGGACTGTCAGTAGATGATATCCAAGAAGACAATTGTGAAATCTCAAGGCTTACATATTTCTACCCAGAATGGAATAAGTCTTCATATAAATGCCATTTATTGTTAGGGTCATTCTAAACAATCTTAACTCCCAGTCTCCCAAATACTAGTTGGAAGCCTCTAACCATTACTTCAAATTGGGTGTGAGACCAAACACCATTTAGTGTTAAGTGAATAAGCTTGCATCTGAGATTAATTATAAGGCTTCTGCATCAGAGCTTCCTAATATTATGGTTCAACTACCCCTAGTTAATTGACTTACCTCTGTTGCAGGGGCACACAATTTGGACGATGGGATAATTTAGCATAGGTATTTTTATTCCTTCCAGATGATGCAAAGAATGGTGGTGGGCTGAAACTTCAATTCCCATGTCCTGTGGGAATTCTCTGTGGCAAAACAAAATCCCTTCATCTTAACTGGTTTGTTTCTTTGATCTCATTTTCATGTTCATATTTCAGGTTGAGCCCTTCATGGCCGTGTTCTGTAATGTGTGTGTGTGTGTGTGTGTGTTGATTAGTGTAACACAATATAAACAGATCGTTGGTGATTGTTTTAGATACAGATGACTGTTCTCCATGTCCAGAAGATCAACACCCAAACCACAACAAAGATTCATGCCTCCCCAAAGTTATAACTTTCTTATCATATGAAGAACGACTGGGGATGAGTTTGGCTACTTGTGCTCTTTCTTTTGCTTGCATCACAGCTTTAGTGCTCAGGATCTTCATTCAACACAGGGACACTCCCATCGTCAAAGCCAACAACAGAAACCTCACCTACATTATCCTCATCTCCCTTCTACTCTCTTTCCTTTGTGCTTTGCTATTTATTGGGAGGCCCAATCAAATTGTGTGTCTTCTTCGACAACCAGCTTTTGGCATTATCTTCTCGGTGGCAGTTTCCTGTTTGTTGGCCAAAACCATTGTGGTGGTCCTAGCATTCATGGCCACCAAGCCTGGGTCCAAAATTAGGAGATGGGTGGGGAAAAGGATGGTGAGCTTCATTGTTCTTTCCTGCTCTCTTGTTCAAGTCACCATTTGTGCCTCATGGCTGATGACATTCCCACCATACCCAGATTATGATAAGCACTCAGAGTCTCAGGAAATTGTACTGGAATGCAAAGAAGGATCAGTGACCATCTTTTACTGTGTCTTGGGCTTTATGGGCTTCTTGGCCATTGTCAGCTTCTCTGCAGCTTTTGTAGCCAGGAAACTACCTGACAGTTTCAACGAAGCCAAATTCATCACCTTCAGCATGTTTGTCTTCTGCAGCGTTTGGTTGTCCTTTGTTCCAAGCTACTTGAGTACCAAAGGAAAGTACATGGTGGCTGTGGAGATCTTCTCCATCTTATCCTCCAGTGCTGGCTTACTGGGTTGTATCTTTGCCCCCAAATGTTTTATCATCCTGTTGAGACCTGAACTGAACAGCAAGCATTTGCTCATGAAGAGATAGTGTTTAAATCCTGAATAATTATTACCAACAACTAATGCAGATGCCCTTGGAAATTGGGCAAGAGCAAATGAGACATCGTGAAACACCTCCTCAAAGTCCATCAACTTGTCATCATGGCATGAATTATCTCATCAAGGCAAATCAAAATGCTCCCCAACTGTATTAAATTTGTTATCTCTGATGAATAATGAAATTTTTGGAATATATATTCAGTTTGTTTTCAATATTTTAAGAATGGAGCTCTTTTAGGCAGCTTGAAGATAGTACTGTTATGTCTTCATTGATATGGTGCTTCAAAAGCCCCTCAAGGTGATTTATAATTTCTATTGAGTCAGAAGTGTTGGAGGAAAAAGCTTATATGTTAAGCATGCACCTGTATAAGTCTTTTAATTTTATGTACTGCATTGTAAAAATCATCACTCCTGTATGGTTTTATTCAGCTTGCAATAAAGCTACTTATTTAACCAAGGTATCTGAGAGTCTAATTCTATTAATCCATATCATCTTGGGTAAGGATTTAATTGCAAGGATTTGTTGTTCAATTTGGATGGGTCAGGAAGATATTATTTTTTCCCCATTCCCAGCTTCAAACTCCAAATCTGAGAAATCAAAATGTAATTCTTGTGCTGAGGTAAAGAAGTCCCATGTGTGCATCATTAGAATATCTCCACATTACACATTAATGACCTATTAAGTTTTCCTCCTTCAAATAAATCAACAAACCATCATTGTTGTTGGGGAGGGAAGAATTTTGGAAAAGGGATATCCTAAATACTATGGATCCTAAATACTATGGACTCCAGCAAAGGAGATCGTTACCTTGTCGTGGTGCTGGAGCTTGAGCACCTCAATGAAACCATGAGCTAAACCGTGAAGGGACACCCAAGACGGGAAGGTCGTGGCAGAGAGGTCAGACTAAATATGATCCCTGGGGAAGGTAATGGCAACCCACCCCAGTATTCTTGCCATGAAAACTAAATGGATCAGTACAACCAAAGATATGTTGGTATACCATCGGAAGATGGGACTCCCTCGGAAGATGGTCAAAATGCTACTGGGGAGGAACAGAGGATACGTTCAACTAGACCCAGACGTGATGACGCAGCTAGCTCAAAGACGAAAGGACGGCTAGCGGCCGACGGTGCTGGTGGTGAACGACGAATCCGATGTTCTAAAGATCAACACACCATAGGAACCTGGAATGTAAGATCTATGAGCCAGGGCAAATTGGATGTGGTTATTGGTGAGATGTCAAGATTAAATATAGACATTTTAGGTGTCAGTGAACTGAAATGGACTGGGATGGGCCACTTCACATCAGATGACCACCAGATCTACTACTGTGGACAAGAGGACCACAGAAGAAATGGAGTAGCCTTCATAATTAATAATAAAGTGGCTAAAGCAGTGCTTGGATACAATCCAAAAAACGATAGAATGATCTCAATTCGAATTCAGGGTAAGCCATTTAACATCACAGTGATCCAAATATATGCCCCAACCACAGATGCTGAAGAAGCAGAAGTAGATCAGTTCTATGAGGATCTGCAGCACCTACTAGATAATACACCAAAAAGAGATGTTATTTTCATTACAGGAGACTGGAATGCTAAGGTGGGTAGTCAGACGACACCTGGAATTACAGGCAAGCATGGTCTGGGAGAACAAAATGAAGCAGGACATAGGCTGATAGAATTTTGCCAAGACAACTCACTGTGCATAACAAACACTCTCTTCCAACAACCTAAAAGACGACTTTATACATGGACTTCACCAGATGGTCGACACCGAAATCAGATTGACTACATCCTTTGCAGCCAAAGGTGGCGGACATCTATACAGTCGGTAAAAACAAGACCTGGAGCTGACTGTAGTTCAGATCACGAACTTCTTATTGCAAAATTTAGAATCAGACTAAAGAGAATAGGGAAGACCCACAGATCAGTTAGATATGAGCTCACTAATATTCCTAAGGAATATGCAGTGGAGGTGAAGAATAGATTTAAGGGACTAGATTTAGTAGATAGGGTCCCAGAAGAACTATGGACAGAAGTTCGCAACATTGTTCAGGAGGCGGCAACAAAAAACGTCCCAAAGAAAAAGAAAACCAAGAAGGCAAGATGGCTGTCTGCTGAAACACTGGAAGTAGCCCAAGAAAGAAGGAAAGCAAAAGGCAACAGTGATAGGGGGAGATATGCCCAATTAAATGCAAAATTCCAGAGGTTAGCCAGAAGAGATAAGGAATTATTTTTAAACAAGCAATGTGTGGAAGTGGAAGAAGACAATAGAATAGGAAGGACAAGAGACCTCTTCCAGAAAATTAGAAACACCGGAGGTAAATTCCAGGCAAAAATGGGTATGATCAAAAACAAAGATGGTAAGGACCTAACAGAAGCAGAAGAGATCAAGAAAAGGTGGCAAGAATATACGGAAGATCTGTATAGGAAGGATAATAATATTGGAGATAGCTTTGACGGTGTGGTCAGTGAGTTAGAGCCAGACATCCTGAAGAGTGAGGTTGAATGGGCCTTAAGAAGCATTGCTAATAACAAGGCAGCAGGAGACGATGGTATCCCAGCTGAACTGTTTAAAATCTTGCAAGATGATGCTGTCAAGGTGATGCATGCCATATGCCAGCAAATTTGGAAAACACAAGAATGGCCATCAGATTGGAAAAAATCAACTTATATCCCCATACCAAAAAAGGGAAGCACTAAAGAATGTTCAAACTATCGAACAGTGGCACTTATTTCACATGCCAGTAAGGTAATGCTCAAGATCTTGCAAGGTAGACTGCAGCAATTCATGGAGCGAGAATTGCCAGATGTACAAGCTGGGTTTAGAAAAGGCAGAGGAACTAGAGACCAAATTGCCAATATCCGCTGGATAATGGAGAAAGCCAGGGAATTTCAGAAAAACATCTATTTCTGTTTTATTGACTATTCTAAAGCCTTTGACTGTGTGGATCATAACAAATTGTGGCAAGTTCTTGGTGGTATGGGGATACCAAGTCATCTTGTCTGCCTCCTAAGGAATCTGTATAACGACCAAGTAGCAACGGTAAGAACAGAGCACGGAACAACGGACTGGTTTAAGATTGGGAAAGGAGTACGGCAGGGTTGTATACTCTCACCCTACCTATTCAACCTGTACGCAGAACACATCATGCGACATGCTGGGCTTGAGGAATCCAAGGCTGGAGTTAAAATCGCTGGAAGAAACATTAACAATCTCAGATATGCAGATGATACCACTTTGATGGCTGAAAGCGAGGAGGAGTTGAGGAGCCTTATGACGAAGGTGAAAGAAGAAAGTGCAAAAGCTGGGTTGCAGTTAAACCTCAAAAAAACCAAGATTATGGCAACCAGCTTGATTGATGACTGGCAAATAGAGGGAGAAAAAGTGGAGGCAGTGACAGACTTTGTATATCTAGGCGCAAAGATTACTGCAGATGCTGACTGCAGCCAGGAAATCAGAAGACGTCTACTTCTTGGGAGGAGAGCAATGGCAAATCTTGATAAAATAGTTAAGAGCAGAGACATCACACTGACAACAAAGGTCCGCATAGTTAAAGCAATGGTATTTCCTGTAGTAACCTATGGCTGCGAGAGCTGGACCATAAGGAAGGCTGAGCGAAGGAAGATAGATGCTTTTGAACTGTGGTGTTGGAGGAAAATTCTGAGAGTGCCTTGGACTGCTAGAAGATCAAACCAGTCCATACTCCAGGAAATCAAGCCAGACTGCTCACTTGAGGGAATGATATTAAAGGCAAAACTGAAGTACTTTGGCCACATAATGAGAAGACAGGATACCCTGGAGAAGAAGCTGATGCTAGGAAAAGTGGAAGGCAAAAGGAAGAGGGGCCGACCAAGGGCAAGATGGATGGATGGTATTCTGGAGGCGACGGACTCAACCATTGGGGAGCTGGGGATGGTGACGGCCGACAGAAAGCTCTGGCGTGGGCTGGTCCATGAAGTCACGAAGAGTCGGAAACGACTGAACGAATAAACAACAACAAAATACTATGGAACTGGATTGCAGAGAAGCCCCAGCTCCCAAAAGCTCAAAAGTTCATACCACTGATGAAATTCAATGTTAGCAATACAATATTTAGTCACTCCTGTACTCTGCAGATTAGGCTCTGAATCACAATTTCAGGCCCCAGTAAACTTTGAGTGCCATTTCCCCCACTTGTTTCAACATGGGGTAACATTTCCAAATGATTCAATTGGATGGGTTAAAAAGCTGAATAAAGGTACCCACTTGTACAGTATGAGTTGATAGGACTTTATAAGTGATCAACAATGTTCCTCTTCATAATTCTTCCCATTACAGTTATGGTAGCTCTTCCTACCCATTAGGTTTCAATCTTTGAATCGTTAATGAGTGAAGCTTTTTACAGCCCTGTCTTCATAAATTTCAAAGTGCTTTTAGTACTATATGGATCAGCTCTATTATATTTATTATTGTGCTGAATAATGTGACTGCTCTAAAACAGGGATGGTGGTTGAGAAAGTGGTGACATTGCAACTCCAGAGGTTTCTGGATGAAACAAATTATCTGGACCCCTTCCAGACGGGTTTCAGGCCCAGATATGGGAAAAAAACAGCATTGTTCGCACTTATGGATGATCTCTGGCAGGAGCGGGATTGGGGCAGTGCATCCATCCTTGCTCTTCTTGACCTCTCAGTGACTTTTGATACCATCGACCATGGTATCCTTTTGGGTTGGGGCTGGGCAGCATGGTTTTGCACTGGTTCTCCTCCTTCCTCCAGGGCCGGTCCCAATCAGTGTTTATAGGGAGCAAGAGATCCAGCCCACGGCCCTTCCTTTGTGGGATGCTGCAGGGTTTGGTTCTCTCCCCACTCCTTTTTAACATCTACATGAAACCACTGGGTGAGATCATCTGTCACCATGCGATGAGGTATCATCAATATGCAGTTGATACCCAACTTTACATCTCTGTCCCGGGTGATGTAAGTGATGCTGTGACCACCCTCTCTTGGTGCCTGGAGGCTGTGGAGGTTTGGATTGGGAACAACAGGCTTCAGCTGAACCCTGGTAAGATGGAATGGCTGTGGGTGAGAGCTCCTCTGTATTCAGGAACTTACCATCTCTAGTTCTGGATGGGGTTGAACTGCCCCAGACAGACCTGGTGCAGAACCTGGGGGTTCTCCTGGACTCATGACTCCTGCTTGAAGAGCAGGTGGCAGTCATAGCCAGGAGGGCCTTTGCCCAACTTCATGTTGTGCACCAGTTATGCCCTTTCCTGGATCGAGAGGCCCTCTGGTCAGTCACTCATGCCCTAGTCATCTCCCATATAGACTACTGCAATGCGCTCTACATGGGGAGTATCCAGAAGCTACAACTGGTTCAGAATGCAGCTGTGCAGGCAGTCTTGGGTGCCCCAAGGATGGTACATGCAACACCTTTGCTGCAAGAGCTGCATTGGCTGCCAGTTTGCTTCCTGGTCCAATTCATGGTGTTGGTTATCAGCTTTAAAGCCCTACATGGCATGGGTCCAGGTTACCTGAGGGACCGTATCATCCCCATTACATTAACCTGTCCCACCCAGTCAGGCAGAGAGGGCATTTTACAGTGCTCATCCATGAGACAATGTCGATTGGTGGGGTCCAGGAAGTGGGCCTTCTCTGCCATGGCCCCCACCCTTTGGAACACTCTTCCCCAAGAGGTGAAGCAAGCCCCCTTCTCCTGGCCTTCTGGAAGAAGTTAAAGACCTGGCTCTGCCATCTCACCTGGGGCAGGAAGGGGGTAGTCAATCCTGGGGGTGGCTTGCACCTTATAGTGGACCCCATGTTTTTATGAATCTGAATCAGAACTTTTAATTGCCATCTTGGATGCTATTTTATATTTTATACTTGCATTTATATGTTATGTAATATATCTTGTTTTATTGTATTTTAATCTTTTTAGCTTATTGTAAACTGCCCAGAGTCCCTCTTTTTGGGGGGATGGGCAGTGACAAAATTTGATAAATAAATATGTTTGTATTGTACACAATACAATATATGGCGACATTCCCACCATACCCAAATTTTGATAAGCACTCCATGTCTCAGGAAATTATACTAGAATGCAATGAAGGATCTGTGACCATATATATATACAAAAATATGTTTGTATTGTAAGGGGCATGGTGGCTCAGCGGGTAAGACGCCAGGCTTGTTGATCGGAAGATTGCAAGTTCGGAGGTTCGAATCCCTAGCCCTGCGTGCAGAGTGAGCTCCTGCACTAGCTCCAGCTCTTGCCAACCTAGCAATTCGAAAGCATGAAAATGCAAGTAGATTAATAGGTACCACTTCGGTGGGTAGGTAACAGCGTTCCGTGCGTGTCATGCGACCACATGACCGTGGAAGCGTCTTCGGACAACGCTGGCTCTTTGGCTAACAAACGTAGATGAGCACCGGCCCCTAGAGTCGGACACGACTGCACGAATATGCGGGGGGTACCTTTACCTTTACCTTTACCTTATTGTACACAATCTATTTACTTTACACATTGATGACCAGGTGAGTTGCCTTCCTTCTAAAGTGTCACTTGAGATGTTGAAATCTGCAAGGTTACAAAGAACTTCTCATGGGTCCTCAGCATTCTCTCACTCAGGGAAGGCTTCAAGCTATGATTTTGAAAAGAATCCCACATGCCATTTTCCACAATCTATCTTCTAGACACTAGGCTATGGTTGTAACTACCATCATGCCATAGCTGTGATAATCATTATCTAATATACATGCAGTAGATATAATTCCAGTGTATTGTCAACCTACATCTCTTTCCAAATGAAGTCATTACAATATTATACTGCTGGTCATTAATCCATTTCAAAAGTGTAGATTCTCCAAAATGATTTTTTGTTGTTGTTCAGTCATTTAGTCATGTCCGGCTCTTCGTGACCTCATGGACCATAGCACGCCAGGCCTTCCTGTCCTCTACAGTCTCCCGGAGTTTACTCAAATTCATGTTCATCGTTGATGCTATCTAACCATCTCATCCTCTGCCGTCCCTTCTCCTTTTGCCTTGATTCTTTCCCAGCATCAGGGTCTTTTCCAGTGAGTCCTCTCTTTGCATTAGGTGGCCAAAGTATTTGAGCTTCAGCTTCAGTATCCTTCCAATGTCCTTCCAAAATGATAGACACCCCTAGATATTTATTATTTTATTAATGCTCCAATATCCCTCTGCTTCATTTGTAGATAGACACATCCTGTTTCTTTGTATGATACATCATCTTCTCAGTGGTGTTATCTTGTGTGTTGGCCAAAACCTTTGTTGCTGTTCTAGCCTTCTTGGCCACGAAGCCTGGGTCTAAAATAAGAAAATGAGTGGAGGAAAGAATGGTGAGCTCCATTGCACATTCCTGCTCTCTTGTTCAAGCCTCATGGCTGTGTCTCATGGTTGGCGACATTCCCACCATGCCCAAATTTTGATAAGCACTCCATGTCTCAGGAAATTATACTAGAATGTAATGAAGGATCTGTGACCATGTTTTACTATATCTTGGGCTGTATGGGCTTCTTGGCAGCTTTTCTACCCAGGAATTTACCTGACAGTTTCAACAGAGCTTAGCGAGATAGGACTGAGAACTTTGTTGAGATCTTGTTTACTTTCACAAAGGCTGAATGGGAGCATCTTCTCAAGGCTGCTTTGTTAGGAAGGGTGGCCTTCCTCACTTCTAAGAATTAAATGGAAGATAGGTATTGCTTCATTTTGTCTGCTCCAATTGCCTTTCAGAACAGTTGAAAGAGCTCTTGGAATACTGGAAGGGGCCAGATGACATGAAGCAGCTGATGAAAGTGGATCACATGGCCTTCATAACCCAAAGTGCCTCGTCAAAGCACTTCAGAGCTATATATTATAAGGTATATAGGTTTCAGCTATAAGAATGAGCTTTCTTTGTCTTCATATCTTATCCTGGATGTTATCATTTCCTTAAATTCTAGCTGATTGATTTCAGTGTTATTTTATTATATGGCTTATTCTTAATACTTTAAATGTAATATTGGAAACAATTTTATTATGCTAAATCTGCTACCTCCTAAATTTTTCAAAAATGGTTTGGGGTTTGGGGTTGTACTGTTTTGAATTTCCTTTTGGTTCTTCTCAGCAACATTTTCATACTTAATCAAGTCACAGAATTCAGAATATAAAAGACATTCTCATGTTCTCATGATGTTTATTAAAATTCCTAAGGAAGAATAATTCATTCTTTGTATTAATAATGGTGATTAATTTGTCAGTTTTAGGACATATTTCATACCCCATTAAATTTCTCTGATACTTGGAGTCTTAAATGCACAGTAATTATTTTCAAGGTAATTCATAGAAATCTATGTGGTTGCTGAGAGTTGAAAATGACTATATGGCACATAATCAATCAAATTATTTTCAAATGTCATCCTCTGAAATCCAAATGTATTTGCTTTTCCTTTTCCTAAAACATAACTTAAATCATGTTAGCCCTTTCTAAGGGCTGCATTAATATGTTAGCTTAACAGAGCAGACATGAAAGACTTTCCCCCATTTTTATTTAGCTACTTGCAACTAATCATCTGGGAACGTCTTCACACTGCTCTGCCCTCATGATGTTGCTGGCATTTATTTCCCAGCCTATGAGTGAGACCACCTTAAGTCACTTTTAACTGCACCAATGTTAGAGTCTCATTTTCCCTCTTAACCCAACAGCAATTTCCATGAGTGACAAATCTGACAAGCTTTGCCTCCCATGCTGTTGGTAGTCTAATCAGATGGTCCATAAGGCAGGATCAGCTGGTACTTATTCACTTCTTCCAGCTGGTTTGGACTCTCCCCCTCCCCCACAACCCTTTTTTCTCCCAGGACTCTTCTCCACTCTTTGCCTACTTCCTGCAGGAAGAGGAGAGGAGATGCCATGTTTGGAAAGACCCTTGCTCTGATGGAAGCAAGAAACCATGGCTCTTTAAAAGCCCTTGCTTCCATGAGCACACTGAACAGCTTGCAGAGATGCCCAGTTTTGAAAGAAATCACACTTCTGCTTCACGAGTGACAATTTAGTGCACATTCGGAACTGCACAGTGTTTGCAGAGCTGGTGAGGAGACCCACCTTCTCCTACTTCAACAGCCTTGGGACAAACCATCTGTCAATATTAGCCACCAGTCCCACCCCTGCTCCAAGCTTGCTGCATTCCTGGGACTGGCAGATGGCTTCTTGCAAACTGGAGACATTCTGAATGGGAGGGAGGAAATCCAGAGGATGTAATCAATCACTGTGCTTAATGTATGCCTGTACATTACACTGTACGCCTGAATAAGGATACTATCATTTGGTGGCAACCAAAACAGAGGGACTAGATTCAGGACAAGGTCAGAAATGGGGATAACAAATGTTATGCTGGCATAATTTTCTGCCAACTCAAGGAAGGATGGATAGCACTTCAACTTGATAATGGAAAAGGTCCTGAGCATATTATTGCTAATGTATCGCTGTGCTGGCTATATAGCAGATTGATCTGAAACAAACAAGCAAGAGGAAAGGAGCTGTTCAAAAGAAAAATGTTCTGGCTTTGTTGAAGGATTTCAGAAGAAAGAATGTGAAAACCTTCTGATAAGGTAGGATTCTACAGAAAACTAATTCACCATTGTTTATGGCCACATTTGGGTGTGATTCCTCTGTCATGTTTGTCACATTTCTGAGTTTGAAAGATCCTGGTCCCACCCCCCAAAATAACACAGAGTTCCAAATACAACTTTAATACCATTTAAAAATATGTAGCATGAAAGCAGGTTTCTCACTTTGCATATATTGTTTTGTTAACTTTCTCTGGGAACCAGTGCAGTTCCTTATCTCTTGTTCTTCCAGTGTTCATGCATAGAAATGACATTTGATAATAAACAAATACAATACAATAAACATCCTTTGGATGATAAAGGGACTTAGAAATAAACATCTCAAATAACCATGACCTAGCCTCAGGTGCAAGGTCACACAGTCACCCTAGAAACATATTTAAGGATTCCCTTACAAACTTTGCTCAGACTGAAGAAGCTTCTTGGATAAGGAGCGAAACGTTTCCACTGAGAAAATAGAAATCCAGTTGACATGATTAAAGCTACAGACAATTCCACCTGGATGACTGAGAACCTTCATCGACATACAATAAACATGTTTTCTTCTTTGATATCTCATTGCATAATCTCTAATTTTAAACAGGGGGTTATGTTTTTTGTAAGTATCAAATTAACATAAAACCTTCTTCTCTCCATGTCTCAAGAGAGCTACTGTAACCATCAAAACTGCAAATCAAGACTGAACTGTGTGCAATTCCCAACTTGGGGATAGAGGTACAATAAATAATTCTGTGAGATCTCAAAGAACTTGTAATTCTAAACAGATGAATTACCTTTCAGGTAATTATCAAATTAATCCCAATTACTTCTGCTTCTTCTACAAGTCCCAGGACAAATGAGGTACTTCCAACAAAATTAAAATCAAAGACAAAAGTGTACCATTCCAAGCTGAATTTGAAGAAACTGTGTTGGCTAAAAACTTTTATTTAAATATAAAGGCCACCTAAAGCAACAGAGTGGCCATTCAAATCAGGCTATGCTATTTAGCAAAGATTTCAGTAAGGGATAAGGTGAAGTCAAAGGAAGTGATATAAAGAAGGAATTATGTCATGCAAGTTAATGAGGTTTTCTCTCCTGGTCTTACTCTTTTTGCCTGAGGTGCTCTGCAAGATTCCTCACATGAATTGCATCATCAGTGATCCTGTTCCTATTCTTCATAAATACTATCAATTAGGGGACATCATCATTGGTGGAATTATGTCTCAGATCTACATATTTTCCAGAACAATAACCTTTCAGGAACAACCTTCTACTGACCTTTTTTATGAAACTGAGTAAGATGCATGTAACATTTATTTGAGAAAGGCTTTTTCTATTGTACCTAAACCTTCCTTTGCTGACCTTTCCTTCTACTCTCCCTCCCTCATACAGGCACAGAATCCAAGTCTGCTTCCATAAACATTGCAATTGTTTAAGAATGTTTGAGGTATGAGATCAAACAATACATTCAGATGTAAAGTTGTGCAGAGTCTCATCCCACATATACAGTATGATGAAGTTCATACTTCTGGTATTTAGAATTTGGCTGGTGAATTTCTTAGTTCATTCTATGGTATGGTTTAAAATGCTTTAAATGTATATAGTTTCCTTAAGTTTATTGGTCTGGTAATCTGTAGCTGTTCAGCTTTGCTAAGAAAAAAGGAACAGGTATCTAGATGAATCTATTAAAATACCCGTATGTATGTACAATATGGATTCTTCATACATGCAGAATGGTCCTATGGAAAGGGGAAAAACATATAATTGCAGCAAGAGTCATAAAGCCAAAAAAGGGATCCATATTAAACTATATACAGTTGCAGAATGTAGAGATTTCTGGCAATATAGACATGTTAACAAGCGTCTTTCAAAGTAAATCACTATCAAGCTGGTGAACACTGATGACAGATATATAAAACAATACTTCATTATTATTTAGATTCTGGATCTGCACCAATGAATGAATGAATGAATGAATGAATGAATGAATGAATGAATGAATGAATTAGATTGGATATAATGAGTATGTTATACTTAGTAACCAGGAATTTTATTGGTCTGTAATATATACCATTTTTTGTACAAACTCACTGCAAGTCAGCTTGTAAACTTCATTTCAGGGTGGTGACTCAGCTCTACCAGCACACCTTGTCTTTGGTATTTGCTGTAAAGGAGATCAATGAAAATCCCCAGATTTTGCCCAATCTCACTCTGGGCTTCCATATCTATAACAGCAATTTTATTGCAAGCTGGGCATATCATGCCTCAATGGAACTCCTCTCAACACAAGACAAGTTCATCCCTAACTACAAGTGTGATTCAGAGAACAATCCAGTGTCAGTCATTGGAGGACCTAATTCTGAAGTCTGCATCCACATGGCAGCTATCTTGTCCATTTACAAGGTTCCACAAGTATGATCTTTTCTTCTCTTTTTAAAGTTTATTTTCATGTGTCATCATTATTAAACACACAAATACCTGTTTTTGTTGTTGTTGTGAAGATACGTTGTCATCCAAATAACGTTCCAATCAAAATATGGACACCTTGTTGTTGTTTTTTAAGGAAAGAGGAAGTATTTATTAAAATATTTTCATGTTAAAAATAGTTCAGAAGGAGTCCTTGCTGCATAACTATTGATATGAGACAGAACAGGATTTGTTTGTGCTATCATGAATAATGATTTGGGTTTTAGGGTCAGTATATAAACTTGATTAACAAAATAGCATTGGGATCGGGATTAAACGTGGTGCCTAAGAGTCTTTCGGTATGGACAGTCTGGAGCTTTTCTGATTTATTTCACAGTCTAATCCAAAGCAAGATTTGTGCCTCATTTTGGCTAACATGGCAAAATCAGAAATGGTTCTAACTTGTCCTCTAGGAGTAATCCAAGGTGGATAAAAATGGCCAAATTTCACAGAAATATGTGTACTATTCTATTTCCTTTTGTAGGAAAAAAATACATGTAATTTGATTAT
The DNA here is from genome assembly GCA_023362775.1 of Charina bottae. NCBI lineage: Eukaryota > Metazoa > Chordata > Lepidosauria > Squamata > Charinaidae > Charina > Charina bottae. The sequence goes on from JALMGJ010000011.1 coordinate 11,617,412, forward strand.
TTTTGGACAGAACTGCATGATACACACAGACATAATTGCCACTCCTTTATATATAAATTACTCTCATTTTAGACAAAAGTTGGGAAAGAATGTAGAAAATTCCCTCTCCTGTGAAATGTTGCCTAAGGGTAGATGGAAACTTTTCTTGATGAAACCAGCCAATTTATAAAAACAATCAGTAAAGGAATATTATTTATAATCAAGAAGAAACAACACTTTTTAAATATTTTTTTTATTGGAGCATGTTTTCTAAAAGCATAAAAAGGCTAAACAAGGTGGTCTTGATTTATTCAGGGACAAAATCAGTGTGCATTCATTGATGTGACCCTAGATTATTTATTTGTTTGTTTGTTCATTTATTTTGTATCATTCTTGACCCCTGCAACTGCCTGGACAAGTCCACGCAGTTTTATTGGCAAGGGATTTGGAAGTAGTTTACCATTGCCTTCTTCCTAGGGTTGAGAGAGAACAACTGGCCCAAGGTCAACCAGCTGCTTTGTGCCTAAGGCAGGACTAGAACTCATGGCCTCTTGGTTTTTAGCCTGGTATCTTAACCACTACACCAAACCGGTTAACTAACCTCTAGAATATTCCAATGTTTTATAGAGACTCCACATGGAATAATAACATTCTTATACCAGATGGTATAGCTGAGTAGCCCTGATTCATCCATACTCACTGAATATAATTTAAAAAGGAGTATTTATCCACTTTTCAAATATCTTTCCAGTACCCCCTTTTTTCTTTCTTTTCTTTAGTTCATCTATGGCTCTGCTTCTGAGATAAGTAAGAAAACTCAGACCATTATGTACCACCAGATGTTCCCAAATGTCAACAGACAATACAAGGGAATTCTGCAGTTACTCTTGCATTTCCAGTGGACATGGATTGGGGTATTGTATGACAATGATGACAATGGAGAGAGGTTTGTCCAGAATGTGGTTCCCATGTTTTCCCAGAGAGGAATCTGCTTTGATTTCATTGAAAGATTCCCAGCAATCACTTTTGTTGATAACATTGATAAGATGGTGAGAGAAGGATTTAAAACATTCAGTGTTGTAACTGAAAGCACTGCTAATGTATCTGTTATTTATGGTGACATTAAGACCATGATATTTATAAGAATGTTTCCCACCATAACAAAATATGAGAATATTGCAGACATAGCAGTAGGTAAAGTCTGGGTTATGACAGCTCAGATGGAGTTCACATCACTTCCCTTTCAAAAGCATGAGAATATAGACTTCCTCCATGGTGGTCTGAACTTTGCAGTCCATTCAAAGGAGATATTGGGATTCCGGGAATTTCTTCATATGAGAAAACCTATCTTGGAAAAAGAAGACAGAGATGGTTTTATTCAGGCCTTCTGGGAGGAAGCATTTGAATGTTTGTTCCCTGGATCCATGTTGGACAGGCAAGCAAGAGTCATCTGCACTGGTGTGGAGAAGCTGGAGACTCTTCTTTCATCTGTTTTTGAAACAAGCATGACTGCTCATAGCTATAGCATCTATAATGCAGTCTATGCTGTGGCACATGCTTTATATGCCATGCTTTCCTTGAAAGTGAAGAGGACAGCAAGTGTCCATGAAGCAAGACAGATCCTTCTGGATCAACATTTCTGGGAGGTAATATTTTGTGCAAGCTCATATGAGGGAAATCACCTTCAGAGAGGTACTCTTTTCCCCTTTCCAGATCATTACTGGTTGTTGCAGGACTGTCAGCCCTTCGAGGTAGATCAGACTAGGAAACCAAATGTCAGGATTGCCCTAATGCGAATCCTGACATTACTAAAACACGTTCAATAAGATGCATGTCACCTAGAGAGAGAGTTAACGCTTGGGAGGGGGAGCACATTGCAGCGGACTGCTGTGACTGTTAGAGACTGTTTTCCCGATCACCAAGGTTGCACACCTGCAAGATGGAGAGAGGAGGGGGTTGCTAGGAGTTGGAAAATGAACGTGGACATCGCTGGTGGAGAGTGGGCTGGCATGTTGGGGGGGAAGGGAAGTTTCAAAGTTTAATCTTTTGGCAGGAATCCTCATTCGGGTCTTTAGAAATGCTTTGAGTTACATGTATCCTTAATAAACCTTATTCTGCAATTCAAATGAACTGTACTGAGAAATGTATGTTGGGGATTTGAACTCAGGGTCATCACAGAAAGACCCGAATGTAATGTACAGTCGATTCTACCCAAGAGCAATCTGAAAATTGCAGATACTCTTACAGCAGGGAATAGATATTGTAGCAGAGTAAAACTCTGTATGTCGGAAGGAAAACTGATGGAGGAATCAGTTGTTGAAGCCCAAGAGGTTCTGGATGAGCAACCTGGCACCTCCCAAGAGACCACAACCCAAGGAGTGGTGACTCGGGAAGGAGGGAAGAAGCTGAAGTTTGCAGCCAAGGGAAATAAAAAGAAAAAAAGCTCAGCTCCAGAACCAGAGATGGAAGAATTGGACCTGGCTGACAGACCTCAACCCAAGACACCAAAAGTGACAGCAAGTTGGTCATTGGGGATCAGAGGCGGCATGGGAGGTGAGGTGGCCTGACATGCAACCAAGAAAGGAATTTCACAAGGGCAGAGAGTAGCTTCACTAGAGAACAAGATGTCTTGAGTGGATTACAAAATGGAGACAGTGAGTCAACAAGTGGCAACTACCAAGCTTGCAGTAGACCGGATTTTACAAAAGATTGAGGGCAAAGAGCCTAGCCAGCGACTGCTGAGCCTGGTTATCACCTCAGCAGAAGATGAGCCCACAGATGACAGCACTGAAGAAAAAGAGGAGTCAGAACTGGAGGAGCTCCATCCAGAGCGACGGAGGTCGCAAGCTCAGGTGAATCGGCCACGAACCCGACCCATGGGGGCAAGTTAATTGAAGATGAAATTTGATGTGGACCCAAAAAAACTAGCCTGTTTTATGACTCATGTGAAAGGCTTCATGGAAGAGTTCAAGGAATCTTTCCTCAGTGAGGAAGCCAAGGTGAGATACACATCGGGCTACCTGGAGAGAGAGGCTGCAGACTGGTTGGTGTTAATACATGAAGCAAAGGCAGGAGAATTAACCAATTGTAATGCATTCATGATGGCCCTCCAAAAGCGGTTATTAATATTTTGGTGGGAATCCTCATTCGGGTCTTTAGAAATGCTTTGAGTTACATGTATTCTTAATAAACCTTATTCTGCAATTCAAATGAACTGCATTGAGAAGTGTATATTAGGGATTTGAACTCAGGGTCATCACACCAAAGTTATGAATGCTAACACTACTTTTATTATAAGGTTACAGTAACTAAATCTTGCAAGCCTGAGCACACTTCCTCCTTCCTTCCCTTTATCTCTGTGAGAACTAGGGAGGGTCATGTCTGAGACATGTTCTCATATTACATTTTTACCTCAAACTCAAATTACTTTTATCTGACCATTGTCTTGTTTGCGGTTCTTCCTCCTGTTCCTCAAGTATATTTCTACTGCCGATTACTTGGACATGGACATCAGTCAGTGATACATCTTCCTAGAAGACCCTAACATACAATTTGCTTTCAAGCAATCAGGCTGAGGATTCCTGCAAAAGTGTTTGAATTCATGCTTCCTGATTGTTTCCCCTTTCATTACAATACCATTCTGATTCATGTTGTTTGCCTCCTTCTGCTGTTCAATATGGAATAGATATTCTTTCATTAGGGAGATCAAATTTAAATGGGGAAAGATTAATGTCCTTTAATATATGCTGATGAAGTGCACCCTTCCCCTTCCCCTTCCCCTTCCCCTTCCCTTCTCTCCAGCTCAACTATTTTGTGAGACATGTATCATTTAATAACAGTGCTGGGGAATCAGTTTACTTCAATCCAAATGGAGAACTGGAAACTGGATTTGATATTATCAACTGGGTTATATTCCCCAACCAATCCTTCCTTAGAGGCAAAGTTGGAGAGCTACAACCCCTGTCTTCCACAGAAGAAATGTTCACTATTTCAATGGAAGCCATAATTTGGCCAAACAGGTTTAACCAGGTAAGGTTCCTACACACATTGGCCTCTTCCTCGTATCCATGGTGCCGTGCCTTCCTCCTGTCCTTGAGTTGGGAGGAAAGTATATTAATATAAAAAGTGGTGCTCCCACATTCTATATTTACTGTGACTTGGAAAAAGATAAGTATTGCTGCCCACATGTACTGCAATACAGAGTAGTATAGGAGCAACAACAGGTTGAATACCTTCCTTCTATCTCCCATCATCATATATTTATGGGAAGACAAATTTTCAATTGCTCTGCTAAACAGGTATGGGAGGGTAGAGAAGTCAATACTGTAGTCAAAATAAGAGTTTTCCTAAACTGAGATTATTGCAATGATTGATCTTCCATTTGAGGAACAAAACCAATCAGCACAAAAACCATAGGAAAGAACCTTTATAGCTGCATGAATCCAAATTAGAATCCTGCTGCAGTAGTGTTACCACTTCTTATGTGGGCTGGAAATCATGTAGCATTTTTCTAAGAAGTTCTAGCCATAAGAATACATAAAAACCCTTCAATATTCCTAGGAACAGACCTTAAAAAAAATTATATGACTTCTATCCTCAAAGAACAATGCAGCAATGAAAGAAGTGCTTTAAACATCAGCCAGAGTAGATTTCCAGCAAAAGTGTTTCTGATTACATTCATAGCCAGTTCATATATAACAATTATGTTATTTATTTATTTATTTATTTATTTATTTAATTAATTCAATTTATATGACCGCCCATCTCCCCCAACGGGGAACTCTGGGCGGTTTACAATAAAATCGCATTTAAAACAAGATATAAAATATAAAATTTAAAATTACAGTTTGATTAATACAATTAAATAATTATAAAATCCAGTTTGGCAAATTAACTTAACACAAAGGAAGGACATTATGAAATTAACCACCCCCATGAGGAACTATTCCTTCTAGGGAGGTAAGAATTTTTCTTATTAGGAATAAATGGTAATAAAATTGGAAAGATCCTGTATGTGTGACTTCACATTGTTTCATTAAAGTGTCCAGAGACACTTCAAAGAGGCTTTAATTTTGTGTAACAATGGGAATTATATTTACATTAAATATAATTTATATTATTTTATTATTCTCAAAGGCTGTAAATTTGATATTTCAACCTAGAAATACTAAACTGTCAGACAATGATAAATAAAGATACTACTGACATTTGCAAAGAGGAAAAACTTTTTTCTTTCTTTTATGAATAGACACAGCCCCTTTCTCTTTGTAATGCCAATTGCCATTCAGGCTATAGAAAGGCCAAGGAAGAAGGAAAGCCATTTTGCTGTTTTCATTGCCTTCCTTGTCCAGAAGGGAAAATTTCTAGCCACAAGGGTAAGTAATACATGGAGAGAAATGGCTCCCAGTCTGTACAACAGGTAAAAATAAATTGATTTGAATTTTGTAGACTAAGATGTGGATCTATGGAGTCCTTGGTGCTCTCCGAGCCTTGTTGTTTTCTTGCACACATTTCATTGCCAGGCCAGGCAACATCTTCAGTACGAAAAGGGAGTGGGACTTGCTCTCTGTTTATATACCATGGCTTATCTTGCTTGTGTTGATGGGTGTGTTGTTCTCTCCTTGGTAGTTCCTTCATTGGGCTGTTGTTTTCTGCTTGGTTGATTGACTGAGTTAATATTTCCTTGATTAGGGTATATTGTGCTGTTTGATTTTTCCTCTGGTGCTAATCCTGGTGTTAATCTTTGCATATCTGGGTGATGATTGCTTGCAAGGAGGTGTTCTGGTCTTCTGGCTTTTCTATTGTCTCTTATGAATGGTATGTAAACGTTGTTTACCTCTATGTGTCTGTTGATGGCTGCTTTGTCTGAGTGCCAAGCTTCCAGGAATTCTCTAGCATTTTTGGATTTGGCTTAGTTTAAGATGCTCACAGTTTCCCAGTTGAAAGTATGGTTGAGTCTGTCCATGTGTTGTGAGATTAAAGAGTTTTCATCATGTCTTCTGACTGCTAGTTGGTGTTCATGGATGCATTTTGCTAGTCTTCTGCCGGTCTGTCCTACAAAGTGGCTGCTACAGTCCTTACACTGTATGTTGTAGATAACTCCTGTTTTTTCTTCTTGGGCTACTGGGTCTTTTGGTTTACTTATGATGTTCTGTAGGGTTTTCGTTGGTTTATGTGCTATGGTGATGCCATATGGTTCTAACAGTCTATTTTTAGTTTCTGAGATGTTTCTGAAGTATGGCAGTATAATCCTTTTCAAAGCTTCTGTTGGTTTTGCTGTGGTGGGTTGAGTGGTCAGGCACTTTTTGATAAAGTTGCATGGGTATCCATTTGCTGGAAGATGCTATATAAGTGGTCTGTTTCCTTTTTCTGGTGTTCTGGGTTGCTGCAGTGCATTTGTGCTCATCTGAATAGTGTTCTTACACAGCTCCTCTTGTGGGAGGTTCGGTAATTGCTTTGGTAGTGGAGCACTTGGTTAGTGTGGGTAGATTTCCGGTAGACTTGTGTTTCTAGAATGCCATCATTTCCTCTACTGATGAGGATGTTTAAGAAGGGTAGTGTGTTGTTGTTTTCTTCTTCCCTTGTGAGTTTTATTCCTTTTAAGATGTGGTTGATGGTTTCATGTGTCTCCTCCAGTTGTTCCTTTTTTATTATGATGAAGGTGTCATCTACATAGGTATGATAGAAAACAACACACTACCCTTCTAGATCAGACATTAGACAGATTCCCAATTCAAGTGAGGAATCCTGTCCTTCTATTACTCATATAAACTAGGCATTGATTTGATGTGACTCAGGGAGTATATAAATACTATGAAACAAAGAAAGAAATGAAAAAATAAATGTATTAAGATGGAGGATTGTATTCTTTATTTTGCCCCACTTTCAGACTGAGAGGTATTTTTCAAGGCTTTGAAAAATGGGTTTGATTAGTCTAGTACAATGCTCTAGAACCAGGGATTTTTGTTTTCAGACATGGACAACTGCTTTCAATGTCCACAAGATCACTATCCAAATGAGGAGCGAGATTTCTGCGATCCAAAATATGTAACGTTTTTGTCCTATGAAGAAACTTTGGGGATCACCTTCACCACTTTTATTCTTTCTTTTTCCCTCATTACTATTTTGCTGCTCTGGCTGTTCATTCAACACAATGACACCCCTATTGTGAAAGCCAACAATGAGACCATCACCTACATTCTTCTCATCTCCCTCCTGCTCTCATTTCTTTGTGCTTTGTTGTTTATTGGCCGTCCTCATCAATGGACATGCCTTCTTCGGCAAGCTACCTTTGGCATCATCTTCTCTGTGGCAGTTTCTAGCATTTTGGCAAAGACTATCATAGTGATTCTAGCTTTCATGGCAACCAAGCCAGGGTCCAGAATTAGAAAATGGATGGGGAAGAGACTGGCTGTTTCTATTGTTCTTTCTTGTTTCTTTATTCAAACCGTTATTTGTATTGTATGGCTATCAACCTCTCCCCCATTCTTAGATGCTGATATGTATTCCATGCCAAAGGAAATTGTACTGATATGTAATGAAGGGTCAACCATCATGTTCTACTGTGTCCTTGGCTTTATGGGGACCTTGGCAATTATCAGTCTCACTGTCGCTTTCCTAGCCAGGAAGTTACCTGACACTTTCAATGAAGCCAAGTTCATCACGTTCAGCATGCTGGTGTTTAGCAGTGTTTGGATGTCCTTCATTCCAACATACTTGAGCACAAAGGGGAAATATATGGTGGCCATGGAGATCTTCTCTATTTTGTGCTCCAGTGGTGGGTTACTGACCTGTATCTTCTTCCCCAAATGTTATATTATGATAATGAGACCTGAATTGAACAGTAAGGAACAGCTAAGAAGAAGAACAATGGAGCAACTAAAAATTCTCTGATTCTATTCCTAACATAGTCATGAACATTTCGTAATAAAGGGATTTGATTTTCAAATAACTTTGTCATAATTTGATCATCTAAAGGAGGATAAATGATAAGGATAAAGGAGATGATAAAAGGACTTAAAATAACATCTCAATATAACCATGACCTAGCCCCAGGTGTAAGGTCACACAGCTACCTAGAAACATATTTAGGATTCCCTTACTAACTTTGCTCAGACTGAAGAAGCTCCTTGGATAAGGAGCAAAACGTTTCCACTGAGAAAATAGAAATCCAGTTGACATGATTCAAGCTACAGACAATTCCACCTGGATGACTGAGAACCTTCATAGACATAAAGCTTAAAAGTTGTAATATTTGATTCAGAGTCCTTCTGAGTATTAAATGATTTCATAATTTAGTGAACAAATGCTGAAAACAACTATGTAGGATTTCTGAAGAGTCTGTAGTTGAGTTTTATAAAGTCAGTAATGCTCAACTTTGTTCTCCCAATCTAACAATGAGTATTAAAAATGTTCTCAATCATTAATACTTCTTTTTTGAATGGCCATCTATAAACTAAAGTAACTGTAGTTCCTGTAATGTTCAATTTAATTAATATTTCCCTGTGTTTAGGACCTAGACACTTTACAGTCCATATTACAGAAGAAATTGCCATTAAAATAAATTAATATTAGAAAAAGAGAACAAGTAAAAGACAATTTATGTATCCATCTTGATTACACAAATAGCCCAACAGAAATATTTCAGACCCTAAAATACTATTAAAAAGGACAAACTGGGGAAAAATGAGGAAAGGAAAACATTTGCACTTCCAAACATTAGTAGTTAGAGATATTTGAGATCATATCTGAATACTGATTCACTTGAATAATAATAGAAATCTGGGATCACTGCATAATTTTCTATCCTTCGCTCCTTAGCCATTACTATTATTATTATTTTCCATTTTGTTTTCAGGAAATCTGAGAACAAGGATCACTAGAGCTGAAGGGGTATATACAGTATCCTTTCCAGTTACAAGTAACCCGTAGTTTAAAAAGTGGGATGTAGGATATCTTCAGTTCTACAGATATAGTCACAAAGCTTGAGGTAATCTTAGAAGGTGGTTCAAACCACATTAATTTCCAAATCTGACATTAACATAAACAAACAAACAAACAAATGAACAAATACATTTTAAAAACAGAGTATGTACTTTCATGGAAAGTGACTTGTGTTATTCAATTCAGGAATAGGAATGGTTGACAAAAAAGGAAAGGAAAGGAAAGGAAAGGAAAGGAAAGGAAAGGAAAGGAAAGGAAAGGAAAGGAAAGGAAAGGAAAGGAAAGGAAAGGAAAGGAAAGGAAAGGAGAGGATTCAAAGAGATTAAAAAACTACTCACTTCGACATTATGATAAGGGAACTGAGTCTAGGGAGATACTTTCAGAGTATTTGAATTTATCTCCATAATTGCATTATGCTTCCTCTGTATTATGTATCTCACATTTTAGATGTTGAGGTGCTCCAGGATTCAAATGGACAACACAAGATGTTTTAGAGATGATCCCATCAGCAATTTCATTAATATAAATCAAGTGTGCATTCCATATTTAATGGTGTCCTAGTGGTGAGAAATTTGACTAGCCTACTTGTTAGTCTGAGAACTATGATAAAAAAATGTTAGCTCTTGCTTTCTATTCACATAAATCTCATAAAGATGCTCTTTTAACCTAAAATATTAGTTTCCAAGTTTTAGAACACAAGTAGTACATTTTTTTCCCGATTCAAATCTGCAAGGAGTCTTAGACAAAGAATAATTAATTTTAATTTTAAGTAAAGAAGAAGCTCAGAGAATACCAGGAATCCAACAATTCAATCCTGAAATACATATATTATCCACAATGTATTTCTTTCCTTTTAACGAAAAGTAGTATCAAAAAAAGCTATAATATAAACTAAGGATCATATTACTAAGAAACTATAATGCAATCTGTTTAGATGGTGTATCTGAACAAACTAACAAGAGCAAAGGAGTTCTGCATCATGAGAAATGTCCTGGTGGATTTCAAAAGATTAAATGTGAAATCCTGGCCATATTCTCCAATTCCTTGTAGACTACATGCTTGATTCGCTAGTGTGTATAACCAACTGAGTTAGTGTTTAATGTGTCATTTCTGTCACACTTTAGATGATGAGAGATCCCAGTTTCACCCCAATCCCAAGGAAAAGAAATGAAAGCCCCCAAAGTTCCATATGGAATACTAAGGAATACATTGTCTTTTTATTTATGTATTTCTAAGGACCTTTGGGCCTTTTGCTAATCCAGGGAGCACTGATGAAAGATGATGAATCCTGTGATATCTCATAGAACCTGTTATCCTCAACAGGTGGTTATTTTTCTGGCAATTATCAAATTAACCTCAATTACTTTTGCTTCATCTCCAAATCTCAAGGGAGCTTCATTAACCATCAGCAAAACTGAAACCTCAGACAGAAGAACATTGCCATTATTTGCTCTATAATGTAAAGGACTGTTTGTGTGCATGTGTGCGTGCTGGTGTTGTTTAACGCATTACAAGGGTGTCATAAACCAACCATGTAGTCATTCAAGTCAGCTGTGCTATTCAGCCAAGAATTTATTAAAGGAAAAAGAGGACAGATGAAAGACTGCAAAGAAGGAATTATATCATGCAGACAAATGAAGCTTTCTGTATTAGTCTTAGTGCTGTTCTCTGGGGTAATCTGTGAGATTCCTAACATGAACTGCATCGTTGGTGCTCCTGTTCCAATTCTTCATAAATACTATCAATCGGGAGATGTAATTGTTGCTGGTATTTTGTCTCAGATCTATATATTTTCAAACACAATAAACTTTCATGAAAAGCCTTCTACTGACCTTTTCTATGATGCTGAGTAAGATGCTCATGTATCTAAAAATTTAATTATTCAGAAGATGGGTTCTATGCATTGGTGTTGGTTCTTCCTTCCTTCCTTCTCCAGAGTTGTTTTGTATTACCCATTTTTCCATAAAGATTGAAATTGTTTAAGAATATTTTGGATGTAAAAGTCAATTCAACAATGCATTGGGAATCACCAGTTCTATTCAATCTCATTCATATGGATGAGTTCATAATTCTAATATTTAGTGTGATTGGCAGGTCAATTTCTCAATTAATTCTGTGGAAGAGATTTGTTAGGGTTTGATAAACCCAGGAATTTACTTCTAGATATAAATTATACAGAGAGGCTTGATTTCTAGGTAAAAGGTGAAATATTCTGCACAGTCATCCAATTAGCAGCCATTGTTGTAGGAATGATGTGTCATGTGTGACTCATTCAACAGGTGCTTAGAGTTAAGTTGGGTGTGGTAGTTAACGAGATTGACCTATAATGTGATTGGTCAGTTTGACTATAAATGCAGAGATATTCTGTATTCCATTTTATTCCCATTTACCTCGTGAAAGCTGTATCGTTGATGGTGTATCATTTGTTACCTGTGGAAGTGATCTGTAAATACGTATGTATATAAAGTAAATAGGATATTTGATATAACTTCTGTTTGGAGTCTATTTACTTCATAGTACTTGGATCACTGCAGTTAGGAGAGAAGCAGGCCGCTCCACATCTCCGCGTGCTCCCTCTGTGACAAGATTTAAATGTTTCACATGTATATATGTTTCTGCAGTTTACTAATTATGTTATTTGTACATTACTTTGGAGGAATCTTTATGAATCACACATAGCCAGTTTGATCTAGTGGTTAAGGTAATGAGCTAGAAACCAGGACGCTGTGAGTTCTAGTCCCGCCTTAGGCATGAAAGCCAGCTGGGTGACCTTAGGCCAGTCACTCTCTCTCAGCCCAACTCACCTCACAGGGTTGTTGTTGTGGAAAAAATAAGAGGAGGAAGGATTATTAGGTGTGTTCGCCACCTTGAGTTGTTTATAAAAATAATAAAGGCGGGATAAAAATAAAATAAATAAAAAAATAAATAATAAAGTACTGTTTCTACTGGATTCCTAGCCTGTTGCATGAGAATAGGATGTTAATGAAATAATAATTATTTTTAATAAAGTTTTACCAAGGATAGTCATAATTCCCCCCTTCATGGATCACTGCCTTGTCGTGGCAAAGGGGCTTGTGTAACTCAATGAAGTCAGGTCAAGACGGACAGGTCGTGACTGAGAGTTCTGACAAAACGTGGTCCACTGGAGGAGGAAATGGCAACCCACTCCAGTATCCTTGCCAAGAAAACCCCATGGACAGTATCAAAAGGCTAAAAGATATGACGCTGGAAGATGAGCCCCTCAGGTCGGAAGGTGTCCAATATTCTACTGGGGAAGTGTGGAGGGCAATTCCGAGTAGCTCCAGAAATAGTGAAGCGGCTGGGCCAAAGCTGAAAAGACGCTCGGTTGTGGATGTGTCTAGAAGTGGAAGGAAAGTCCGATGCTGTAAAGAACAATATTGCATAGGAACCTGGAATGTAAGATCTATGAATCAAGGTAAGCTGGATGTGGTCAAACATGAGATGACAAGATTGAACATCGACATCTTGGGAATCAGCAAACTAAAATGGACAGGAATGGGTGAATTTAATTCAGGTGACCATTATATATACTACTGTGGGCAAGAATCCCTTAGAAGAAATGGAGTAGCTCTCATAGTCAATAAAAAAGTGGGAAAGGCAGTACTGGGGTACAACCTCAAAAACGACAGAATGATCTCAGTTCGAATCCAAGGCAAACCATTCAACATCACAGTAATTAAAGTCTATGCCCCAACCACTGATGCTGAAGAAGCTGAAGTCAACTAGTTCTATGAAGACCTACAACACCTTCTAGAACTAACACCAAAAAAAGATGTCCTTTTCGTCATAGGGGACTGGATTGCTAAAGTAGGAAGTCAAGAAATAACCGAAATAACAGGCAAATTCAGCCTTCGAGTACAAAATGAAGCAGGGCAAAGGCTGATAGAGTTTTGTCAAGAGAACACACTTGTCATAGCAAACACGCTTGTCCAACAACACAAGAGACGACTCTACACATGGACATCACCAGATGGTCAATACCGAAATCAGATTGATTATACACTTTGCAGACAAAGACGGAGAAGCTCTGTACAATCAGCAAAAATGAGACCTGGAGCTGACTGTGGCTCAGATCATGAGCTTCTTATCGCAAAATTTAGGCTTAAATTGAAGAACGTAGGGAAAACCACTAGACCACTCAGGTATGACCTAAATCATACCCCTTATGAATATACAGTGGAGGTGAGGAATAGATTTAAAGGATTAGATCTGGTAGACAGAGTGCCTGAAGAACTGTAGATGGAGGTTCGTAACATTGTACAGGAGGCAGCAACTAAAACCATCCCAAAGAAAAAGAAATGCAAGAAAGCAAAGTGGCTCACTGATTAGGCTTTACAAATAGCTGAGGAAAGAAGGAAAGCAAAAGGCAAGGGAGAAAGGGAAACATATAACCAACTGAATGCAGATTTCCAGAGAGTAGCAAGGAGATATAAGGCGGCCTTCTTAAATGAACAGTGCAAAGAAATCGAGGAAAACAATAGAATGGGGAAGACTAGAGATCTCTTCAAGAAAATCGGAGATATCAAGGGAACGTTTTGTGCAAAGATGGGCATGATAAAGGACAAAAAAGGCAGGGACCTAACAGAAGCAGAAGAGATTAAGAAGAGGTGGCAAGAATATGCAGAAGAACTATACAAGAAAGATCTTAATGTCCCTGATAAATACGATGGTGTGGTCACTGACCTTGAGCCGGACATCCTAGAGAGTGAAGTCAAGTGGGCCTTAGGAAGCATTACTAACAACAAAGCTAGCGGAGAAGACAGTATCCCAGCTGAGCTATTTAAAATCCTAAAAGATGATGCTGTTAAAGTGCTGCACTCAATATGCCAACAAATTTGGAAAACTCAACAGCGGCCACAGGATTGGAAATGGTCAGTTTACGTTCCAATTCCAAAGAAAGGCAATGCCAAAGAATGTTCAAACTACCGTACAATTGCGCTCATTTCACATGCTAGCAAGGTTATGCTCAAAATCCTACAAGCTAGGCTTCAGCAGTATGTGAACCGAGAACTACCAGAAATGCAAGCTGGGTTTCGAAGAGGCAGAGGAACTAGAGATCAGATTGCCAACATTCGCTGGATCATGGAAAAAGCAAGAGAGTTCCAGAAAAACATCTACTTCTGCTTCATTGACTACACTAAAGCCTTTGATTGTTTGGATCACAACAAAATGTGGCAAATTCTTAAAGAGATGGGAGTACCAGACCACCTTATCTGTCTCCTGAGAAACCTGTATGCGGGTCAAGAAGCAACAGTTAGAACCGGACATGGAACAACCGACTGGTTCAAAATTGGGAAAGGAGTACGACAAGGCTGTATATTATCGCCCTGCTTATTTAACTTATATGCAGAGTACATCAGGAGGAATGCCGGGCTGGATGAATCACAAGCCGGAGTTAAGATTGCCGGGAGAAATATCAACAACCTCAGATATGCAGACGATACCACCCTAATGGCAGAAAGTGAAGAGGAACTAAAGAGCCTCTTGATGAGGGTGAAAGAGGAGAGTGCAAAAGCTGGCTTGAAACTCAACATTACAAAATCTCAGATCATGGCATCTGGTCCCATCACTTCCTGGCAAATAGAAGGGGAAGAAATGGAAGCAGTGACAGATTTTATTTTCTTGGGCTCCAAGATCACCGCAGACGGTGACTGCAGCCATGAAATTAAAAGACGCTTGCTCCTTGGGAGGAAAGCTATAGCAAACCTAGAAAGCATATTAAAAAGCAGAGACATCACCTTGCCGACAAATGTCTGTATAATTAAAGCTATGGTTTTCCCTGTAGTAATGTATGGATGTGAGAGTTGGACCATAAGGAAGGCTGAGCACCGAAGAATTGATGCTTTCGAGTTGTGGTGCTGGAGAATACTCTTAAGAGTCCCTTGGACTGCAAGGAGGTCAAATCAGTCAATCCTAAAGGAAATCAACCCTGACTGCTCATTGGAAGGACAGATACTGAAGCTGAAGCTCAAATACTTTGGCCACATAATGCGAAGAGAGGACTCACTGGAAAAGACCCTGATGCTGGGAAAGACTGAAGGCAAAAGGAGAATGGGACGGCAGAGGATGAGATGGTTAGATAGCATCACCGATGTAATGAACATGAATTTGAGCAAACTCCGGGAGACAGTGGAGGACAGGACAGAGTCGGACATGGCTAAATGACTGAACAACAAGAAGTCATAATTCCATTTCTGAGTTTTTTGGATTGAAATCTTTCTTACAGCAATTTTTTTTCACTAATGAAGCGTTCCTTTTTCCTTCAGGATTCTCCTATTCCTTAAAAATAATAATTCAGTTCCATGGCTAATTACATTTATTACTGAGTAATGAAATGCCTGTATATTTCTGAAGATAACAATTTCCCCAATTTTTTTAAAAAATCTTTTATCTAGTCATTTATGCTCAGACCTAAAGTTCTGATGTTCAGTGTTTCTAAAATGAACACAAAAAGATTGAATTTACAACCAATAATTTCCTGGAACTTCAATTATTGATAATAATATTCTGCTTAGTTATGTCAGTCTTGCAAGACTTCTGTGTCCAGGTGAAAAGTTGTTTAGATGCAGTCTTGATTATGATGATGCTAAATTTTCATTTATGAGCTTAATTGGGGGGGGGGACCAACCTGTTTGAGGAGACCCCTGAATTTATCACTAACATAAATTGAGTGTTTTTCACATTTGCAGAATGGTGCTGTAGAATGTAGATATAATTGCAGCAGGAGTCACAAAGATAATAATAGGATTGATATTTAATTGTATATGGAACATACTTGTACACTTGCATTCTTAAACAGTGTCTTTTAAAGCAGCATCATTGTTGGGTGGTAAAGACTGATACAGATGTATTCAGCAGCATTAATTTGTAATCATCTGATGGTAGAAATTAGTACAACATGTTTAAAGCTATGAGTTGAACTAAAGTGTCTTGCAGCTCTTTTTCTGAAACCAATGTGCTCAAATCAGCATGGAATTTTCATTTTAGGGCTTTAAACATTGCAATTGTTTAAGAATGTTTGAGGTATGAGATCAAACCAAACATTCAGATGTAAAGTTGTGCAGAGTCTCATCCCACATATACAGTATGATTAAGTTCATACATCTGGTATTTAGAATTTGGCTGGTGAATTTCTTAGTTCATTCTATGGTATGGTTTAAAATGCCTTAAATGTATATACTGTAGTTTCCTGAAGTTTTCTGATCTGGTAATCTGTAACTGGTCAGCTTTGTTAAGAAAAAAGGAACAGGTACCTAGATGAATCTATTAAAATACCCCTATGTATGTATAATATGGATTCTTCATACTTGCAGAATGGTGCTATGGAAAGGGAAAGAACATATAATTGCAGCAAGAGTCATAAAGCCAAAACGGGGATCCATATTAAACTATATACAGTTGCAGAATGTAGAGATTTCTGGCAATATAGACATGTTAACAAGCATCTTTCAAAGTAAATCACTATCAAGCTGGTGAACACTGATGACAGATATATAAAACAATACTTCATTATTATTTAGATTGGATATAATGAGTATGTTATACTTAGTAGCCAGGAATTTTATTGATCTGTAATATATACCATTTTTTGAACAAACTCACTGCAAGTCAGCTTGTAAACTTTATTTCAGGGTGGTGACTCAGCTCTACCAGCACACCTTGTCTTTGGTATTTGCTGTAAAGGAGATAAATGAAAATCCCCAGATTTTGCCCAATCTCACTCTGGGCTTCCATATCTATAACAGCAATTTTATTGCAAGCTGGACATATCATGCCTCAATGGAACTCCACTCAACACAAGGCAAGTTCATCCCTAACTACAAGTGTGATTCAGAGAACAATCCAGTGTCAGTCATTGGAGGACCTAATTCTGAAGTCTGCATCCACATGGCAGCTATCCTGTCCATTTACAAGGTTCCACAAGTAAGATTTTCCTCCCATGTTTTAACTCTATCATCTACAGTATCTCTTCTATCTATCTATCTATCTATCTATCTATCTATCTATCTATCTATCTATCTATCTCGCATTGAGACATGCATAGATATACATAAAGAGAGGTAGTTTTGTGAACTGGAAATTAATAAAGAAGACATTTGGTTGAGTGTTTTCATAAAAATAAAGAGGAACATCATGTTTTTAAGCTAAGAACAAATTGTTTTCAAATACATGTCCCTGTTAATAAAAACCTCTAAAGAACATAAATTTTCCTTTAGTGAGAAATGAGTAAATCTGTAAAATAGTGGGAGAATATTTTTGTTTTTATGTGCATACATGCAAAGAAAAACATTACATTTTCCTTTTCAGCATATGCAATGTAATACCGAATGAACTCCATTCCCAAATAATGTCATTACTTTCATTTTTAATTCAATTCAGTCTGTTGGATATTCTTTGTTTATCTCTCTTTATCTACTTCCAAAGCATATTTTTTTACATTTCTGTTGTATGTTCTCATTGATTACATTCAAACAATCACCACTGTAATTTGTCTTTTGTTCTTGAGTCTCTGTATGACTAAATCAATTTTTCTGTACTCTCTAATCTTGTTCTCACCCATCAATACCTATCACCAGGCATAACTTCTTTCCCTATATTGCAGTCATGCAAAATGTTGCACAATTTTCCACAAAACATATATCTGCTTCTCACATTATGACCATTTATTTCCTTTTTGGTATATGTCAATAATAACCTCAAAGACACCAATTTATATGTTCTGTCATATATTTTATCCTTTCCATTCATAATTAAATTTATACCTTCACTTCCCCAAACATATCCATCAACTGCATAAAATCAGTCTATCTTCATTCAGCTCCATTCTTTTTTTCTTTTAGTTTCAGTGACAAACAACCTATTTATTTAATTTATGTGATATGTTAATTCACACTCTTTACAATGAACTCCTCTTACATTCCAAGCTCTAATCTTCCACGTGCTGTGATCATCACAAGATGGTCCTATAGATGTTGACCACTGTTGGCTTTGGTTAATCAATGCATACTTGGGGTGCTTGTTGTTTGTAATCAGGATAAAACTCATTTGTATTAAAAGCCACTGTAACTAAGCATTTTGATTTGGGGATGTTTTCTAAAAACATAAACAGCTAATGTTCTCCTATGGCATGTGTAATGAGAGGTATACCATCAGGAGGAAAAACGTCCCTTGTTTATTCAAGCACAATATCAGTATTTTCATTCACTGTTCAACACCACTAATAGCAAGATATATGTTCCTCGGCACATTTAGTCTACAGGATTAGTGAACTTGATTTCATAATCTTTTTCATGTAAGAAAGAAATAGTATCTTAGTCACACTCACTTAAAAAAAATGAAGTTTTATCTAGATATTAATTCTCTAACACATTTTTTTCTTTGTTTGCTGTAGTTCACTTATGGCTCTGCTTCTGACATGAATAGGAAAACTCAGGCTATTTTCTATCACCAGATGTTTCCAGATGTACACAGACAATATAATGGGATACTGCAGTTACTGTTGCATTTCCAGTGGACATGGATTGGGGTTTTATATGACAATGATAACAATGGAGAGAGATTTGTTCAGGATGCACTTCCTATATTTTCTCAGAAAGGGATCTGCTTTGATTATATTGAAAGTTTCCCTGTAATTACCTCAGTTAGTGACATTGATAAGATGGTGACAGAGGGGTTAAACATGTATGATGTTGTAATTGAAAGCATTGCTAATGTATCCATTATTTATGGTGAAATTGAGACCATGATATTTCTCAGAATGTTTCCCACCATATCAAAATATGAGGATGTATCAATAAAGGCAAAAGGAAGGGTTTTCTTTATGACAGCTCAGATGGATTTCACATCATTCCCCTTTCAAAAGAATGAAGATATAGACTTCCTTCATGGTGCCCTGTCCTTAGCAATTCATTCAAAGGAGGTACTGAGATTCACTGAATTTCTTCAATTGACAAATTTTACCTCTGAAATAGAAGATGGCTTCATTCAGGTTTTCTGGGAAGAGGCCTTTGGATGTTTCTTTTCCAGGTCCCTGATAGATAGGCAAGCAAGGGTTTCCTGCACTGGTGGGGAGAAACTGGAGAATCTTCCAGCATCTGTGTTTGAAATGATCATGACCCCCCATAGCTACAGCATCTACAATGCAGTCTATGCTGTAGCATATGCTTTGTACAACATGCTTTCATTTAAATTGAAAAAGACATCAAATGTCCATGAAGCAACCCAAAGACTACTGGCTCAACACCTGTGGGAGGTAATGTCTTGGGCAAACTGATTTCAGTTAGGTCTCTGTGTCTCAGGGGAGAGATTCTAGACTAAGGAGAAAATCATTGTTTTGTCTTATGCTTCCTTTGTATTTGAGGGCCATTTTGTAAAATAGCTCATGTGGTTTAAAATTTCAAAAGTCTATGTAGGCTGAGTGGGAATGGGAAGCTGGTTCACAACTGTGGCTGGCGTCTTCAGGGGCAAGGTGGTCTGCTACATAGCAGTTGCTGGTGAAACATCAGGAAATGTGCTGTCTAGACCATGGTCACTAAACCCTGAAGCCCAACACTGCCCTGCAGATACCAGCCGTGAAAGCCTACACCAGTATATTGGTTCACAGATTGTCAGGTAACCCTTTTCTCACAGCGGTATAATGTGCCTTTAGGATAGAAAAGGATGCATTTTTATTGAACTCTTCCATGGTTGTTCTATAGAGATTGTAAAAGTGATTCTGGTAAGTTCCAGACAACTTCAGTTTTACGTGTAGAAATCTGCTGGATCAGCTGTAGAAAGATAGTCACTGCTACAGCTTCACTGAAAGCTCTGATAGGCCATTTGCCTGAGAGTTCCTATGAATTGAGACCTAACAATACAGGCACAGTCCACCCCCATTTAGAGATAGCCATGAGCTTGCACAGCAACATGGATCAAGCAAACAAGAACTTCAGGCCTTCTCAAAAATGAATTTATTCAGTCTAATCAATCCTTTTTCACTAGAACACTATTCTAATTCCTGTTTTCTGCCTGTGTCTTTTTGTTATGCATGAAACTGATCTCCCTCTTTCAGGAAGATCAAACTTAAATGGAAAAGAAAAATGTCCTTAAATATATCCTGATGAATTGCAATCTCCTCTCCTCTCCTCAGCTCAACCGTTTTGTGAGAAGCATCTCATTTAACAACAGTGTTGGGGAAACAATTTTCTTCAATCAAAATGGAGAAATGGAAACTGGATTTGATATTACCAACTGGGTAATATTCCCAAACCTTTCCTTCCTTAGAGTCAAAGTTGGAGAGATACAACCCTTGTCTTTCACAGAAAAAATGTTCACCATTTCAGAGGAAACCATAATCTGGCCAAACTGGTTTAACCAGGTAGGGTCCTGTAACTCTTTGAGTTCTGTTCAGGAGTTATGAAGGTTGAAAGAATGATTCGTTGAAATAACTCTTCTTCAACCATCTGAACATACAGAGAAAAGGTAGAAATAAATGTCAGACACAGGAGAAAGAATCGAACAATACATGAAATGTTCAAATATTCAGTGTTTCCTTTTTCATAGGATATCAGTATACCGAAGCCAGGTACTTCAGGGTCGGCACGTGACCTCTGCTTGCTTAATATGCCCATGAAGGCACGTCATGTGTGTTAGATTGCATTCATTTAAACGATGATTTCCATCCAAAATCATGACTTAGAAATAGAAGCTATATTTACTCATATCGGTTATTATCAACAATTGAAGAATTTCTGATTGTAAATTATGAGAGGAAAACCAATAATAAACAAGATATCACCAAGGAATGCTACTAAAATGCATTCAAGACATCACATTTAAATGGCATTTAATTGGTGCTGAAATAAGTCAGGTGCCTTTTTTTTTTTTTTTTTTTTTCCCAATTTTATTGAATTTTTGATATACATAGTTAAAAGATGAAAATGAAAAAGAAATAGAAATACAAATTAAAGAAAGAAGTAAAAGTGTATAGAAAAGAAAAGAAAAAAAGAAAAAAAAAGATAGGAATTGGTCAACTTCCGATTAATCTCTGGTCTTATTAATTTAAAAAAGTTTTATCTTACATGCTAGCTCTATATATAACATACAAAAACATTTCCTGTCTAATATATCAATTTATATATATTTTAGTCTTCAAAACCCCAGATAAGCTTCGCCCCTCCTGCATGTTGCAAATAGTCCATTAATGGTTTCCATTCTTTAAGAAAGTAACAGTTTGAGTTTTTTTTTAATAAGCATGTCAATTTGTCATTTTCTGCCATATCCATCAGTTTTAACATCCAATCTTGTATCGTAGGTAATATCTGATTTTTCCCGTTTTGGGCATATACAAGTCGTGCTGCTGTAATCATATATTGCATAATTCTTACAAATTGTTTTCCAATTTGTTCTTCCCATATTCCCAATAAAAATAATTCCGGTTTAAATGGGACTCGAATTTGTAAAATATTTTGCATCAATGAATGTATCTGAGTCCAAAACTTCTTTGCAGTTTCACATGTCCACCACATATGGTAAAAAGACCCCTCTTTTTTTTACATTTCCAACACAAGTTGGAAACATTCCCATACATTTTAGCAAGTTTTTGTGGGGTCATGTACCATCTATACATCATCTTATAAAAATTTTCCTTCAAATTATAGCACAAAGTAAATTTTAACCCTTTATTCCACATATCTTCCCATTGCTGCCTTTGTATATTGTGACCAATATTTTTTGCCCATTTTATCATACAGTCTTTAACTTGTTCCTCTACCAATTCTCCTTTTAGCAATAATTTGTACATTTTAGCAATTAAATGATCATCTGTCTCACATAATTGTATCTCAAATTCTGATTTAGTTTGTTCAAATTCAATTTTTTTAAATCTAATTTAAATTTTTCTACAAGTTGTATATATGAAAGCCATTGAAATGTATATACTTCTAAAGCTAGTTCTTCTTTTCTTTTAGTTATGTATTGTCCTTGTTCTTTTTTAAAAAAATCCTTATAGGTCAGCCATTTATCTTTATTTCTTACTTCTGTTCTATGAAATGCTTCTTGCGTGGAAATCCATAAAGGTCTTTTATAGCATAAGGTTTGTTTATATTTATTCCAAATTCTTAACAATGACCTTCTAATATAATGATTTTTAAAATCCACATTAACTTTAACTTTATCATACCACAAATATCCATGCCATCCACATCTTAATTCGTGACCCTCCAAGTTCAATAATTTTTCATTTTTCAGAACTATCCATTCTTTAATCCATACCAAACAGCAAGCAGCATAATATAGTTTCAAATCCGGTAGGCCTAGTCCGCCTCTTTCTTTTGAATCTTGCAAAAGTTTATATTTTATTCTTGGTTTTTTCCCTTGCCAAATGAACTTAGAAATGTCCCACTGCCATTGTTTAAAGGGTTCTTCTGACGCCAATATAGGTAATGTTTGAAAAAGATATAAAATTCGTGGCAAAATGTTCATTTTATTTACTGAAATTCTACCTAACAATGATAGTTGCAATTTTTTCCATTGATCTAAGTCTTTTTTAATATCTGCACACAATGGAGTATAATTATTATTAAACATTTTAACATTTTTAGATGTTAAATATACTCCCAAATATTTTACTTTTTCTTCCATTGAATTACCCGTTATTTCTTTCAGTTTCTCTTGTTGATGGTGGTCCTTTTTTAGTCAAAACTTTTGTTTTCTGTAAATTCAGTTTAAACCCTGCTAATGACCCAAAGTCTTTTAGTTTCTGTATCAATAATTAAATTCCATCTAGTGGATTCTCCAAGGTAATAACTAAGTCGTCAGCAAAGGCTCTTAGTTTATAAACTTCTTTTTTAACTCTAATACCATGAATACCATCATCTTGTCTTATGTTTCTAAGTAAAACTTCCAATACCAATATAAACAAAAGCGGAAATAATGGACAACCGTGTCTTGTACCTTTTTGAATTTCACATGATATACTAAATTCTCCATTAACAATTATTTTTGCAAATTGGGGAGTATATATTGATTTAATCCACTTAATAAAATTTCCTCCAAAGTCCATATTTTCCAATACTTTAAACATAAAAGGCCAATTTAAATTGTCAAAGGCTTTTTCAGCATCTATAAATATCAAGGCAGCTTGTTTTTCATAATGTTGTTCCAAGTACTCCAGTACATCTAATATATTTCGGACATTGTCTCGGATTTGTCTCTTAGGTAAAAATCCAGCTTGATCTTGAATGGATAAAGTCCTTAAGAATATTTTTCATTCTTTCTGCCAATATCGTTGTAAATATCTTATAATCCAGAGCTTTCCAAACTGTGTGTCACGACACAAAAGTATGTCGCCACACACAGCGTGGTGTGTCACCACACCACCCGGAAGCGGCGGCACAGGCGTGCACGGCGGCAGCAGCAGCGGCGCGGGATCAGTGGTTCCACGTTTTAGCGGAGGCTTCTGCCGCTGCCATGCACGTGCACACCGCCGCACCCCCCCGCGCTGCCGCCGTGCATGCGCACGCCACTGCACGCCCCCCGCACCGCCGTTGTGCACGCGTGCGCTGACGCACACACCCCTGCGCCGCCGCCGTGCACACGTGTGCCGCCACACGCCCCCCGCGCTGCTACACACACACCCATGTCGCCGCCGTGCACGCGCGCGCCACCGCCACTGCCGGTGTGTCGCCAGCGGCGGCACTTTGGAAAGCCCTGTTATAATCGTTATTCAATAAAGATATTGGTCTATAATTCTTAGTTAAAGTCAGGTCTTGTTGTTCTTTGGAGATCAATGTTATATGTGCTTCTTTCCGAGTCTCTGGCATGGTTCCTGGTTTTTTTATGTTTTTTTAATAAGCATGTCAATTTGTCATTTTCTGCCATATCCATCAGTTTTAACATCCAATCTTGTATCGTAGGTAATATCTGATTTTTCCCGTTTTGGGCATATACAAGTCGTGCTGCTGTAATCATATATTGCATAATTCTTACAAATTGTTTTCCAATTTGTTCTTCCCATATTCCCAATAAAAATAATTCCGGTTTAAATGGGACTCGAATTTGTAAAATATTTTGCATCAATGAATGTATCTGAGTCCAAAACTTCTTTGCAGTTTCACATGTCCACCACATATGGTAAAAAGACCCCTCTTTTTTTTACATTTCCAACACAAGTTGGAAACATTCCCATACATTTTAGCAAGTTTTTGTGGGGTCATGTACCATCTATACATCATCTTATAAAAATTTTCCTTCAAATTATAGCACAAAGTAAATTTTAACCCTTTATTCCACATATCTTCCCATTGCTGCCTTTGTATATTGTGACCAATATTTTTTGCCCATTTTATCATACAGTCTTTAACTTGTTCCTCTACCAATTCTCCTTTTAGCAATAATTTGTACATTTTAGCAATTAAATGATCATCTGTCTCACATAATTGTATCTCAAATTCTGATTTAGTTTGTTCAAATTCAATTTTTTTAAATCTAATTTAAATTTTTCTACAAGTTGTATATATGAAAGCCATTGAAATGTATATACTTCTAAAGCTAGTTCTTCTTTTCTTTTAGTTATGTATTGTCCTTGTTCTTTTTTAAAAAAATCCTTATAGGTCAGCCATTTATCTTTATTTCTTACTTCTGTTCTATGAAATGCTTCTTGCGTGGAAATCCATAAAGGTCTTTTATAGCATAAGGTTTGTTTATATTTATTCCAAATTCTTAACAATGACCTTCTAATATAATGATTTTTAAAATCCACATTAACTTTAACTTTATCATACCACAAATATCCATGCCATCCACATCTTAATTCGTGACCCTCCAAGTTCAATAATTTTTCATTTTTCAGAACTATCCATTCTTTAATCCATACCAAACAGCAAGCAGCATAATATAGTTTCAAATCCGGTAGGCCTAGTCCGCCTCTTTCTTTTGAATCTTGCAAAAGTTTATATTTTATTCTTGGTTTTTTCCCTTGCCAAATGAACTTAGAAATGTCCCACTGCCATTGTTTAAAGGGTTCTTCTGACGCCAATATAGGTAATGTTTGAAAAAGATATAAAATTCGTGGCAAAATGTTCATTTTATTTACTGAAATTCTACCTAACAATGATAGTTGCAATTTTTTCCATTGATCTAAGTCTTTTTTAATATCTGCACACAATGGAGTATAATTATTATTAAACATTTTAACATTTTTAGATGTTAAATATACTCCCAAATATTTTACTTTTTCTTCCATTGAATTACCCGTTATTTCTTTCAGTTTCTCTTGTTGATGGTGGTCCTTTTTTAGTCAAAACTTTTGTTTTCTGTAAATTCAGTTTAAACCCTGCTAATGACCCAAAGTCTTTTAGTTTCTGTATCAATAATTAAATTCCATCTAGTGGATTCTCCAAGGTAATAACTAAGTCGTCAGCAAAGGCTCTTAGTTTATAAACTTCTTTTTTAACTCTAATACCATGAATACCATCATCTTGTCTTATGTTTCTAAGTAAAACTTCCAATACCAATATAAACAAAAGCGGAAATAATGGACAACCGTGTCTTGTACCTTTTTGAATTTCACATGATATACTAAATTCTCCATTAACAATTATTTTTGCAAATTGGGGAGTATATATTGATTTAATCCACTTAATAAAATTTCCTCCAAAGTCCATATTTTCCAATACTTTAAACATAAAAGGCCAATTTAAATTGTCAAAGGCTTTTTCAGCATCTATAAATATCAAGGCAGCTTGTTTTTCATAATGTTGTTCCAAGTACTCCAGTACATCTAATATATTTCGGACATTGTCTCGGATTTGTCTCTTAGGTAAAAATCCAGCTTGATCTTGAATGGATAAAGTCCTTAAGAATATTTTTCATTCTTTCTGCCAATATTGTTGTAAATATCTTATAATCCAGAGCTTTCCAAACTGTGTGTCACGACACAAAAGTATGTCGCCACACACAGCGTGGTGTGTCACCACACCACCCGGAAGCGGCGGCACAGGCGTGCACGGCGGCAGCAGCAGCGGCGCGGGATCAGTGGTTCCACGTTTTAGCGGAGGCTTCTGCCGCTGCCATGCACGTGCACACCGCCGCACCCCCCCGCGCTGCCGCCGTGCATGCGCACGCCACTGCACGCCCCCCGCACCGCCGTTGTGCACGCGTGCGCTGACGCACACACCCCTGCGCCGCCGCCGTGCACACGTGTGCCGCCACACGCCCCCCGCGCTGCTACACACACACCCATGTCGCCGCCGTGCACGCGCGCGCCACCGCCACTGCCGGTGTGTCGCCAGCGGCGGCACTTTGGAAAGCCCTGTTATAATCGTTATTCAATAAAGATATTGGTCTATAATTCTTAGTTAAAGTCAGGTCTTGTTGTTCTTTGGAGATCAATGTTATATGTGCTTCTTTCCGAGTCTCTGGCATGGTTCCTGTTTTCAAAATCGAGTTCATAGTCTTCTGCAAAGGTAAACATAATTCATCCTCGAAGCATTTATAATAGGCTGCTGATAAGCCATCAGGTCCAGGTGCTTTTCCACTATTAATTTTCTTAAAGGCCTTTACCATTTCTTCTGTTGTTATAGGATTATTTAATGTTTGTCTTTGTTGATCACTAAGAACAGTTAATTTTTGCTTACTCAAATATTCATCAATATCAATTAAATTGACATCTTGTTTTTTATATAATTTTGAACAGTAATCATGAAAAGCTTCTTGTATATCTATATTATTCACCAAAACTTTCCCTTCATGATGTATATTGAAATTAAATTCTTTTGTCTTTGTTTCCGCAGTTTATAAGCTAACTATCTACCTGGTTTATTAGCCTATTCAAAATATTTTTGTTTTGTGAATTTCATTTGAGTATCTCTTGTGTCAATATCATTGACATTTGTTTTTGTAAGAATTTAATTTGAGTAAGCAAAGTATCATCCATTGGCTTGTCTCTTAAACATAACTCTTTATTTTTAATTTCATCTAAGAATAGTTGAATACTCTCTTGTTTCTTTCTCCTCATTTGAGCATTATATTGGATAAAATAACCCTCATATATGCTTTGCTGGCATCCCAAACAGTTTGAATATTTGTACCCTTGTTTAAATTAAATTGAAAGTATTCTCTTAGTTTTCGTTTGCATGAATCAACTATATCATTCTTTCAGAAATATGACTCATTCAGTCTCCATCTGAATACATTCCATTTTCCTTTAAAAGTCAACATTACAGGATTATGATCTGAAAAAGTCTTAGGTAATATTTCAACTTTATCAACATCCATCATTAAGCTTTTGGAAATCAAAATAATATCTATTCTAGAAAAAGACTTGAATATTTCTGAATAATAGGTATACTCTCTTGAAGTCCCATTCATAAGTCTCCAAATGTCTTGTAAGTCCAACATTTCTTTCAAATCAAAAAAATGTTTGTGGCAGCTTTCCCTGTGCACGTTTCACTTCTTTTTGTGAATGTCTATCCATCTCTGGGTAAATTACTCCATTCCAATCACCCATAAAACACCAATTTTCATAGGGTAAATCCAAAAGTTTATCTGTTAAGTTTTTATAGAATATTCCTTTGTCCATATTTGGTGCATAAAGTCCAACAATCAGTGTTTTAGTTCCTTGTATATTAATTTCAACAGCAATATACCTTCCTTTATCATCAGTTAGTATCAATTTTGGATTTAGCTTTAATTGTATGTACAAGACTATCCCCTTAGTTTTTTTAAGTCCAGCTGAAATAAATTCTTCCCCAAGTTGTTTATTGATCAGATACTTAATGTCTTTTTTACAAATATGAGTCTCTTGTAAACAAATTATATCCAATCCCAGTTTTTTCAGAAAATGAAATTTTTGTCTTCTTTTCTGTGGGGAATTGGCACCATTAATGTTCCATGTCAAATATTTGTAATCCATAAGTGTTTTGATATTTAAAAGCCCTTTTTCAAGTCCAGTCCTGCAGCTCCCATCTTGGATAAATCTTCACTTGTCTCTTTATCTTTTGATGTCTCCCCTTTTTCTTCCAAGTCTCCAGATGCATCATTCATATCTGTCTTATATTTCTCTAAAAATGCTTTTGCTTTTAAAATAGAATTTATCCTAAACCTTTGCCCTTTGAACATAAAAGATACACCTTCTAATTTCTCCCATCTGAATGAGATATTGTTTTTTTTTAATTTTGTCTGTTCATACAATACACAGAGCAAAAGACAGGTAGGCAGCAAGTCAGAAAAAAGGCACCTTTTTTTTTGACTCGCTGCCTACCTGTCTATTGCTCTGTATATGAAGACACAAAAGTTTTAAAAAATCCACTAAAGGATTCTGTATTATAAGTTATCATATATGAATTATTTCTGAATCATTTGTACATGAAAGGACAAGCAGCTGTGGATATTTGCAGATATGCACGTTTGCAAGACGGAAAACATCCTTCTCTTTTTCAATCTATAGACAAAGCCTCTTTCTCTTTGCAATGCCAATTGTCATCCAGGTAACAGAAAGGCCAAAAAGGAAGGGAAACCTTTTTGCTGCTATGATTGCCTTCCTTGTCCAGACGGGAAGATTTCTAATCAGAAGGGTAAGTGACAATATGTAGAGGAATGGTTACCAACTTGTGGTCTGCGATCACAACTGATGATCTGCAGTGGTACTCAGGTTGTCCATCATGCAGATGTCTATAAATATAAGTCACTCTCTCTCAGCCCAACTCACCTCACAGGGTTGTTGTTGTGGGGAAAATAGGAGGAGGAAGGAGTATTTGGTATGTTTGCCACCTTCAGTTATTTATAAAAATAATAAAGGCGGGATATAAAATAAATAAACAAACAAACAGCTAAATTAGATTTGATTATTTTTCTAGGACAGTTATATATAGAAAAAAGGCTGAATTTCTTTCCCCCTAGACATGGACAACTGCTTTCAATGTCCACAAGATCACTATCCAAATGAGGAGCGAGATTTCTGCGATCCAAAATATGTAACGTTTTTGTCCTATGAAGAAACTTTGGGGATCACCTTCACCACTTTTATTCTTTCTTTTTCCCTCATTACTATTTTGCTGCTCTGGCTGTTCATTCAACACAATGACACCCCTATTGTGAAAGCCAACAATGAGACCATCACCTACATTCTTCTCATCTCCCTCCTGCTCTCATTTCTTTGTGCTTTGTTGTTTATTGGCCGTCCTCATCAATGGACATGCCTTCTTCGGCAAGCTACCTTTGGCATCATCTTCTCTGTGGCAGTTTCTAGCATTTTGGCAAAGACTATCATAGTGATTCTAGCTTTCATGGCAACCAAGCCAGGGTCCAGAATTAGAAAATGGATGGGGAAGAGACTGGCTGTTTCTATTGTTCTTTCTTGTTTCTTTATTCAAACCGTTATTTGTATTGTATGGCTATCAACCTCTCCCCCATTCTTAGATGCTGATATGTATTCCATGCCAAAGGAAATTGTACTGATATGTAATGAAGGGTCAACCATCATGTTCTACTGTGTCCTTGGCTTTATGGGGACCTTGGCAATTATCAGTCTCACTGTCGCTTTCCTAGCCAGGAAGTTACCTGACACTTTCAATGAAGCCAAGTTCATCACGTTCAGCATGCTGGTGTTTAGCAGTGTTTGGATGTCCTTTGTTCCAACATACTTGAGCACAAAGGGGAAATATATGGTGGCCATGGAGATCTTCTCTATTTTGTGCTCCAGTGGTGGGTTACTGGCTTTTATCTTCTTCCCAAAATGTTACATTATTGTGGTGAGGCCTGATTTAAATAACAAGGAACAATTACGAAGGAGGATAATGGAAGAAATTAAAACTAGCCATAAGTAAATACTTTGTATTAAAGATATTTCGTTTTCAAGTAACCACCTTGTATTTTATAAGGCTTCATTTCTGTGTTCTCATTATTTATTTATTTATTTATTTATTTATTTATTTATTTTCCCACCTTTATTTTTTTTCTAAATATCTCAAGGCGGCGAACATACCTAATACTCCTCCCTCCTCCTATTTTCCCCACAACAGCAACCCTGTGAGGAGGGTTGGGCTGAGAGAGAGTGACTGGACCAAGTTTCACCCAGCCATCTCTTATGCCTCAGACAGGACTAGAACTCTCGGTCTCCTGGTTTCTAACCCATTGCCTTAACCACTAGACATGGGTAGTGTAACTCATCACTTCCAAAGAACACCTGGGTGGCGGCGGGAGTGGAAAGCTTTTAAAGATAAAGGAAGATCGGCTTAGCTGGATTCAGGGAAGCAAAGTCACTCAGTGCAGGTGAGAAGGCAGCTCGGTCAGGATTTAGTCTTTCATTCTGTGCTGTGTCCTTTGCTAAGAGATGCCGTGGGTTCAACTGAGTTTGAAATTGAGTCACACCATTAAATCTAGACAACATAGAAAAATCTTTTTTATTTTTAGGAGATAAAGATATTTCCAGGATGGATAAGGAGCACATGTGTTGAATCCAGTCCTTAACATCAAGACAGTAATCTTTTTTCCATTTGTGGAAAAAAATAATTCTCTCTGCTGAGCCACAGACATGAAAAAGCCAAAGCTCTGCATAAATATAATCAGAATCCATACTTTTGGAGTATAATTCAACATCACATTGACATGTTTAAATAGTTTACATTTTCCCAGGACTACAAAAACTTATGCTGTAACTTGAAACCAAAAGGGAGCTAAGACTGAACAAGACCAAATCATGTCCATCGATGAGGCCATAAAGTTCTTGCAATGCCAAGACACGGCATCTAACACTGAATCTTTTTGAAACTTTCTGTGAAGAGTCCAATAAACACAAAACAATACTTTCTTACTCCAAATGTTTCCTCTCTTTAAATGCAAATGTTGTTTCACAAATGAGGGGATTAAGGCAGGATGGATAGGTAGGGCAGGCTGTTGTTCCTTGCCTAACCTTAAGAGATTTGAGCAAAGAAGAGAAAACAGGTCAGGGGGAGGGTGTTGAAAAGGCTGTTAGACCTTTCACACCCTCCCACCACCATCAGTGCTTGAATTGTAGACTTTGCAAATACTTTTCTCATTCTCATGCATTTTCCTGTTTCTTCTGAGTCAATAGTTTCCATGTTCCAAGAAGGACTGGATAGTGTGAAGCTGACTTCTAACTTTTCCATGCTCTAATACCTCATTTCTGGAGTATCCTGAAACCAGGCCGATACTTGCTAATAATCTGAGAGGGCATTCACTCCTTAGCTTGCAGGCTATTTTGCCTGGCTGATTCTGATACATGTTCTAAATGTAAAAGTACCCTCACTGGAAGTTTACATTCTACTGCTTTTTCAGTAGGATATATCCCTTTTTTGTAAACTTTTACAAAATTTAATAAATTACAATACTAAAGGGATTACGGTTAGCACTGAAACTAAAAATCTAACATATATGTTAAACTTGTAGATAGTCACTGGTTTACAAAAAGTACTATATAATACTAGATTATAATCAGGTACAAAACATTAAGAACAATAACCTAATGATACTGCTGCATTATTGTAATATATCATAAAATCTATGCAAAAACAAAAACCCAAATTACTTCATCTTTTGATTAGTAGAAAATACTGCCTTTTACAAAATAAAAAAGTTACATATTTCCAAAAGCCAGACATTCACATCTGGAATTCTATCTCTTTTACAATTCCTCGATATTATTCCTGTACAAGCTCTTCTCCCCCATACTTGATAGAACCATAATTCCTCATTTATAGTCAAATTCCAGAGTTTGGGTATATAATTCAACATCACATTAACATCTTTAACATTGAGATATTTCCCCATAAATCTACATATGTACATTAAAATAACATTCCAGAAAGGTAGCAAAAGTTCACATGATCATATCATAAGAACAACATTCCCTCTTTTTTTTT
This sequence comes from Charina bottae, assembly GCA_023362775.1. Taxonomy (NCBI): domain Eukaryota; kingdom Metazoa; phylum Chordata; class Lepidosauria; order Squamata; family Charinaidae; genus Charina; species Charina bottae. The sequence goes on from JALMGJ010000011.1 coordinate 11,649,214, forward strand.
TTTTTTTTTTTTGCTTATTCAACAGAGGAAATCTGATCTCTATGCTTTCAAGTACCTTTTCTGGGGAGTCCATAATACTCTATGTACAAACTTTAATCTCAAGTCTGTCAATATCAATTTAACCTTTTTAAGGACATGCTGCCAATGTTTCTTTTGAAGTAGGATAAAGGGGGCATACTAGCTCAGCGGTTAGGATGCCAGGCTTGTCGGTCGGAAGGTCGCTAGTTCAGAGGTTCGAAATCCTTGCCCTGCATGACGGAGTGAGCTCCCGCACTCACCCCAACTCTTACCAACCTAGCAATTAGAAAGCATGCAAATGCAAGTAGCTAAATAGGTACCACTTCAGTGGGAAGGTAACAGCGTTCCATATGCATCATGCCGGCCACATGACCGTGGAAGCATCTTTTGACAACGCTGGCTCTTTGGCTAACAAACGGAGATGAGCACCGGCCCCTAGAGTTGGACACAACTGTGCAGGGGAATCTTTACCTTTACCTTCAGGATAAAGAACAAATTTATCCTGCTCATCTATCTATGTGGTCTGTTATGTTTGATGGCACATTACAAATCAATTAATTATCCTGCTCATTCTAACTGCACAACTGCAGCTATAACATCAAAGTGTATGATATTCCTTTCCTGCCCATTTCAAATGTATATCTGAAAGCCAGTGATTGCTGAAGATGCCAAGATTGACAGATTTGCTAAGCAAACTTGTATATTCAAATTAATTTTCAACAAACACATGTCAATTTTGAAGTGAATGAATTCATCACAGACTTATAAAAATATCTATAGGATAGAAATGTGTTAATGTATAAAGTATTAGGCAAACCTTAACAAAATGTTTGTGTCATCCAACCTATAGGCCCCATGTCTGGGGGAACGTCCAGGTTTCAAGAGTTTACAAACTGCCAGTAGAGTCAGGGCCAAACAAATTTCAGGAGGTATGATGCTCCAAAATGCAGATGCTGCAACAGATTATCAATGACATGTGTAATAAAAGCAAGAGAAATCAGAAATCAGATCCTAATTTAATGACAACTGAGGCTATGATAACTTTACTTGGGGCATCAGGAAGCTAGATTGAAGGCAAGATTTAATAAATGCATTCTGGGCTGAAAAGGGGCTTCTGGTCATTCCTGTGCTTCACTGAGGAGTAGAAGGAAAAAAAACATTCCTTGGATGATTTGTACGGTTGCAAAGAAATAATCCTTCCAAGCCCATGGTTCCCAGTTCTATGTACTCCAACCCTGGCTCTTCATACAGAGACATCTAGAGCCATGAATCACTCTAAACATACTCCATTCCAAGATATTGTGGGTAGGAATGACTACTAGAAATGACTGCTTTGGGAGGGCATTTTACTTTCTGAGCTGCTGCTGAAGCCTCTTAGACCTCTTGCAACCCCAGTGAGAAGAGTTAGAAGTGGCTTCTGCTGAGATATGATAAACATGTTTTCTTCTCTATTAGCTCACAGAACCTGCAATTTGAAAGAGGGGTATATTATCACATAGAGTGGGAAACTTGTGCTTCATCTCCAAATCCCCAAAGAGTGGCACTATCTACCTGTAGAACTATCAGCAAGTGCAGTTATTTCATCTGTCATTTAAGATGGACCTGGAAACCACTAGTTTCTTCTTCTTCTTCTTCTTTTTTTACTGTCTCAGCCATTCCTTCCAGCTTATAATATTTGGCAAAGATCTCAATGAAGCATAAAGCAAGGACTGGTGAAATGGGCTAAAGGAAAAAATGATTCCAAGGAAGTTAATGGCTGTTTTGGTATTGATTTTACTGTTTCTGTGTTTGGTAGTCTGCAAGATTCCTGACCTCGAATGCCACATTGCTGAGCCTCTTCCTATTCTTCATAAATATTATCAGTCAGGAGATGCTGTCATCGGGGCCATTATGTCTCAAATCTACATATTTTCAAACACAATAACTTTCCAAGAACGTCCTTCTACTGACCTTTTTTATGATACCGCGTAAGAGGGATGTGCAATTATACACACACACACACACACACACACACACATACACAGAAGCATATGTATCTCTGTATATCCCTATATTATGCATCTAGTTCCAGAGCAACATCTAAGTCTAGATATGCGTGGATTGGTGTCTGGTCTAGGGATGGACTTCTATTTTGTTTATATGGAGGGCAATATACTGATGTAATCTGATTCGGAATTGAGAGTCAGAAGAAACAGCATAACTATTTTGTTATCTAGGATGGCCTAACCTAGATAAATAGATATAACACTGTGGGGTGTTTTTTTATTCAAATGCTACAGCTTGGATATCATAAGCAGAAGCATTAAAAACTCAGCTTTTCTAATAGCCCCTGAGCCAAGGGGATTTGTGATTCTTATTTGAAGGTTCTTATTTAAATATTTGTCTATTCCCCAACATGCTGCCATTATTGTCTTCAGTCTTATATTGTATTTAAAACTTAAAAAAAAACAGATATACACTCCCATTGTTCATTTTGATTATACAGCTCTGTAGAATGAAAATCATGATGATGTTTGCTTCTACTAATATTAGTAGTAATATAGAATTCCAAGGAACCCTATGTTTCAGCTTCTGAGTTATTTGCCTCTGAATTTTATTTTTTTAAATTTTAGTAAGCTTTTTTTTCATTAGAATGGAGTGAAATTTACAAAACAGCTGTATAGCTATGAAAAGCTTGCTAAATTTCATTCAAATTCTTCCAGAGTTATTTTTTTAAAAAAAATATCTCTTCCCTCCCTCCCTTCCTTTTTTATTATATTCTCCAGCACTGTATTAGTTCTTATCTTGGAGAACATTTGGGAGAAATTTCAGGCAGATAAGTTGAGGGATTCCTGGGCAAAAGAGGTAAAGTGGAAAATATTCATGACTTAAGTTTGGGAAATTGTGTAACATATTGAATAATAATTTCCACACCTTTACCTTAAGAGAAAACTTACTCGTTAGCCTGTCAGACAGGTGAAGTGGTCACCAAATATTTCTTTCCTTCATTCTTAAGAAGTCAACTTTCCTAGATTATTAATTGCTCATGTCTACGATGGTCACTAATATTAAACTGCCCAACGTGCCTTCCAGAAAGATAACTGAAATAGATTGGGAAAATATTTGCATAAATCAGAATGTTTTCTTCTTATATAACAAGATTCACACATGTCAAAATGTCTATAATTTCATAAGTCATTTTTTCCCTAAAACTCACATTTAGAGTAATGCTGAATACCTTTAAGATTGATGAGATGGAGAAGTATAATTTTTTTTCAGTCATTGACATTTATCATTAAAAGCAATAAATGATAGACAGTAATACTGTACCTAAGTATCTTATTTTTGTAATACTAATAGAACCAGTATTATGCATTGATGTGTCCAACTCATATATTACTAAATTATAATTATCAATGCATAAAAAAAGAAGAGCAGCTATTTACCTATATGACATGAACCACATAAATCATCCCTGATTTTTAGGATGATGATCAGTGGTATCTTTGCAACATTTCCGCAAATTGGACAATATAATCTGGAACTCCAGAATAATGGGAGGAGTAGAAATGGAGAATATGCTGGGTACATGTTCATTTGTAGCTACTATCTAGAGGACCATCATAGTACTTAATGTAAAATTTATTCATAATTAACAAAATACGTTAAGTGGTTGTATATTGAAGTCTATGTCATATCTTAATCTAATTTAGAAGAATACATACTTCTCATTTCAGAGTTATGACTCAAATCTACCAGCACATCCTGTCTCTAGTATTTGCTGTAATAGAGATTAATGAAAATCTCCAGATTTTGCCCAATCTCACTCTGGGCTTCCATATCGATGACAGTCATTTTATTGCAAGCTGGACATATCATGCCTCAATGGAACTCTTTTCAACAGAAGGCAAGTTCATCCCTAACTACAGGTGTGATACAGACAGCAACCCAGTGTCACTCATTGGAGGACCTAATTCTGAAGCCTGCATCCATATGGCAACTATCCCATCAATCTACAAAATTCCACAGGTAATACTTCCATGTAGAACCTGAAAGATTTAAGAGGACAATTTGACATCTCCTTTGCCTTTTCTGTGGATATGTGGTTTGGATTTGAGAAAGATTGTGTTTGAAATAAATGCTGTGAATAAAATAAAGAGACATATCTAGCTATGGAAATGTGGAAATGTTTATCAAGACAAAGAAATATGAATCACAAGAAACTATTTCATCTTTTTAAATAAAATGAGTTGTGTTCCTTATGTGTGTAACTACAGTTATGAGAAGAGCATAATTCTAATCTTATTTGGATACCCAATCATAAAACATGACTTGAATTTGAAGGTCAGTTTATATGAAGGAGAAACACTGAATCATCTGAAGGCATGAAGATTGTCAAAGCCCTGAGAATTTTGGATCTTCTGATTTTTATTTTATTTTTAAATTTAGAAAAGCACCTATTATCTGGTTGGTTTTAAACAGAACTATTCATTATTGTCCCTAGTATAGCTATTAATGCTGCCAAAATTTAATAGTTCTTTTGAAGATTTATTAATTCCCTTAATTCCATTTATGGAACCTTTAAAACTACTCTGAGAAATGCTTGAAGTGGTAATTTTTAATGATCCTCAATAAATAATTTTATACCACTGCATTGCTATGGTTGAATTAATTTGGTTTTGATGGTTATTGGGTGTAGATGGCTATTGGGTATTGAAAACCTTGATAAGTTCTGTAGAGAATAAGGAAGACGACCTTGATGGAGATATGTATGAACTATTACCCAGGCAAAAGGGGCTGAAACATTTTTTAAGGCCAGGGCAACAAGATTACATTCCCAAGTAGCTCAGGCAGATACCTCCCTGATTCACTGGAGTGTAAGAAGTGGAGGGAGCTACAGCATAATCCGACTTGCAAGATTCTGTTATTATGGCCAATTTCAATAGAAGTAGTTTTACCCTTGCAGTGGAGTTGATTTCCTGCTCTTGTCAACCTAGTGAGGATGTCAATTTCCTATGTGCAATATGAAATATACTATGGACGAAGAAGGAGCTCCTTGTTTATTCAGGTGCAATATCAATGTATCCAACTAGCTATGATGCATCTCATGCTAGCCCGTGAGAATCTTTTTTAAGTGAGATAGGGAGGGTTAAGGGGCATGGTGGCTCAGTGGGTAAGACGCCAGGCTTGTTGATCAGAAGATTGCAAGTTCGGAGGTTCGAATCCCTAGCCCTGCGTGCGGAGTGAGCTCCCGCACTAGCTCCAGCTCTTGCCAACCTAGCAATTCGAAAGCATGCAAATGCAAGTAGATTAATAGGTACCACTTCGGTGGGTAGGTAACAGCGTTCCGCGCGTGTCATGCGGCCACATGACCGTGGAAGCGTCTTCGGACAACGCTGGCTCTTTGGCTAACAAACGGAGATGAGCACCGACCCCTAGAGTCGGACACGACTGCACAAATGTGCGGGGGGTATCTTTACCTTTTTTTTAGGGAGAGTTAAGTTTCGGGTTCCAAATTCAGAACATTTGACATATATTGGAAGATGAAGAGCATAACTCTTAAGTATTGCCCTAGAGTTATCTCTTGGGCTCTTGTATCACTGTCCCTGAACATGGTGGTCTGTGCTCCATAGAGCACAATGCTCAACACTTTACCACTAAATAACAACAGTGAGCACTTTTGCCCCTGAGGCTAGCAAAGTGAGTTATGAATTATGGTCACTCAATGAAACTGAATCTTGGAAGAATCAGGACAGGCAGAAGGATTTTTTTTTTTTACACAATGCATATAGTTAAAGTTTGGAATTTGCTGCCATGAAATGTGGCGCTGGCTTCAAAAAACAGGTTGGACCAATTCGTTGGACATGGGCATCAATGGATGTGAACCTTAATGACAGTGTGACTTCCTTGTGCAGTTGGTTGGACACTGTGAGAACAGACTGCTGGACTAGATGGGACAAGTGTCCCATATACATTTATTGAATAAAATGAATCAATCAATCCAGCGGGCACTGCTTATTATCTTATGGTGTTAGAGATTTTTGGTGCTTAGATCATTGTAGCTTTTGATTGTTTCTTCCTTTCAAATGATAGAAGATTGGAAGAAAGCTCTAGGATATTTAAAATCCTTGTCTTTTTCAGCATGGGTAGACTTCATGAACCAACCATGAGTGCAGTTAGCATACTTCTCAGTAAATATAAAAACCTCTATTAAGGAAAAGCTGGTATCCCATTTTATTTCACTGGGAAATGCTGTGAAGGCTTGCAAACTGTTTTTTAAGGCCATCTGTGTGAGAGAGAAGATGACGGCATATATAAATGTAGGAATGTAGGAGGGGAGATATGGGTTGATTAGCAATCTTCAGTGAGTGCCACTGGCTTTTAGACAAAATCTAAATGGTCAAATCGATATAAAAGTTGAAAGTAAGGGAAGCAATTATGCACCACTACTTCATTCCTTTGGAAATAGGTAACAAAGCAGATAGGAAGCAGTAAAGTTAAAGGTTCCCCCGCACAATCGTGTCTGACTCTAGGGGCCGGTGCTCATCTCCGTCTGTTAGCTGAAGAGCCAGAGTTGTCCGAAGATGCTTGCTAGGTTGGCAAGAGCTGGAGCTAGTGCGGGAGATCACTCCGCATGCAGGGCTAGGGATTCGAACCTCCGAACTTGCAATCTTCTGATCAACAAGCCTGGCGTCTTACCCGCTGAGCCACCATGCCCCTTAACCCTCCCTATCTCACTTAAAAAAGATTATCACGGGCTAGCATGAGATGCATCATAGCTAGTTGGATACATTGATATTGCACCTGAATAAACAAGGAGCTCCTTCTTCGTCCATAGTATATTTCATATTGCACATAGGAAATTGACATCCTCACTAGGTTGACAAGAGCAGGAAATCAACTCCACTACCTCAACTACCATCCCACTGAAGTGGTACCTATTTATCTACTTGCATTTGCATACGTTTGAATTGCTAGGTTGGCAAGAGCTGGAGCTAGTGCGGGAGATCACTCCGCACGCAGGGCTAGGGATTCGAACCTCCTAACTAGCAACCTTCCGATCAAAAAGCCTGGTGTCTTAACTGAGCCATCTCCTCCCCTAGATCAAGGGTCGGAAATGGCATCGCAAGCCAGATGCGGCTCTTTGGCCCCTTGAGTGTGGCTGTTCCGCAGCTGAACTCACCCCCGCCCCTTCCACGCGATTGGATCCCACCCCCAAACTCTGAGGGCCAGCGCTGGAGGAGGGCGATTGATTCTTCCTCCTCCTGCCCTCGGGAGCCTTCCAGAGTCGGGCAGCACTTCTTCGAGGTCGGCGGGTGGGGAAGTTGGTTGGTCGCCGCCGCCGCCTCTTCCTCCGCCCGCGTTGCAACAGCCGCCGCTGCCCCCCCCAAGCGCTCGCCAGGCAGGCAGGAGAGCGTCGCCATGCTGGGCGCGCTGCTAGAGGAGACAGTGCAGCTGCTGGGCGACTACCTGCAGCACTGGCTGGGGGACGCGGCGCTGCCCCCCAGCCACACGGCCGAGACGCTGTGGTGGGTGGCCGACAAGCTGCAGTGGTGTAGCGGGATGGGAGCATCGCCGGCGGCCCGCGAGGACTGGCCAGGGAAGGCGTGCGGGCGGAGCTGCCTGCCTGGCACTCGGGAGCTCCGGCTGGGGTGCAGCGGGACGGGAGCTCCGCCCGCGTGCCTTCCCTGGCCGGTCCTCATGGGCCGATCGCGTGGAAGGCGCGCGGGCGGAGCTGCCTGTCTGGCACTCGGGCGCTCCGGTAGCGCGGCCCCGCCGCCGCCCTTTCTCTCCGGCTTGGATCCCAGGAAGGCAGCGGGGGGCCTCGCAGAGGGAGGCAATCAGGCAGGTAAGCGAGCGAGCGGAGCGGGCGGGCGAGCGAGTGGGCGGGCGGGCGGGCGGCCCGGGCCTCCTCCTCCTCCGCCGGCAGGAGAGAAGGAGGAGCGGCTGCCCGCCTGCCTCCGCCCGCCCTGAGGGGACTCAACCGGCGGCGGCGGCTCCCCTGAAGCGCGCCGCATGTCGTCGACACCCACCTCGTTTCCCGTGCCCCATCATTTCCTTGCCTCCCGGAGGGAGGCAAGCAGGCAGGTAAGCGGGCGGGGTGGGGCGGGTGGGCGGCCCGGGCCTCCGCCGCCGGGCCCACCCCCCTTGGCGCCTGTGCGGCTCCCCCGCGCCCACTCCGCCCAGCCAGACATGCCCCGCTCTGGAGGCCAGGCTCGCCAAGGAGGACCCCCGACCCTCCCAAACAGATTCGCCCTCCCACCCGCCCCCAATAAGCCGCGTGATTGGCTCCTGCCTGCAAACCCCGCCCCCTTCCATGTGATTGGCCCCCGCCCGCAAACCCCACCCCCTGGCTCTCGAGCATTTCAAAATGTGCACGAGCATATCAAAATGGCTCCCGGCATAAAAAGTTTGCCGACCCCTTCCCTAGATAGAAAGCACTATATCTGTTTCTGGCACTTTGGCTTACAGCCTCTCTCTACATATTGATGGCCACTTTCAAACATGCACACTGTTTCAATTATTGTTTATTGTTACAGTGCGATTGAGGTATCACATTTGGGCTTATTCCTACTATACGGTATTATAAAGAGAAATTATTTTGTCTTTATATGCTGAGTTCTTGGTTTCCCATGCTCTGTTCTTTATTCACAGAAGTTTTAAATGTGCCACTGCTTTCTTTTGTTAACACCTTTAAGCAGCTTTGCAATACTATCACTTTCTACCTGCTCCTAGTCTAGAGAGGAAGAGAGAAGGAGGGAAAAATAACTTTATTCCTTTCTCAAACACCAGCACCTTAGTCACACTTCTCCATGCTAACTCCTGGTCAATTCTTTCTTATGCAGATTCAGTCCTTTCACCAGCCAATCAACTCTGCAGATTCTACTGGATCCAGCTGGAATAATATATACACTGTTTTTTTAATCTCTCTCCCTTCCTTAACTTTTCTTTCTTTGTTTTAGCTCACTTATGGCTCTGCCTCTGAGATAAATAGGAAAGCTGAGGGCGTTTTCTACCACCAGATGTTTCCAGATGTTGACATGCAGTACAAGGGGATTGTCCAGTTACTGCTGCATTTTGGGTGGACCTGGATTGGGGTTCTATATGATAATGTTGATGATGGAAGGAAGTTTGTACACAATGTGTTTTCCACATTTCCCCAGAGAGGAATTTGCTTTGATTTCATTGAAAGATTTCCAGTACTGACTTTTGTCACTGATATGGAACAGATGGTTGCAGAAGGGATGAAAACATATAGCACTGTAAGTGGAAGCACTGCTACTGTATTACTTGTTCATGGTGAAATTGAGACCATGATATATTTGAGAATGCTCCCAATCATATCAAAATATGAACATATATCAGGAATGACAAATAGTAAAGTCTGGATTATGTCAGCCCAGATGGATTTCACATCACTACCCTTTCAAAGGAATGAAGATCTAAACTTCCTACATGGTGCCCTATCTTTTGCAGTTCACTCAAAGAAAGTTTTGGGATTCCAGAAATTTCTCCAGAAGAGAAGGGCATTCTCTGAACCACAAGATGGTTTTATTCAGGTTTTCTGGGAGGAGGCCTTTGAATGTTTGTTTCCCAGCTCCAAGATTCATGAGCAAGATGAAGCCATCTGCAATGGACTGGAAAAGCTGGAGACACTTCCTTCATCTGTTTTTGAGATGGACATGACTGCCCACAGCTATTGCATCTACAATGCAGTCCATATTATAGCACATGCTTTGCATAACATGCTTTCATTTAAATTGAAACACATGGCAAGAGTACCTGAAGCAGGAGTGAAGCTACTAGATCAACACCTATGGAAGGTATTGTCCTCCGTATATTAATGAAAGTTCACCAGAATTGTGGGAGAAAATGAAGACTTTAGATGGTGGAAAAAGTTAGTTTTCTTCAGAGAATGGGCAGTATTCAAAAGCCATTGTATAGAAATGGTTAGAAATGCCACGTGGTACTATTTTTTTTTTTACAATTGCTAAAGCAAGATCAAGAACTGTAGTCAGATGTGCTTCAGGGTGGCATTTTACGATTATCACTGTGATGTTCATTCTTTAGGAGCTAAAGTACTATGTAGTCATTATGATGCTTTTATTCAAGGAAAAAGTGACTCCCTTCCCCACAAATTGTGGTCCTGGTATTGTGCTTCATATTGTTAGCATGGAAGCATGCTGCTCTGTTTGAAAGAGGAGTTGGCTGGCTATTTATTTATTTATTTATTTATTTATTTATTTATTTATTTATTTATTTGTAATATTTGTAAACCTCCCAACTGTAGCTACCCTGAGTATAGTACAACAAAGAAATAAAAACAGACTGAAAATATCAGCCAAAATCACATAATGATGACTTGATGGTCATCCAAAATGGTCCTAGGTCAATGGCATTTTCTTTTTCATGGCTTTTCTGGACTCAAGGCTATAAATGGAACCACAGGAGTTAGTGGTTCTCTGCCTGCACATTTTTTAGATATATAGGTACACACCTGTGCATTGGAACCTGTCATCAGGAAAATACAGGAGGACTGAAGAGGCATACGCCAAAGATGTTGCTGACATCCAGGAGCTTAATGCAGAAGAAAATAGGGATGGCAACATTTAAAATGAAGTTTATAACTCAAAGAACTTTTCAAGTCCAAAATTGCAGATTTTATTTGAAGACACATTGAGATATAATCTGTATTGATCCAATTGAATTCCTATAGATTTTCTACCTTTCCATTCTGATTCTTCCTCTTTTTGTACCGTTCTTTTGCTTCTCCTGTTTCCTTGCCCTCAACTGCCATTATTCTTAGAACAGATCATCATCTGGCTGTTGTGGGTCTTCCGGGCTGTGTGGCCGTGTTCTGGAAGTTGTGGTTCCTAACGTTTCGCCAGCATCTGTGGCCAGCATCTTCAGAGGGCAGGAGCACAGATAGAAGCAAAATCTCTGATAGCCCTCATAGATCTCATAGCTGTTATTCTTGTTGCTGCTATATGTGTCTTCCAGGGCAGGGTTTCGGTGATTTTATGCCTCATATTTTATATTTTAGTGTCTTTTGTATATTTGCATTTTTATATTTTATAATGTATCCTTTTAATGATATTTCATTCTTTTATTGTTTTAATTCGTTTGTAAACCACCCAGAGTTGTTTGTAACAAGATGGGCAGTGAAGAAATACGATAAATAAAATAAATAAATAAATCCTTCTGCATATCCTGACAAATCATTCTTTTCTTTTCCTTCAATTCCTTCTCTTCTCTCTCTCCCCATCTTCCAATTTAGTTTAACAACTTTCTGAGAAGCGTCTTTTTTAATAATAGTGTTGGGGAAACAGTTTAATTCAATCAAAATGGAGAACTGAATACCGGGTTTGATGTTAACAACTGGGTAATATTTCCAAATCGAACTTTCCTTAGAATCAAAGTTGGAGAGATACAACCACTCAATAGCACAGAAGACATGTTCACCATTTGGAAGGAAGCCATCATTTGGCCAAATAGTTTAAACTGGGTATGGTCCTTTCATGGTTTGAGCTATATTCAGGAGTTAATTTATCAATATTGAAATAGAGATTCACTAAAATCTCTTTAGCTATCTCAGACATGCTTTTTTTTCCAATATAGAAGATAGTGGAAAGCTAGATTTGGATCAGAACTTCCTGGGCCACAGGATAAATAATGCAATTACGTATATTGATATTTTTTTTTTCATATATACAACTGATAAGTGAAATTGAGATATATTGAAACAAACATAACACTGGACCATTGAACATTTAAATGTTTAATGTACTCATGGAGGCATGTATGAAAAGATTTTATATGTTATATTGGTTAGATGGTACCAGTTCAAACAATTTTTTTTTCCAAAAAGCTTGAACTCCAATTTTTAAGTGTGTGTGTGTGTGTGTGTGTGTGTGTGTTTGTGTGTATTCTAAACCAGCTTAGTGTTAAACATTTCAGAAATGTTTTGATGAACATAGATGGAATTGGGAAGTAATACAAAAAATAACATTTTTTTTCCTGATAGAGTCTGGATCACTTAGTTCCCTAAATCTAAGTGACTTAGACTTCTTAGATTATGTAAAGAAATCAGTGAAGTGCAAGCTTGAAAGACCAAAAACACCATGTTCTTTCTTTTACAAATAGACACAACCCCTTTCTCTTTGCAATGCCAAATGCAATCCAGGTTATAGAAAGGCTGCCAAGGAAGGGGAACCGTTTTGCTGCTATGATTGTATCCCATGTCCAGAAGGGAAGATTTCTAACCAGATGGGTAAGCGACAGCTTGTGAAATAATGTTTGCCAGCCTGTGTTTCACTGGTGGTGGTTCCTTATGGATATGCCAAAATAAAGCTACAAAATGTCAAGAATGCAAATTACGTGAAGTTGGGAAGGAACATGTGCCCATAGATGCTGCACTGCTAATCTGAGATGTTTCTGTGATGCTTTATATAGTGACAAATTGTCCTCATGAAGGAAAAGTTTGGGTCATGGTGAAATGTACCAAATTTAATGAAATGAAAGGGCACACATATTCTAGTTTTCTTCTTTTCAGGAAGTTCTGCATCAATACTATGATCTTATTTAGCATTCTACCTACCCACCTCCGCCCCCAGATCCAGAGATTCCCAACTGTGCTGGCCTTTAGGAGGGCTTAAAGGCACAAGGCCAGGAGGTTGTGTGAACCTTTCTAAGTGTGTATTTTCAGAGGCATTTGTCCCTCATGTGGTGTGCTTTTCTGATATATTATTTTGTATTCTAATGTTTTTGACCCAGAACTGCATAGCGAGTGAGCAATCTTAAAAATCAAAATATTATTAATAATAAAAATAATATTCCAAACTGTTTGAAATCATTTCCAAAAGATTAGTAAAAGTATCCAGAATGCAGATAAAAATGAATTATAGCAATTACAGCTTAACTATACATAAATATTAAATATTAAATATTACATAATAATATTTTATGACTAGTATGTGGACTTAAGGAGTTCGATATTTTCAAATTCCTGTACCAAAGTAATTATACTGAAGCTGCTTAGACTATGGTCTCCTTCTGAATAAGTTTCCATTCCCCTTGGCTTCTCAAAATGTTATGATCTCAGCAGCTTAAATATATCAGAATATCTATTCACATATGTTACTGAGAAGATTCAAAAGAAAAATAATAAAGACAAGCAAAGAAAAAGAAAATAATGTAATATAATGATATCAGGGGGGGGGAAAGCTTTCCAAGGGAAATCAGTTTCCAAATTCTTAATGTACAAGAAGAGAAATGATCCTGTGTTGCTGATATGAGTCCAAAAATTGGGCTTATTTTTGGACTGTGCAGTGCATATAATTTCATGAGGAACTACTAGATTTGTTTGTTTGTTTGCTTGTCTGTTCTTCTTCTTGTTTCCAATTTCAGGATAAAAGCTGTCATTCAGGGTTTTGTAATATAGTCTTGTATTATATCTGTACAATATTCTGTTACTACCATATACAGAAGCTCAAATTTTCATTTTCAGACTTCGATGAGTGCTTCCAGTGTGCACAAGATCACTATCCCAATGAGGACCAAGATTCCTGCATTCTGAAAGATCCAAACTTCTTGTCTTATAAAGAAACCCTGGGGAACACTTTGACCAGCTTTGTGGTTTCTTTTTCCATCATCACCATCTTGGTTTTATGGATTTTCATTAAACATAATGATACTCCCATTGTGAAAGCTAACAATAAAAGCCTCACCTACATTCTTCTCATCTCCCTCCTGCTCTCATTTCTTTGCACTTTGCTATTTATTGGCCAGCCTCATCAATGGACATGCCTTCTTCAGCAAGCTACCTTTGGCATCATCTTTTCCGTGGCAATTTCTAGCATTTTGGCAAAGACTATCATTGTAATTCTAGCATTCATGGCTACCAAGCCAGGGTCCAGACTTAGAAAATGGATGGGGAAGAGACTGGCCATTCCTATTGTTCTTTCTTGCTCTTTTATTCAAACCACTCTTTGTATTGTATGGCTATCAACGTCTCCCCCATTCTTAGATGCTGATATGTATTCCATGCCAAAGGAAATCGTATTGATATGTAATGAAGGGTCAACCATCATGTTCTACTCTGTCCTTGGTTTTATGGGCTTCCTGGCAATTATCAGCTTCTCAGTGGCTTTCCTAGCCAGGAAATTACCTGACACTTTTAATGAAGCCAAATTCATTACCTTCAGCATGTTGGTCTTTTGCAGTGTTTGGATGTCCTTCGTTCCAACATACTTGAGCACAAAGGGGAAATATATGGTGGTCGTGGAGATCTTCTCCATTTTGTCCTCTAGTGGTGGGTTACTGGCTTTTATCTTCTTCCCAAAATGTTACATTATTGTGGTGAGGCCTGATTTAAACAACAAGGAACAGCTAAGAAGAATAATTGAAGACGTTAAAGTTAGCCAGAAGTAAATATTTGTATTAAAGCATTTTCATTTATAAGGAACAACTTTGTATTTTGTATGGATTGGTTTCATTGTTCTTATTGTGTAATTTCCCTCATCTAAAACTGAAATGGAATAAAATTCTGAATTTCATGAAAGACAAGCTATGTCAGTGTGATTTTGGTTCATTTTTTGCAACTTCTGCTAACCTACAACAACATATCTGTAAGAAGATGATAACCCTTTTGTCATCAATTGAAATCTTTGGTAGGTTTCTTTTTTCATTTGTTAAAAAATAAATTAAAAACTGAAGCAGAAGCACTATTTGGTAAATTCTATTTATTCAATCTATTTCAAGAATCTGAGACAATGCATTGAATTTTTTTAGGATGTTCCGCACAATTACTTCCTTACTTTGAATCAAAACAACTCTGAATCAAAGCAACATTTCAGTTTAGGTTTTACTGATTGAGAGGTATTTCTTGTTCTTTGACTTCATGTTCACAAAAAAGAATAAATTTTGTTAAAAAGTAAAGAAACAAAAATATGTTCCCTTGGAATATGTCTCCTGAATAAGCATTCCAAAAAAAATTGGCCAAACACTTAAATTCTTGATCCTTTGTCAAATTAGTACTGTAAGTAATTAGGAGGTAACGATGCAAGTTCAATTGAAAATGTTCCAATCAAATGTTAAAGATTTTGCATATCAATAACATTACTTTAGGTATAGATGATGTCAGATAATTATTCTTTTGGCCAACTCCTGTTCTTTAAATATTTACTGTTCTAATGGGGTGCGATGGCTCAGCGGGTAAGATGCCAGGCTTGTTGATCAGTAGATTGCAAGTTCGGAGGTTCGAATCCCTAGCCCCACATGACAGATTGAGCTCTCACACTCATAGTAGGTACCACTTCGGTGAGGTACGTAACAGTGTTCCACGCATGTCATGCTGGCCACATGACCGCAGAAGCGTCTTCGGACAATGCTGGCTCTTCGGCTAACAAACGGAGATGAGCACCGGCCACTAGAGTCAGACACAACTGTGCAGGGAAAACCTTTACCTTTACCTTTACTAAGGATCTACCATTGCTAAAACATATACCTCCTTAATAGAATGATTGATATAAAGCCAATTTAATTATATTATTGATTTTATCCTAAAATATTGCAATAGAAGGACAAGTCAAGACTATAAAAATAGATGTTCCAACATTAAAATCTCACCTCCAGTACCAAAATGTTTGGATCTAATCCTTACTAAAATTCTCCAAAAGAGAGAGAGAGAGAGAGAGAGAGAGAGAGAGAGAGAGAGAGAGAGAGAGAGAGAGAGAGAGAGAGAGAGAGAGAGAGAGAGAGAGAGAGAGAGAGAGAGAGAGAGAGAGAGAGAGAGAGAGAGAAGAAATAAAACTCTTAGCCAAGGTTTTGTGCAATCTCTATTGCAGCTTGTTCAAGAATCATAGAATAAATGCAAAGCAAAGCTTCCTGGACTTGAAATTTTTTAGCCAGAATCTTGACCACTTTTAGATTTATCCATGGATTTTACTATATTCTTCTATGTTTATTTATAAACTGTCCTAGCAATTGTTAAATCAGCATTTACACATTCTATAGCCAATTACATTGCAATATAAAATTGCATTTATTTGTAAGTTAAATAATACTGCAGTTTTAATCCTTATACACTATAGACTTATTTTTTTATTTTAGTCTTTTAACTCACTTTCTTGCTACTCTGTCTAATTTGCTCAGCTGCTTTCATTATCTTTATTTTTCTTTTCCATTGTGGAACTATGCTTAGGTTTGATCATAATAAAGCTATTATTATTATTATTGAAAGTGGATATAAGGAAAGAGGATGCAGAATCTGCTTTGAAGTGAGTGAAAAGAATTATGTTGCAGAGTGTCACAGAAATATGTGGAGTTACACTAAAGGGAAGTATGAAAAGGATACTTGGTGGAACGATGAAGTGAAAGAGGCTATGGATGAGGGGAAAATGAACATAAATATGGATTACTACAAAAAATGAGAATGAGAGAAATATATTATATGATATGAACAGAGAAAAAAGAGTTGCAAAGAGTGAAATCAAAGAGAACAAGAAACAGTTAAGATTAGAAGAAACAAAAAAAATGCAGAGTGACTTGTATGGAAATTTTTAAAATGGTTTGGAAGTTGGTAAATAAGGCTAAGGAGCCTCCAGAATTGAACATAAAAGTGTACAAGTGATTTTGTATGGAACTGAGAAAGGAAAAGCTGGATGAATTATTTTAGAGGTTTGTATGAAAACGATAATAATATCTTAGAGTGGTATTGTAATCAGTTTGACAAATGTTAATGTCCAAGAAAAAAAAAGGATGGAAAGGAAGACATAAATGAAAATATTGAATGTTATTATTCACCTGTACAGAGGGAAATTTCAAACTGATGGAAACATGTGTAACAGAATCCAGCAAATCACTTTTTTCTAAGATCTGTCACCTCCAACAATACAGGAAACTCAAAAATACCATCAAGACACATTAAGAAATGATAATAAACAGTTGATAATAAAATAGAAAAAAAGAAGCTTTATTCACTGAGGAACATTCTTTTGCAAAATTGTTTATTTATTTATTTATTTGATTGATTGATTGATTGATTGATTGATCAAATTTATATGCTGCCCTTCTCACTATATAAGTGACTCTGAGTGGCTTACAAGTAAAAACCATAAAAACCTTGCCAACAACACGGAGTTGAGGAAAGGCCCTCCTAGCCATGACTGCCACCTGCTCCTTGAGGAGAAGTTGAGAGTCCAGAAGGACACCCAGATTTCACACTGGGTCAGTCTGGGGTAGTGCAACTCCATCTAGGACCAAGGATAATAATCCCGCAGATAGAGAAGAACCCTACACCCATAGTCGATGAAGGTTCTCAGTCATCCAGGTGGAATTGTCTGTAGCTTGAATCATGTCAACTGGATTTCTATTTTCTCAGTGGAAACTTTTCGCTCCTTATCCAAGAAGCTTCTTCAGTCTGAGCAAAGTTTGTAAGGGAATCCTTAAATATGTTTCTAGGGTGGCTGTGTGACCTTGCACCTGGGGCTAGGTCATGGTTATTTGAGATGTTTATTTCTAAGTCTCTTTATCATCCAAAGGAGGATCGTTAAGATTACCATGCTGTTGTTCAGATTGTGAAATGGTCTTAACCTTCCTAGGCACAGAAGACAAAGGAGGAAGGAAAATAGGGGAAAGATTGTTCTTCAGGCCCCCACCTCTATTCAAAGAAGGATTTTCCAAGTTGGCATAAATGGATTCCTTGACCCCTCTTTCAAACCACTTATCTTCCCTGTCTAAAATGTGAACATTAATGTCCTCAAATGAGTGTCCTTTTTCCTTTAGATGAAGGTAAACTGCTGACTCTGGTCCTGTGGCATTACTCCTCCTGTGTTGGGCCATACTCCTGTACAAAGGTTGTTTGGTTTCTCCAATGTAGAGCTCAGAGCACTCCTCACTGCACTGGATTGCATACACTACATTGCTTTCCTTGTGTTTTGGAGTTTGATCTTTGGGGTGTACAAGCCTCTGTCTCAGTGTGTTGGTGGGTTTGAAATATACAGGTATGTGGTATTTGCCAAATATCCGTTTTATCTTTTCAGACATGCCAGCCATGTAAGGAAGGACCAGGTTCTTCCATTTACTCTGAGTTTCAGCCCTGTCTGTCGCTGTTTTAGGTCTGGTAGACTTAGATTTAGTGAAGGCCCAATTTGGATATCCACAGGCCTTCAGAGCTGTTCTCAGGTGCTGATTTTCATTCTTTTTGGAATCCATGGAGGTGGGGATGGTTTCTGCTCTGTGTGACAATGTCCTGATGACTCCTAGTTTATGCTGTAGTGGATGGTGGGAGTCAAACATCAGATATTGATCTGTGTGTGTGGGTTTTCTGTAGATCCCTATTTCTAGCTTGCCACCGGTCCCAATGAGGACTTCACAGTCTAGGAATGCCAGTCTGTTGTCCTTGGTGTCTTCTCTGGTGAACCTAATGTTGGCATCTATGGTGTTTATATGGTCCGTGAAGGCCTGTACTTCCTGGGCCTTGATTTTAACCCAGGTGTCATCCACATACCTGAACCAGTGGGTGGGCACCGTTCCCTGGAATGTGTTGAGTGCTTTCTTCTCCACTTCTTCCATGTATAAATTGGCCACAATGTGTGACACAGGAGAACCCATGGCACAGCCATGTTTTTGTCTGTAAAAGTCACCTCTGTATGAGAAATAAGTGGTGTTGAGACACAGGTCAAGAAGATGGCAGATCTGGTTTGGGTTGAGATGGTTTCTCCTTTCAAGGGTGCTGTCCTCTTCTAGTCTCTTCCTGACAGCGGACAGAGCATGAGTGGTGGGGATGCTGGTTAAAAGGGAGGACACATTGAAGGAGACCATATTTTCATCTGTATCCAGTTTCAGGATCTTTGCTTTAGAAACAAATTCTTCCGAATTATGGATGTGGTGTTCAGAGTCTCCAACCAGAGGTGCTAGTATGGTAGAGAGGTGTTTGGCAATGTAGTATGTTATCGAATTAATGCTGCTGACTATGGGTCGAAGGGGTGTTCCTTCCTTGTGGATCTTAGGGAGTCTGTAGATGCATCAGGAGAAGCCATCCCCTGCATCTATGGTCTCCCTAAGATCCACAAGGAAGGAAGGTATTTTTTTATTTTCTCTCTCCCCCTCCCTTTTTTTTCCCCTTTCTCCTCTCTTTTTTTTTTTCTTTTACAGGAAAACTATCTACACCATGCCGTCTGTGGTATTGAAGAGGAGAGATAAAGATAAGGAAAAAGAGGCTGGAGAGCATCTACTGAACCTGCGACATCTGCTCCAACAACGGAAACTCCACTAACGGAAATGAAAAAAATCCTTGAAGCAATTGCAGCATTAAACAAGAAAGGGGAAGATTCATCAGCCAATTTGGGCCAGCAAAATAAGCAGATGGAAGAACAAATTGCATCCTTAGATAAGAAGATAGACAAAAAGATGGAAGATATGAAAAAGGAAATTACCCAGGAGATAAAGCATGAGTTTAAAAGAGAAATACAATCTGTTAAGGAAGTTGTGAACTCTCTGTCAGGAGAACTTAAAGATACGCAAGGTCAGATGCAAAAATTAGAGACTAAATCAGAATATGTTATCAAAGAAATTGAACACAATTTAGACATCACAGTATTAGCGGAAATGAGAGAAAAGGAACATATTTTGAGACTGAGAGCAGTTCCTGAGCAAGCAAATGAAGATGTAAGAGAAAGGATTATAACTGAATTGGCTAAATTTTTAGAGATAAAAGAACAAGATTTAGATTTGGAAATAGATAATTTTTTTAGAGTGAACTCACAATATGCAAGAGAAAATAAAGTACCTAGAGATATATTAATATATTTTGTGAGAAAAGTGGTAAAAGAACACATTTTGAAGAAACATTACAATAATAGATTAAATATAGAAGGGAAAGAAATAATTATATTAAAAGAAATACCTTTGAGAATATTAAGGAAAAGAAGAGATTACTCCTTCCTTACAGACAAATTAAAACAACATAATATCGCATTTAGATGGGAGAAATTAGAAGGTGTATCTTTTATGTTCAAAGGGCAGAGGTTCAGAATATGGGTGTGCCAACTGAAGACTTGGAAGAGGGAGGAGCGACATCTAAAGACAAGAAGAAGAAAGAAGAGTTATCTGAGATGGGAGCTGCAGGTCTGGACTTGAAAAAGGGACTCTAATCACCAAAACAATTATCGATTATAAATATCTGACATGGAAAATTAATGGAGATAATGCTCCACAGAAAAGAAGGAAGAACTTTCATTTTTTGAAAAAACTGAAATTGGATATAATTTGCTTACAAGAAACTCATATTTGCAAAAAAAAACACCAAATACCTGATTCAAAAACAATTTGGAGAAGAATTTATTTCGGCTGGAAATAAAAAAACGAAGGGGGTAGTTTTTTGTATACAACCAAAGTTAAATCCAAAATTGATATTAACGGATGACGAAGGACGTTATGTTGCAGTTGAAATAAACATACAAGGAACTAAAACATTGGTTGTTGGACTTTATGCACCGAATATGGATAAAGGAGTATTTTATAAAAATTTGATGGACAAACTTTTGGACCAAACCTATGAAAATTGGTGTTTTATTGGTGATTGGAATGGAGTAATCTACCCTTATATGGATAAACAATCACAAAAATAAGTGAAGAGTACACAGGGAAAATTGCCACAAACATTTTTTGACTTAAAAGAGATGTTGGACTTACAAGATATATGGAGACTTATGAATGGGACTTCTAGAGAATATACCTATTATTCAGAAAGATTTAAATCACATTCCATAATAGATATGATTTTGATATCTAAAAGCCTAATGATGGACATTAGTAAAGTTGAAATATTACCTAAGACTCTTTCAGATCATAATCCAGTAATGTTGACTGTTAAAGGAAAAAGGAATGTATTTAGATGGAGATTAAATGAGTCAATATTTTGGAAAAATGATATAGTTGAGGCATGCAAAAAAAAGTTAAGGGAATATTTCCAATTGAATTCAAACAAAGGCACCAATACTCAGATTGTATGGGATGCCAGTAAAGCATATATGAGGGGTTACTTCATTCAATATAATGCTCAAATGAGGAGAAAAAGCAAGAGAGAATTCAACTGATTTTAGATGAAATAAAAAGTAAAGAGATATGTTTAAGAGATAAGCCAATGGATTATATTTTGCTTACTCAAATTAAATTTTTACAAAAACAGATATCGATGATATTGACACAAGAGATAGAGACTCAAATGAAATTTACAAGGCAAAAATATTTTGAACATGCTAATAAACCAGGTAGATAAACTTCTAATAAACTTCTAATAAACTTCTGTCAACCCAGCAATTCGAAAGCTGAAGCGAGTAGATAAAAGGGTACCACGTTAAAGTGGGAGAATTTGCCGGCGTCCTGTTATCGGGCATCGCCCTCAGAGTGAAGAAGATCCTGGGAATCCCATAAGATGGCGGCGGAGGACGACGGAGCCCAATCAGCAAACATCCAGGATGTCAGCAGCTGACTCAGAAGCGAGGCATGCTGGGACATGTAGTCCAATGCCTACGGATGAAGAGTTGGTTCCCCTACCTCCTTCCTGAGCGCACGGTTAAATGATGTATATATGAATTGTTAATAATATGGAATATGCTGTAAGCCGCCTAGAGTCTTCCAGTAGGGAGGGGATAGGCGGGGTATAAATATGATAAAATAAATAAAATAAATAAATAAATAGTTGGTTGACTTATAAATTACGGAAACAAAGACAAAAAAAATTAATTTCCAGAATACAACATGAAGGAAAAGTTATGGTGAATAATGGAGATATACAAGAAGCTTTTTATGATTATTATTCAAAACTATATATATAAAAAAGAAGTCAACTTGATGGACATTGATGAATATCTGAGTAAACAGAAATTAACTGTTCTTGATGACCAACAAAGATTAATGCTTAATAATCCTAAAACAACAGAGGAAATGGTAAAGGCTTTCAAGAAAATTAGTAGTGGAAAAGCACCAGGACCGTATGGCCTGTCAGCAGCTTATTATAAATGTTTTGAAGATGAATTATGTTTACCTTTACAGAAGACTATGAATTCGATTTTGGAAACAGGAACAATGCCAGAGACTTGAAAAGAAGCACATATAACATTGATCCCTAAAGAACAACAAGACTTGACTTTAACTAAGAATTCTAGACCAATACATTTACTGAATAATGACTATAAGATTTTTACAACTATATTGGCAGAAAGAATGAAAAACATTCTTAATAACTTTATCCATCAAGATCAAGCAGGATTTCTGCCTCAGAGACAGATCCGTGACAATGTCCGAAATATATTAGATATATTGGAATATCTGGAACAACATTATGAAAAACAAGCTGCTTTGATATTTATAGATGCTGAAAAAGCTTTTGATAATTTAAATTGGCCTTTTATGTTTAAAGTATTAGAAAATATGAATTTTGGAGGAAATTTTATTAAATGGATTAGATCAATATATACTCCCCAATTTGCAAAAATAATTGTCAATGGAGAATTTAGCAAACCATGTGAAATCCAAAAAGGTACAAGACACGGTTGTCCATTGTCTCCACTTTTGTTTATATTGGTATTAGAGGTTTTATTGAGAGCTGTTAGACAAGATGAAGCTATCCATGGTATTAAGGTTAAAAAAGAAATTTATAAATTAAGAGCCTTTGCTGACGACTTAGTCTTTACTTTGGAGAATCCACTAAATAGAATTGAATTATTAATTCAGAAATTGAAAGACTTTGGATTGTTAGCAGGGTTTAAAGTGAATTTACAGAAAACAAAAGTTTTGACTAAAAACATGGACTATCATCAACAAGAGAAATTGAAAGAAATAACGGGATATTCAATGGAAGAAAAAGTAAAATATTTGGGAGTATATTTAACAACTAAAAATGTTAAATTGTTTAAGAATAATTATATTCCGCTTTGGACAGATATTAAAAAAGATTTGGATCAATGGGAAAAATTACAATTATCATTATTAGGTAGAATTTCAGCAATTAAAATGAATATTTTGCCAAGAATTTTATATCATTTTCAAACATTACCTATATTGGCATCAGAAGAACCTTTTAAACAATGGCAGCGAGGTATTTCTAAGTTTATCTGGCAAGGAAAAAAACCAAGAATAAAATATAAAGTCTTACAAGATTCAAAGGAAAGAGGCGGACTGGGTCTACCAGATCTGAAATTATATTATGCTGCTTGTTGTTTGGTATGGATTAAAGAGTGGATAGTTTTGAAAAATGAAAAACTATTGAATTTGGAGGGTCATGAATTAAGATACAGATGGCATGGATATTTGTGGTATGATAAAGTGAAAGTTAATGTGGACTTTAAAACTCATTACATCAGAAGATCTTTGCTAAGAATTTGGAATAAATATAAACTAACTTTATGTTATAAAAGACCTTTATGGATTTCCACACAAGAAGCATTTCATAGAACAGAAGTAAGAGTTAAAGATAAATGGCTGACTTATAAAGACTTTTTAAAAAAAGAACAAGGACAATATAAAACTAAATCAAAAGAAGAACTGGCCTCAGAAGGATATACTTTTCAATGGCTTTCATATATGCAACTAATAGAAAAATTTAAATCAGACAAAAAAGAACTTGAATTTGAACAAACTAAATCAGAATTTCAGATACAACTATGTGAGAGAGATGACCATTTAATTGCCAAAATGTATAAATTATTGTTAAAAGGTGAAATGGTAGAGGAACAAGTTAAAGACTGCATGATCAAATGGGCAAAAAATATTGGTCATAATATTCAAATGCAACAATGGGAAGATATGTGGACTAAAGGATTAAAATTTACTTTGTGTTATAATTTGAAGGAAAATTTCTATAAGATGATGGACAGATGGTATATGACCCCACAAAAGCTAGCTAAAATGTGTGGAAATGTTTCCAACTTGTGTTGGAAATGTAAAAAAAAAAGAGGGGTCATTTTACCATATGTGGTGGACATGTGAGATTGCAAAGAAGTTTTGGACTCAAATACACTCATTGATGCAAACTATTCTACAAATTCGAGTTCCATTTAAACCTGAACTATTTCTATTGGGAATATTAGAAGAACAAATAGGAAAGAAATTTACAAGAATTATGCAATATATGGTTACAGCAGCAAGACTTGTATATGCACAAAATTGGAAAAATCAGATTATACCTACGATACAGGACTGGATGTTAAAAGTAATGGACATGGCAGAAAATTATAAATTGACATGTTTATTAAAAGAAAATACAAATTATTACTTTCTTAAAGAATGGAAACCATTAACAGCCTATTTGCAAAATGCAGGAGGGGCAAAGCTTATATGGAGTTTTGAAGATTTAAACATATATAAATTGATATATTAGACAGGAAATGTTTTACAATGTTATATATAGTCCTAGCATGAAAGAGATTAATTTTTAAATTACTAAAACCAGAGATAGAAAAAAGCAAAAGCAGGAAAGAAGCAAATTAATAAATAGTATGTGGGATTGTACTGGCTTATGGGGTCCAGGCGCAGAGTAAACCAAACAGAGTGCAGCGTGTAGAGCTAACAATCTTTTATTGTAGCATAAGGGAATAATGGATATGAGTTACATTATTGCAAAAAGGAAAAACAACAAAGCATAAGCAGAGTTCCATCTGCAGATGTGAAGAAAACCATGGCCAGGTACAAAAGGCCAGGCATAGTTACAGTTCAGGAACAGAGTACATGGCAACATGACAGACAGAAGTCAAGAAGCATAGACCCATAGTTCATAGCTGAGATATACACTTGTTTCAGCATTCTAATTGGAGGAAAACAAGGGGTCATGGATTACATACACTTAGTGTTAAAACATTAAAGTCTGTTGCACATAATACAAATTGCCACGAGATGGCAATGTTGCACATTGTCTCCCCCCCAGGAAAACGTTCCCATGAGATGAGTTATTCTGGATAGCCATAACATAACTCACATGGTACAATGCCTTGGCTGGCCAAGGCCATACACCTGTTCTTGGTGGAACGTTTTGAGAACACTCATCATAGAGGTGTATGGAAAAATACTGTTTTTACAAGCTAGGAAATCATATTGGAGAAATCCATTTGAATTCTTTATAGAATAACTCCGACACCCCTTCCAAATGGTTTCGGAACATTTTGGGGAGTGAAAACTGTCATTTTGCAAGAACACAAAGACACAAATGATTTTATTCCAAATCATACTTATCAAGTCCCAGTTTCGTAACCATGGTTGCATGTTTTTCAAACGGCAGGGCTTTTGTGAACACATCTGCCACATTCAGTTCAGAAGGACAATATTCCAATTGTATAAACCTTTCCTGTATTGCATGTCTCACATTTTTAAACTTCACATCGACATACTTTGTGCGGCCTCTTACATTTTCAGATAGAGCAAGTGCAATACATGATTGTGAATCTTCATAGACTGTATAAGGTAAGTTAATGTTTACAGTTAGATCTTGATACAGCTGATTACACCATCGTAGTTCATTTACTGCCTCACTGAGGGCACTACATTCTGCTTCGGCGGTTGAAACTGCGACCGCAGTCTGTTTCCTAGCACGCCAAGCAACGGCTGTGTTGGCAAGCAGGCAGAGAAATCCACTCACAGATTTTCTATCTCCTTCTTCTGCAAAGGAGCTGTCAACATAAATCACAGACATTTCAGACCTAGTAGTGGACACTTTAAGACAGAGATCTGCTGTGCCTTTGAGATAACGCAGAACTCTTTTTAACCCTTGCCAATCTCGCATAGACGGTTTGGCAACTTTACGACTTAGCTCTCCAACTGAGTAAGCTAAGTCAGGACGTGTCCACTGTGTTAAGTGTAGCAAGCTTCCTACAGCAGAGTGATATAACTCAAGTTGAGGACAAGGTTCCTCACACGTGTCACCCTTTAGGAAATCAAGAATCATAGGTGTTTTGGTAGGCTTTGCATCTGACATATCAAGCTGACTTAACAACTGAACAATTTTTCTCTTCTGACTCAGATAAAACTCACCACTCTGAGATCTAGTAACTTCAACACCCAAATAATATTTCAGTTCGCCTAAGTCTTTCAACTGAAAGTACTGTCTTAGCTGTTTGGCAAACTCTTGTACAAGGTGCAAAGAACCAGTTGCTAGGCAAAAATCGTCCACATAAGTTAGCAGCACTGTATAGCTACTTCCAGAACCTCTTATGTACACACAGGGATCAGCAACTGACTTTTTAAATCCTAGTTCTGTTACAGCTGTATCTAAGCACTGATGCCAACAACGACCGGCCTGCTTTAACCCATAAAGTGCCTTGCGTAGTCTGTACACTTTCTGGGAATTGTCACAAGCATAGCCAGGAGCCTGCTTCATGTACACTGTCTCAGGGAGCTCTGCATTCAAATATGCTGTGTCAACATCAAAATGATGGACAACCAGTTCACGCTGTGCAGCCAGAGAAAGTACCATACGTAAAGACTCTGGTCTAGCTGTGGGTGCATATGTGAGATCATAGTTCAAAAACCTCTCTTGTGAAAATCCCTGAGCAACAAGCCTGGCTTTGTACTGCACTGTGTTATCAGGAAGAAGCTTCTTTCTGAATTCCCATCTGGAACCTACAGCTCTCTGGGATGGGGGCAAGTCAGTGACTTCAAACACCTTTTGACCCACTAATGCCTCAAACTCCTTATCCATCACTGTGTTCCATTTCTCCTGCTCTTCCACAGGAAGGAGCAACACCTCCTGAAATGACTGAGGTTCACAGGTAATTTGACACACTCTCACCTGCTGAATCACAAATCTGTCAGGCTTCACACACTTTGTGGAACGTGCAGACCTACGAGGAATGACCACTGCCTATTCCTCATCACTGTCCTCTGTCTTTTCACTACCTGATTCCACCTTCAGGTCCTGAACTTGCTCAGGTGAAATTTCCTCTTCCTTCACCTGAGGGGACCTTCTCACCACACTAGGAGACTGGGAAACAGAAGGTAGTTGGACTGGTTGTTGTTCAGCCACAGGAGCATGGACAGTAGGCTGTACACTAGATTGCACCACCACCTCTGTACTAGCATTTAACCTATCCCAACCAGTAGGGTGCTCAAAATTAGCACTTCTGGAGACTACCACTTGACCATAGCCTACAGAAAAACGGTAACCCTTAGATCTTGATGAATAACCAACAAATCTTCAGCGCTGTGCTTTTGGCTGGTTCTTCCTTCACTCAGACTTAGGGATGTGAACATATGCAAATGTTCCAAAAACATGCAGGTGCTTCAGCGAAGGGCGCTTGCCAAACAAAAGGAAATAAGGAACTTCATTTACAGATGAATTCCACACCCTGTTGGTTAGATACACTGCAGTCATGGTAGCCTCACCCCAAAAACGGGCTGGCACCTGTGCATCTAACATCAGGCTATTTTTAATGGTATTAACAACACCAATCTTCCTTTCTGCTATTCCATTCTCAGCTGGAACACCAACATTGGCAAGTCTATGGGAGATTCCTTTCCTACAAAGCCAATTCTGGAACTCATGGCTTAGGAACTCTCCACCACGAACAGATTGAAACTGACCTAATTGATAACCATAGTGTCTCTCCACCATTGCAACAAACTCCTTAAAGCGAGCAAAGGCTTCCGCTTTAGATTTGAGCAAATAACAAAATGTAAAGCGAGTATGATCATCCAGCGGAAGAAACATGAAACGTGCCCCTCCTTCACTAGGAGCATTGGGGCCAGCTAGGTCTCCATGAACCAACTGAAAAGGTCTAGTTGACACTCTGTCACTTTTCCTAGCAACAGGCGCAGCCCTGATCTTAGATTGTTTACACACAGTACAATCAAGAAAGTCATCACACTTTCTGGATCCTAGCTCAGGATACACCTTGGCCATCTGGGACAAACTTCCCCACCCGGGATGTCCCAGAACTCTGTGATAGTAGTGGATGCATTTATTATGTGGGGGAACATTGGAAACACAATTTCCTGACACAATCCCCTGTTTAGGAAGCATTTCATACAACTGATTCACTAATCTCCCCCTAGCACATTCAATTCCATCTTTTTCAATAGAACATCCAGTACCCTTGAACACAACAGTATACCCAGACTTTACCAGGGCTGGAACGCTGAGGAGGGAAAAATCAAGTGTAGGAACACACAACACATTTTGCACACTTATCCCCAAACAAGGAATGTATACTTCACCCTGAAAAGACACATAAGCCATGGATCCATCAGCTAGAGCAACCTGTTGGATTTTAGGCTTGCATTTTGTTAACAACAACTGTTCATTGTTCACAATGATTTGGCTGCAAGCCGAGTCCAAGAGCCAAGTCTCTGGGGATCTTTTGTTCACAACCATGAGCAGAGCAGACACTTGGGTATGTTGTCTAGGCGGTTTCCCCTTCTTTCGCACGAACCTCTTTACACTGGCACTACCCGCCGGGCGAGGTGGCTGGGGACAGTCTTTCAAGAAGTGTTGGGTCGAATTGCACTGGTAGCATCTCCTTACAGCACGGGCAGACTCTGTTCCAGCAGGAAAACACTGTTTAGAAGCCTCAGGAACAGCAACAGATGGCTTACCCTGCATCCTCTCCAGGTCACGAGCTTGCTGGATTTCTTGCAGCCGATTTGTAAGATAATGCACAGTAAGGTCTTGGGGCCTCAACGTCTGAGTTGCCTCAATGAGCATGTCAAATCTGCTGTCCAAGCTGGACAATATAATACAAGCTCTCTGGGTATCTGGGACCACAATATCCCGCTCCTCAAGTTCAAGAAACAAAGTCTTGAGTTTATGGAGGTGGGTCATCACATTTCCACCAGGCTGCAGCTTCAAATTGTAAAGCTGACGTGATAGACCAACAATGGCAGCAGAGGTTTGCTTGGAATAGATGGCTTTGAGACCCTCCCAACGTGCATGTGCAGTGTCTAGATTGCTGATATGCAATAACTGAGATGATTCCAGTCCCAGAATCAAATTGCCATAAGCACGATCCAAACACAACTGCACTTCTTCAGTAACGGGACCAACTGGAGGTGGGTCTTTCACCTACTTCCACAAACGTTATTTTAGTAAGAATGACTTGATCTTCACACACCAGGTCCGATAGTTTGTGCCATCCAAGAGCTCAAAAGGCAGACTAGTTAGCCCTGTAGCAGCCATGCTGACCACTCAAAGAAAAACACGTTTACTCTAAAATGCAGCCTCAAAAACAAACCCCCTTGTTACAGCGAGATCCAGCGCAGCGAACAGCGCACCATCCAGACTGGGCAACCCATAACCTGTGGGATTGTACTGGCTTATGGGGTCCAGGCGCAGAGTAAACCAAACAGAGTGCAGCGTGTAGGGCTAACAATATTTTATTGTAGCATAAGGGAATAATGGATATGAGTTACATTATTGCAAAAAGGAAAAACAACAAAGCATAAGCAGAGTTCCATCTGCAGATGTGAAGAAAACCATGGCCAGGTACAAAAGGCCAGGCATAGTTACAGTTCAGGAACAGAGTACATGGCAACATGACAGACAGAAGTCAAGAAGCATAGACCCATAGTTCATAGCTGAGATATATACTTGTTTCAGCATTCTAATTGGAGGAAAACATGGGGTCATGGATTACATACACTTAGTGTTAAAACATTAAAGTCTGTTGCACATAATACAAATTGCCACGAGATGGCAATGTTGCACATTGTCTCCCCCCCAGGAAAACGTTCCCATGAGATGAGTTATTCTGGATAGCCATAACATAACTCACGTGGTACAATGCCTTGGCTGGCCAAGGCCATACACCTGTTCTTGGTAGAATGTTTTGAGAACACTCATCGTAGAGGCGTATGGAAAAATACTGTTTTTACAAGCTAGGAAATCACATTCGAGAAATCCATTTGAATTCTACATAGAATAACTCCGACATAGTATTGCTATACTGATATCAATTTTAATCCGAGGTAGAGATAGATAAATAGATAGATAAATAGATGTTAGATTGTTAGATAAAATTGAATCTACAAATACAGTTTTCTTGGATTTACTATTCCGAGATATTTAAAACAATTGGAAACAACTGAAATCACATATATGACAAATTTCCATAGAACCTTTGGACTTTCTGGAATGCATATGAAACTCACATGAATTAACTGAATAACCTCACATGAATTAACATATAAACCTCCAAAAACTATGATAAACTATTAAACTGTTTCACAATATCAATATATATTTGAGGTAGAAAATAAAGAATGATCAATGTCTTAACTTATGATGGGCGAATAATAAAATAACATATACAACTCCAGTCACTGTTATACCCCAAATTTGTTGTTGTTGTTGTTCAGTCATTTAGTCATGTCCGACTCTTCGTGACCTCATGGACCATAGCACGCCAGGCCTTCCTGTCCTCCACTGTCTCCCGGAGTTTACTTAAATTCATGTTCATTACATCGGTGATGATATCTAACCATCTCATCCTCTGCCGTCCCCTTCTCCTTTTGCCTTCAGTCCTTCCCAGCATCAGGGTCCTTTCCAGTGAGTCCTCTCTTCGCATTAGGTGTCCAAAGTATTTGAGCTTCAGCTTCAGCATCTGTCCTTCAAATGAGCAGTCAGGGTTGATTTCCTTTAGGATTGACTGATTTGACCTCCTTGCAGTCCAAGGGACTCTCAAGAGTCTTCTCCAGCACCACAGCTTGAAAGCATCAATTCTTCGGTGCTCAGCCTTCCTTATGGTCCAACTCTCACAGCCATACATTACTAATGGAAAAACCATAGCTTTAACTATACGGACCTTTGTCGGCAAGGTGATGTGTCTGCTTTTTAATATGCTGTCTAGGTTTGCCATAGCTTTCCTCCCCAGAAGCAAGCGTCTTTTAATTTCATGGCTGCAGTCACCATCTGTGGTGATCTTGGAGCCCAAGAAAATAAAATCTTTCACTGCTTCCATTTCTTCCCCTTCTATTTTCCAGGAAGAGATGGGACCAGATGCCATGATCTGAGTTTTTTTAATGTTGAGTTTCAAGCCAGCTTTTGCACTCTCCTCTTTCACCCTCATCAAGAGGCTCTTTAGTTCCTCTTCACTTTCTGCCATTAGGGTGGTATCGTCTGCATATCTGAGGCTGTTGATATTTCTCCCAGCAATCTTAACTCCGGCTTGTGATTCATCCAGCCCGGCATTTCTCATGATGTACTCTGCATATAAGTTAAATAAGCAGGGTGATAATATACAGCCTTGTCGTTGTGATGATTTCAACAACAATGTCCCAATAAACACTTCTCCATGCAATTCATTGAAATGCAGATAAAGCTTTATTCAGGATACATGTTCATTGAAGCACTCCTAAAGACTTGAATGCGGATTCCCGCCAAACTATTCCCTCTTAACTTCCCCCTTGCGCGCCAATTCACCAACGATGATCTCATGAAGCAAAATGGTCCCATCTCCACTTCTTTGCAGGTGCGTGACCTTGGCCGAGCTGTCTCTAGCTTCCACCAGCAGACATAACACTCAACTGCCATCCCCCCTCCCAACTACTCTGCAAGCACTATGCTATGCTTAATCCTAATGGCAGGATTCATAGACATGAACCCTGACATGCCGACCCTCCAAAAGAAAGAATAATATGCAAAGAACAAGAAAGGTTAAAAAATACAAGTAAACATAAAGGCATATGGAACAATTCCAGAAATGTTTAGGCTGCAACACAATGGGAGGCACGGAGATCTGAAAAACAGAAACAATAACAATTGTGCAGTTAACCAGGTTTAGTAGGGAATTGATCATGGAATTTCTTCAGTAACCTTGGTGCTGAAACATGGATTTTGTCAACCCATTCCTCAAACCCCACCGGAAAATGTTTCCATTGAACCAAATACTGTAATTTTCCTCTATGCATTCTGGAGTCCAAAATGTTCACAATCTCAAAGTGTTCGTTATCTCCCACCATGATAGGTGGAGGGGTCACTGGATCAGGATGCCATTGATGAGCAGGTTTAACTGGTTTCACTAAGCTGATGTGAAAGACAGGATGCACTCTACGAAGGTTCTTTGGCAAGTCCATCTGAGCGGCCACCGGGTTGATCACTTTCACAATAGGAAAAGGGCCAATAAACTTAGGGCCCAGTTTCTTGGAAGGCTGAGTTGATTTCAAATGTTTTGTAGACAGGTAAACCTTTTCTCCCACTACCAAAGGCCATTCAGGAGCCCGTTTCCGATCAGCAAAGGTTTTGTAAGAATCTTTAGCTTCCTGCAATATATTTAACATTACAGGCCAATTTGATCGTATTTTTGTAATCCATTCATCTGCCAGTACAGGATCAGACTGTTGAATCATGGCAGGGTCAGGTAGTTCAGGAATAGGGACAAAATCTTGACCCGTAGCCACTTT
This sequence comes from Charina bottae, assembly GCA_023362775.1. NCBI lineage: Eukaryota > Metazoa > Chordata > Lepidosauria > Squamata > Charinaidae > Charina > Charina bottae. The sequence goes on from JALMGJ010000011.1 coordinate 11,681,596, forward strand.
AAATGGGGAAAAACCAGTGCTCTGATGAACAGCGTTATTATAGGCCACCTCAGCAAAAGGTAACAACTCCACCCAATTATCTTGCTGATGACTAATGTAACACCGTAAATACTGTTCCAATATGGAGTTAAGCCGTTCGCAAGCCCCATTCCCCTGGGGGTGGTGCCCACTAGTGAGACCCTGCTCAGTTCCAATCAATTTTAAAAATGATTTCCAAAATTTGGCGGTAAACTGACTTCCGCGGTCGCTGATAATCCGCAAGGGGGCGCCGTGTGCTCGGTAGATGTGCACGATGAATAATTTTGCCAGTTGACCAGCAGATGGCAGTCCTTTACAAGGAATAAAATGAGCTTGCTTAGAAAATAAGTCAGTCACTACCCATATTACAGTTTTGCCTTTACTCTCTGGTAAGTCCACAATGAAATCCATTGAAATTTGCTTCCATGGGCTCGTTGGCTCAGCTACGGTTTGCAACAGCACCACAGGTTTCCTGGGCGCTTTTTTCATGGAGGCACAAACATGACATGACAAAACATATTGTTTAACATCTCTCTTCAAGGTTGGCCACCAAAATTGCCTTCTAACCAAATGTAAAGTTTTAACAAATCCAAAGTGACCGGCAATTTTACTATCATGACAACGCTGTAAAACAGCTTTTCTCACAGTCTCAGGAACATATAATCTGTCTCCATTCCACCACACCCCATTAGTCTCGGTTAAAGTTTGTTTGTGATCTTTCCACCAATCATCATTCACCATAGCTTCCCGAAGTTCTTTTTCTAAGGAAGGTTCACATGGGGTTTTCTGTTGTTTGGCCTTGCTTCTAGTCAGAGCCACGTTCCCTTGTAATTGTACAGGTACAGGTGCTCTAGTACTTTTAGGACCAGGCTCCTCCTGGCTTGATAATCCTAATTGTTGTGGAGACATTACTGTAGATACCACTAGCTCTGTTTGAGTGTCATGTTGTGGTAGCCTAGACAAAGCATCTGCTAAAAAGTTTTTCCCTGCTGGTAAATACTTTAATGTGAAATTAAACCTACTGAAAAATTCAGCCCAACGAATTTGTTTAGGATTTAATTTCTGGGGAGTTTTAAGTGCTTCCAAGTTTTTATGGTCAGTAAAGACTTCAAATGGATGAGGAGAACCCTCCAGCAGGTGTCGCCATGTAGCTAGAGCATGTCGCACTGCAAAAGCTTCCTTTTCCCAAACCAACCAACGTTGTTCAGCCTCAGTAAATTTACGAGAAATATATGCACAAGGCCTTAATTGATTGTTATTGTCTTTTTGCAATAATATACATCCAATTGCAGAATTAGATGCGTCTGTCTGGATCACAAAGGGACGTTCTGGATCAGGATGTTTTAAAATGGGTTCTGCAGTGAACAATTGCTTCAATTGTTCAAAAGCCATTTGGCACGCCGGCGTCCATTTTAATTTAGTTTGAGGCTTATTTGCTAATACGCCATCAGCCGATTTCTTGGTTTTTAACATATCGGTTAATGGTAATGCAATCTTTGCAAAAGCAGGAATGAACTGGCGATAGAAATTTGCAAATCCCAGAAAAGCTTGTAATTGCTTTTTTGTTCTGGGTGTTTCCCACGCCAACACATCTTTGACTTTGGTGGGATCCATTTCTATGCCTTGATGAGATATTCTGTAACCTAGAAAATCCAGTTTTTCTTTGTGAAATTCACATTTAGACAACTTAACATACAACTTGTTTTCTAAGAGCTTTCTGAGTACTGCTTTTACCAGTTTCACATGTTGTTCCATGGTCTCTGTGTATATCAATATGTCATCCAAATATACCAATACTCCTTGGTACAGGAATTCATGCAGAACCTCATTAATTAAGCTCATGAAGACTCCAGGCCTGCCCCTTAATCCAAACGGCATGACTTTGTATTGAAAACAACCCAGTTGGCAATTAAAGGCGGTTTTCCACTCATCCCCTTCTTTTATGCGTACTCTAAAGTACGCTTCTCTCAAATCCAGCTTGGTGAATATTTTTCCTTTGGTTAGCTGAGCCAGCATATCTTTCATCAAAGGCAGCGGGTATTGGTTAGAAATACAAATAGCATTCAGCCCCCTATAGTCAGTACAGAGTCTTAAAGAACCATCTTTCTTTTTCCTGAATAATACTGGAGCTGCCGTGGGGGATGTGGAAGGCTCAATAAATCCCCGCTTTAAGTTCTTATCTATAAAATTCCTCAGCTCTTGCAGTTCCTTATGAGTCATTGAATACAACTTAGGTTTAGGCAACACTGCCCCAGGCTCCAATTGCAAAGAACAGTCTGTTTTCCGATGAGGGGGCATCTGGTCTGACTCCGTCTCTACAAAAATCTCCCCCTCCTCCTCATACACTGACGGTGTCACCGCTGCTTGAGCTAGCTCCCGTAACACACAAAGTCCTGCAGCTTCCCGCTCAACTCCCAAATATGAGCCATCTGCAAATTCCATTTCTCCAGAAACCCAGTCAATCTGAGGGTTACGCTCCCTCAACCATTTAAGTCCCAACACTATGGGCTGATTGGAAATGGGAGCCACAATGAACCTAATAGTCTCCTGATGCGTCCCAATGGTCATTTTCAAAGCTTCTGTATAATATTCCACTGGACCCCCTTTCATATCTTTCATCCAACTGACAAAATATGATGGGAACTTTTAATTTATGCAACTTAAGTCTCAGTCCTGTAACAATGGCAGGATGCATCAAACATCTTGAGCACCCCGAGTCCAGCATTGCCATCAAATTGTTCTGATCCCTCCCATCTAAAGTTTCAAGCTTTATCTTAATCTGCATGGTAGGACAATCTCCACTCACCAGCGGATCAGAGTGCCGATCTGTAAATGCCTGGCCCCTGGCGCACTTCAAACCAGGCATCGCTCGTTTCCCGCCGGCTGCATGAATTCTTCGTCAGAGGAGTCGTTCTCTCCCCCAACCAATTCCCGCATCTTGCTTTCATCCAGAGCATGGGCTGTCCCCTTGCGTGGTTGTAGCTTAGATGGTTTGGAAAACTGGCTGTCTGGCTTTGCTTTTACTGCAGAGGGTTTTTGAGGGCAGTTGCTAATGCAATGCCCCTCTTTGCCACATTTGAAACACAAGCCCCTTTTTGCTCTGCGTTCTTTTTCTTCTTCCCAAGCATTTGCTCTGGCCGGCTTCTTCGCCGGTGGCTGTCCCAGAGGGGTTTTCCCAGAGCTATGCAGCTTCCTGTATGATCTCAATCTTAATTGGGTGCTCTCTGCTCTGCCGGCTAATTGAATCCATTCCTCCAGGGTGTCAGGGTCACCTCGTCCCGCTGCCATTTCTAAAATCTCTGGTTTCAGTCCCATCTGGAAATATTCCACCTGAAAAGCTTCAGGGCAACTTGGGACCATACCTATAAGCTTCTTAAACTCCATCGCATATTCTGCAACAGATCGGTTCCCCTGGCTTAGCTGCTGCAGTTGCACCTTAGATGACATTTTAGAGAGCGTATCCTCAAATCTTCATTGCAAGGCTAGCATAAAGCTGTGAAAAGTCAATAACTCCGGAGACTTCGAGTCATGGAACGCCACCAGCCATAAAGCAGCCTCTCCTTCTAAGAAACTTGAGACATACCTTACTTTGGCCTCTTCGGTCAAGAAAGAATCTTCAAACTCCTCCATAAAACCCTTGACATGGGTCATAAAGCAAGCCAATTTCCCTGGGTCTCCATCAAATCTCATTTTCAATTTGTTTAATGCGAACACCCTAGCTTGGCCCCTTTGTAATCCACTTACGGGCAGTTGAGGCACCTCCATCTCAGGTCCGGAAAATTCCTCCTCTTCTTCCTCCCCACTGGACGTGCCGCTCTCTGCTGCCGTGGTCATCAATTTAGGTTGTAAATCCACCCCTGGGGCCCCTTCCTGCTTTCGAGCCAGGGCCAGTTGCTGCACGGATTGAATAAGGGTTTGCAGTTGGTGGCTAATAGTCTCCATTTCAAAATCAATACGTGCAGTCTTCGCTTCCAGTGAATCCATCCTCTGGGACTGGGTCACTCTGGGTTTAGCCGTGCGTTTACCCATCCCAGCCTGGATGCCACCTCCAATTCCCACGGACCAATCTGCTCCCACTCTGGGGGTGCGTGCCATGGCCAGTTCGGCGGCCTCTACTCCACTTCGCCGAGGCCCCTTCTTGGAGGTTTTTTTCTTGCCCACTTCTGGTTAAACAGCCATAATTTTTTCTTCTTTGAGAACCGCTTCCAAACCTGAAGAAGCGCCTGGTTGCTCTTCTTCCCCCGCCTGGAAACATTCCATAGATTCTTCCATGCTGAAATTGTTTGGGCGAGTCGATTCTCACTCAGGAGGCACTAATTGGATCTACCGATTGTAACCTCAGGATAAACTGACTGGATTGTAGATTCAAGTCTTTCTGTGATGATTTCAACAACAATGTCCCAATAAACACTTATCCATGCAATTAATTGAAATGCAGATAAAGCTTTATTCAGGATACATGTTCATTGAAGCACTCCTAAAGACTTGAATGCGGATTCCCACCAAACTATTCCCTCTTAATGGCTGTTGTGGGTCTTCCGGGCTGTGTGGCTGTGTTCTGGAAGTTGTGGTTCCTAACGTTTCGCCAGCATCTGTGGCCAACATCTTCAGAGGGCAGGAGCACAGATAGAAGCAAAATCTCTGATTTTTTCTCTATCTGTGCTCCTGCCCTCTGAAGATGCTGGCCACAGATGCTGGCGAAACGTTAGGAACCACAACTTCCAGAACACGGCCACACAGCCCGGAAGACCCACAACAGCCATTGAACTCCGGCCGTGAAAGCCTTCGACAATATATTCCCTCTTAACTTCCCCCTTGCACGCCAATTCACCAACGATGATCTCATGAAGCAAAACGGTCCCATCTCCACTTCGTTGCAGGTGCGTGACCTTGGCCGAGCTGTCTCTAGCTTCCACCAGCAGACATAACACTCAACTGCCATCCCCCCTCCCAACTACTCTGCAAGCACTATGCTATGCTTAATCCTAATGGCAGGATTCATAGACATGAACCCTGACAGTCGTACTCCTTTCCCAATTTTGAACCAGTCGGTTTTTCCATGACCGGTTCTAACTGTTGCTTCTTGACCCACATACAGGTTTCTCAGGAGACAGGTAAGGTGGTCTGGTACTCCCATCTCTTTAAGAATTTGCCACAGTTTGTTATGATCCACACAATCAAAGGCTTTAGCATAGTCAATGAAGCAGAAGTAGATGTTTTTCTGGAACTCTCTTGCATTTTTCATGATCCAGCGAATATTGACAATCTGATCTCTAGTTCCTATACCCCAAATACTCTCTATTTATTTAATAAAATAGGCCAGTATTTCCAATATCAAAATAAAAGTTAGAGGAGTTGATGAGTTCCATGAGACATTTTGTGAGAAGAAGATACATTTCTTTTGCACAATGGGTGCAGAACACGAAGCTGTGCAAAGGCCCCCCTGGCCATGACTGCCACCTGCTTATTGAGCAGGAGCCACAAGTCCAGGAGGCCCCCCAGATTGTGCACAGGATGTTTCTAGGGCAGTGCAATCCCATCCAGAACAATGGATGGAAGGTTCCCAGAACCAGGGGTTCCTAAACCCCAAAACCATGTGGTTTTACAAGGGTTGAGCTGAAGCCTGTTGTTCCCCATACCAACTCACAAAGCTTCCAGACCCTGAGATATCACCTCCACAGCAACACTGGGATGGCCCAGGGTGGGGATGTATAACTGGTATCATCTGCAACCTGATGATGCCTCAGCCCAAACTGATGGATGACCTTGCCCAGCAGCTTCACGTAGCTGTTAAACAGGAGAAGAGAGAGCACAAAGCCTTGCAGCATCTCATATAGAAAAGGCTGCAGGATGGACCTCTCTTCCCCTCTCAACACCAACTGGAACCAGACTTAAAGAAAGGAGGAGAACAAGCAGAACTCTGTGCCATACACCCTCAACCGCTGAAGCTGGTCCAGAAGGATACTGTGATAAAATGAAAGCTGCAGAGAGGTCAAGAAGAGCAAGGATGGATGCACCACCCCCATTCCACTCCTATCAGAGATCATCCAAGAGTGTGATCAAGGCTCCCTCAGTCCCATACCCGGGCCTAAATCCTGATTGGGAGGGGTCCAGATAATCTGTCTCTTCCAGGGTTCTTTGAATTTGATGTGCAAGTTCCTCCCCCACAACCTTCCACAAAAAGGGAAGGTTGGAAATTGGATGGAAATTGTCCAGTACCATTAGATCCAGTGATGACCTCTTGAGGGGGGTGGCAGACCATGACCTAAGTTTGAGCTAAGCCTAAAGGATTCCTCCACTCTTTGATATAGTGGTTAAGACCTTTGACTAGCCCAAGAGACACCAGATCTCTTAACCATGGATGATTTTGGGCCAGTTATCCTGTCTGAGGTCAACCTCCTTATAATGTGGTTGGTGTGGGGACAAAATGAAGGGAGATAGCCCAGTAAATCACAATGAACTTTATAAAGATAAACGTCTATCAAACAAACAAAGAAACACATAAAAGTCACATGCAATCTTACATACAGCTATGTTAGATAAAAACTGATTATGTTCTCCCTTGATTACATTCGACTCAGTATTGCAGAATCAAGAGTTGGAATCTAAGGCTCTACAGAAGCTTATGCAGAGTTTATGCATGCTCCATTTCTTAGCACCTTCTTAAAGAAGCTGTATCTTTTCCAGGGACCACATAATAGCTGTGTGAAGGGAACAGTGTGCATCTATGGCCATGTTGAAGCACCTTTTTAGAAAGAAATTTTAAATGTTCTTGATTTGCATTCAAAAACTTTATACGTATTACCCTGGGTATCCTTAATATGACAATATTAAAATTGCATTAAAATAGTTGATAAAACTTTTAATATTAAAAGTGTAATATTAAGTTATATATATCAAGATTTGTCTGAAATGTTAAAATATGCATGCCAACATATCCAGTGCAATTTTTAATTTCATTCTTCCCATAATACTCAGAGAACTCGACTTTGTAAGTCAGAGAAACTGATACCAAAGAAATACTAGTGTGTTATATTTCTTTCTTAAGTACATTTTTCCCCCAGAACTTTTGTTTATAAATTGGTAATATCTCCACTGTAATTACTAATTTAATTAGTTTTATTTCAACTTCATCTCTTAATTCCAAGAGAATGCTTGTACCCCCTCAAACAGGTACAATTATCACCCAGTCACCTGAAAAAGAAACAACAACAAAAAGATTTCTGCTGGGAAGTGTCCAGTGGGCTTTCTTATTCGTGATTTCATTTTATTTATAATTCTCAGCTGGTGATTCCTCCTCTACAATTATCCAGTTAAACATGATAACTTCAGCGTTCCCCATAGATCTCAAAAGAGTGGCAAGAACCACTAACACAGAAATGCGATACAACAAAATAAAAGGATATGAGAAAACACAATGCAGTATTCCAACCTGAGGTTAAAGATAGTTAGAATTCTGATCTTCGAAAATTGTTACTTATATGGGGACTTACATTAGACTATCCTAATTAATGAAAGACAGCCTTGGGAGGGATGAATTAGTTTCAAGAAGAAGAAAAAAACTGCTTCATTCAGGATGGTGGTATTTGAAGGAGTAGTTTTAGTGCTTTTGCCCCGAGTGATGTGCCTGATTCCCAGTGCTAAATGCAGCATCAGTGAGCCTCTGCCTTTTCTCCACCAGCAGTATGAACCTGGGGACTTCATCGTTGTAGGCATTCTGTCTAAGGTCTACATATTCTATTCAGCGATGGACTTCAGGGAAGCACCGTCTAGTAACCTGTTTGATGAAATCCTGTAATTTCATTTGAAACATAGAGATACATACTCATTTCTAATCTTATCTGAGATGGTTTTCTTATAGGCAGTGAATAAAATTCTATGTAATGAGAGAAAAATAGTTATGCATAATCCATATATTTTGAGCAGTGACTTTCCGTCACATTAACTTTTTGTGTGTCCAAGAACTCAGGCTTTCAAAGAAGGGAGCACTTCAGTATTCCTTTTATAATGTATAGATAATCAATTATATTTTATTCAATACAAACTACTGTTCAATTCACTTGGGCTAATATAATCTGCATAGGCTTTTTAAAAAGACTAGGGCCTTTATCAAATATCTTACTTGCATGTTTCCATATTTTTACTATATTGATGGTAAGGATAAAATTGAAAACTAGAGAGATGGAATAAAAAATTTGGGTAAATTGTGTTTTCATGGTAGTGTGCAGAAAAATGAATAAGGAAAGTATTTTAAATAATTGCATAAACACTGTGCTGGCATGAGCTTCAGCACCAGGTATTTCAAATACTTCAGGTTTGAAAATGATTTCTTTGAGGGAAATTCTATTATTATAGAAGTTATTGGGGAGGGACAGAAATCAATCTTTTAACCAAGGTATTTCAAATATTTTAGTACTGATTTGTAAAAAATGGTGGGAAATATCCAGTTGAAGGTGACAATATTTCCCCACATTCATGTATATGAACACCAATCCTTTAAAATACATTTCAATGAACTCTGCAAAGTGTCATATCTTGAACTGAATGCTGTGTGAAAGAATGTATAATTTCCCTTTATCAAATATCTTACTTGCATGTTTCCATATTTTTACTATATTGACGGTAAGGATAAAATTGAAAACTAGAGAGATGGAATAAAAAATTTGGGTAAATTGTGTTTTCATGGTTGTGTGTGGAAAAATGAATAAGGAAAGTATTTTAAATAATTGCATAAACACTGTGCTGGCATGAGCTTCAGCACCAGGTATTTCAAATACTTCAGGCTCCAAAATGTCGATGAAGATTCTCAGTCATCCAGGTGGAATTGTCTGTAGGTTGAGTCATGGCAACTGGATTTCTTTCTTTTGGTTGAAATGTTTTGCTGCTTATCCAAGTTCAGGCACCAAAATGATTTATCTGAGGGAAATTGTATTAGTAAAGAATTTACTGGGGAGGCACAGAAATCATTCTTTTAACCAATGTATTTCAAATATTTTAGTACTGGGCTTGTAAGATATGGTGGGAAATATCCAGTTGAAGGTGACAATATTTCCCCACATTCATGTATATGAACACCAATCCTTTAAAATACATTGCAGTGAACTCTGCTAAGTGTCGTATCTTGAACTGAATGCTGTGTGAAAGAATGTATAATTTCCCTTTCAGAGTGATGACACCAATCTATCAGCAATTTCTAGCTCTGCAATTTACAGTCAAGGAGATCAATGAAAATCCCCAGATTTTACCCAATCACACCCTGGGCTTTCATATCTATAATAGTTATTTTACTCCAACATGGACCTATCGTGCCTCATTAGAACTGTTCTCTACCAAGGAGAGATTCATCCCTAACTACGGGTGTGACCTGCAGAAAAGACCAATAGCTGCCATTGGGGGACCAACTTCTGCAGTTGGAGCCCACATGACCACCATCCTGTCCCTCTACAAGATGCCACAGGTACAATGCCTGTGTGGAAAACAGGAGCTTTTGAAGTCTTTTGTGTCCACTGGTGGGGGTTTGTCATGGGCTGAGGGTGGGGGTTAGGGAACAAATGGGCCCACTGGATCTTGCAAAGTCTTAAGCTATTTATTTTGCTTGGTTTAATCAGTTAAAGTACACCTGTAAAGAATGGCTAGAATCGAAGTTTGAAATCACAATTAATTCTTAATTTCTAATGTGTGAGTTATTGCTGTATGTAGCATTTTCTTTTCCATATAAAATTGAAAATGATTCTTCCCAATCCCACTTTTCCATCTGTTTCTCCAGTTCATCTATGGCTCAGCTCCAGAGAAAAATGAAAAAGCACAGGCTGTTTCATACCAACAGATGTCCCCAAATGTCGACCATCAATACAATGGAATTCTCCATTTGATGCTCCACTTCCAGTGGACTTGGATTGGGATGATGTATTCAAATAGTGAGAATGGTGAAAGGTTTGTACAAGACGTGGTTCCCATGTTTTCCCTGAGTGGCATCTGCTTTGCTTTCATTGAAGCTTTGCCAGCAATTACGTATTCTAATAATATTTTGGCTTCGGTGGAAGCTGGAATTGAAACATTCAAGGTTATCATAAGGAGCACTGCTAACGTAGTGCTAATCCATGGTGAAGCTGAAGATATGATTCTTTTGAGGATAATTCCCACCATATCCCAAGTGGAAGATATACCACTATTGACAAAAGTTAAAGTCTGGGTGCTGACAGCTCAGATGCATTTCACTTCACTTCCCTTTCAAAGGAATGAAGACATAGACTTCCTCCATGGTGCTCTATCCTTTGCAATTCACTCAAAGGAGGTGTTGGGATTCCAGGAATTTCTTCAGATGAGAAAGCCTCACATGAAAAAAGAAGATGTTATTATGAAGCTCTTCTGGAAAAATGCATTTGAATGTTCATTCTCCAACTCCATGATGGAGGAGAAAGATGCAGTTGTCTGCACTGGTGAAGAAAAACTGGAAAATCTGCCTTCATCTGTATTTGAAATGGACATGACTAGCCCCAGCTACAGTGTCTACAATGCAGTCCTTGTGGTGGCACATGCTTTGCATGACATCCAAGCATCCATCTTCAGATATCGAGCAGGAGATCATGAAGCCAAACTAAACTTTCTGAAACAACAGCTATGGAAGGTAAAGTCCTAAGTAAGCAAATAAACTGTAAATTGCAGAGGGATGACCATATTTTCAGGTAAAGTAATAGAACCTAGATTGGGGAGGATGCTATTCTCCTAAGATTTTTTAGAGCCTAAAGATGAACAGACATAAGTTTTTTTTTTGTATTTTCATTTTCTAGACATCAGGTTCTCTCTAACTGTAGCTTTAAAAATAAGTATTTTAATGTGAGTGAGCTATGTGATAGGTTTGTGATGATTTCATTATTTCATTCCACTTTATATGGTAACATTAGATGAGGACACCACACTTCCATAATGTGAAGCATGTCATAGTTCCCATTACTAAGAAATCACAGTTCCCAGCAGTTAGTAAAGGTAAAGGTTCCCCCACACAGTCGTGTCCGACTCTAGGGGCCGGTGCTCATCTCCGTTTGTTATCCAAAAAGCCAGCGTTGTCCGAAGACGCTTCCACGGCCATGTGGACGGCATGACACGCACAGAACGCTGTTACTATCCCACTGAAGTGGTACCTATTTGTTTACTTGCATTTGCATGCTTTCAAATTGCTAGGTTGGCAAGAGCTGGGGCAAGTGCGATCCCAGCAGTTACCCTGTTCCAAATTCTTTGAAAGGAAATATATTTTAAAAAAGATGAATACAACTTAGTGCTAGAATGAAACTGAAATATCTTTTTGTTCTTAGCTGATCCCCAAAAGGTAGGCAGGGCCTTGTAATTTATTGGATAGGAAACCCTGAGGAAAAACAAGTATTGTATAATGGACTGGGAACTTGAAAAACAGCTTCTACATCGATTGATTTGATTGATTATGTGCCATCAAGTCACTGTCAACTCTTACCGACCACATAGACGGATTATCTTCAGGATGAACTGTCCCTAATCTGGTGTTTTAGATCTTCTATTGGTGCACCCATTGCCACTGTAACTGAGTCCATCCATCTTGCTGCTGGTCTTCCTCTTCTTCTCTTTCCTTCCACTTTTCCCAACATTACAACTTTCTCTAGGAAGCTAGGACTTCACAAAATGTAAAATTAATTAATTAATTAATTAATTAATTAATTAATGACCGTCAAATCATGTCTGATTCTGAGAGACTGCCTGCCATTTTCTTGACAAGGTTTTTTACAGAAGTGGTTTGCCATTGCCTCCTTCCTATGGCTGAGAGAAAGTGACTGGCCCCTTGTCACCCAGCTGGCTTCCTGCCTAAGGCAGGACTAGAACTCAGTCTCCCAGTTTCTAATCTGATGCCTTAACCACCACACAAAACTGGCTCTCAATTTCTATTTTACCCACCACAAAAAACTACAGTGATATTTCCATGAATTCATAAGGAGTTGAGCTTATCTTCAAGGAAATGCCAACTTTTTTTTTTAATCTGTGGAAAGTTGAGATAGTTAGAGCTTCTTCCTTTTTAATTTGTATTTCTATTTCTGTTTCATTCTTAACTTTTAGCTTTGTATATTTAAAAATCTAATAAAATTTTTTAAAAAAGAGATAGTTAGAACTTCTTATAGTTCAGCGTTAAATGTAATTGCAAATTATTATCCTTATCAAAATATGAAACACTTATCCACTAATCATTTTAATGTTCTCCTAAAATAAACTGGAAATTGGGGGTTGGGGGTATTATCAGTTTTTATCTGATCATTTTTCACACATGCAGTACTTTGATTAATTTTTGATGCTCGTGGTAAGTTTTATCCTGTTGGAAGTGATTATCATTCTCAAGACTATCCACTAAAATTGCAAGGTGTGAACAACTTGCATTGCCTTGCCTTCTAGACTTCTTAAATCTCTTAAAGAGTTTACTCTCTGCATCCTCCAAAGAGGAGAGAACATTATCTTAATGTCCTGGAATGCCTACTGTACTCTTTTGTTTTTTCTCCTTTTTCTTAAATTTAGCTCAACCACTTTGTAAGAAGGGTATCTTTCAACAACACTGCAGGGGAAAAAGTTTCCTTCAATCAGAATGGAGAGTTAGAGGTTGGATTTGATATTATGAACTGGATTGTATTTCCAAATCAGTCTTTTCTGAGAGTCAGAATTGGAGGGATAAATAGCATGGATTCCCAAGAAGTGATGTTCTCTTCTTCTGAAGAATCGATTGTGTGGCCTAGGAGGTTTAACCAGGTATGTCCCAATTACATTTTAGATTATTTTGCATAATAATTCCACTGGTAAAAATGTTTACAGATCCAACGTCCCACCCACCAGTTACATTCAGAAACAAAACCCTCCATGGCTATTTCTCTCCCATATGTTATCCAGGCCATGTGTCATTATGTGAATGGAGGTGTGTGGATATATGAAAAGGTGGGGGGACATATGTGAACTTGGTAAAAAGAAATGATGGCTTGGGGTTCCATAGTGACATGCATCAGTTATAATAATTATAATTTGTATTGATTGTCCAAAGACCCGAATAGCAAAGTATAAATATAATTAAAAAGTTTGGAATAAGATATAATAGTTTAACAGACAAAATAAATTCACAAATATTATGCAAAATGGAGTTGATGGAGTCATCTGGAGTTGGGTGGCCAAACAATTTAAATAAATAAGAATAATAAAATAATACATCATTGAAAAACTCACACTGACTAATTTATTGGTGAAGACCTTGCTTTATAACCATTGTTACAAATTTGACTGTCACAACTCTAATTTGGGAATTCCTGAGTGTAAAATTTTAACATATTCAGAAATGTCTCTTCCCAGCTTTGATGTGCTTCAGTTAAATATTCAAATAGATTTTCCAGACAACAACAACAACAATCTATGAAAAGGTTCCTATCTGATCCCTCCCACAAACAAGAATTAAGCATGTGTGCAGAAAGAGTTAATGAAACAGCTCTTCGCACATTATCTCTTATTTTGGTAATGAAATTGATGCTTGGATTTCCTCATGACACTTACATAAATGGAAGGAATGGGCCAACGTGAGGATGGATCAAGGACACCTTGATCAAATCATGTCCTCTGCAAACCTGCCTGTGAGCCTTAAAGTCCCACTCCGAGTTCATCAATATTCATTTGTGTCTGCCCCTTTCTCCTTTTCTGTATGGCAACTCTGACCTACTAAAATAACTTCCTGATCTGGAATATCATAGACATCCAAAGATGATTCCGCCACATTTACAGAAAGTTGTATTCCAAAGAAGGGAAAAATATGGCAGAAAAAGTATATAAGACACACACACACACACACACACACACACAATCTTCCCAATGAGTTGTGAGATGTCAGGGAGACACAGAGATAATGTTTTCCATAGTGGTGCCCAATGTGTAGAACATCCTCTCCCCAGGATGTTTGGGGACACTTAAAATGAGACTCTTCCACATTATGCTGCTTTCTTCCTGTATATTTACAGTATTTTATTATTGTTTTATTGAGTTTTAGCTTATTATTCTTGGTTTGTTATTCCTATGGTACAACATGAGTTTATGCTTAGAGGGTTTATTTCATGGTAAACCACCAGGAGCCAGTCTTGATTGTCGCAGTATAATGTGTCGTAAATTCAAAAGATAGAGCGTAACACTAAGGAAAAAGTTCACACTTTATTGCAAGCCATGGTCCTTGGGTTCCAGTTCATACGAGAAAGAGGAACAAGAAAAAAAAAGAAGGGGAAGGACTTTGATAGTTGTGACTTGGGAACAGGAAATTCTTAGGCAATGATTTGCTGCTGGGTTTCTAGCGCCACAGAGGGTGGGTCCAATTATTTTTATTTCATGAGAGAAGGAAGTATCATACCTTTGCCAAGGAGAGAGCAGTTTTTCGAAATGACCTTTGTTTCCCATTCTAATTATTGGTGGGACATTAAATTAAATTAAAAGTTCCCCCCGCACATTTGTGCAGTCGTTTCTGACTCTAGGGGCCGGTGCTCATCTCCGTTTGTTAGCTGGAGAGCCAGAGTTCTCCAAAGATGCTTCCACGGTCATGTGGCGGGCATGACGCACACGGAACACTGTTACCATCCCATCGAAGTGGTACCTATTCAACTACTTGCATTTGAATGCTTTCGAATTGCTAGGTTGGCAAGAGCTGGGGCGAGTGTGGGAGCTCACTCCATCACTCGGGACTAGGGATTTGAACCTCCGAACTTGAGATATTTGAATCGAAGAGCCTGGTGTTTAACCCGCTGAGCCACCACGCCCCCTAGGACATTAAAAGTAAAGGTTCCCCCTGGACATTTGTGCAGTCGTGTCCAACTCTAGGGGTTGGTGCTCATCACCGTTTGTAAGCCGAAGAGCCAGCATTTTCCGAAGGCACTTCCACAATTATGTGGCTGCATGATGCACGTGGAATGCTGTTACCTACCCACCGAAGTAGTGCCTATTAAGCTACTTGCATTTGCATGCTTTCAAATTGCTAGGTTGGCAAGAATTGGAGCGAGTGCGGGAGCTCACTCCGCACGCAGGGCTAGGGATTCCAACCTCCGAACTTGCGATCTTCCTATCGACAAGCCTGGCGTCTTACCCACTGAGCCACCATGCCCCTAGGACATTAGGTGCATGCTAATTTCTAGAACTGGAAAGTCTATGATTTTCCACCTAGCTACACTGTTGCAATTTTCCTTATTGGGTCTGCTGCTGGGCGCTTGCAAAGGCTGAGTCCTCATTGTCTTCTGTTGGTTTTGTCCTGGCGAGTGATACTTCTTTTCTTCTGGCCTGACCGGATTAATGGGGCTTTGTTTTAGGGCAGGAATAGTCTCTTCAGGTCTGATGGGATTATGGAAAGGAGGGAGGGTTGCTAGGGCATGGACCCAACCTATTTTCTCAGGTTTGGAGTTTGGCCTTGATCTTGTTTCTGAGGTCCTGGGAGGGATCCTCCATTTCTGGTTTGCCACAACAAAGTATAATAAACTAAATAAATAGAAAAATAAATAATGGAGGTACAATCTTGTCCATCAAAAACATTCTCTTCTTTCATAATGAACAGGCCCTGCCACTTTCTCTGTGTAATAGCAAGTGCCATTCAGGATACAGTAAGAAAAAGATAGAATCAAAGCCATTTTGCTGCTATGATTGTCTTCGATGTCCTGATGGGAAGATTTCTAACCAGGAAGGTAAGAGAGGTTGTGCAGAAAGCTGAAAAGACATTTCTTCTCTTATTATCCAAAAGTAGATGATGATGATGATGATGATGATGATGATGATGATGATGATTGATGATTGATGATGTTTTAATTCATCAAGGAATATCACAGTATGAAAAACAAACAAAAAGAGTCCCTGTTGGGTTGTCTGAGTTTGCTTCTCTTCCTGCATAAGTTTCATTTCATGGGGGAGTTATAAACCACGTATAGACAGCCAGCAAACTCCAGCCTCCCATGCAGTGATGATGCTACATAGCCTGGTAATGAAATTTCTGCAGGAAGAGAAGCAAGCTCAGAGAAGCCCAAGAGCCCAACCATAACCCATACAAAATTGGTTATGCAAATTAAAATTAAAGCAGCGAGATCACATTGGACTTCTTGGTCTGTGTGCACTATTTGGTCTTTCCGAACTCCTAAATGGGAAAATCACTCCTAATATTGTGATTCTTACATTATGTGTTAAGACCCCTTGCTGAATTTAGTATCATCAGAAAGGGTCTTTATGTAAATGGTCTCAAGGTGCCATCAAGAACTTAGTTTTTAATGTATTTTTGAAAATTAAATTGAAGAGTGCTGTAAAATATTATGTAATTTTTTTGCAATAGTAATGATTCTAGTCTCTGTCCCATGAACCACAGCTGTCAATTAGTTAATTTGGTATGTGTGATTTTCAACAGTCCAAGTGAGATTTCAGGCTAGAAAGCCATGCAGAAACAGAATTGAATTAAATTAAATTAGGGCTATAAAGGAACACAAATAAAATAATATTTACAAATTACAAATTCCAGTTACAAATTCCGATTACAAATATCACAAGTTCACAAACCTACCCATCATGACTACTTTTCAATATACAGGAAGGAAATATAATAATGTTGATTTGGTTCTTAAGAAAACTTTTCAGAGTTACCTGGGAATTCCACTTACTTGAAATGCAACATACATCCTAGCTTATAGACATTTCTGGTAGACATTTATGCAAATTATAGAAATTTGTTTGGTTTTCAGATTCTAAGTCAACAATCATCAGTTGATAACTGTCAGGTTCTCATATGATTACTGAATGGAATTTCAGAACTTCCCTATTTATAAACTAATCATTTCTTTCCTAGATATGGATGACTGTTTTCACTGTCCAGAGGATCAGTACCCAAGCAGTAGCCAAGATCTTTGTCTCCCAAAGGTTATAACATTCCTGATGTACGAAGAAATTTGGGGGACTACTTTAGCCAGCTCTGCTATTTTCTGTTCATTCATTACAGCTGTAGTCCTCTGGATTTTTATTAGACATCAGGATACTCCTCTAGTTAAAGCCAATAACAAGAACCTGACCTACATGCTCCTTGTTGCTCTCCTGTTGTCTTTTCTCTGTGCTTTGCTCTTCATTGGCCATCCATCCAAGGTGACCTGTGTCCTTCGTCAAACTGCTTTTGGAGTTGTCTTCTCAATGGCCATTTCTTGTGTTTTAGCCAAAACTGTCATTGTGGTTCTGGCTTTTATGGCCACCAAGCCTGGGACCAAGATCACCAAATGGGTGGGGAAAAAACTTGCCATGTCGGTAGTATTTGGCTGCTCCTTTGTTCAAGCTATGATATGCACTATGTGGCTGACAACCTCTCCCCCATTCCCAGATGCTGACCTGAGTTCAATGGCAGAAGAAATAGTTCTGGAATGTAATGAAGGCTCCAACTACATGTTCTACTGTGTCCTGGGCTATATGGGCTTCCTTGCCTTGGTTAGCTTCACGGTGGCTTTCCTAGCAAGGAAATTGCCTGATGCTTTCAATGAAGCCAAGTTTATCACTTTCAGCATGTTGGTCTTCTGTAGTGTCTGGTTGTCCTTTGTTCCAACATACCTGAGCACAAAAGGAAAATATATGGTGGCTGTGGAGATTTTCTCTATCATAGCCTCCAGTGCTGGGATACTGATTTGCATCTTCTTCCCCAAATGTTTCATCATTATATGGAGATCTGATCTAAACAAGAAAGAAAACCTAAGAATAAAAAACAATATAAAAATATAAACCTGCATGACCCTTAATCCTTCTGTCAATAGTGCTTTAGCCATGTACTGAGTTTGTTTGTTTGTTTATTTATTTATTTATACTTTATCTAGCTGCCCATCTCACACAAGTAATTCTAAGTGGCTTACAAAATTAAAACAACAACCCCATCAGACAATGCCCGCTGCCCAAGAAAACATTGATTCAGCTCACCCACAAAAACAGCAGTTTCATGCAAGAAGCCTTTAAATGGTTTCCAGTTGGCCATAAATGTAGATATTGTCTTTTCTCTGATCAAGTATGTTAATTTAACCATCTCTGCAAGTTCCATCATCTTCACCAATCGTTCCTCCATTGTGGGTGGGAGGCATTGCAGGATATCAATAAATATGAAAGGAAAGAAATCAAATTCTTTTGCTGTTTTATAAAAAGCAGATTTGTTATTTCAACATGATCTAGAAAAAATAAGATTATACATTCTAATAGTAATTGATAATGTTACTGGGGCATGATCGGAGGGCATGATTAGATACTGCAATAGTACCTATATGTCAGGGTTCATAGCTGAATCCTGTCATTATGGGTATAGAGGTAGTTTAAGTGTGTGAACTGGAGGGAGGGGGAATGTGTACTAAGTGTTGTGGCTTTCATCGGAGACTGTGGAATGCAGCGTCAAGATCAACCACCTGCAGGAGCTGGAGGCTTGGGAATGGAGAGGGAAAGTTCTGGACATTGACATCATAGTGGCTGCGAAATTGATGCACAGGGGGGAGAGTTAAGTTAGCGATGTTTGGTGGGAATCCGCATTCAGAGTCTACCATGGTAGAGATGGGCGGGGATAAATCCAAATAATAAATAAATAATAAAATAAATAAATTCAGATCTTTAGGAGTGCTTCAATTTACATGTATCCTGAATAAACCTTAATCTGCATTTCAATGACTTGCATCAAGAAGTGTTTATTGGGGCATTGAAGTTGGAGTCATCGCACTATATTATTTTTATTACTTTGATTGATTGATTGATTGATTGATTGATTGATTGACGGCCATCATGGTGGTCTCAACTGTTAGCAACCACATAAATATATTATCGTGAGGAAGATCTGTTCCCAATGTGGTCCTTCTGGTCTTCCACTTGAATATATTTTCCAAGAACTTTATGGCTACCCTACCCAGTGCTAGTCTGAAGCGTATTCCTTGATTGCTGGTTTCTTTATTCTTAATGGTCAGTCTTGAAAGGCAGAAGCTATCTACTACTTCAACGTCTTCACTGTCAGTTCTAAGGCTGGTTGTTGTACCCATTCTCATTAGTTTGGTCATCTTTATATTTTACTTAGTCCCATTTCTTCACTTTACTTCTTGAAACTCATATATTTAATTGTGTTGATCTTTGTAAAATAATATTTTAAAAAATGCTTCAGTGTGGATATCAACCAAACATGAAAAAATAGTGGAAGAAGCCCATTGCTAAGTGCCCTCACAGAATTTATCTTTCCATATAATGAGATTGAGTGACAAGCATTGATCTGCAGCCAGCCAAGAATATATGAAAATGATATGATGCATGCAGTGTCCACATGACAGGAATCCCCATGATGTCATAATGCATATCATATCTGTAACACAAACCAACATCTCCAACAGTCTAACAATGCAGGAAATGTAAACATACACACCCCTAAAAGGAATTAAACAAACAAAAAAGAATCTCAAGAACCAGAAAATGGTGTAGAAAAATGATCCTTGCTGGGGAAGAAATGTCTTGCCAAATTGCAAGAAATATTTCCAAACGGTATTATGTCAAACTAATATATTTGTGAAAAATGGGCTCTAGTGAGTCAGTTTTAGTTTTTTTATGTATTCAGTAGACAGTTCTCCAGGTTCTAAATACACACAGAAAGAGACACAAATACACAGACACACACAAACACAGTGGGATTTATTTCCTCTTAATCTTTCTCTAATATGCAGACAACTTTATTGTGAAACTCAGGACTTAATAAAGATACTTTGCCTTGCCTTGCCTTGCCTTGCCTTGCCTTGCCTTGCCTTGCCTTGCCTTGCCTTGCCTTGCCTTGCCTTGCCTTTCTTCTTTTAAATTAATGCTATTTTTTTAACATTCTTACTGGAATGATGACCATGATATTACTCTCAATAGTTACATCTTCCTTATACCATTGCTATTATGGTGGCGAAGACAAGGAGGAGATTTGAATAACATGTTGTTTTCTCTTTGGTTCACTAGGACTTTTAATTCTGAATTACACATTTCTCCACTGTAATTAGTAAGATATTTCTCAACTACATGTTCTAGTCCCAAAGGAGTTCTTCTACCCACCACGATAACTGCCATTTCTCCTACATTTCTTGTTATTTCACTGGAAAAGCATAAACAATATTTCTTCTGAAATATAACCACGATTTTTTCTATTTATGATTCATTTCATCTGTAATTCTCAGATACTTTCTACTTCTCTGCAATTATCAAATATCTGAGCAAGAATCACAGTCTCACAAATGCAGCACAACAAAACAAAACCTGAGGAAGTGAAAAGCAACATTCCGTTGACTATTTCAACTTGGGGATATGTATAGTTAGGTTTCTGATCTTGAATCATTGTGACTGACAACCAGTAACACACTGGCCAAGGCTGTGAGAGGTGAATTTCAAGAAGACGCAGCTTCATTCAGGATGATGGTACTGGAAGCCATCTTTTCAATGATTGTGGCCCATGTTGTATGTCAGATTCGCAATCCAAAATGCAGCATCAGTGACCCTCTGCCTTTTCTTCACAAGGAATACAACCCAGGAGACCTCAACATCGTAGGCATTCAGTCTAAGATCTACATATTTTATAACATGATGGACTTCATTGAACCACCCTCTAGTAATCTTTTTGATGACATTCTGTAAGTTTATTTTAGCACTCACTGGTACAGAGAGAGAGAGAATGATGCCTAATATAACTTGATATAATCTCCTCACTGAATAGGGAATAGCCAATTATATAAGGAAGGAAAAAGAGAAGGAAAGAAAGAGAAGGAAAGATATAAGATCAGTAATGATGTACTGTGTATAATAAAAATATAAGCCCAAATGCTGGTGATTATCCATCAATATAGAGTATAATTCTGTGGGTCTGAATCTGTAGACATTCGAAGAGTATCCTTGAATTGATCTGATCTGGTAATGTGTAAACAAGTCTATGTCAACTCTTCGTGATCATATAGATTGTGACCTAGAGATAGATGTTTTCCAGGATGATCTGTCCCCAGCCTGTTCATTCAGACCTTCCAAAAATGCACCCATCACTACTGTAATAGAGTCTATCAACCTTGCTCCCTGACATCTTTTTCTCTTTCCTTCCACCTTTCCAAGCCCCATCACATCTCAAGAGTGGTAAATCTTCACATAATGTCTCCAAACTATGATAATCTGAGCCTGGTCATTTGTGCCTTGAGTCAGAAATTTGGATTGAAATATTTTATGATCCATTTGTTTAAAACAACAAATTTCAAAAGCATTAATTCTCTTACTTCTTAAAATTCCAACTCTCACTGCCATTTTCTTGTAGAAGAAAAACCATTCCTTGTAGGTATTGACATATCAGAGCATCTGAATATCTTTCCTATGGCCTTGCTACTTCACCAAGTTTCTTTTCTGATCTGAGACGTATTTCTCAATCTGTGGTTCCTTTAGGCAGAAACTATCTACCGCTTTATCATCTTCACAGTCAATTTGAAGGCTGGTTGTTGAATCTGTTGTCTTAAGTTTTTTGTTGAATCTGTTGTCATTTGTTTTGTTTTCTTTACCTTAAATCATAGCTTTCCAAACTGTGTGTCATGACACTTTAGTGTGTCACAACACACAGTTTAGTGTGTTGCAAAGCGGCGGCGCAGGCGCCTGCGCAGGCTGCTTGGGGGTGCTCTTCAACTTTCAATATTGCAGCTTGCAGATCATTTGATTTTTTAAGCGACTGGAATAGTGATATCAGTATAGTGCAGGTTGTTGCTTTTCATTACTCCAATTTTAAACATCACTTATTTTCTTCCTATTCATCTTCCTTATCATTCGGCATATAATTTGAAAAAAATAAAGTCTTGTCTCACTCGCTTGCTAACCTGAAGTCAGTCTGTTTCATGATATCGTGTCCGGAGTATAACATCCTAACCTGTTTATTGGTTTCACATGAGGACAAAATTTTCTGGCATTCCCATTGTCTAAACACATTCCATACCTTGATATGGTCAACACAATTAAAGATCTTTGGATAATCAATGAAGCACAGACTTACATTTTTGTGGGAAGGTATTCTTTGGGTTTCTCAATTACTGTATCTAGGATGCATCAGCCATCATTGTTTCCTCAACCTTTTATTTATTTATTTATTTCATTTATCATGTTTATATCCCGCCCATCTCTCTCACAAGGAGGGACCCTGGGTGGTTCACAATAAAATAGTTTAAAATCAATAAAAAACCATAAATAACACCAATAATCAGTAAAAATACAAAATTACAGTCAGATCCAAACAATGGTAGGTCTTACTTATCCCATGAGCTGGTAGGGCTGGTCAAGGCAGATCTAAGAAACCAGCCAACCCCAAGACTGGCTATTGCCCTCCCCAACCCAAGCATGGTGACAAAACCAGGTCTTTAGTTTTTTTCTTAAGTCCAGGAGAGAGGGGGCTATTCTTATTTCAGGGGAAAAAATTTCCAGAGGGCGGGGGAACTGGCTTAAATATCTGTCATCTCCCTATATATGTTGGATGCTTTTCAGCATTGGATAATGCTAGGCATTATTTTGCTAGCAAGTGAAATTAAGTATATGTTTTATACACTCTATAAAGTCTCTTTTCTTTATATTATTATGTAGCCTGACCTTTTCCAATCTGTTGCCCATTGTGTTGTGCTCCAGATTTCCTGGCATAGTTTGGTTACAAACTTTACAGATTCTTCTTCTGTTGCTTGCCGTATTTGTCTAGATATTCTATAAATTCCTATTCCTTCCTGAATTTGTAATCATCAGTATACTGCTCTGACTTCCTTTTCTATTACTAGAGGATTTGCAAGTAGGGAACCTTTCCTAGGGAAACTTGGAGGCTGATATCTCTATAGCACAGAATTTCAATACATTCCTTTCATCTTTTTTTAAAAAAAATCTTCTTTGAATTCATTTACTTTATCTCCTTTAATGTCATTTAGCATAGAAATTTGAGGTTGGAATCTCCTTTTGCATTTGGAGATCTTTGTAAAGACTTTCCCTTCTTGTTTCCATCTTTGATGTCTGTATAAATGTCTTGTAATATTGCTTCTTGTCTCTTCGAACAGCTCACTGTATTCTTTTTTTAAGTTCCTTCCTGAGATCCTTACCTTTCTTGACTTTAGCTTCTTTTCTGTTCTTAGCAATTTCTACTGTCTGTTCTGACATCCTTTTTGCTTTCTTCCTTTTCTTGATCTTGAGCAGTCTCTTTTCACATTTATCCTTAATAACTGATTTTCCTGAGGAAACCTAAGACCAGAAGACTTCTTGGGTAGTGAGAGAAATCAACCTTGTAATTAAAATTTTCAAATATTTTTTTAAAATGGTGAGAAAATCTGATTAAATTGGGAAATAATTGGTCATGTATATCAGTAGAAATCTTTTTCAGTTTACTGAAATGAAATAATCCAAGTGTGGAGGTATGAAGCTAATGATGTGAGAAAGTGTATTTACTTCTCCTTTCAGCGTCATGACACCACTATTTCAGCAGTTCCTGGCTTTGCAATTTGCAATCAAGGAGATCAATGAAGATCCTCATATTTTACCCAATTGCACCCTGGGCTTCCATATCTATAATAGTTATTTTACTACAACGTGGACCTATCGTGCCTCATTGGAAGTATTTTCTGCTCAGGATAGATTCACTCCTAACTACAGCTGTGACCAGCAGAACCGACCAATAGCTGTCATTGGAGGACCAACAACTGCCATTCGGGCCCATATGACCACCATCTTGTCTCTCTACAAAGTACCACAGGTAGAATGCTTGTATGGAATATAGATATTTCACAAGGGTTTCCTTCATACATGGAATCCCTTTTTAACGGGTATATTTTGGTATAGGAATTAATAGACCTATGACCAGAACAAATACCATACCCTGTATGTATGGACCTATAACAGCTCCTCCTGGGGATGGCTGGTGCCATAGAGCCCTTTTAATATGATCTATTAAAGTAGATGGACAAAATGTCCTTGAAAAGAAAACTTGTTTTCATAACATGGAATTTAGTCCCAAAGAGAACTAAAACTTTATTCAAGGACCAGATCAGTTGTAGTCTAAGAAACAAAAGTGAGCCCTGGGATACATGAATGAATTAATTGATGCAGGAAGACAATACCAGATCTGAAAGATGAGGATTTAGGCTTCAAAATATATACTGTATAATCTGTTGTCTCAGAAGGTAGAACATTTTCAGCAGATAGTTCAGTGAGTATTACAGGTAATGAATTAAGTTGTTATTTACTAATATGATGTGAGATAGCTTTTAACATTTCCTGAATTCATAGATGAAGTGTGGACTTGAAATTTCAAACAGTCATTGGTTCTTAGTTTCATTCCATTCAGCTTTAAGGAAATGTCAGCACATCAATCCCGATTTTTTCCCCTGTCCCACATTTGCCTTTGTTCTCTTCAGCTCATCTATGGCGCAACTCCAGAGATGAATACAAAAACACAGGCTCCTGTATACCAACAGATGTTCCCAAATGTAGAGCATCAGTACAAGGGAATTATCCAGTTATTGCTCAACTTCAAATGGACTTGGATTGGGGTGTTATATTCAAATAATGATTATGGTGAAAAGTTTATACAGGATATAGCTCCCATATTTTCTCGGAATGGTATCAGTTTTGCATTCAGTGAAAGATTCCCAGCAATCACTTATTCCAATAACATTTTGTCTTCTGTGGAAGCTGGTTTTGAAATGTACAGTGTTATCATGGGAAGCACTGTTAATATTGTGATGGTTTTTTGTGAAATTGAAGAGATGATTCTTCTGAGATTATTTCCCACTTTATCAAAATATGAAGGAAAATTGCTATGGAGAAGAGTTAAGGTGTGGGTTATCACAACCCTGATTGATTTCACCTCACTTCCATTTCAAAGAAATGAGGAGATGGATTTCCTCCACGGTGCTTTGTCCTTCTCAATTCACTCAAAGGAAGTAGTGAGATTCCAGAACTTTCTTCAGACGAGAAACTCTGCCTTGGAAAAAGAAGATAGCTTTATGAGGATTTTCTGGGAAAATGCATTTGAATGTTCATTCTCCAGGTCCATAATGGATGAAGAAGATAGGACTATCTGCACCGGAGAAGAAAAACTGGACAGTCTCCCTACATCTGGGTTTGAAATGGACATGACTGGCCACAGCTACAGCGTCTACAATGCAGTCTACATAGTGGCAAATACATTGCATGACTTCCAGTCATCTCTTTCCAAATACAGAACAGAAGACCATGAAGCCAAACAAAGTCTTCTAAATCAACCACTCTGGAAGGTAATGACCTGATCAAACAAATAGCAGAGGGCTCACCATATCTGCATGCATTGTAATAGAATCTAGATGGTGGATGTCCTGTGTAGGTGCAGAAATAACACACCGAGGCTGGGAATCTAGTCTCTAGTGTTTATTGGTACCTACATACAGATCCTGCTAAACTGATAGTGCCCAAAGAATCCCAAAGATATGAGTCCAACCTAGGGCGGAGCTTTCCGGAGGCGTTTGGGAAAGAAGGCCAGGCTTTCCGAGCTACGTACTTGCTTCCCTCCCATGGGCAAGCTCCCCCCTCCGCTCTCCTGTGTCTCCCTGACACCACCACCCTCTCCAGAAAAATACTCCATAGCAACCCCCTCCCCCCCATTCGTCCTTGGTGTCAGGTACAGTGCCGTGGGAAGTTGATTCCATATCCTCCTCTTCCTGAGAACTGGGCAGAGGAGGGAAGTCTTCCATGGAAGGAATGTCAGGGGAGGAATCTTCAATGTCTGTCTGATCAGATAACGTCTCGGTTGCAGCTGGCGGAGTCTGAAAAACATCTACATGGTTAGTACAGCTTCCCCCCCCCACCTGGGAACTGCAACCCAGAAGTGGATGGGCGAGAATCCTCCTCCGCCCCCCTCGTTGGCCTCTGTTCTTGGAGTTGAGGCGGATGCTGGTAGCTTACGAACACCTCAGGCTGGCCGGCTTCGTCGTTTTCAGCCAAGGGATGTAGCTCTGGCAGTCGAGGTGGTCGTGGCTTGTGAGGGAAAAGCTGATGATATTTGTGAACTAGCAAAGGGGCATGCATGTCCTTGGCATTTTCCCAGGAGCGCTCCGTTTGAGAATACCCCTTCCAGTGCCTAAAATACTGAATTCCTCTGCCCCTCCTTCTGGAATCCAAGGTTTCTTGCACTTCATATTCTGGTTCTCCTTCGACAAGTATCAGAGGTGGGGGGGGGGGTATGGGAACGCAAGGTGCTTGGAGGGGAATCCTTTACTAACAATGACTTGTGAAAAACTGGGTGGATCTTCATGGAGTGGGGAAGCTGCAAACGATAAGCCACAGGGTTTATCTGCTGTGACACTGGGAAAGTGCCGATGAACTTAGAGTCCAATTTCTTGCAAGGCCTGCTAGATGGCAAAAACTTAGTAGATAGCCAGACTTTTTCTCCCACTGAAATTG
The DNA here is from genome assembly GCA_023362775.1 of Charina bottae. Classification (NCBI taxonomy): domain Eukaryota; kingdom Metazoa; phylum Chordata; class Lepidosauria; order Squamata; family Charinaidae; genus Charina; species Charina bottae. Next base: position 11,708,050 of record JALMGJ010000011.1, read on the forward strand.
AAGGCCCTTCCTGTCTGTGTTCATCTGCGTTCCTTTTATAGGCTGCTTTTGCCATATCAAGTTGCTCTTTTAACAGCTGATGGGCTGCCTGCCTTTCTGCCAGGAAATCCGTGGCTGCAGGGATAGCTGTTTGTTTGGAGGAAAGAGGCAACAGTCTCGGGTTCGTGCCATAGAGTGCCTGGAAAGGGGACATCTTGGTCGAGGAATGTACTGAATTGTTGTAAGCAAATTCTGCCATGGGGAGCAGGTCTGGCCAATTGTCCTGGCGATAGTTAATATAACATCTGAGATATTGCTGAGGTAATTGTTTAGTTTTCTCAGCTTCTCCATTACTGTAAGGATGATTCACACAGGATAAGTGTATTTTGACCCCCAATGTCTGAAAAAGCGCCCCCCAGAACCTTGAAGTAAATTGGGAGCCTCGATCTGAGATCAAGTGGTTAACCATGCCTCTATATCGGAAGACATTGTCCAAAAAGAGCTGTGCTGTACTTGTGCCGTTGGGAGACCTTTGCATGGAATAAAATGTGCCATCTTTGTAAAATAGTCCACCACCATCAGAATGGAAGTGAAGCCTTGTGCCTGTGGCAAGTCAGTGATAAAATCCATGGAGATAGTGTCCCAAGGCTGGGGGGGGGGCATGGGTAGGGGTTGCAAAAGGCCTGCTGGTTTTCCTGCAACAGTTTTAGCATGTCTACATGTGTGGCAAGAGGCCACGTAAGTCTTAATGTGCGCTGCCATCTTGGGCCACCAGTAATCTCTGAGTGTTCTGTGCAGCATTTTGGACACACACACCCCCGTGTCCTGCCGTTGGGCTATCATGACATAGCTGTAGGACCTCTTCCCTCAGGGTAATGGGAACATAAAGCCACCCACTATGCCAAAGGGTCATGGCCTCTACTGTGAATGGGGACGGTGTTCCATGCTGGGCCCCCTGGAGGTCATCCAGCCTAGCCCTTGCATAGGGGTCTTGTTGCTGCTGAGCCTTGATTCATGCAAGAAGATCGTCCGCTTGCCTGACAGCTGCTATGATCTCTACCTGGTCCCTTTCGGGAGGTCTTTCAAAATTTTGACACTGCAAAATTGTGGGTTGAGTGGTTTGGTCAGGGTCTGCAATGTCCTGCGGCTGCCTAGACAAGGCGTCAGCCAGCTTATTCTGCTTGCCGGGTAAATATGAGATTACAAAATCGAAACGTGAAAAAAATTGACTCCATCTGACCTGGCGGGGGGTGAAGGATCCAAACTTTTGCAAAAGTGCCAAGTTTTTGTGGTCTGTGGAAACCTTGACTGGAAATGTAGCCCCTTGTAACCAATGTCTCCATTCCTGGAAGGCTGACTTTATGGCAAGTAATTCTTTGTTGAAGACATCATAATTCCTCTCTGCTGGTGACAGCGTGCGAGAGAAATAGGCACAAGGAAGCAAGTCCTCCCCTTTTGGGTCCACCACTTGGAGCAGGATGGCGGCGATCGCCCAGTTAGAAGCATCAGTATGGACATGGAACTGCCTTTGTGGATCCGGATGCCTCAGGAGAGGAGGGGAGGCAAACAGCTGCTTAAACTCTTGGAAGGCAGCCTGCTGCTGTTCCCCCCAGCAAAAGCGTGTGCCTTTCTTTAAAAGCTGAGTAAGGGGTCACATCCTCTCTGCATAGCCGGTAATAAATTTGTGAAAAAAATTCGCGTACCCTAAAAATTGCTGGACCTCCTTGACATTGCGGGGAGGTTTCCAAGACAGAATTGTTTGGACATTTGCAGGATCCATGGCTATGCCTTCTGTGGAAATCCTGTAGCCCAGATAGTCCAATTGAGTTAAATCAAAGGCACACTTCTCTAGCTTGGCGAAAAGTTTGTTCTCCCTCAGCCTCTGCAGAACATTGCGTACATGAGTTATGTGGGACGTGGGGTCCTCAGAAAATATCAGAATGTCATCGAGATAAATGACTACATACTTATCTAACAAATCTGAAAAAATGTGGTTCATAAATCTGGAAAATACAGCCCCACAATTACTTAGTCCGAAAGGCATGACCAAATATTCAAATTTACCATACCTGGTGTCGAAGGCTGTGAGATATTCATGACCCTCCTTCATTCTAATCAAATTGAAGGCATTCCTGAGGTCTAACCTGGTAAAAATGTGTGCCTTTTGTAGGCGATTTAGCAAATCCGATATAAGGGGAAGGGGGTAGTGGTCCCTAACGGTAACTGCGTTGAGTGCGCTGTAGTCATGCACTGTGCGCATGGGAGCCCCCTTTCCACCAGCCTGTGCCGAAGGTGCGAAGGGATCTGGCTTCTTTGGTACGAAGAAGGTGGGGGCAGATGCTGGCAATGTTGATGGTCGAATGAATCCCTTCTTGAGGTTGGTATCCACATATTCTTTCAGGGTAGCTAGCTCCTTTGGTGACATGGCATAATGCTTTGCCGCTGGAATCTTGGCTCCGGGCTTTAGGTCCACTGTGCAGTCGAAAGGTCTGTGGGGTGGCATCACTGTGGCCTCCTGTTTGCCAAAAATGTCTGCATAGTCTCCATACTTTGCTGGTAGGTGAGCCCTCCCTGCTTCCAAGGTTGCAACTGTCGCTTGGGAGTGGGTGGTTGCCTGTAATTTGTGGTGCAGACAGTCCTGAGCGGGGAAGGAAACCGCCCCGGTCATCCAGTCCAAACTGGGGTTATGAAGTTTTAACCACGGAGTGCCCAGGATGATAGGAACTTGCAATGAAGCTGTGACATAAAGTTGAATCCACTCCATGTGATCTGCGATAGAGAGTTGAATTGAGAGGTTGCCCGTCGATGGTTTCAACCTGTATGGGGCTTGGTAGGGCAATCGTTGGAATCTGAAACATTCCCACTGCTTCCACATCTATAAAATTTGTCGTTGCTCTGGAATCAATCATAACTTCTACAGGTAATGTGTGCTTGGAATCTGTTGTCAGCATGGCTGGAACAAGGTAAAAATCTTGGCTGCAATCTGCCGACTGAGCTCTTCTTAATTGCTAAATGGCCTCCCTGCAGGGCTCTGGCGAGGGGGCCCATTGGAGTTTAACTGCTGGGAAGAGGAGGCTGGAATTTGTGCCTGCTCTGTGTCCTGGGTTGTAAATCTTGCTGGAGCTGCTTGGCGTCTGGCCGGGCAAGCCCTTTCTATGTGTCCTGGCCCCCTGCAATAGAAACAAAGTGCATTCTCCCTTCTCCGTTGCGTCTCGGCTTCAGAAACCAACCTCCGTGTGGCCCCAATTTGCATAGGTTCCTCTGCGTCATCAAAATGGGCTCTGAAATGGGCCATAAAATTCTGGTAGTTGTCTAGAATTGGGTCGTTAGCTTCCACCATAGGGATGGACCATCTTGCGGCTGAGCCTTTCAACAGACTTAAAATGAAGGTGACTCTGGACCTTTCCGTCGGGAACTCAGCTGGTCGGCTGTCGAAAAACATGGTGCACTGGGCGACGAAGGTCCTGAGCTGCGCTGTCTCTCCCCCAAATTTCTCTGGCAAACACCCTGGGGACCGCAGAACAACTGGTGGGGGTGCTGCTGCTGGTGCTGGTTGCTGGACGACTGGCTCTGGTTGTTGCATTTGTTGTAGCATCGCTTCTTGCAAATTATTAATCTGGTCGTCGACTTGCTGTTGTTGTTGTGTTAACGCTGCAGCGAGCTGGATTATTGCCTGCTGAAGTTCTTGTGTCTGAGAAGCCATTCTCCTGGTCTAGTTCTTCCTCCCTCTTCCGATGGGAGTTGTGGTTTAGCAGGATTGATGTCCTGTGTAGGTGCAGAAATAACACGCCGAGGCTGGGAATCTAGTCTCTAGTGTTTATTGGTACCTACATACAGATCCTGCTAAACTGATAGTGCCCGAAGAATCCCAAAGATATGAGTCCAACCTAGGGCGGAGCTTTCCGGAGGCATTTGGGAAAGAAGGCCAGGCTTTCCGAGCTACGTGCTTGCTTCCCTCCCATGGGCAAGCTCCCCCCTCTGCTCTCCTATGTCTCCCTGACAGTGGAGGACATTTCTCCAAGATTTCTTAGTAGCTGAATTCCAAATTTCTCAATTATTTCAAAGCACTTTGTTTGTGTTCTCAAACACACTTGCTGTCTGACTCTTTGCCTGAAAGGGTGTAGATAAGTAGCTGATTGCCTTTCTTATCCCCCCTTTTGTCTCCTGTAACAAAGCCTTCATATTCTTCAGGAACACTCAATTGCTCTTTGTGATCTTTAGAATAAACATTCCTCACATCTACTTCCAAAAATTATTACCTAGGCTTCTTGAGCTGGACAATAAATCAAAATCTCAAAAGATACCATGGAACTAATGATTTTTCAAGTGATTATTTATTTATTTATTTATTTATTAAATTTCTATGACCGCCCATCTCCCCCTCAAGGAGGGACTCTGGGCAGTTCACAGCTGTAACAATAACAATAAAATACAATAAAAACACAATAAAATACAAGTACAATAAATATAATTTAAATTAAAACCAAGTGGCAGGTGGTTCGCAGTGCCGCTGAAGCATATTTAAAATATTTGGGGCGGCTCTAAAAAATCAGCCATCCCCAAGCTTGACCACTTTCCCTCTTGCCCCAGGCGAGATCACAGAGGCAGGTTTTCAATTTTTTTCTGAAGTTCAGGAGTGAAGGGGTCTGTATTATCTCTTCCATAGGGCAGGTGCCGCTGCAGAGAAGGCTCACTTCCTAGACCCCGCTAGATGGAGCTCTTTCATAGAGGGGGTCCACAGCATGCCCTCTCTGCAAGATCGGGTAGGACGGGACGTTGTAATGGGGATGAGGCGGTCCCTCAGATTAAGTAGGTCAATCAATCAATCACTTTATTGCAGTCGTAGACCAGTACAATATTTGACTTATTTTGTGGGATAAACATACTCACAGCTAGAGCATTAACAAATGCTCTAGTATTTGTTAGTATATTAAACATAAGATAAAAGACATAAAAGACTGCTTCATGGCCATATTGCAAACACAGATAAAACTATAAAATTTACAGCTGAATACAAGACATTACATAGATTGGCCTCTCTTGGTATGTCGGATCTTCATTGCTGCGGCACAAAACCTCGCTACCTATGCCGTAACTGCAGAAGTCTCGTCTATAAGCAGTGATTGCGTATACTCTGAATCTGTACGTCCAGGGTGTTTAATAATGAGCTGTGTAATGAATTTAATACGAATGTCTTTGTAAAAATCACAGTGTAAAAAGACATGGTCTATAGTTTCAACCTCTCCTGAGTCACATGGGCAAAGTCTTGCGGCCAATAGATTATTTAATATTTTCCCTCCAACACTGCAGAAGGGAAAGCATGGCAGTGAGCTTTCTGGAGGAAGGGAATTTCAAGTTGCTCAAGATAGCTGGCAGCAGAAACAATATATTTTTTATGAGCAGGAGACAGAAAAAGTGGCGCCTTACCTATGTCTGCTTGTCTTTCTATATCCATTATCCTTTGTTTTAGCTCTAGCTTTGCTCGGTTACAATCCATCTCAAGGAGAGTGGCTGGTGAATATCCTAGCTTTAGAAGGTTTGCATTGACGGCCTTGATCCATGAAGATTGAAAATTGTCTTGAAAGATAAGAGGTACAAGGCCCTCACGGTATAGTTTAAACTTTAGCCAAAGGATTAAAGAGGCTAAACACACTCTGGAAACAACCCTAACCATGCCAGTTTCAAGTCGTAGAGGTACATTTGACACACATCTAGGCATCTGAAGTAGCGCTCTGATAAATTTAGCTTGTACTCTTTCCAGTGATGTGAAGCATGAAAGAGAAGGGCCGACTAAAGTCCCGTACAGGAGTTGGGCTAAAGACTTAGCCCAAAAGAGTTTAAGTGCTGCTGGGGCATACAATCCCCCCTTATATCGGAAGAATTTTAGAATAGCATTAGCCGATTGTTGACCAATGGCTGCAGCATACTCGCAGTGAGCTTTGCGCGAACCTGTATTATGAATAACTATGCGTAAGTACTTAAAACTGGTCACTTGCTCTATTTTGTGTTCGCAGATATTCCATGAGTTACATTTCGGTCTTTTTGTGAATGCCATTATCTTGGTTTTCTCATAGTTTATTTCCAGCTTCTCGCTATTACAATAATGAGCCAAGGATTTCAGAGCTCTTTTGAGTCCTATAGGAGTTCTAGATAGGACTACAGCATCATCTGCATATAGTAGCGTAGCAATTCTGTGATCTCCTAATTTGGGAGGGTGGAATTCTGGCTTGTTTAAGCAGTTCACCAAATTATTGATATAAAAATTAAAAAGTAGGGGGGGCAAAATACATCCCTGTTTCACCCCCTTTTGGACTTTTATTGGCTTCGAGAGCGCCCTTTGCCTATTGCACCTAATCTTGAGGGTTGTATTTGTATATAGGGCACGAATTAGATGGAGAAGCCTGCGATCAATTGATGTTGCTTCCAGCTTCTCCCAGAGTCTATTTCTAGACACTGAATCAAAAGCTGCCTTCAGATCTATGAAGGCAGCATAGAGTGCTGTTATTTTATTCGATGAGTATTTTTTCAATTAAATGCTGTAGAATCACATATTGTTCAATAGTGCCTCGGCCTTCTCTAAACCCTGCCTGTTCATCAGCTATCAGGTTTCCCTGATCCAGCCAGATCTTTAATTTTTCATATAGGTGTTTGGCATAGAGCTTACTAATTATATTTAGTAGGCTTATTGGCCTATAATTTGCAGGGTCATCTCTCTTACCCTTCTTGAAAATTGAAAAAGCATGCAAATGCAAGTAGATGAATAGGTACCACTTCAGTGGGAAGGTAACAGCGTTCTGTGCCTGTCATGCCGGCCACATGACCGCGGAAGCATCTTCGGACAGCGCTGGCTCTTCGGCTAAGAAACAGAGATGAGCACCGTCCCCAAGAGTTGGAGACGACTGTGCAGGGGAAAACCTTTACTATTATGATATCCCGTCCGACTCCCAACAACTCTGGGCAGTATACAGCAATCAAACAAAGGAATTACAATAAAAACAATAAAAGATAAAAGATGGCAAGTGTGATCAAGTGAGGGGTCTCACTCTCCCTTGCTGAAGACCTCGGGGAAGAGCCAGGTCTTCACCACTCTTCTGAACAACAGCATCCAGATCTCAGGGGAACCTCATTCCGGAGGGCAGGCACTGCTACAGAGAAGGCGCGCTTCCAGGGTCCTGATAGATGACATTGTTTAGTTCAGAGCTTTCTAAACTTTTCATGTTGGTGACACACTTTTTAGACATGCATCATTTTGCGACACACTCTTAGAGCAGGGCATCATTTCGCGACACACTCTTACAGCAGGGCACAAGGCAGGTGCAGAATCCTGGCAGGGCAGATGAACTATGATAGCCATGCCCCAATCCTCAGGTATCTGTCCAGTGGAATCTATAAAAGTAAAGAGTGATGCTAAGATTGGAGTCCACCACTCCACGTTGTTCTTTAATAATTCTGGGGGTATAAGGTCAGCACCCGGGGCCTTCCTCTTTCTAAGTTGTCCTATAAGCAACTTGATTTCATGCACTGATACAGGGGGCCAGTCTGGTAGGTCTTCCTTCATTTTCAATGCTATTTGGTTAGATGACTCCTCATACATCATCTGGAAATGTAGTTCCCAGACTTCCGGGGGTATATGAGAGTCTGTTAAGGTAGAGGTTCTATACCTCTTATTGGATATTATCTGCCAAAAAAGAGACGAATTCTTTAGCTTTGCTGCTTCAGTTAAACATTTCCAAGTAGCTATTATGTCCTTTTTTTTCTTTTCAGCCACTAAACGTTTGTACTGCTTTTTAAGAGTGAGTAGAAGTTTAAGGCTCTCCATACATTTATTGTTGTCTCCTATCTGTAATTTATACTGATGGTAAACAGCAGTGAGGGCTTTCTTAGCATCCACACATTCTTTGTCAAACCATGGCTTTGATACATTTTTAGATCTTTTAGGAGAGGACGTAGAGTCATAAGTTAATAAAGGGTGTAAATTTTGTATTAGCATTTTATATAAATTCAAAGGATCTTGGATGAATTTGGTTGTTATGAAGGCCGATCGACATTCCTGCATGTTGTTCTCAGCAAACATCTTCTTCAGCTTTTGGTCAAGTTGTAAAAACCATTTGACCTGGCATCTTGCTTGGCCAGCTAGAGAAATATCAGAGGTAAACAGAGTTTCAATCTGTATCTGCCGTCTAGGAGGCTTCAGGTTCAAGGAGAGTGGAAGGTGGTCACTATCAAAGTGAGGTAATACATTAAAGTTCTCCACGTAAGGTAATACATTTTTAGTGACTAGCATATAGTCTATTGTACTTGTCTTTGTTCCTGCCATAAATGTAAATTCCCCAGGGAAGTCCCCTTTAATGGAGCCATTTAGTGTGTACAGGTTGAATTTATTCAGCATTTTTGCCAGACATAGTCCTGCATAGTTGGACTTATTATCTTTGGACGATTATGTAGGTCAAAATTCCATATCTTTAGACTGGAACCTTATAAACAGTAATCCCATTAATTTTTATTAATTAATTTATTTGTTTGTTTGTGTGTTTGTTTGTCATATTTATATCCCGCCTATCTCCCCCACAAGGACGGACCCTGGATGGTTCACAACAAGAGTTTAAAATCAGTAAAAACTATAAATAACAATAATAAACAATAAAAATATCTAATATAGTCCAATCCAAGCAATGGTAGATCTTACTTATCCCATTGGTTAGTAAGGTTGGTCAGGGCAGATCTAAGAGACCAGCCAACCCCAAGACTGTCTGTTCCCCTCCCCTCCGCAAGGATGATGACATAACCAGGTCTTTAGGTTTTTTCTAAAGTCCAAGAGAGAGCGGGCCGATCTTATTTCAGGAGGAAGAATATTCCAAAGGGTGGGGGCTACTGCAGAGAAGGCACGCCTCCTGGACCCCATCAGATGGAACTTTCTTACAGACGGGGCTCGTAGCGTGCCCTCTCTGCAGGACTGGGTGGGACGGGTTGATGTAACAGGGATGAGACGGTCCCTCAGGTAACCTGTTCCCATGCCATGTAGGGCATTAGAGGTGATAACCAACACCTTGAATTGGATCCGGAAGCATACTGGCACCCAGTGCAGCTCGCGGAGCAAAGGTGTTATATGTGCTGATCTTGAGGCACCTAAAATCGCCCACGCGGCTGCATTCTGAACCAGCTGAAGCCTCCAGATGCTCCTCAAGGGTAGCCCCATGTAGAGTGCATTACAATAGCCTATATGGGAGATGACCAGGGCATGAGTGATTGTTTGAAGGGCCCCACACTCCAGGAAAGGGCATAACTGGTACACAACAAAGCTGGCCCCACAAAGGAGGGGCCATGGACCCGATCTCTCCTCCCCTATCAACACCAATTGGGACCGGCCCTGGAGGAAGGAGGTGAACCAGTGCAAAACCATGCTGCCCACCCCCAACTCCCTGAGTCATCCCAAAAGGACACCATGGTCGATGGTATAGAAAGCTGCTGAGAGGTCAAGGAGAGCCAGGATGGATGCACTGCCCCCATCCTGCTCCCACCAGAGATCATCCATAAGTGTGACCAATGCTGTTTCCATCCCAAATCCTGGCCTGAAACATGACTGAAAGGGGTCTAGATAATCTGTTTCATCAAGAATCCTCTGGAGCTGCAATGCCACCACTTTCTCAAACACCTTCCCCATAAAGGGGAGGTGGGACACTGGATGAAAATTATCCAGTACAACAGGGTCCAGCTATGGTTTCTTGAGGAGGGGGCGCAAAAGCACCTCCTTGAAGGATGCCGTAAACAGACCCTCCTGCAAGAATGCATTTACCATTGACTGGACCCAGCCACACATCACCTCCCAAGCTGATTGACCCAGCCAGGAGGGACATGGATCTAATTCGCATGTGGTGGCATTTATAGTCCAGAGGATCCTATCCACTTCCTCGGGTCCAACAGAATCAAACTGTTCCCAGATAACTGGGTAAGTACGTTCCTCAGGCATCTCCCCAGACCATGGTTCACATTTAGAGTCTAAAATCTGAGCGATTTTATCCTGCAGATGCCTAGAAAACTACTCAGCACAGCCCTGCAGAGGATTTTCTGAATCCCCTTTTCCCAAAAGGGATCAGGTGATCCAGATGAGGGCCACTGGGTGGGATTCTCTGAATGCAATAAGATCAGAGATATACTGGTGTTTCACCGCTCTTACCGCCACAAGGTAGGCCTTAATTGCAGCTCTAGATTGTGTTCCGTCGGGTTCAATCTTTGTCTTCCCCCAGCAGTGCTCTAGGCATCTCTTAATCCTCATCAGGACCCTCAACTACTCCGTGAACCATGGAGAGTGTTGGGTTCAATAGGATAAGAGAGGCCACACAGGCACGATCCTGTCTAAGGCCCCAACCGCCTCCATATTCCAGGTGGCAACTAGGGCCTCTGCTGGACCAGGCAGCAGATCTTCGGGGATAACCCCCAGCTCCCTCTGAAAATGAATTAGGTCCATCAGTCACCGGAGGTGGACCGATCGAATAGGTCCTGCCTCCCAGCGGTGTGGGGTGGCATAAGAGAATCTCAAGGCCACCAGGGTGTGATCTGACCATGACAAAGGGGAAAGATGTAACTCTTCCCTCAGAGCACATTGCCACTGCTCCAACAAGAAAACTAAGTCTGGTGTGAGACCACTGTCTCTAGACGGGTCCCGAATGACCTGAGTCAGGCCCATGGCCAACATGGTGGCCATGAACTCCCGAGCCGCCTCTGAGGATCGTGCCAGGGATGGCAGACTAAAATCCCCCAGAACCATAAGTCTGAGGAATTCCACTGCCAAACCCGAGACAGCCTCCTGCAGCTCAGGCAGGGAGGTTGCTACACAGCAGGGAGGCTAGTACAGCAGCAACACTCCCAACTGCTCTTGGACACCCAATTTGAAAAACAGGGTCTCACAACCAGCTACTTGTGAGACTTTAAAATTTACATACATACATACATACATACATACATACATACATACATACATACATACATATTCTGCTGAATGACTACAGTACTTTTATTTTACTTTGCACTTAAGCTCAACTACTTTATGAGAAGAGTCTCATTCAACAACAGTGCAGGAGAAGAAATCTCCTTCAACCAGAATGGAGAGTTAGAAGTTGGATTTGATATTATAAATTGGATCACTTTTCCAAACCAGTCTTTCCTGAGAGTCAGAGTTGGAAGGATAGACCTGATGGATTCCCAAGAAGAAATGCTTACCATTGATAAGGATGATATTCTATGGCCATGGAGGTTTAACCAGGTATGTTCTAAGTATCTTCCAAAAATATCTTTTTAGGATTCCACTACTGAAAATACTCTAAAAGCAAATATCCAATTGAACAAGGACATTCAGAAAGAGAAATCCTGCAGAAATATCTCTCTCTCTCTCTCTCTCTCTCTCTCTCTCTCTCTCTCTCTCTCTCTCTCTCTCTCTCTCTCTCTCTCTTTCTTTCTCTCTTTCTCTCTTTCTCTTTCTCTCTTTCTCTCTCTTTCTCTCTTTCTCTCTTTCTCTCTTTCTCTCTCTCCCTCTGTTTGCATCTCTGTCTCCAACGTCTTTCAAATATTGTCCAAGTGATGTGGCTACTAGCATTAGGACTTATTTCCTCTTGCTCATCTAGTGGGAATATCTCAGCATATTCCCCCAAATATTCACATCAATTTTGCAAAGTGCTTTCTGTAACAGTTGTATCCTGATCCCCCTGGAATAAGAATTACTTGCAGTATGAGGACAATCATAGTAGATGCAACATTATTATCCAATGAATCCCTCAGTGAATAAATGGGACACAACCTCTACATGATATATTGTTAAACATGACATGTTTCTGCACATTGGAAGGTATACTTAGTATTTATGTTGCCATTGTTTAAAGAAATGCAGTCTCTCCTTTCATTACACACAGGCCCAGCCACTTTCTCAGTGTAACAACAAGTGCCCTTCAGGCTATAGTAAGAGCAAGAGAGAAGGGAAGCCATTCTGCTGCTATGATTGCCTTCCATGTCCAGAGGGAAAAATGGCTAGCCAGGAGGGTAAGAAATATCATTGTTAAGCTGATAGGTATAGTAAATTTAAAACTTACTTATTTATTTATTTATTTATTTATTTATTTATTTATTTATTTAATTAATATTACCGCCCATCTCCCCCTTCGGGGACCCTGGGCGGTTCACATTGATATTCTTTATTTTCCAATCCAAAAGAAGATAGCACACTTTTTTCAGTGTTGACAGTGGTTGTTCCTACTTCTCTCCATCTGGCACGGGTCACAGAAATGGAAACCAGTCAGGGAAATTCAAATAACAGAAGTGGTTGTGTTTATATTTTTGGATTCAGTGACTAATTGATATTTCTGAATTCCTTAGTGGAGTAATTTTATCCCACCTCCCTCTAATGTTGTTATTCTCCAGTATGAGTTAAGACCTATCACTGGCTTTCAGACAATCTTTAGAGAAGTCTTAGAATCCTCTTCCACTGCTGCTAATTTCAATCTAGTAACTAATCACCAGCATGGGTTTAAGTTTAAGGGGTTGAAATGGGCCACGGGGAACTTGAAAAGCTTGACTTCTTTTTAACAATAATGAAATAGATTTTTTAAGAATTAAAATATTCTAGTAAATATTCCACTTGGGGTTTTTTTTCAGGGAAAGGTATGTGTTCATTTGTTTATTTAATCACTGTTAAAAAATTTATGCTCCCAATTGCCAACAACTCTGGGAGGTTCACAATAAAATCTTTAATTATTTATTTAACACGTTATCCGTTTGTTTAAAACATAGGTGCCATCTTGTACCAAGCTTTTGGTGACTGACAACTATATATACTCACACACATACCCAAAAATACACATACATATGTAAACACCATGATAAACAAAAATAAAGAATAGAAGTTGTCAAGGATGACAAAATCTGGACAGGAAGAAAAAAGAAACAAACCCACACAATCCAAACGAGGCTTCAGTCATCCTCACCAAAGGCCTGGGTGAAGAGCCAGGTCTTCAAGATGCTTTGAAGCACCTGCAGAGAGGAAGCCATCCAGATCTAAAGCAGCCGAAGGCAGGTGCTGCTAGAGAAGGGACACTTGCAGTGTCACAATAGATGGCATTTCATCAAAGGAACCCAGAGCGCTCCAGCCCTGCAGAATTCAATCAGCCAGCAGATACTATGATTCTGTGCTGTGTCTGCATGAACAAAGCTGACATCCCCTGAGTGGCTGTACTCTTTATTGACAGCCCTACAAGGCATCCTTCAGGGTAAAAAACTATGCAGAAACAAAAAGTAAACAACAACAACCATTACTTTATACTATATTACCTATCACCATCATCCTTAATCCTCTGGGGGAAGAAATAAAGACATTTCTTGCCAAAGATCCTAAAATCCATGCCATACATAATAATGAATTGCTCTTTTTGATTTTCCTGTTTTTAGTTTTCAAGGGTAAACTCTCAAGTACATTTTTTGTGTTCTTCCTTTAATGGTAAGGTAAAGGTTCCCCCCAGACTTTTGTGCAGTCGTGTCCGACTCTAGGGGCTGGTGCTTATCTCTGTTTGTTAGCCGAAGAGCCAGCGTTGTCTGAAAAGGCTTTCCACAGTCATGTGGCCGGCATGACACATGTGGAACGCTGTTACCTACCCACCGAAGTGGTACCGAATTTAATGTATGTATGACTCTATTTAATATTCAATTATTTTTCCTAAGGAAAATTTTATATATATATAGCTTTAGTTTATATGAACTAAAATACTAAGTATCTTATTTACGGATCATTCCACTTACTTAAATGGCAAAAGTCTTGGCCATTTCTGGTCATGGAATGTTGGAGGGAGAATTTTGGGCAAAATATAAATGGCAACCACATTAAATTCATTTGATGAGTTCAATGCAAGTTCAGGAGTAAAAAATCCTGACCCAATCTTTTCTTTTCTAGACATGGATGACTGTGTTCAATGTCCAGAAGATAAGTACCCAAACAAGAATCAGGATTCCTGTCTCCCCAAAGTTATCACTTTTCTGATGTTTGAAGAAAAACTTGGGACCATTTTGGCTACTTCCACTCTTTGCTGTTCTTTCGTCACAGTAGTCGTTTTTTGGATCTTTGTCAAGAATAAGGACACTCCTCTGGTTAAAGCCAACAACCAGGGTCTCACCTATGCTCTCCTCATTACCCTCCTCTTGTGTTTTCTTTGTGCTTTGTTATTCATTGGCCAGCCTTCCAAGATGACATGTGTCCTTCGTCAAAATGCATTTGGTATCATCTTCTCAATTGCCATCTCATGTGTTCTAGCCAAAACCATCATTGTGGTTGTAGCTTTCATGGCAACCAAGCCAGGCTCCAAGATGACCAAATGGATGGGGAAAAGACTAGGCATGTCTGTAGTATTTTGCTGCTCTTTCATTCAAGTTATGATTTGTAGTACATGGCTGACAATCTCTCCCCCATTCCCAGATGAAGACATGTATTCAATAACAGAAGAAATCATCTTGGAATGCAATGAAGGATCAGTCTTCATGTTCTACTGTGTCTTGGGCTATATGGGCTTCCTTGCCATTGTCAGTTTCATAGTGGCTTTCCTAGCAAGAAAATTGCCTAACTCTTTCAATGAAGCCAAGCATATTACCTTCAGCATGTTGATCTTTTGCTGTGTCTGGGTGTCCTTTGTTCCAACATATCTGAGCGCAAAAGGGAAATACATGGTTGCTGTGGAGATCTTCTCCATCATAGCCTCCAGTGCTGCACTGATGACTTGTATCTTTTCTCCTAAATGCTTTATCATCGTTTTCAGACCTGATCTGAACAAGAAAAAGCAGCTAACAAGGAGAAAATAACAAAAACTCCAAGCTCTGTGCTTCAGTGTGTATTACACTTTATTGCAGGTACTGCATTCATCTCCAGTAGTTCCCAAATAAAACACAAAGTGTTGATATTAACCTATAAAGCCCTACATGGATTGTATCTTTTGCACTGCTTCTTTGTTGGGGATTTGGGGCAGCTTGTCTGTTCTCTACCACAGGGAATGCAAAAGGTCCCCTCAATTGAGAAGGAGATTGGAATCAGTGTTCCTTAAAGAAGATCCTCTAATCCTGGCCCCTACACTGGTCATTTTCAGGAGAGGAGCCAGTGTTTGGCTTCTTTGACAAATGTTTTGAATGTATCATCTAATGCTGATTCTCTACTTTACCTGGTTTTCTGGTTCATTCTTTTAAATTATTGGATTGTGGTTTGAATCAAGCTTGTATTACACTATATATATATATATATATATATATATATATATATATATATATATATATATTTTAACCATCTAAAGTTTTTAGAGTTTAGCAGTTACTGTCTCTGCTCAGGGGCTCAATTCTGTAGGCATTTAAAAGAAAACTGCTTTTAACAAGACTTCACACTTAAAAGAGACATCAGAGAAATGCAACTAAAACATATGTGCAATGTCATGTAAAAATGTATTATAAAATAGAATAATTAAGTCAAGCAGATTCTTGCTCCAACATTGCAATCACCCACTCCCCTTTCCAGTATTTCCATTGAAAATGTTGTTTAACAATGGCTGTTTCTGACTGTCTGTTGGTCAATCAGTCAGATGTTGGACCTCAATGAACAAGGCATGTACAGTGGAGATTGTAGATGCCTTGGTTGATGATAAACAAAGCATTAACGGCCAAGGTCCTAACTTGGACACAGAACACAAGTGGAAGCCCTGGAAGCATTGCAGGATATCAATTAATATGAAAGGAAAAACCGATCTGTTATTCAAACACAATCTAGAAAAAATTAGATTGCCCTTTCGGGTAGTAATTGATAATATTACTGGGCAATGATCAGAGGGCATGATCAAATACTTCAATAGTACCTACATTTTTTTTATTAGTTTGATTGCTTGATTTATTAGGGGCCATTGAGATGGTGTCAACTGTTAGCAACCACATATACAGATTATCTTGAGGAAGATCTGTTCCCAATATGGTCCTTCAGGTCTTCCACTTGAATATCTTTTCCAAGACCTTCTTGGCTACCCTACCCAGTGCTAGTTTGAAGCATATTCCTTGATTGCTGGTTTCTTTATTTTTAATCGTCAATCTTGAAGGGCAAAAGCTATCTACTACTTCAATATCTTCACTGTCAGTTCTAAGGCTGGTTGTTCTACCAGTTCTCATTTGTTTGGTACACTTTATATTTTATCTTAGTCCCATTTCTTCACTGTACTCCTTACCATTCATATATTTAATTGTTTTGATCTTTGTAAGACAATATTTTAAAACATGCTTCAAGGTGGAATATGTGAAGGTGATAAGATGCATGGAGTTTTTACATGAGAGGAAAACCACCCTTATTTATGTAATTATGATGTCATATGTGTAGCACAAACCAACATCTCCAATAGCCTAACAATGCAGGAAATGGAAACATGCATACATGTAAGGGGAAGTAAACAAAGAAACAAACAAACAAAACTGAATCTCAAGAACCATAAAATAGTGTAGAAAAGAGGTGCTTGCTGGGGGAGAAAAGTCTTGCCAAATTGCAACAAATATTTTGAAACAGTATTATAACAAATTAATCTATTTGTGAAAAATGGGCTCTAATGAGTCACTTTTATTTTTTTATGTATTAAGTAGAACATTCTTCAGGTTTCTCTAAATACACAGACACAGAAACAGAAACAAACACAAACACAAAGAGTAGGATTTATTTTCTCTTGATCTTTCTCTAATATGCAGATAACTCTATTGTGAATCTCAGGACTTAATAAAGATGCTTTTTCTTTCTTTTCTTTTCTTCTTTTAAATTAATGCTTTTTTTTTTTTGTAACATTCTTACTGGAATGATGACCATGATATTGCTCTCAATAATTACACCTTTCTTATAAAACTGTTATTGTGGTGAAGAACACCAGGGGTGATGAAATGTAAATAATATATTGTTTTCTCTTTGCTTCCCTAGGACTTTTCATTCTGAAGTAGACATTTCTCCACTGTAATTAGTAACATATTTCTCAACTACATGTTCTCGTCCCAAAGGAGTTCTTCTACCCACCACGATAACTGCCATTTCTCCTACTGTATATTTCTTGTTATTTCACTGGAAAAACATAAACAATATTTCTACTGAAATATAGCCATGAGATTTTCCATTTATGTTTCATTTGATGGCTGTTGTGGGTCTTCCGGGCTGTGTGGCCGTGTTCTGGAAGTTGTGGTTCCTAACACAACGAAATGTTTCATTTCATCTGTAATTTTCAGATAGTTTCTACTTCTCTGCAATTATCAAATATCTGAGCAAGAATCACAGTCTCACAAATGCAGCACAACAAAACAAAACCTGAGGAAGTGAAAAGCAACATTCCGTTGACTATTTCAACTTGGGGATACGTATATTTAGGTTTCTGATCTTTAATCATTGTGACTGACAACCAGTAACACACTGGCCAAGGCTGTGAGAGGTGAATTTCAAGAAGACACAGCTTCATTCAGGATGATGGTACTGGAAGCCATCTTTTCAATGATTGTGGCCCAGGTAGTATGTCAGATTCACAATCCAAAATGCAGCATCAGTGACCCTCTGCCTTTTCTTCACAAGGAATACAAACCAGGAGACCTCAACATCGTAGGCATTCTGTCTAAGATCTACATATTTTATAACATGATGGACTTCATTGAACCACCCTCTAGTAATCTTTTTTATGATATTCTGTAAGTTTACTTTAGCATTCACAGGTATAGAGGGAGAGAGAATGATGTCTAATATAACTTCATATACATATTTTCCTCATTGAATAGTATCCTATCCAGTTATATAAGGAAGGAAAGATATAAGATAAATATATCTAATAAAGATTTAAGGCTATATACAGTTCATTCTCCATCAATATAAGTATAGTTATGTGGGTTTGAATCTGTAGGCATTCAAAGAATAATCTTGCATTGATTTGATCTGGTTATGTGTCAACAAGTTAATGTAAGTTCTTAGTGACCATAAAGATAGTGACCTAGAGATAGACTGGTCCAGGGTGAACTGTCTGCAACCTGTTCATTGAGATCTTACAACAATATACCCATCACTACTATAAGAGTCTATCAACCTTGCTACCGGACATCTACTTTTTCTCTTTCCTCCCTCCATTCCAAGCATTATGCACTTCACATAATGACTCCAATCTATGATAATCTGAGCCTGATCATTTGTGCATTGAGTCACAATTTTGGATTGAAATGTTTTATGATCCATTTGTTTGTTTTCTTACCTGTTCATGGGATTCTCGGGATTCTTCTAAAACACCAAATTTCAAAAGCATTAATTCTCTTTCTTTCTTGCTTCTTCAAATTCGAACTCTCACTGTCATACTGTTCTAGAAGGAAAACCATTCTTTGTAGGTATAGACATGTCACGGCAGCTGAACACTAGCATCTTTCCCATGGCCTTCCTTGCTACTTCACCAATTTTTTTTTCTGAGATATATCTCTTTATCTGTGGTTCCTTTACACAGAAATTATTTACCACTTTATTATTTTCACCGTCAATTTGAAGGCTGGTGGTTTGATCTGTTGTCATTAGTTTTGTCTTCTTTACATTAAATATCAATCCCATTTTTCTCAGTGTGCTCTTTGACTTTCATTATTGGAGCTTTGTTTGGTATTGGTATATAGCCTGACCTTCTTCTGTTGCTTGCCGTATTTGTCTAGATATCCTATCAATTCCTGTTCCTTCCTGAATTTGTAATGATCAGTGTACTGCTATAGCTTCCTCTGCTATTAGTAGAGGATTTGTAAGTAGGGAATTTCTTCTAAGGAATCTTGGAGGCTGACATTTCTACAGCACAGAATTTCAATATATTCCTTCCATCTGTTTTTTTTTTTTATAATCTTCTTTGAATCCATTTACTATCTGTCCATTTGTATCATTTAGCATAGAAATTCGAGGTTGAAATCTCCTTCTGCATTTCAAGATCTTTGCAAAGACTTTCAATGTCTGTTTCCATCTTTGATGTCTTTATTGTTGTCATTGTCATATTGCTTGTTGTCATTTCTAACAGTTGACTGAAATCTTTTTTCAATTCCTTCCTGAGATCCTTATCTTTCTTGGCTTTGGCTTCTTTTCTGTCCTTAGCAATTTCTACTGTCTGTTCTGACATTCTTTTTGCATTCTTCTCTTTCTTGATCTTTAGCAGTCTCTTTTCACATTCATCCTTAACAACTGATTTTCCTGAGGAAACTTAAGACCAGGAGAACTTCTTGGGTAGTGAGAGAAATCCACCTTGTAATCAAAATTTTCATGTATTTAAAAAAATGGTGAGAAAAGTCTGAATGAATGTGAAAATGATTGGTCATGTATATCAGTAGAAATCTTTTTCAGTTTACTGAAATGAAATGTTCCAAGTGTGGAGGTATGAAGCTAGTGATGTGAGAAAGTGTATTTACTTCTCCTTTCAGGGTCATGACACCACTATTTCAGCAGTTCCTTGCTTTGCAATTTACAATCAAGGAGATCAATGAAGATCCTCATATTTTACCCAATCACAGCCTTGGCTTCCAAATCTATAATAGTTATTTTACCGCAACTTGGACCTATCGTGCCTCGTTGGAACTCTTTTCTGCTCAGGACAGATTCACTCCTAACTACAGCTGTGACCAGCATAACAGACCAATAGCTGTCATTGGAGGAGCAACATCTGCAGTTCAGGCCCATATGACCACCATCTTGTCTCTCTACAAATTACCACAGGTAGAATGCTTGAATTGAATATAGGTATTTTTAAGGGTTTCATTCATTCATTGCAATCCCTTTTTAATGTGTGTATCTTGGTTCAGAAATTAAAAGTCCTATGACCAGAACAAATATCATATATGTGTGTATTTATGATGTATGCATGTCTTATAGACAGAGAAATCAACAGTGAATCATTGTAGTGCAGTTGTTAAGATGCTGGAGTAGGAGAGGGGAGACCCAGATCACAGTCCTCCCTGAGGGACAGAAGCCTGGTAGATAACTTTCAGCAGTCAATCGGCCTCACTTTTAGACTGGGAAGTTGGCAAACTTCTACTTACAATCCCACAATGGAGCAACATGGAATTGTGTAGTCCATAGCTTTTAAAGAAAGAGTTTTCCTTCTCCTCCTCCCCCCTCCTCCTGTTGCTTTTGCGGTTGCTTTTAATGCTTTTATTGTCACTGTTATAGTTATTATTATCCAATTGAAAATAAACTGTGAGTTAGTGAGATTTTTTTCATACGTGTGATAAGCAGCATGAATAATATTTTTTCTTGAAACAAACTAAAGAAAATGCAACATATTTTCATAACATGGAAGAGAGAGAATTAGCACTTTCTTTTAGGAGCAGCTCAGTTGTACTCTGGGTTACAAAACCAAACTGGGATATATCAAATAATGGATCAACAGACAGGCAGAGAATACCAGGAGTGAAAGATACACCCATTGGTTCTTAAATACTAGTTTCAGTCCATTCAGCTGTATGTAAATATCAAAATATGCAAT
The DNA here is from genome assembly GCA_023362775.1 of Charina bottae. NCBI lineage: Eukaryota > Metazoa > Chordata > Lepidosauria > Squamata > Charinaidae > Charina > Charina bottae. Next base: position 11,728,530 of record JALMGJ010000011.1, read on the forward strand.
CCGTATTTTTCCTCCTGTCCCACATTTCCATTTGTACGAGAAGTGGAAGATAAGGATACAGAACTTCAAATTATATACAGTATAATTTTCAGCATGTAGCTCAGTGGATATCACAGAATATTAATTTTTTTTTTACTAATATGATGTGAGATAGATCACCTCCATGAAATACAAACTGCATGCAATTGCATTTGTTGGTAATGCAGTTCTGTAGAGACATTCTTCCAAACTATACTTAAAATCCATGTATCCTTGGCTCTCTCATTCCTCCTGAATTATAAGTGAATCATAAACTCTGGGAGCAATGTTGAGATTTCTTCTCCCATTTCCTGAATTCATATATGAAGTGTGGACTTAAAATTTCAAACAATCATTGGTTCTTAAATTCTAGTTTCAGTTCATTCAGCTGTAAGGAAAGGTCACCACATGCAATCCTAATTTCCCCCCCATCCCACATTTCCCTTTGTTCTCTTCAGCTCATCTATGGCGCAACTCCAGAGATGAATACAAAAACACAGGCTGCCGTATACCAACAGATGTTCCCAAATATGGAGCATCAGTACAAGGGAATTCTCCAGTTATTGCTCCACTTCAGATGGACTTGGATCGGGGTGTTATGTTCAAATAATGATTATGGTGAAAAGTTTATACAGGATATGGCTCCCATATTTTCTCGGAATGGTATCTGTTTTGCATTCAGTGAAAGATTCCCAGCAATTACTTATTCCAATAACATTTTGTCTTCTGTGGAAGCTGGGTTTGAAATGTATAATGTTGTTCTGAGAAGCACTGCTAATGTAGTGGTAGTTCGTGGTGAAGTTGAAGACATGATTCTTCTGAGAATGTTTCCCAGCTTATCAAAATATGAAGAAAAACCATTATGGAGAAGAGTTAAGGTGTGGATTATGACAACCCAGATGGATTTCACCTCACTTCCCTTTCAAAGAAATGAGGAGATAGATTTCCTCCACGGTGCTCTCTCCTTTTCAATTCACTCAAAGGAAGTAGTGAAGTTCCAGAGGTTTCTTCAGATGAGAAACTCTGCCTTGGAAAAAGAAGATAGCTTTATGAGGCTTTTCTGGGAAAACGCATTTGAATGTTCATTCTCCAGGTCCATAATTGATGAGGAAGATAGGACTATCTGCACCGGAGAAGAAAAACTGGACAGTCTCCCTACATCTGTGTTTGAAACGGACATGACTGGCCACAGCTACAGTGTCTACAATGCCGTCTATGTAGTGGCATATACATTGCATGGCTTCCAGTCTTATCTTTCCAAATACAGAACAGAAGAGCATGAAGCCAAACAAAGTCTTCTAAATCAACCACTCTGGAAGGTAATGTCCTGATCAAAGAAATAGCAGAGGGCTCACCATATCTGCATGCATTGTAACAGAATCTAGATTTTCGAGGACATTTCTCCAAGATTTCTTAGTAGCTGAATTCCAAACTGCTCGTTTAGCTCAAAACAGTTCCTCTGTCTTCTCAAATACACTTCTCTTGGTTGTTTGCCTGAAAAGATGGAGTTAAGTAACTGGTAACCTTCCCTAACCCCCTATTTGAAACTGTTCTACATTTCACTGTGTTTTGAAGATATAATTGTCCCAAAGAATGTACACAATTTGGCAATCTATTCATTTCAGTGAGTCTTACTGACTTGGTTTAGAGTACTTACTAGTCTTCTTCAAAGTTAGTGGATTAAATCTAATAATGGGGTTTCTAAGATTGAACAATATTTTGATGGCACATAATCAATCAATGCTGGGTTCAATCTTTGTATACATTCAGAGTCACTCCTTTGAGATGAGCAGCTGTATAAATAATTTAAATAAATAAATTAATAAACTGTATTCAAAGCAGAAAAAAATTACACTTTTCTACATCTCAGTGAATGACTACAGTACTCCTTTTTTATTTTAACATTGAACTTAAGCTCAACTACTTTATGAGAAGAGTCTCATTCAACAACAGTGCAGGAGAAAAAATTTCCTTCAACCAGGATGGAGAGTTAGAAGTTGGATTTGATATTATAAATTGGATCACTTTTCCAAACCAGTCTTTCCTGAGAGTCAGAGTTGGAAGGATAGACCTGATGGATTCCCAAGAAGAAACGCTTACCATTGCTAAGGATGATATTGTGTGGCCACGGAGGTTTAACCAGGTATGGTCTAACTATCTTCCAACTATATATTTTTAAGATTCCACAACTGAAAATACTCTAAAAGCAAATATCCAATTAAACAAGGTCATTCAGAAAGGGAAATCCTGTTGCAATCTCTCTCTCTCTCTGTCTCTCTCTCTCCCCCCCCCACCTCTCTCTCTGTTTGTATAACTGTCTCCAACTGTCTTTCAAATATTGTCCAAGTGATGTGGCTAGCATTAGGACTTATTTCCTCTTGCTTATCTGTTTGGTAAGTGCTAGTGCATTACTGTGAATGCAGAAATGGGAATATATGAGAAAGGAAACAGATGCTTTGGTTTCTTCAGATGTGGTTTAAAGAAAAAGTGGTGTGGGTTCCCACAAGAAGCACAAGTGCAAGATATCCCCAAAATATTAACATAGATTTTGCAATGTGTTTTTGCGTAACAGGTGTATTCTGATTCCCCTATAATAACAATTACTTGCAGTATGTGGACAATCATAGTATATGCAACATTATTATACAATGAATCCTTCAGTGAATAAATGGGACACAACCTCTACATGATATATTGTTAAACATGATATGTTTCTGCACATTGGAAGGTACACAAGTATTTATGTTGCCATTGTTTAAAGAAATGCAGTCTCTCCTTTTATTACACACAGGCCCAGCCACTTTCTCAGTGTAACAACAAGTGCCCTTCAGGCTATAGTAAGAGCAAGATAGAAGGGAAGCCATTTTGCTGCTATGATTGCCTTCCATGTCCAGAGGGAAAAATGGCTAGCCAGGAGGGTAAGAAATCTCATGTGTAAAGCTTAAAGGTATAGTAAAATCAAAACACATTGATATTCTTTCTTTTCCAATCCAAAAGAAGAGATCACACTTTTTTCAGTGTTGACAGTGGTTGTTCCTACTTCTCTCCATCTGGTACGGGTCACAGAAATGGAAACCCATTTGGAAAATTCAAATAATAGAAGTGGTTGTGTTTAATTTTTTGGATTCAGTGACTAATTGATCTTTATGAATTCCTTAGTGGATAGATCTCATCCCACCTCCCTCTAATATGATTCTCAAATATGAGATGATACCCATCACTGGGTTTCAGACATTCTTCACAGGAGCCTTGGAATCCTCTTCCTCTCCTGCTGATTGGAATCTAGTAGCTAATCATCAGCATGGATTTCAGCGTAAGGGATAGAAGGGGGCCATGGGGAACTTGGAAAGCTTGACTTCTTTTTAATAATAATGAAATAGATTTTAAAAATTAAAATATTCCAGTAAATATTCCACTTGGGATTTTTCAAGGGAATTTATTTATTTTAAAATTTATATAACCCCCAACTCCCAACAACTGTGGGCCGTTCATCAGTAAAACCACTAAAAACAAAAATAAAGCATACAATGATAGACAAAAATAAAGAATAGAAGATAGCAAAGAGGAGAAAATCTGGACAGGAACAAAAAAGAAATGAAAGCACACAATACAAAAATAACTTAAGTCATCCTCACCAAAGATCTGGGCAAGGTCTGGGCAAAGATCAGGACTTGAAGGCCCTTTGAAACACCTGCAGGTTGTGGGCCATCTGGATCTCAGGTGGCATCTCATTCCAGAAAGCAGGTGCTGCTGTAGAGAAAGCATGCTTCCAGTGTCCTTGTATGGTGTTTAATCAAAGTAACCCACAGCGCACCGATCCTGAAGGATTCAATTGGCTATACTATACTATAATTCTGTGTTGTGTCTGTGTGGTCAAAGCTGACATTGTCTCAATGTCTGTACTCTTTATTTACAGCCTCACAAGGCATCCTACAGGGTAGAAATCTATGTAGAAATAAAAAGAAAACAACAACAACCCTTAAGTCACAATGGTGTATCCATCACCATCATCTTTAATTTTCTGTGGAAAGAAATAGCCTTTCTTGACTAAGATCACAAAATCCACATCATCCATAATAATGAAGACATGCTCTTTTTGATTTTCATGTTTTTAGTTTTCATGGGTAAACTAAATCCCAGGATAAACTTTATATACATAGATTTGGTTTACGTGAACTAAAACAGAAAGTACCTTATTTACAGAGAATTCCACTTACTTGAAAGGCAAAAGTCTTCTTAGCCATTTGGCCATTTCTGGTCATGGAATATTGGAGAGACACCTTTAGGGAAAATATAAATGGCAAACACTTTGAATTCTTCTGGTGACTTCAATGTAATTTTAGGAGTATAACATCCTCACCTGATATTTCCTTTTCTAGATATGGATGACTGTGTTCAATGTCCAGAAGATAAGTACCCAAACAAGAAGCAAGATATGTGTCTCTGCAAAGTTATAACATTCCTCATGTATGAAGAATTTGGGGGCCGTGTTTTGACAAGTTCTGCTCTTTTCTGTTCTTTCATCACAGCTGTAGTCCTGGGGATCTTTATTAAGCATCTGGACACTCCACTAGTTAAAGCCAACAACCGGAACCTCACCTATATTCTCCTCATTGCTCTTATGTTCTCTTTCCTATCTGCTTTGCTCTTCATTGGCCAACCTTCCAAGGTAGCATGTGTTCTTCGTCAAACTGCTTTTGGTATTATCTTCTCTGTGGCCATTTCTTCTGTTTTAGCCAAAACAATCATTGTGGTTCTGGCTTTCATGGCCACCAAACCTGGCTCCAAGATCACCACATGGGTGGGGAAAAGACTAGGCATGTCCATAGTATTTTGCTGCTCTTTCATTCAAGTTATGATTTGTACTACATGGCTGTCAACCTCTCCCCCATTCCCAGATATTGACATGAACTCAAAGACAGAAGAAATAATCTTGGAATGCAATGAAGGATCAGTCTTCATGTTCTACTGTGTCTTGGGTTTTATGAGCTTCCTTGCCATTGTCAGTTTCATTGTGGCTTTCCCAGCAAGAAAATTGCCTAACACTTTCAATGAAGCCAAGCATATTACCTTCAGCATGTTGGTCTTCTGCAGTGTATGGTTGTCCTTTGTTCCTACATATCTGAGCACAAAAGGAAAATATATGGTTGCTGTGGAGATCTTCTCTATTATAAGCTCCAGTGCTGGGTTACTGATTTGCATCTTTTTCCCCAAATGCTATATAATTATGTTGAGACCTAATCTTAACAAGAAAGAGCAGCTAACAAGGAAAAAACAATAACAGTATATAAAATTGCATTGTGCTTTAGGGTTATTTTTATTAGTTTACAATCCTGCACCCATGAACTTCTTGGCATGGGGCTGGTTTATTCGAGGGACTGCCTCTTCCCGATTACATCTGCCCATCCCATCAGATCTGGAGGAAGAGGTATGTTGCAGGTCCCATCTGCTAAGGAGTAACATCTGATGGGAACCAGGAGACAAGCCTTTTCTGTCATGGCACCTGCCCTACGGAAGATCAACACTCCACCCAAGTTGAGATTGGCCCCATCTTTGCCAATCTTCTGGAATCCCTTAAAACCTGGTTGTGTCAACAGGCCTGGGAGTCACAAGGGAAAGGTGGCTCCATTGTTCATAATCTGATGCTCTCTCTTACCTTTTTCATCATAATATTAATTGTTGTACTTTTTGAATATTTTTAAACTTGTTTTTATGGCTGTTTGTATGCCACCCAGAGTCGCATCATGTGAGAAGGGCGGCCATATAAATATGATTAATAAATAAAAATAAGGCTTCAAGAAAGCCCTATTGAACTCTCATGGGATTATCCACAGTATATACTGAATATGTGTTAGCTCTAAGTTTTATAGAAATGATATATTCCATTGGATTCAGATTCTTATTAATGTAGACTAACACTTACATTAATCTCCCAGTATTTCTTCCTTGTGAATGTAATGAAAATTTAATGGATATGTATTCATAACAATACTAACACCTGAGAACAGGAGTGCAAACATTTACCTTAAATTCTGACAAACAGCCATTAATTAAGCAGTTTAATTTAATTAATCAAATTTAAAGGAGATAAATGATGACCTTTACAATTTCCATGAGGTGTTTTATAGATGAAGAGATCATTTGTAGTGCCCTAGAAAAAGAGGTGAAGTACCAAAACAATGGATGAAAAAAACAACAACTTGATTTACATATTTCCATTGAACCACATCAAAAGGCTTTTCTGCATTGAACAAAATTTCAGTTTTCTTTTTCTGAACTTACCTCAAGAAATAAGAAATCTAATGTTATCAGCTGTTTGGTATTTCAAGACTCAGAATGTGCAGTATAGAAATCCAATAATATTGTCTGTAATCTAAATTGCTTCCAATAGTGTTGTATCAGTATTTAACCAGGAAATCAGCCAAAATCTGATCTCAAAGAACATAAACTGTTTATAGGATGATAAATAGAACTAATACATTTCTAATATATTTCTAATATATATCTTACTCCTGAGTAAGGAGTAATATTACTGCATATTAATATTATTGATAAATTTTTACTACTACTACTACTAGTAGTAGTAGTAAAATTATCCCTGGGTTTCTTTAATGGTCCAAAGACAATTTATAGTATAGCTGTGAGGTGCTGAATCCAGGTGATGTTCTATCAAAGGGTCCAATATCCTGTTTATTTGGGCTAATCTGTGATTTGAAATATTGATCTTAGGACTTCTTATATTTCACATTTTTATTTTGCTCATGGAAAAGCCAAAATAGAAGACTGGATGGAAGGAATGGAAACATTTGTTAAACTGTACATGTATGGTACCTGTACAAAAATGGGAAAGAAAAGTATTTTCAGAAACTGAATGAATGCTACACTTGTACATGCTTTAGCAGCATTTTGGAGACAAAGCGTAACTAACTCCAGATTCCAAAATCATTTTTTTTCCCTTGGGGAAATTGTGAATTAGAAGATGGGAATCTAAATGAATGTGACAATATATTTTCATAGTCATGTCTCCTGAAGAAATCCTTTGTAATATGTTATTCTAAAATATGCTACAGGTTACATTTGAACTGAATCTTCTGTAAAAGATTCTCTGATTCACTTTTCAGAGTCATGACTCCAATCTATCAGCAGTTCCTGGCTTTGCATTTTACAATCAAGGAGATCAATGAAGATCCCCAGATTTTACCCAAGTTGGACCTATCGTTTCTCACTGGAACTGTTTTCTTCACAAGAGAGATTCGTTCCTAATTATAACTGTGATGTCCAGAACAGAGTAATAGCAGTTATTGGAGGACCAACCTCTCAATTCTGTCTACACATGGCTCCTATTCTGTCGCGCTATAAGATCCCACAGGTACAATGGTTACATTTACAAGTCAATCATTCACCGTATTTTTTTTTTAATTTATGTCCATTCAAGTCCATCACCTCCAGAGTATCATCCATCTATCTTGCCCTTGGTCAGCCCCTCTTCCTTTTGCCTTCCACTTTACCTATACTTTCATTATACTTTCCGCCATCAAAGTGGTATCATCTGCATATCTTAGATTTCTTAATATATAAAGAAATAAATATAAAGAAATAAATACTACAGTGATTAAAATAAGCAATTGTGTGTCTGTGCATGTGTGTGTATCACATACCAAAAAAAAAAGTAAACAGATGACAAACCTTTTCATAGGTCAATATGCCCATGTCAACAGATTTTGCAAATGGGTATATTCAACTATGATAAGATTTCTCAGAACACTATGTGTCTTTGTGTCTGTCTGTATCTTGGATGATAACCACCACCCCTCCTCCCCTACACTGGTGTCTCAGCTGGTGCCACAACTGAAACCTGGCCAGGCATATTTCTGAGAGGGCTACCCCCCCTTCTGTGCCCAGCCAGGTCTTGGTGATACACGCCAGGTCTGCCCCCTCCTCTGTGATCAAATCACATATCAGGAGGGTCTTGTTCACTGACCTGGCATTAAGAAGCAGCAAACGGAGACCAGGGCCCTCAAGGACCTGCTGTCCAGGGCCTGGGTTTGAGCTCGGAGGGCCAGAACACTCCACCAGTAACAAACACTGGAGGCATCTTCCCTGAAGATGGCCCACCCTCCAGTTCCTGTCATAACATCCAAAGTATGGTTAAGTCTGTCCATGTGTTGTGAGATTAAGGAGTTTTCATCATGTCTTCTGACTGCTAGTTGGTGTTCATGGATGCGTTCTGCTAGTCTTCTGCCAGTCTCTCCTACATAGTGGCTGTTACAGTCCTTACACTGTATGTTGTAGATAACTCCTGTTTTTTCTTCTTGGGCTACTGGGTTTTTTGGTTTACTTACAATACTCTGAAGGGTTTTGGTTGGTTTGTGTGCCACAGTGATGCCATGTGGTTGTAACAGTCTATTAGTAGTTTCTGACATGTTTCTGATGTATGGCAGTGTAATCCTTTTCATAGCTTCTGATGGTTTTGCTGTGTTGGGTTGAGTGGTCAGGCACTTTTTGATAAAGTTGCGTGGATATCCATTTTCTCTACATGCTATAGAATTGCAGTCTACTCATTCCATTTTTTTCAAGTTCTGTTCATTCATAAGGTCAAGAGAAAATTCTGAAACTTTCTAGTTCACGAAGACTCCCCAGATACAGATGTGAAATATAACTGGATTCAAAATTTTAAATATTATTTATTATTTATTTATTTTATTAAATTTATATTACTGCCTATCTCCCCCAACGGGGACCCTGGGCGGTGCACAACAAAATAGAGATTAAAAATATATAAAATTACATAAATACAAAATATAAATATAAATTTCTCCAGCAAAGGAGATCGTTACCTTGTTGTGGTGCTGGAGCTTGAGCACCTCAATGACACCATGAGCTAAACCGTGAAGGGACACCCAAGACGGGAAGGTCGTGGCAGAGAGGTCAGACTAAATACGATCCCTGGGGAAGGTAATGGCAACCCACCCCAGTATTCTTGCCATGAAAACTAAATGGATCAGTACAACCAAAGATATGTCGGTATACCATCGGAAGATGGGACTCCCAGGTCGGAAGATGGTCAAAATGCTACTGGGGAGGAACAGAGGATACGTTCAACTAGCCCCAGATGTGATGACGCAGCTAGCTCAAAGCCGAAAGGACGGCTAGCGGCCGACGGTGCTGGTGGTGAACGACGAATCCGATGTTCTAAAGATCAACACACCATAGGAACCTGGAATGTAAGATCTATGAGCCAGGGCAAATTGGATGTGGTTATTGGTGAGATGTCAAGATTAAATATAGACATTTTAGGTGTCAGTGAACTGAAATGGACTGGGATGGGCCACTTCACATCAGATGACCACCAGATCTACTACTGTGGACAAGAGGACCACAGAAGAAATGGAGTAGCCTTCATAATTAATAATAAAGTGGCTAAAGCAGTGCTTGGATACAATACAAAAAACGATAGAATGATCTCAATTCGAATTCAGGGTAAACCATTTAACATCACAGTGATCCAAATATACGCCCCAACCACAGATGCTGAAGAAGCAGAAGTAGATCAGTTCTATGAGGATCTGCAGCACCTACTAGATAATACACCAAAAAGAGATGTTATTTTCATTACAGGAGACTGGAATGCTAAGGTGGGTAGTCAGACGACACCTGGAATTACAGGCAAGCATGGTCTGGGAGAACAAAATGAAGCAGGACATAGGCTGATAGAATTTTGCCAAGACAACTCACTGTGCATAACAAACACTCTCTTCCAACAACCTAAAAGACGACTTTATACATGGACTTCACCAGATGGTCGACACCGAAATCAGATTGACTACATCCTTTGCAGCCAAAGGTGGCGGACATCTATACAGTTGGTAAAAACAAGACCTGGAGCTGACTGTAGTTCAGATCACGAACTTCTTATTGCAAAATTTAGAATCAGACTAAAGAGAATAGGGAAGACCCACAGATCAGTTAGATATGAGCTCACTAATATTCCTAAGGAATATGCAGTGGAGGTGAAGAATAGATTTAAGGGACTAGATTTAGTAGATAGGGTCCCAGAAGAACTATGGACAGAAGTTCGCAACATTGTTCAGGAGGCGGCAACAAAAAACGTCCCAAAGAAAAAGAAAACCAAGAAGGCAAGATGGCTGTCTGCTGAAACACTGGAAGTAGCCCAAGAAAGAAGGAAAGCAAAAGGCAACAGTGATAGGGGGAGATATGCCCAATTAAATGCAAAATTCCAGAGGTTAGCCAGAAGAGATAAGGGATTATTTTTAAACAAGCAATGTGCGGAAGTGGAAGAAGACAATAGAATAGGAAGGACAAGAGACCTCTTCCAGAAAATTAGAAACATCGGAGGTAAATTCCAGGCAAAAATGGGCATGATCAAAAACAAAGATGGTAAGGACCTAACAGAAGCAGTAGAAATCAAGAAAAGGTGGCAAGAATATACGGAAGATCTGTATAGGAAGGATAATAATATTGGAGATAGCTTTGACGGTGTGGTCAGTGAGTTAGAGCCAGACATCCTGAAGAGTGAGGTTGAATGGGCCTTAAGAAGCATTGCTAATAACAAGGCAGCAGGAGACGACGGTATCCCAGCTGAACTGTTTAAAATCTTGCAAGATGATGCTGTCAAGGTGATGCATGCCATATGCCAGCAAATTTGGAAAACACAAGAATGGCCATCAGATTGGAAAAAATCAACTTATATCCCCATACCAAAAAAGGGAAGCACTAAAGAATGTTCAAACTATCGAACAGTGGCACTTATTTCACATGCCAGTAAGGTAATGCTCAAGATCTTGCAAGGTAGACTCCAGCAATTCATGGAGCGAGAATTGCCAGATGTACAAGCTGGGTTTAGAAAAGGCAGAGGAACTAGAGACCAAATTGCCAATATCCGCTGGATAATGGAGAAAGCCAGGGAATTTCAGAAAAACATCTATTTCTGTTTTATTGACTATTCTAAAGCCTTTGACTGTGTGGATCATAACAAATTGTGGCAAGTTCTTGGTGGTATGGGGATACCAAGTCATCTTGTCTGCCTCCTGAGGAATCTGTATAACGACCAAGTAGCAACGGTAAGAACAGAGCACGGAACAACGGACTGGTTTAAGATTGGGAAAGGAGTACGGCAGGGTTGTATACTCTCACCCTACCTATTCAACCTGTACGCAGAACACATCATGCAACATGCTGGGCTTGAGGAATCCAAGGCTGGAGTTAAAATCGCTGGAAGAAACATTAACAATCTCAGATATGCAGATGATACCACTTTGATGGCTGAAAGCGAAGAGGAGTTGAGGAGCCTTATGACGAAGGTGAAAGAAGAAAGTGCAAAAGCTGGGTTGCAGTTAAACCTCAAAAAAACCAAGATTATGGCAACGAGCTTGATTGATGACTGGCAAATAGAGGGAGAAAAAGTGGAGGCAGTGACAGACTTTGTATTTCTAGGCGCAAAGATTACTGCAGACGCTGACTGCAGCCAGGAAATCAGAAGACGTCTACTTCTTGGGAGGAGAGCAATGGCAAATCTTGATAAAATAGTTCAGAGCAGAGACATCACACTGACAACAAAGGTCCGCATAGTTAAAGCAATGGTATTCCCTGTAGTAACCTATGGCTGCGAGAGCTGGACCATAAGGAAGGCTGAGCGAAGGAAGATCGATGCTTTTGAACTGTGGTGTTGGAGGAAAATTCTGAGAGTGCCTTGGACTGCAAGAAGATCAAACCAGTCCATACTCCAGGAAATCAAGCCAGACTGCTCACTTGAGGGAATGATATTAAAGGCAAAACTGAAGTACTTTGGCCACATAATGAGAAGACAGGATACCCTGGAGAAGAAGCTGATGCTAGGGAAAGTGGAAGGCAAAAGGAAGAGGGGCCGACCAAGGGCAAGATGGATGGATGGTATTCTGGAGGTGACGGACTCAACCATTGGGGAGCTGGGGATGGTGATGGCCGACAGAAAGCTCTGGCGTGGACTGGTCCATGAAGTCACGAAGAGTCGGAAACGACTGAACGAATAAACAACAAAAAATATATAAATTTACCCGCCCAGAGTCCCTTGCATGGGAGATGGGCGGGGAATAAATTTGAATAATAATAATAATAATAATAATAATAATAATAATAATAAATTCCAAGAAGAATATTAAAATAAGTCACTGGGAGGCTTCAAGGGGCCAGCCATCCCCAAGAGGAACTGTTGACGTTTCCCTCCCAGGCAAGACGGCAGAACCAGGTCTTTAAGCCTTTCTGGAAGGCTGGGAGCGAGGACATCAGCCTCAGCTCTGGGGGTAAGATATTCCAAAGGGCGGGCGCAACTGCAGAGAAGGCCCGCTTCCTGGACCCCGCTAGGTGAAACTCTTTAAACGATGGGGTCCGTAGCAAGCCCTCTCTAGCTGAACGGGTGGGACGGGTCGATGTTCTGGGGATGAGACGGTCCCTCAGGTAACTTGGTCCTATGCCATGTAGGGCTTTAAAGGTGATAACCAACACCTTGAATTGTACCTGGAAGCACACCGGTACCCAATGCAGCTCGCGTAACAACGGTGTCACATGGGCCGATCTTCTGGCCCCAATAATTGTCCTCGCAGCCGCATTCTGGACCAGTTGAAGCTTCCGGATACTCCTCAAGGGTAGCCCCATGTAGAGCGCATTACAATAGTCTATGTGGGAGATGACGAGGGCATGAGTGACTGTTCAGAGGGCATCTCAGTCCAGGAAAGGGCGTAACTGGTGCACAATCCAAAGTTGTGCAAAGGCCCTCCTGGCCACGACTGCCACCTGCTCTTCCAGCAGGAGTCGTGAGTCCAGGAGAACCCCCAGATTCCGCACAGGCTCTGAATGGGGTAGTGCAACCCCATCAAGAGCCAAAGATGACAGCCTCCTAGGACCCGAGCGGCCATCAATCCACAGCCACTCCGTCTTACTAGGGTTGAGTCGAATCCTGTTGTTCCCCATCCAGGCCCCCACAGCCTCCAGACACTGAGATAGGGTGGCAACTGCATCACTTACTTCACCCGGGATGGAAATATACAGCTGTGTATCATCAGCATATAGATGGTATTTCATCCCGTGGTGACGGATGATCTCACCCAGCGGCTTTATATAGATGTTAAACAGGAGAGGGGAGAGCACCGAACCCTGTGGCACCCCACACTGGAGGGGCCGTGGGTCAGATCTCTCCTCCCCTATCATCACTGATTGGGAACGGCCCTGGAGAAAGGAGGCGAACCACTGCAACACCACACCGCCCACCCCCAACTCCCTGAGCCGTCCCAAAAGGATACCATGGTCGATGGTATCAAAAGCCGCTGAGAGATCTATAAGGATAAGGATGGATGCACTACCACCATCCCGTCCTTGCCAGAGATCATCCATAAGTGCGACCAATGCAGTCTCCGTCCCATATCCTGGCCTGAAACCTGACTGAAAGGGGTCTAGATAATCCGTTTCATCCAGAATCCTCTGGAGTTGCGACGCCACCACTTTCTCCACCACCTTCCCTAAAAAGGGAAGGTGGGAGACTGGACGAAAATTGTCCAGAACAGTAGTGTCCAGGGATGGCTTCTGGAGGAGGGGGTGCACCAGGGCCTCCTTAAAGGCTGATGGGAACACCCCCTCCTCCAGAGATGCATTGATCATCGCCTGGACCCAACCATAAGTCACCTCCCGAGCTGATTTTACTAGCCAGGAGGGACATGGATCTAAATAACAAGTGGTGGCCTTCACAATCCGGAGGACTCTATCCACTTCCTCAGGTCCAACAGGATCGAACTGTTCCCAGATAACAGAGTAAGTACGTGTCTCCGTCATCTCCCCAGACCGTGTATCATGCATAGAGTCCAACTTAGAATGAATCCGAGCGATTTTCTCTTGCAGATGCTCAGAAAACTCCTCCGATCGACCCTGTAAATAGGTCACTGGTTTAGATTGACCTAACAAAGATCTCGTTATTTTAAACAGGGTCGTCGGTTGGCATTGTGCAGAGGCAATAAGAGCGGAGAAATATACACGTTTCGCTGCTCTTACTGCCAAAAGGTAGGCCTTAACAGCGGCTGTAGCTTGTGTCCGATCAGGTTCAGTCCTTGTCTTCCTCCAGCGGCGCTCCAGACGTCTCTTAACCCTCTTCAAAACCCTCAACTCCTCCGTAAACCACGGGGAGTGACGGGTCGAATGAGGGAAGAGAGGTCGCATAGGCGCGATCCTATCCAGGGCCCCGGCGGCCCCTTTATTCCAGGCTGCTGCCAGGGCCTCTGCTGGACCGTGCAACAGATCCTCGGGTATACTCCCCAGCTCCCTCTGAAACCTCATAGGGTCCATCAGTCGCTGGGGGCAGACAAATCGAATGGGTCCCGCCTCCCTGCGGAGTGGGGCGGTGCACGAGAGTCTCAGAGTCACCAGGGCATGGTCTGACTATGACAACGGGGACAGGTCTAACTCTCCCCTCAGATCACTTTGCCATTGCTCAGACAAGAATACCAAGTCCGGAGTGAGGCCACTGTCTCTAGTCGGGTCCCTAATTATCTGAGACAGGCCCATGGCTGCCATGGTAGCCATGAACTCCCGGGCCGCTTCCGAGGCCCGTCCCAGGGACAGCAGATTAAAGTCCCCCAAAACCATAAGTCTGGGGAACTCCACTGCCAGCCCGGAGACGGCCTCCAGCAGCTCAGGCAGGGAGGTTGCTACGCAGCAGGGAGGCTGGTACAGCAGCAACACTCCCAGCTGTTCTCGGGAACCCAACTTAAAAAACAGGGTCTCACAACCGGCCACTTGTGGAGCAATGCCCCTGTGAGCCATTAGAGACTCTCGGATGACAACCGCCACCCCACCTCCCCTGCCCTGGTGTCTCGGTTGGTGCCACACCTGAAACCCGGCCGGGCACATTTCCGAGAGGGCAACCCCTCCCTCAGGGCCCAGCCAGGTCTCGGTGATACAAGCCAGGTCTGCCCCCTCCTCTGCAATCAAATCGCATATGAGAAGGGCCTTGTTGTTCACCGACCTGGCATTGAGAAGCAGCAGCCGGAGACCAGGGCCCTGAAGGATCTGTCATCCAGGGCCTGGGAATGAACTTGGAGGGCCGGAACACGCCACCGGTAACAAACACCGGGGGCGTCTTCCCCGATGATGGCCTGCCCTCCAGTTCCCGTTATAATATCCCCGACCCGTCACCACTTTTATCAGTTGGCCTGCCCTACAGCCCCCCGAGCTTCCTAGGTCGGTAGCCTCCACTCCCGAACCCCCGGAAATCCTGGGTCTCAACCTAGGTCCCTTGCACCATACACTCATTCTCTCAAGGACATTCAATCCTAGGCAGTGGAGGGACCCCCCAGTGCACCAGCTCACGCTCTCGGCACTGTTGGGATCCCAACACTCCCCAACAAACACTGCTAACACTTCTACTATGCACCCCCCTCAACTCCTCTCACTAGTGGAGGAGGGGCATCTCAATCATTCCTACCCCACTGAAAACACTCAGGGAGCACTCAAACACACAAACAAACACTCCTAGCCCCACCCAGTATCTCTCACCTACTGAGGGGCCAGCACTCACACAAAGTGAAATATGGATTTCAACTTAATTTCTAATTTGAAGCTACAGTATTGAAAGATTGTCACTACCAACATTTTGTCTGAAAATATGTCTTTCTCATTCTTTGTTATTTTTAGATCCTATCTGGGTTTGTTCCAGAAACTGATGTCAAAAATCAGAATGCTTTCTCCCAACAGATTTTCCCAAATGCAGAACAGCAGTACAAGGGTATTGTCGAATTACTGCTTCATTTCAGATGGATATGGATTGGTGCATATACTGTAAATAATGAGAATGGTGAGAGGTTTGTGCAAAAGGTGGTTCCCATGTTTGCCAACAGAGGCATCTGCTTTGCTTTCATTGAAAAATTCCCCAAAGTACCAATGATCTGCTTGATTTCCTGGAAGAAGTGGTTAAAATATATTACGAAGTTCTAAAAAGCTCTGTTAATGTTGTAGTCCTTCATGGTGAAAATGATCACCTAATTCATCTAAGAATACTTTCCAACAGGTTGAAAGACGATAATGTACCCCTATGGAACAAAGGTAAAATCTGGATTATGACAGCCCAAATGGATTTCACATCAGTTTCCTATTTAAGAAATATTGACCTAGTCTTCCTCCATGGTGCTTTATCTTTTACAATTCACTCAGGGAAAATATTAGGATTCCAGGAATTTCTTCAGTCAAGAAACCCTATCTTGGAAAAAGAAGACAGCCTTTTCAAGGTCTTCTGGAAAATTGCATTTGAATGTTCATTCCCCATCAACATGATTGAAGAGGAAGATGAGATCTTCTGCAATGGAGAGGAGAAACTGGAAACACTCCCTACATCTGTGTTTGAAATGCATATGACTGGCCACAGCTACAGCCTCTATAATGCAGCCTATGTGGTGGCACATGCTTTGCATGACTTACATTCATCTATTAGAACAGGGCTTTCCAAACTTTTCATGTTGGTGACACGCCTTTTAGCCATGCATAATTTCGTGACACACTAATGAGGAGTCCCCGACCCCCGGCCTGCATGATTGGCTGCCGGCTCCAAACCCCACCCCCGGCCCACATGATTGGCTGCCAGCTCCAAACCCTGCCCCCCATCCCATGTGATTGGCTGCCAGCTCCAAACCCCGCCCCCCGGGCCATGTGATTGGCTCCCGGCTCCAAACCCTGCCCCCAGCACACGTGATTGGCTCCCAGCTCCAAACCCCACCCCACGTGATTGGCTGCCGGCTCCAAATCCCACCACCCGGCCCCCCAGTCTTGTATTGCATGTATTGTATTGTATGCAATTATAGATCAGAGCTTTCCAAACTGTGTGTCGTGACACATTTCTCTGTCGCGGCAAGGGCCCAGGTGTGTTGCAGGGGAACCCGGAAGAGGAGGCCATGCACCACGTGGAACCCCACCCATCCCTCATGCATCCTCCCCCCCCCGCAATATGGGAGCAATAAGAACCCCAGCGACCACCACCTGCTGCGAAGGCTCTGGCAGAAATGGATCCAAGTGCGGGACGCTCTTCTGGAGAGTGGAAAGTATAGGACCCCCGCTCTTTCTTGGGGCTTTCCTTCTCTTTCGGGCCCTGCCTGTTATTGCTGCCATATTGTGGGGGGAGGTGGGGAGGATGCGTGAGGATGTCTCAGGCAACAGGGACCCATCTTCCCTCTTCCCCCCTGAGCCCCTCGGCCAGCCTTGCCCCCGGGCCTGATCGATCCTTGATCAATGGCTGAACAGCTGGGCTTGCAGCGCCTGCTGGAAGGAGAGATGCCGAGTCCCCCACTGCTCCATCCGGCCCCAGCAGCTCTGGGAAGGACGGTCAGATGAGCCCGCTGCAGGCAACCCCCTGCCCAACCGCCTTCCTCTCAGCCACCCACCCGCCCGCCGGCGCGGCGTCTTACCTTCTCCGACGAAGCACGGTGGAAGCCAGGCAGGTGCTGGCGAGGCGCTCCTTGTGCCGTGCCCCTGCCGGCAGCTCCTCTCCTTCTGCCCTGTCCCCGCCGCCCGTGCTGGGTCTCCCCGGAGCACCGGGAGCCCTCTCGTCGGGCCGGAGCTGCCGGCAGGCTCCCTTGGCTTGGCCCCAGCTCAGCTCTCGCGGGTCGCGGGCCGCACATCAGACTGCCGCCATCTTCTGCTCGTAGGCGACGGGAGGAAGCGGTGAGCCAGGCCAGGCCACGGAGGCGGAGAAGGCTGCCTGTCTGCTTGCCCAGTCCTGCCTCTGCCTGGCTGGGGCCGCCGCCAAGGGTAAGGGGGAGCTGGAGACGCGGATGGCACGGGGGCCATGTGAGGCGGGCAGCGGAGCAGCCTCCCCATCCCTTTCTTGGCTGCCAGCCCGCTGGCACTTAAAGCTATGTCTCCGGCTGCCACGCTTCGCGGTCCATGCACCCCCACCCCCCAGCGTGGCAGCCTAGTCACGTCCCTGCACCCTCCCCCCCCCAGTTGCAGCCCTAGCGGGCTGCTAACTTACCTGGCTTCTGCGGCGAGAGCTGAAGAGCTGGGTTCAGAGCAGGGACCTATGGGCGGGTTTCTACGTGGTGCATGGCCTCCTCTTCCGGGTTCCCCTGCGACACACCTGGGCCCTTGCCGCAACACACAAATGTGTCTTGACACACAGTTTGGAAAGCTCTGTATTAGAAAGTACAGAGCAGGTGAACATGAAAACAAACTGAAACTTCGGAAGGAACCACCCTGGAAGGTAATGTCCTAGGCAAACAAACTATGGTGGGTTCACCACATCTGTACCGATGGTTGGTGAGGGGTAGGGGTTGGAAAGAATGAATTTGGATGGTGAAGAAAGTCATTATTCCAAGATGAATTAGAACCTATGTGTCATATTGTGAAATTATGCTACATATAAATTTGGTTTTTAGAATTTAATCTCCTATTCCTGTTCCTTACCTTTTGACTGTTAAGAATTTAAAAAGATCATTTCAATATATTATCTTGTAGCCTTTTTCCTCCTTTCAGTACAATGAGTGGTATCATCAGCCAGGTCTCTGCTACCATTATCTCAGGTTCCCACTCTGATAAACAACCTCTCAGACTCAAGGATTATTGAATTTGGAAGGGAACCTGGGACCTTTTTGATCAGTCCGAAAACTCAGAATGGTTCATACTATGCCATATTTTTCATTCCATTTAGGGGGTCATCTGAAAAGAAGAATAAAATTATGGAGTGGTCTAAAGGTCTATCGGCATATTCCTCCCTGGAGGCAGAGAGGTTGTGCTTATCCTTGTAAATACATGAACTGTCTGAAGTCTCTCTTGCACACAAATGCACACACAAAAATGCACAAATAGACACAAATACACAAGATGTTATATATAATTCACAGGACATATATACAGTAAATGATCCTCCAGGCATTCAAAGACATCATCCACAAAATAATTCAATAGTCGATTCTGTGAAGAAATCCCAGATACGGATCTCACAGTTTTTGTCCTTGGAATTATTGTGTTGGTCACTTTAAACATGTAGGAATAGAAACCCCTGTTGTTAGGATTATATGCAAGACATGAGTAGTGCAAAAGTGAGAGATCATTGGTCACAAGTTCATGAGGCAAAAAGAAACTCTCTTGTGCCACCTTGATTTTTTTTCTTTTTTGAAATCCATGGTCACTTAATAGGCCCCTATTTTCTAGGTATTTTTTTAATGGAGAAAGCAGGAATCACAAAGCAGAAATCGGTAATTTGCTGTGAAAGAAATGTCAGTTACTCTGAATAGAGCTGTTGGCTTTGCTGGCTAATCTGAACTGAGTTTTTTTGATGGGCTGATATGTAAAATCTCTCTCTTTTTTTAATAAGTACAACACTTCCATTTTTGCAACTTCCATCCCCTCACCTAATTGAATTCCTCTGCTCAATATCTTTATCCTCTTTAAAATGGACTGGAATTTATAATTTTTATTATCTGTTTTTTTTTTTCTGTTATTTATCTGTATTTCCTTTAAATGTTTTGTTCCATATTTTGTTTTCTGGATGCATTATAATCATTATAATGACCTATTGGGCAATGCTATTAATGGCATTAATTAATGCCATTGTAATATCACCAACAGGAGCATGGTGGCTCAGCGGGTAAGACGCCAGGCTTGTCGATCGAAAGATCACAAGTTCGGAGGTTTGAATCCCTAGCCCCGCGTGACGAAGTGAGCTCCCGCACTAGCTCCAGCTCTTGCAAACCTAGCAATTCGAAAGCATGCAAATGCAAGAAGATGAATAGGTACCACTTCGGTGGGTAGGTAACAGCGTTCCACGTGTGTCATGCGGCCACATGACCGTGGAAGCGTCTTCGGACAACACTGGCTCTTCGGCTAACAAACGGAGATGAGCACCAGCCCCTAGAGTCAGACACAACTGCACAAATGTGCGGGGGGAACCTTTACCTTTACCTAACATCACCAACTATCCTTCATAAATTGTTTAAAAAGTTTATTATTTATGTACTTCCAAGACAGAAAGGAATATTGTTCTTCATCCTGATAAATAACTCTTCAGTTTGCTTCTTTTCTTCTTTATATTCATTTATTTGCAACCATAGTTTTTAGCAAAATTCATATAAAATTACAGCAATCCTTATCAGTTCAATACATCGCCTCTAACATTAACAGCACTATTTGTCAAGATCGGCTTTCGTATCTTCCTTGCAGCCATTGCAAGCAATGCAACTTGTTTAGTCACATGTTCATCAACATCTGTCAACAGAAAATTGATTTTTTTTCTTCTAAACTAGAATGATTCAGTTGGATCAACAAAGGCACGATGAATCTAGCTGTACGTTCCTGATACGATTTGCAAAATAATAAGTAATGGCTCAAATCGTCCACCTGTGAGTTATTACAAATGCATAAGCCATGTGTAGTTGGTAATCCTTTATATTTTTATATCTGGTTTATCCATACTTGTATGTAAGTATCTTCATATAAGTTATATACAGTATTAGATAATTTTAATAATTATAATAATTTTAAAATTTAGATAATTTTCCTATGTTTATTGTATCAAAGGAAGATGATAAGTCAATAAATGCGGCATACATTTGAAGGGCCATTCATCGATTTGTGGATCAGATGTTGTAAAGTAAAACAGTGGTCTATAGTACTATCTCCCTTTCTGAAGCCTGCCTGTTCTTCTCCTATAATCTGCCTAGTATCTGCCCAATCAATCAATCTGTTTAAAAGATATCTTTTATTTAACTTACACCCTATGTCAGTGAGACTTATGGGGTGAAAGTTAGTGGGGTTTGTGGAATCTCCCTTTTTAAATTTTGGAATTACTGTACATTTTTCCAGTTCCTATATTAGAAATGAATATCCCAAAAAGGTTTTCACAGAAAGTACAAAAGAATGAAAAAGATACTGCAGCCAGTTTGCACTGAATAGAAAAAACTAACTTCTTCCTCTGTCAATTAAACCTAAGGACATTAAAATTCTTTAGATATAGATATAGATATAGATATAGATATAGATATAGATATAGATATAGATATAGATATAGATATAGATATAGATATAGATATAGATATAGATATAGATATAGATATATAGATACATACACACACACACACATACATACATACATACATACATACACACAAACAAGCACTGAATCATTACTGACCCTTTGGAGGGATGCCGCTTTCCCTGACATTTTCTTGGCAGACTATAAAGCGGGGTAGTTTGCCATTGCCTTCCCCAGTCGTGATTACCTTTCTCCCAGCAAGCTGGGTACTCATTTTACCGATCTCAGAAGGATGGAAGGCAGAGTCGACCTGAGCCGGCTTCCTGAGAAACAAACATCCACTGGGATTGAACTCAGGTCGTGGGGAGAGTTTCGGTTGCCGTACTGCAGTACTGCTGCCTACCACTCTGAGTCACATGAGGCGTGCGCGCTCTCTCTCTCTCTCTCTCTCTCTATATATATATATATATATATATATATATAATTTTTATTTAAAAATTTCAGAGACAAAACATGAAATAATATAAAGTAAGATTAAAGAAAAGAAGGAGTAATGTAAAATGAAAGAGTTAAAAAGTATAAAAAGAAATAGAAATAGAAAATAGAAAACTATATAAAGGGCTTTACAGCACTTACAAATAGACTTATCCTCTCTCCTTATTAAAATTACATCATTGGACATTAAAATTCTGAGTTAATGCAACATCTGACTGAGGTCTCTCTCCTGCTGAAATTGCTTCTTGATAAAAGCAACTTTCTCCATCTCCAATTATTGACACAATACAAGGGGGTAGGGAAGCCAACTGGATAGACAGTCCCTAATACACTGGTACCAGATAAAAACTTGTCAAAAAGAAACCCTTCTGTTCTTTTATTTGTGGACAGGCCCAGCCACTTTCTCTGTGTAATGCAAAGTGCCATTCAGGTTACAGTAAGAGCAAGATAGAAGGGAAATCATTTTGCTGCTATAATTGTCTTCGATGTCCGCAGGGCAAGATCTCCAGCAAGGAGGGTAAGATATAATTTCATATTCTTTCACTTAGAATACAGTTAAATGAATGTGTGAGTAAAGAATATGTCTGAAACAAATTTAAAAAAAAAACACTGCCAAAGATTAACTACTAAACTTGGCAAATTGGTCCAATGGAACATGGATACAAATAAATGCATCACAGTTTTTAAGATTTAATTACAAGTAGTGTATCCCTGAGCAAATAATTTAGCAATGATAAGGTTAAGTATCTACCTAAATAAGACTCCCATAGTCTGCCCGATGATATGGATAAACTACTATCCACTCCGCTAATCTGCTTTTTTGTTGTTGTTTATTCGTTCAGTCACTTCCGACTCTCCATGATTTCATGGACCAGCCAACACCAGAGCTTTCTCTCAGTCATCAACATCCCCAGCTCCCCCAAGGTTGAGTCCGTCACCTCCAGAATATCATCCATCCATCTTGCCCTTTGTCGACCCCTCTTCCTTTTGCCTTCCATCTTCCCTAGCATCAGCATCTTCTCCAGGGTATCCTGTCATCTCATTATGTGGCTAAAGTACTTCAGTTTTGACCTTAATATCATTCCCTCAAGTGAGCAGTCTGGCTTTATTTCCTGAAGTATGTACTGGTTTGATCTTCTTGCAGTTCAAGGCACCCTCAAAATTTTCCTCCAACACCACAGTTCAAAAGCATCTATCTTCCTTCACTCAGCCTTCCTTATGGTCCAGCTCTCACAGCCATAGGTTACTACGGGGAATACCATTACTTTAACTATGCGGACCTTTGTTGTCAGTGTGATGTCTCTGCCCTTAACTATTTCATAGAGATTTGTCATTGCTCTCCTCCCAAGAAGTAGACGTCCTCTGATTTCCCCATACCACCAAGAACATAACAATTTGTTATGATCCACACAGTCAAAGGCTTTAGAATAGTCAATAAAACAGAAATGTTTTTCGGAAACTCCCTGGCTTTCTCCATTATCCATCAGATATTAGCTATTTGGTCTCTAGTTCCTCTGCCTTTTCTGAAACCAGCTTGTACATCTGGCAATTCTCACTCCATGAATTGCTGGAGTCTACCTTGCAAGATCATGAGCATTACCTTACTGGCATGTGAAATAAGTGCCACTGTTCGATAGTTTGAACATTCTTTAGTGCTTCCCTTTTTTGGTATGGGGATATAAGCTGATTTTTTCCAATCTGATGGCCATTCTTGTGTTTTCCAAATTTGCTGGCATATGGCATGCATCACCTTGACAGCATCATCTTTCAAGATTTTAAGCAGTTCAGCTGGGATACCATCGTCTCCTGCTGCCTTGTTATTAGCAACAGTTCTTAAGGCCCATTCAACCTCACTCTTCAGGATGTCTGGCTCTAACTCACTGACCACCCTGTCAAACTATCCCCAATATTATCATCCTTCCTGTACAGATCTTCCGTCCATTCTTGCCATCATCTTTACACCCAACCCCAACATGGTCTTAGTTGGACAGCCCTAAGTTAGCAGTTCTAATGACTACATATTGTTGTAATTTTTAAGTAAGATCAGAGTTATAGGAGCACATTGAGAGATCAAAAAATAAACTGAGCTTTCTTCTAGTAAAAAAATAAAGTTACTTCTATTTTAAACAGAAAAAGAGAAACAGACACTTAACTCTCAGCAGAGAGCACATGGTTAATTTGAACAGTAAAAGAACAGGGTTGCAGCAGAAAACAAAAGAGAAATATAGCAACACAATGCCTTCACCTTTAAACTAGAAACCTTTATACTAGAAACCTGGCATTTTCTCAGTGGACAAAATGTAACATGTGACTACCCAGATTCGGCTCATTACCTTATTTGGTCAGCTTAGGTCAGACCCTTTGGCACCAGTGATTAAGATTCCTGAGGAGGGAGGTAAACATGAGGCCTCCTGACTCCAACAGGAAAAAAAAACTTCTCAGATTGTCCTCTTAAAACAGAATATTCCAGATACTTTCAAATCATAAAACACGTAACACATATGTGTTTGTGCCCTGAAGGAAATAAGATACAGTCCCAGTAAGTGGTTCTGTCAAGTAGTGTCTGTAAATACTGAGCCCTTGCTGGGGCATATAATTGGCAGTTGAATAGGACATTTACAATGTCTTCTATTTCTGGTGCTCCACAAACACAGGTTCTCTCAGAACATGGCACTTGGTGGAGTTGTCCGTATTTAACCAGAGAAACCAGCTGCTCAAACTTGCTCTGGTAAGGGCTGTCCTATGGCATTGAGTCAAACCCATTGTCAGGTATTTTTCTGTTTTAAAAGAGATTTTATTCTTGGCCAGCCATTTCAATGACCTGATGTTTGCAAGTGACTCAAGATCAATATGGAAGCTCACATCCAAAATTCTTTGTTTCAATATTGCCTTGGCCTGATGTCCATCTGAGAGTAGATATTATGTTGAGAATCCAAGCTGTGCAATGATTTCAAAAAGTTGATTCATCCATGTGGTGGGTTGAAGCATGCCCATCTGTTCTTCAAGGGACATTTTGGTCGTCTGGAAGTTTCCATTGGGAGGATCTTCCACCAGTAGTTAAAACCTTGCATAAATAGCTCCTGCCCGATGCTCTGATTCTGATAAGGGGCGTGGTGGCTCAGCGGGTAACTGTAAGGTGCTCCATCCGATGCCTGAAATCTCTCTCCTCTAGAGTAAACCACAGACGTGCGGTTTCTTAGAAGCAGAAGGATTTATTACAGTACATGAAGGTTAACACGAACAAAGACTTGAATGAATGAGCAAAGAAGCAAAGAAGTCCTTTGATGTTGACACGTGTAGCTCGTGGCTCCAGGGTGCTCAGACATCCGTTTGCATAGATGTGTACTGGCGCTGGCCTCTTTAGGTGTGAATCGTCTATTTCAAAGGCAGGCGCCTCTTCCGTGTCTGTTGCACGCCACCCTGGCTATGCATACTTATCTAACATATTGGCAGAGGTCTGCTGAGCTCTGACAGTAAGACGCCAGGCTTGTTGATCAGAGGATCGCAAGTTTGGGGTTTGAATCCCTAGTCCCGCATAATGGAGTGAGCTCCCGCACTAGCCCCAGCTCTTCCCAACCTAGCAATTCAAAATCATGCAAATGCAAGTAAATGAATAGGTACCACTTTGGTAGGTGTGTAACAGTGTTCAGCATGCGTCATGCTGGCCACATGACCGTGGAAGAGTCTTCAGACAACGCTGGCTCTTCGGCTAACAAATGGAGATGAGCACCAGCCCTTAGAGTTGGACACAACTGCATAAATGTGTGGGGGGAACATTTACCTTTTTATCAAAATGTATTTTAATCATTTGAAAAAGAAAATTGAGTTTTAATAAAATGCTCATTCTGATGACAGCTATTCTAGATAGCCAAGACATTTTTTTCCCCTCGCATCTGGAGAAATCTGCTGTCATGTTCTCAGTAAGAAGATGCCTTAATTTCTAATTACTCCCTTCCTTTATTAGGAGTCCTTTGTGGGTAATTTTTGTGAACATGACCATTTGTTCCTGATTCTTTCAATGTTCATGCCTCCTTAGTTATCATTTCAATTAAGCTTCCATGTTTTGTAACAGACTCAATACTTGAATATTTAAGCTATTAGTTTTTAACTCCTCAATGGCTGAAATGTGAAGGGACTATCAAATGATAGAAATTGACGTTCTTTAATAAGTCTTTCAGGCAAATACTCATACATGAACCCCTTTGCAAAAAGCTCTGAGTGCAAAAGAGCCAAGAAATTTTAAAACCCCAAAGGATAGCAAGCTGGTTCAAATTGGGATGCTTGGATGAAACACCAGGCTCTTCGATTCGATTGTTAAGAGTGTAAATGGAGTGGGTGCCTCTTTCAGCTTTGACTGCTGCTGCAGGGGTATTCCTTTTGGTCCCCAGAATAAGTCTTAAAAAGCATGCTTGATTTTGTTTGTGGGGGGGATGTTGATAGGCCCAACTGTTCTGCCACATATGTTAGCACTGGTGCAATGTTTCTCTTGTGGACCTTTAAAATAGAGAGCAGAATGCTTGTGTGGTTGTAACTGAGTAATTTAGTTAATTTAATTTGCTCAAAGATATGTCTTTTGTGTAGAGTTGGACTTTGATGATGGATGCTTCAGTTCAACAAACAGCTCCTGCCTGATGCTCTGATTCTGATAAGGGGCGTGGTGGCTCAGCGGGTAAGATGCCAGGCTTGTTGATCAGAGGATCGCAAGTTCGGAGGTTCAAATCCCTAGTCCCGCATGACGGAGTGAGCTCCTGCACTAGCCCCAGCTCTTGCCAACCTAGCAATTCGAAAGCATGCAAATGCAAGTAAATGAATAGGTACCACTTCGGTGGGTAGGTAACAGTGTTCTGCATGGATAATGCCGGCCACATGACCGTGGAAGTGTCTTCAGACAACGCTGGCCCTTTGGCTAACAAACGGAGAAGAGCACCGGCCCCTAGAGTCGGACACAACTGCACAAATATGCGGGGGGAACCTTTACCTTTTTTATGTCTTTTGTGTAAAGTTGGACTTTGGATGATGGATGCTTCAGTTCTGATTCGTTGATACTATGAATCAAGCAGTGAAGGCAGCAAAGTAGGGACCTGCCCCAAAGCACGTGCCTTCAAAGAGCTGTATAATATTTTAATCCGCTCACAGAATTGACGCCCCCCCCCCCAAATTCTGGAGTAGTTAGATTATCTGGATGTTTCTGGAAGATTGTTGAATAGTGTCAGGATTTATCCAATATTGACACATATAACTGGTCAATGAATTTGACCAACTCATAACATATCTGCCTAGTATATAGATACTAATAATATAGCATTCACTCTTCTAGGTTGAATGCTACCTGTTCAGGAGCATAAAAACAATGAAGGGAGATGAAGTGGCCACTTTGGAATCCACAGGAAAAAAGGGGTTGGGATGCTGTTTTATTTTACTTTATTTTGTTTATTTTACTTTATTTTACTCTTTTTTACTTTATTTTATTTATTTTATTTTATTTTATTATTTTATTTTATTTTATTTTATTTTATTTTATTATTTTATTTTATATTTTATTTTATTTTATTTTATTTTATTTTATTTTATTTAATTTAATTTATTCTATTTTATTTTACTTTACTTTATTTTACTCTTTTTTACTTTATTTTATTTTATTTTATTTTATTTTATTTTATTTTATTTTATTATTTTATTTATTTTATTTTATTTTATTTTATTTTATTTTATTATTTATTTTATTTTATTTTATTTTATTTTATTTTATTTATTTTATTTTATTTTATTTTATTTTATTTTATTTTATTTTATTTTATTTTATTTATTTTATTTTATTTTATTTTATTTTATTTTATTTTATGTATTTATTTTATTTTATTTATTTCATTTCATTTTATTTCATTTTATTTTATTTATTTTATTATTTTATTTTATTTTATTTTATTTTATTTTATTTTATTTTATTATTTTATTTTTTTATTTTTTTATTTTATTTTATTTATTTTATTTTATTTTTTTATTTTATTTTATTTTATTTTATTTTATTTTATTTTATTTTATTTTATTTTATTATTTTATTATTTTATTATTTTATTATTTTATTATTTTATTATTTTATTTTATTTTATTACTTTACTTTACTTTACTTTACTTTACTTTACTTTACTTTACTTTACTTTACTTTACTTTACTTTATGTATTTATTACATTTATTACGGCCACCGAGCTCCAACAGTATAATGCTGGGAAGTGTACAGAACTTAGTAAAACACACACAAACAGATAAACACACACAGACACACTTACACACATCCCTCATAACAAAACTGCACTTACAACAAAAGGAAAAGAAATCAATTAAATGGCTATCAGAATCTAAAATCTGTTGAAAACTCTCATTCTGACCCAAGATTCTGAGAAAAAGGCTAGGCCTTAAATACCTTTCTAAAGGCCTGCAGTGTCAGGGCCAAGTCTATCTTGGAGGTTATTCCAAAGGTTAGGTGCTGCCAATGAGAAAGCTCACAAGATGACATTCTTCCAGCAGATATTAAACCAGTCCGTTGTTCCGTGCTCTGTTCTTACCGTTGCTACTTGGTCGTTATACAGATTCCTCAGGAGGCAGACAAGATGACTTGGTATCCCCATACCACCAAGAACTTGCCACAATTTGTTATGATCCACACAGTCAAAGGCTTTAGAATAGTCAATAAAACAGAAATAGATGTTTTTCTGAAATTCCCTGGCTTTCTCCATTATCCAGCGGATATTGGCAATTTGGTCTCTAGTTCCTCTGCCTTTTCTGAAACCAGCTTGTACATCTGGAAATTCTTGCTCCATGAATTGCTGGAGTCTACCTGGAGATCTTGAGCATTACCTTACTGGCATGTGAAATAAGTGCCACTGTTCGATAGTTTGAACATTCTTGAGTGCTTCCCTTTTTTGGTATGGGGATATAAGTTGATTTTTTCCAATCTGATGGCCATTCTTGTGTTTTCCAAATTTGCTGGCATATGGCATGCATCACCTGGACAGCATCATCTTGCAAGATTTTAAACAGTTCAGCTGGGATACCATCGTCTCCTGCTGCCTTGTTATTAGCAATGCTTCTTAAGGCCCATTCAACCTCACTCTTCAGGATGTCTGGCTCTAACTCACTGACCACACCGTCAAAGCTATCTCCAATATTATTATCCTTCCTATACAGATCTTCCGTATATTCTTGCCACCTTTTCTTGATCTCTTCTGCTTCTGTTAGGTCCTTACCATCTTTGTTTTTGATCATACCCATTTTTGCCTGGAATTTACCTCCGATGTTTCTAATTTTCTGGAAGAGGTCTCTTGTCCTTCCTATTCTATTGTCTTCTTCCACTTCCGCACATTGCTTGTTTAAAAATAATTCCTTATCTCTTCTGGCTAACCTCTGGAATTTTGCATTGAATTGGGCATATCTCCCCCTATCACTGTTTCCTTTTGCTTTCCTTCTTTCTTGGGCTACTTCCAGTGTTTCAGCAGACAGCCATCTTGCCTTCTTGGTTTTCTTTTTCTTTGGGACGTTTTTTGTTGCCGCCTCCTGAACAATGTTGCGAACTTCTGTCCATAGTTCTTCTGGGACCCTATCTACTAAATCTAGTCCCTTAAATCTATTCTTCACCTCCACTGCATATTCCTTAGGAATATTAGTGAGCTCATATCTAACTGATCTGTGGGTCTTCCCTATTCTCTTTAGTCTGATTCTAAATTTTGCAATAAGAAGTTCGTGATCTGAACTACAGTCAGCTCCAGGTCTTGTTTTTACCGACTGTATAGATGTCCGCCACCTTTGGCTGCAAAGGATGTAGTCAATCTGATTTCGGTGTCGACCATCTGGTGAAGTCCATGTATAAAGTCGTCTTTTAGGTTGTTGGAAGAGAGTGTTTGTTATGCACAGTGAGTTGTCTTGGCAAAATTCTATCAGCCTATGTCCTGCTTCATTTTGTTCTCCCAGACCATGCTTGCCTGTAATTCCAGGTGTCGTCTGACTACCCACCTTAGCATTCCAGTCTCCTGTAATGAAAATAACATCTCTTTTTGGTGTATTATCTAGTAGGTGCTGCAGATCCTCATAGAACTGATCTACTTCTGCTTCTTCAGCATCTGTGGTTGGCGCGTATATTTGGATCACTGTGATGTTAAATGGCTTACCCTGAATTCGAATTGAGATCATTCTATCGTTTTTTGGATTGTATCCAAGCACTGCTTTAGCCACTTTATTATTAATTATGAAGGCTACTCCATTTCTTCTGTGGTCCTCTTGTCCACAGTAGTAGATCTGGTGGTCATCTGATGTGAAGTGGCCCATCCCAGTCCATTTCAGTTCACTGACACCTAAAATGTCTATATTTAATCTTGACATCTCACCAATAACCACATCCAATTTGCCCTGGCTCATAGATCTTACATTCCAGGTTCCTATGGTGTGTTGATCTTTAGAACATCGGATTCGTCGTTCACCACCAGCACCGTCGGCCGCTAGCCGTCCTTTCGGCTTTGAGCTAGCTGCGTCATCACATCTGGGGCTAGTTGAACGTATCCTCTGTTCCTCCCCAGTAGCATTTTGACCATCTTCCGACCTGGGAGTCCCATCTTCCGATGGTATACCGACATATCTCTGGTTGTAGTGATCCATTTAGTTTTCACGGCAAGAATACTGGGGTGGGTTGCCATTACCTTCCCCAGGGATCGTATTTAGTCTGACCTCTCTGCCACGACCTTCCCGTCTTGGGTGTCCCTTCACGGTTTAGCTCATGGTTTCATTGAGGTGCTCAAGCTCCAGCACCACGACAAGGTAACGATCTCCTTTGCTGGAGATCTTGCAAGGTAGACTCCAGCAATTCATGGAGCAAGAATTTCCAGATGTACAAGCTGGTTTCAGAAAAGGCAGAGGAACTAGAGACCAAATTGCCAATATCCGCTGGATAATGGAGAAAGCCAGGGAATTTCAGAAAAACATCTATTTCTGTTTTATTGACTATTCTAAAGCCTTTGACTGTGTGGATCATAACAAATTGTGGCAAGTTCTTGGTGGTATGGGGATACCAAGTCATCTTGTCTGCCTCCTGAGGAATCTGTATAACGACCAAGTAGCAACGGTAAGAACAGAGCACGGAACAACGGACTGGTTTAAGATTGGGAAAGGAGTACGGCAGGGTTGTATACTCTCACCCTACCTATTCAACCTGTACGCATAGTCATATGTGAATTCAGTCTAACGGTTTATGGGAGAAGATTTGGTCCACTTCAGCTTATTTTGTCATAGGGGGTGGGGCCAAGATGGCGATGAGGCAGCATTTGCTGGAAAGAGCTCCTCTAAAGTTTACTTTTTAGTAGTTTATTTTTATACTTTATTTTAAAATTTTTATATATTTAACTATTTTTAACTATTTTTAACCACTTTTATCATCATTTTATGACAGACAGGCAACTTTTTAGCTTTAATTTATCAACATTTTAAATTAGCTCTCAGGAATGGGGAAAAGGAAAAAGAGGCAGCGTGCGCACTCCGCAGCACAGAAGCCACTGAAGCAGCAGAAAATGGATAATTATACAACAAGTAAAGAGACTGCTGTAGTAAGTAACTTAACCTTGGACTCCTTATCAGGTAGAGCTAACTTACAGAGCTCAGTGGAATGGGATAGTCAACAGCTCTTAGAACTTTCCTCCTGCCTTACAGAAAATGTCTCCCCCTCCCAGACTACAGCAGCTTGCTCGGCAGCTGCTATGCTTATGCAGGAGGGAGTTGTTATGGACTTAAAAAGGGAGAATGCAAGAGACTTTATATCTAGACAGTGCTTGCTTACCGCACAGACAGTGGTTTCAATCTTCGAACTTCTAACATCAATTAAGGATCAGGTTGACTCCCTGAAGGAGTCCGTTGTAAAATTCATTAAGAACTATCCAAATAAAACAGAACGAAACAGGAAGATATCTACTACTACTCCCACCAACAGTCATCAAGGGGTTAATACAGAAAATAAAGCTGGCTCTACTCCCAAAACCGAAAGGAGAGGAAAGAATAGCTCTAAAGAAAATAGCTCTCAACCAGGAAAAAGGCAGAGAGGAGATCCATGTAGTTATTACTTACAAACCAAACAGATTACCTTGCAGATTTATGATAATAAAATGAATAGAGGGAGATGGGGTGATAGGAGAGCTGTTATGCTCTCGTTGAGTCTGCTGCTACGATGCGAACGCTCTCTGATAGACTTAGTGCATGCTGAATGGCTGCCATCCAGAAGAGACTATATCCGAGTTTTGTTAATATTTAAGCAGCCTATAGTTCCCAGCATGCTTTTTAAAATGAAGCCTTTCCTGAGTACTTTTTCAATATTTCCAATACGTGTTTTTAGCTCAGAGAAAGTGAGTCCTCTCCTTGATCAGTCTTTGAAAGGGGGTAATATTGCTTTAAGTTCTGATGGCAGTAGCAAACATACAGATAATCATGAAGTTGCTACAACAGCAATGACCCTGAGTGAGGAAATGCCAGAAGAAACGCTGATTGACTTATTTGGGGAGTTACCACAATCAGAGCAATCAGATGTTATACAAAGACTGGATGAATTAAGAGAGACATTGAAAACAACACAATCTATGGCAAAGCCATTAATAAATATGGCATTACTAAGTACTCAGGCCTGTGAAAATATATCTGTTCAACAAAATACTACTACTTCAACAGAAAAGAAATGTCTAGAAACACAGGCTGATTGTGAGGAAATGGCATTGCTCAATCCAGTCCCAGATAATTTGCAGAAAGTTAAAGTATCTTGTGTGTTAAAATCGGATGCTGGTGGTGGAATAGAACTGAGTCCTAAGGATTCTATTTCCAACCAAATGTTGTCTCAAATGAGTCCCGCATACGCTAGATCTACAGCATTTGAAGGAGAAGTTCAAAATGGGTTATGGAAAGAACTAAAGGCTGGAACATCCTTACCTGTTAGTGAGGACTTTGTTTGTTTGGATGCTGATTCTACTTTGACTCTTCAACCTGTTAAAGTATTTCATCATAATTGTCTTGCTCCCCAATCTCTGTTGGCGCTTCCCCATCAACAAGACAATGACGAAGGCAGACAACTTGTAAATCAATGTGTCTTCTTCGATACAGAAGGCATTCTAGACAACATCACCCCTGCCGATTGACTAAAAGCCTCATGTACTCTAACCCAAAATTTCAAGTCTCCAATGGGGCCGCCTGCCAACATCAATTGCAAGGTTTTTCTCCACCTACTGACTTGGAACATTGCCGGTTGGAAAAATCGAGTATCTGATGGAGACTTGTTGGAATTTCTCTCTGGCTTTGATTTTATAGCTCTTCAAGAAACTTGGCTGTCCAAAGAGGAAGAAAGGATCCACATTCCAGGATTTAATTCCTGGTCAGTCCCGGCAGTGAAACACAAGACTAAAGGAAGGGCATCGGGAGGATTGTCGATACTTGCCAAGGCTGAGTTGGGTTGGCAAGGCCAGGAACTGGTGTTTGGTTTTGATTCTCCTTTCTATTTGGTGGTTAAATTTTCGTATGAAGCAGTTGTAGTAGTACTAGTGAACATTTATCTGCCACCATATTCATCTCCATACTTTTCTCCCAACATTTGGGTAAATTTAGAAAATTTACTGTTGAAGATAAACCTTAATTACCCCAATGCTATTGTAATTTTAGCGGGAGATTTTAATGCCAGAGTGGGGGCTTCTTTATTTGATTTTGTACGACTGGGTGTTATTCCTGAGGACTACCTTATTAACAACCCACCCTGGCATTCTAGAGATTCCAAAAGGAACATGGCGGGTTCTCAGTTGGTCTCACTAATTTATAAATGTAACCTTCATATTTTAGGAGGCAAAGAATCTGATTTTATATATCCGTTTACATTTCATACAGGAAACTCTAGTAGTGTCCTAGATTATATTTGTGTTTCTCGAAATAAGTCTGGGTTATTTTCAGATATTCAAGCCCATGTGAGAGAAGACAGCGATCATCAGCCGATTACAGTTTATTTTGCAGCCAGATCAGATATTAGATCATTTATGACTTATGATAAGAGGTTACTAGCCAATATTGAAATTAGGCAAAACAGAAGACTTAGGTGGCACAAGGTAGATACAAAGGCAATAACAACCTATCTAAACTCAGAGCAGGTTCAGTCTTGGAGAAATTCTATTTCAACTCCTTTTCAATGCCCAGACAAGATCTTGACACAATATGCTCTTTTGTCTAGCTCGTTGAGGAAATTTTTGATAGATAAAGTTCCTGCTAGAAATCATTCTCAAAACAGTATGAACTGGTTTGATTCTGATTGTCTACATACTAGGAAACATTTAAGGGCAGCAATGCGTATGGCCCAGAGTTATCCTAGTATAAAAAATCAATCCAAAATGCTACAAATCAGGCGGGAATATAAGAAACTTATTGTGTCCAAAAAAGCTCTTTATACAGCTAAAATATGGGCAGACTTGGAATTATCAGCAAAAGGAACTAATTCAATATTTTTTTGGAATTCCGTCTCGGGTTTATTGAAGGAACGCAATTTTCAACTTGACATTCCTATACCTGCCTCAGTCTGGGAGGATTTCTATACAAGTTTATTTACTGAGTCAAACCAAAGACCCTTGCAGGAAAGTATAATTGATCCTACTTATTTTGAAAACCTCCCTCTTTGGCCCTCAGTGTCAGTGGCAGAAGTCAAATCTATCATCCATTCCTTGAAACCCAACAAGGCTCCAGGAGAGGACTTTTTACCACCAGAACTTTTTAAAACCCATACTGACTGGTGGGCCCCATTACTTGCAGGTTTGTTTTCTTATATAAACAACACAGGATTCATTCCAGTAGGATGGGAAGTAGCAATTGTTGTCCCTATATTTAAAAAAGGAAATAGGACTGAGCCACAAAATTATAGACCAATCAGTCTTATAGGAATTGCTGCAAAAATGTATGCCAAACACCTCTTGGGCAAAATAGAGGACTGGGTAATTAGGACAAACCTCCTTGTAGAGGAACAAACTGGTTTTAGACCAGATCGCTCCACAATAGATAATTGTTTCACATTACATCATCTTATTTCAAAACAATTGGCAAATGGTAAAAAAGTGTTCGCTGCTTTTATAGATTTTACCGCAGCTTTTGATTCCATAGATAGAAACATTTTATGGAAGAAATTAATTAATTTAAATATGGAGCCCAGACTTTTATTCCTGGTAAAGGCCCTCTATTCAAATACTTATTTAAAAGTAAGAACTGGTGTAAATGGCTCTTTAACCAAAAGTATTCCTACTCATAGAGGTGTCCGGCAGGGTTGTATCTTAGCTCCAATGCTCTTCAATCTTTATATTAATGATATTCCAGGGTTTATGCGTACCGTAGATACTCACATGTTAAAAATTCATGGCATATTTGTGAATGTCCTATTATATGCAGATGATATGATTTTGATGGCACATTCACAAGTTGGCCTGAGAAGACTCCTGAAAAAGTTGAATGTCTATTGTGTTCATAACTCTTTAACTATAAATAAGTCTAAATCTAAAGTGATGGTTTTTGGTAAAAGAAAAAGGATGAAATATAAATGGCAAATAAATGGGGAGCCTATAGAACAAGTGAATTCTTTCACTTACCTAGGAGTGGTTTTTACTGATACTGGAGCCTGGGACAATCATTTCAGAAGGACCGCAGGGAGGGCTGAGGTCTGTGCCAAAAGGCTATCTAAACTGTATAATTATAAATATCCCGGCACTTTGACCCCTATTCTGAAAGTATTTAGAGCAAAAATTGTCCCAATGTTGACTTATGGTGCGGAAGTGTGGGGTCTTACAAATTCTGCTGCACTTGAATATGTTCAAACCCGCTTTTTAAGAAGTATACTGGGAGTTGATAAAAATACGTCAGCACCCGCAATTAGAGCAGAAACAGGTATCCACTCTATACATAGCCAGACAGTATCAAAGGTCTTTTCTTACTGGCAGAAGGTCCATTCAATGGACCATGATAGGCTTCCCAAATTATGCCTACTTGAACAAATGAGTTTGGATTTTACCACATCCTGGTTAAAACATCTCACTAAAGTTATTACACAATATGGATTTTCCATTCAACAGGTACTCATAACTGCACCGCAGGCAAAAGATATTTTTAAACAGCGAGCCCTGGATATCAGTGCCCAATTGGACATGGAGACATTGGCAAAAAATGGTTCATTAAAATGGTTAGCTAAGAATAAAACTATTTTTAAATTTGAAAAATACCTGTCGATGAGTCTAACACAAAATCTGAGAAGGGCCTATTCCAGGGCTAGGTTTGAATTGTTGGACTCTATGGTTAAATATGGACGTTTTCATCATTTGCCATATGATGAGAGGACTTGTGTATGTGGGGACCCAGCCATAGAAGATATTGCCCATGTTTTGTTCGACTGCAAATTATATGATTCACTTAGGATTAAATTCCTGTCTCCTTTGTTAGAAAGAACAGCACACTGGGATTCTAATCACAGATTATCTTATTTTCTTTCGGGCTCAAATACTTTTATTGTGAATAGGACTGCCAAGTTTGTAGACAAGGCAGTTCACCAGAGAGCCCATTATATGGAAAAGATTGGAGTGCCATGTAGGGGTGATGAACTCATTTGAATTCTGATTAGATATACATGTATTGTATTTATTATTATTTCAGGTTATTCAATTATCTTATTTCCTATTTTGGTGTATTTTTATCAATTTTATCAGTTAAATTGAATTGTATTGTATTCTTGTTATCTTATTTTATCTTTGATATGGTCGTAAGACTAATCAATAAAGTTGTTGCTTGGTCCTGTACGCAGAACACATCATGCGACATGCTGAGCTTGAGGAATCCAAGGCTGGAGTTAAAATCGCTGGAAGAAACATTAACAATCTCAGATATGCAGATGATACCACTTTGATGGCTGAAAGCGAGGAGGAGTTGAGGAGCCTTATGACGAAGGTAAAAGAAGAAAGTGCAAAAGCTGGGTTGCAGTTAAACCTCAAAAAAACCAAGATTATGGCAACGAGCTTGATTGATGACTGGCAAATAGAGGGAGAAAAAGTGGAGGCAGTGACAGACTTTGTATTTCTAGGCGCAAAGATTACTGCAGACGCTGACTGCAACCAGGAAATCAGAAGACGTCTACTTCTTGGGAGGAGAGCAATGGCAAATCTTGATAAAATAGTTAAGAGCAGAGACATCACACTGACAACAAAGGTCCGCATAGTTAAAGCAATGGTATTCCCTGTAGTAACCTATGGCTGTGAGAGCTGGACCATAAGGAAGGCTGAGCGAAGGAAGATAGATGCTTTTGAACTGTGGTGTTGGAGGAAAATTCTGAGAGTGCCTTGGACTGCAAGAAGATCAAACCAGTCCATACTCCAGGAAATAAAGCCAGACTGCTCACTTGAGGGAATGATATTAAAGGCAAAACTGAAGTACTTTGGCCACATAATGAGAAGACAGGATACCCTGGAGAAGAAGCTGATGCTAGGGAAAGTGGAAGGCAAAAGGAAGAGGGGCCGACCAAGGGCAAGATGGATGGATGGTATTCTGGAGGTGACGGACTCAACCATTGGGGAGCTGGGAATGGTGACGGCCGACAGAAAGCTCTGACGTGGACTGGTCCATGAAGTCACGAAGAGTCGGAAACGACTGAACGAATAAACAACAACAACCTTGCAAGATCTTCAGCATTACCTTACTGGCATGTGAAATAAGTGCCACTGTTCGATAGTTTGAACATTCTTTGGTGCATCCCTTTTTTGGTATTGGGATATAAGTTGATTATTTTCCAATCTGATAGCCATTCTTGTGTTTTCCAAATTTGCTGGCATATGGCATGTATCACCTTGTCAGCATAATCTTGCAAGATTTTAAACAGTTCAGCTGGGATACCGTCGTCTCCTGCTGCCTTGTTATTAGCAATATTTCTTAAGGCCCATTCAACCTCACACTTTAGGATGTCTGGCTCTAACTCACTGACCACACTGTAAAATCTATCCCCGATATTATTATCCTTCCTATACAGATCTTCCATATATTCTTGGCACCTTTTCTTGATTTCTTCTGCTTCTGTTAGATCCTTGCCATCTTTGTTTTTGATCATACCCATTTTTGCCTGGAATTTACCTCCAATGTTTCTAATTTTCTGGAAGAGGACTCTTGCCCTTCCTGTTCTATTATCTTCTTCCACTTCCACGCATTGCTTATTTAAAAGTAATTTGTTATCTCTTCTGGCTAACCTCTGGAATTTTGCATTTAATTGGGCATTTTTTGTTGCCACCTCCTGAACAATGTTGCAAATTTCTGTCCATAGTTCTTCCGGGACCCTATCTACTAAATCTAGTCCCTTAAATCTATTCTTCACCCCCACTGCATATTCATTAGGAATACTAGTGTGCTCATATCTAACTGATCTGTGGGTCTTCCCTATTCTCTTTAGTCTGATTCTAAATTGTGCAATAAGAAGTTCATGATCTGAACTACAGTCAGCTCCAGGTCTTGTTTTTACTGACTGTATAGATGTCCTCCACCTTTGGCTAATCTTAATCTTAATCTTAATTTTTTAATTTTTAATTTTAATTTTTAATTTTAGCTAATCTGCTAAAAATGCAAATAAATAAAATGAGACAATATCACTTATAATGAGACTATATTCTAATAAAAGGTATACTGTTAATCTGTCAAAAAGGTATAATATCTTCCATCATATAGCATCACTATTGCCAGTTTCATTTGAACAGTGGATACTTAGTTGACAGTTACTTTCTTAACAATTGCTTATTTATTTATTGACATAATTTCTATACTCACACAATCTCACCAATCTCCTTGGTGTTCAAGGGTTTTTAAAATGGAATCTTACGATCGCCTATGCAAAATAAAAATTATAAAATATCTATAATAAAAGGATGCCATCCTCACTCCAACAGTGCAAAGCGACAAAGGCATCAAATGTCTTTCTCCTGAAACAGGATCCCACTTCTTCGGCTGATAGCACCCAGAACAGTACCTTTCTTGAGGATCCAACTGGATGGTAGTTTCCTTTGGGGTCAGGTACGCCTGAAGATTATTGTTATTGCCTTTTTCTCCTTAGGTGCTTCCTGTTGTTCAGCTCAGGCTTCAGTAAAAGAATATAAATTGATGCAGACCAATAAGGCAGTACTGGAGGCCAAGATGGAAAAGATCTCCATGACCACCAGGTATTTACTCTTTGTACTTAAATAAGTTGGAATAAAGGACACCCAGACACTTCAGAAGACTAACATTCTGAAGGTGATAAACTTGGCTTCATTGAAACTTCCAGGCAGGTTCCTGGCCAGGAAGGCCACCATGAAGCTGATGGAAGGAAGACCAGAAAGACGAGAACAATGTAAAACATGGTGACCGATCCTTCATTACACTCCAGGATAATTTCTTCCATCAGGGAGTGCATGCCAACATCTGGAAAGGGTGGAGCGGTTACCAACCACACACTATAAATCAAGTCTTGAGTAAAGGAACAGTAAAGGAAAATGGAGCTTGCCAGGTGCTTCCCAGATCATGTTCTCATCCCAACTCCTGGCGTGGTGGCCATGAAAGCGAGGACCACAATCAAACAGCAGCATCAGGCAGGAGGCATGAAGCATGACATGACGGCTATAGGGGAGTTCTGCAGGCACAGGCCTGAATAAGAAGCCGCTGAATAACAAGCCAAAGCTCAGGAGTAGAGAGGAAAACTGAAAGATAGATGGCCAAATAGATGGATAGATGATTCAGGAGAGGAGAATTGGGAAGCCCAACCAGGAACACACAAGCATAGAAGATGAAGAATAAGAAAAGACTTTTGACAGAACAGAAATAGAAAGCAGAAATTTAAAAAAGATAAAAGACAGGTTGAGAGAGAGAGATGTTTATTTCTTTCCGTCAGACTGTCATGAAGTAAAAATTCTTTTTAGGCAGTCAAACCTTCCTCTTTTCTAGCGACAGCATCGAACATCTTGTTCTTTGAAGTTTCTGAGTGTTGTGCTGTTTTAACAGGGGGAGGGTGGAGGGATTTAGATCTGCTCCAGAGGACTTGGATTTTTTGGTTTTTTGTAGTTTTATCTTTGTCTTAAATCTAATAAATGTCTTATTAAAAAGAAGAATTCTTTGGACAGGTATCTACCTAAGCTAAATTCCCATACTCTGCCAAATGATATATGTAAATTATTATCTACTCTGCTAATCTTTTAATTAAATGCAAATAAATAAAATGAGACAATGTCAGTTATAATGAGACTACACTCTAATAAAAGGTATAATGTTGGTCTGAAATAGAGGTATAACTTCCTGCATCATGCACCATCAAAATGACCAGTTTCATTTGAACATTGGATAGTTAGTGAATTGACAGTTACTTTCTTAATATTTATTTGTTTATTATTTATGAATTTATTTCCACGTAATTTCCATACTGACTCAATCTCACCACACTGCTTGGTGAGAAAGGGCCTTAAAAACAGAATGTTACAATCAACTTTAACATAAGAAAAATAATGAAAAAGCTATAATAAAAGGATGCCATCCCCACAATGCAAAGGCACAAAGGTCTTTCTGCTGAAACATGATCCCTCTTCTCATGCTGATAGTACCCAGCGTGGTTCCTCTGTTGAGGATTTAACAGGATGTTAGAATCCTTTTGCAGTAAGATACTAACAAAGATCATTTTTAACATTATTTTCTCCTTAGGTGCTTCCTGCTGTTTAGCTCAGGCTTCAGTACAAGAATATAAATTTTTTGGGAAAAGATGCAAACCAATAAGCCAGCACTGGAGGCCAAGATGGAAAAGATCTCCACGGCCACGAGGTATTTGCCCTTTGTGCTTAAATAAGTTGGAACAAAGGACACCCAGACACTGCAGAAGACCAGCATGCTGAAGGTGATAAACTTGGCTTCATTGAAACTTCCAGGCAGGTTCCTGGCCAGGAAGGCCACCATGAAGCTGATGGAAGGAAGACCAGAAAGACGAGAACAATGTAAAACATGGTGACCGATCCTTCATTACACTCCAGGATAATTTCTTCCATCAGGGAGTGCATGCCAACATCTGGAAAGGGTGGAGCGGTTACCAACCACACACTATAAATCAAGTCGTGAGTAAAGGAACAGTAAAGGAAAATGGAGCTTGCCAGGTGCTTCCCAGATCATGTTCTCATCCCAACTCCTGGCGTGGTGGCCATGAAAGCGAGGACCACAATCAAACAGCAGCATCAGGCAGGAGGCATGAAGCATGACATGACGGCTATAGGGGAGTTCTGCAGGCACAGGCCTCAAAAAGAAGCGGCTGAATAACAAGCCAAAGCTCAGGGGTCAAAGTAAAGAGGAAAACTGAAAGATAGATGGCCCTGTTGAGGAGAGGCAACCAGAAAGGATACAGCAGCTTAGAAAATTGGAGAGGGAGATGTGTTTATTTACTCCCCTCAGACTGTAATGAGGGAAGCCTGGAGCCGATTCCCTCAGATGGAGCCAAGATTCAGAAGAGGAGAAGAATTAAGAAGCCCAAATGGGAAACACACAAGCATAGAAGATGAAGAAAAAGAAAAGACTTTGACAGAACAGAAAAAGAAAGCAGAAATTTTAAAAAGATAAAAGACAGGTTGAGAGAGAGAGATGTTTATTTCCTCCCCTCAGACTGTCACGAAGTAAAAATTCTTTTTAGGCAGGTAACAACTTCCTCTTCTCTATCAACAGCATCCAACTTTTTATTCTTTGAAGTTTCTGAGTGTTGTGCTGTTTTAACAGGGGGCAGGGTGGAGGGGTTTAGATCTGCTCCAGGGGACTTGGATTTTTAGTATTTTTTTTTTTAGTTTTTATCTCTGTCTTAAATCTAATAAATTTCTTATTTAAAAAAAAAGAATTCTTGGGACAGGTATCTACCTAAGCTAAACTCCCATACTTTGCCAGATGATATAGGTAAATAACAATCTACTCTGCTAATCTTTTAATTAAATGCAAATAAATAAAATGAGACAATGTCAGTTATAATGAGACTACACTCTAATAAAAGGTATAATGTTGATCTGAAATAGAGGTATAACTTCTTGCATCATGCACCATCACAATGGCCAGTTTCATTTGAACAGTGGATAGTTAGTTAATTGACAGTTACTTTCTTAATATTTATTTGTTTATTTATTTATGAATTTATTTCTATATAATTTCCATATTGACTCAATCTCACCACACTGCTTGGTGAGAAAGGGCCTTAAAAACAGAATGTTACAATCAACTTTAACATAAGAAAAATAATGAGACTGCTATAATAAAAGGATGCCATGCCCACAATGCAAAGGCACAAAGGTCTTTCTGCTGAAACATGATCCCTCTTCTCATGCTGATAGTACCCAGCGTGGTTCCTCTGTTGTGGATTTAACAAGATGTTAGAATCCTTTTGCAGTAAGATACTAACAAAGGTCATTTTTCATGTTATTTTCTCCTTAGGTGCTTCCTGCTGTTCAGCTCAGGCTTCAGTAAAAGAATATAAATTTTGGGGGAAAAGATGCAGACCAATAAGCCAGCACTGGAGGCCAAGATGGAAAAGATCTCCACGGCCACCATGTATTTGCCCTTTGTGCTTAAATAAGTTGGAACAAAGGACACCCAGACACTGCAGAAGACCAACATGCTGAAGGTGATAAACTTGGCTTCATTGAAACTGTCAGGCAGGTTCCTGGCCAGGAAGGCCACCGTGAAGCTGATGGTAGCCAGAAAACCCAAGAATCCCAGGACACCGTAAAACATGGTGACTGATCCTTCATTACACTTCAGGATAATTTCTTCCATCAGGGAATGCATGTCAACATCTGGAAATGGGGGAGCAGTTATCAACCACACACTGTAAATCAAGGCTTGAGTAAAGGAACAGGAAAGGACAATGGAGCTGGCCAGGTATTTCCCAGACCATTTTCTCATCCCAACTCCTGGCGTGGTGGCCATGAAAGCGAGGACCACAATTATGGTCTTGGCCAAAACCGAAGAAACAGCTATTGAAAAGATGATGCCAAAAGTTGTTTGTCGAAGAAGACACAGAAACTTTGTGGGTTGTCCAATGAAGAGCAAAGTGCAAAGGAAAGAAAGCAAGAGGGAAATGAGGAGAACATAGCTGAGGTTGCGGTTGTTGGCTTTGACGATCGGGGTTTCCCGGTGTTTAATGAAGAGGTGAAGCACCAAAGCTGTGAGGAAAGAAAAGAAAAGGGCAGAAACAGTGAGCATGATTCCCAAAGGTTCTTCAAATGAGAGGAAGCTGATATGTTTTGGAAGGCACAAATTCTGCTCTTTGTTGGAATGCTGATCTTCTGGACACTGAAAACAGTCATCTGGGTCTGTTTTAAAAAAAAGGAAGAAGAACAAGCTGTTTAATAGACTACAGCTGTATGTATAACAAGTGTATAAGAAATTGATGAATGTAAGTGTCAGTCATGAAAACGAAATGAGACAATAAAGAGCAATAGCACAGATCATAGGATCACATTTAGAGGAACTTGAATATATTATTATCTTTGTGTTGTCACCAAATATTGCGGTTCCTTCTCCTTTTCATTTAAGTACCAAAAATACCTTTCTTCATTGTTTTGTTTCTTTGTCTCATTATAGAAAGATACAATCAATCCAGATTATAGAAAGATACAATCAATCCAGATTCTACATTTCATTAAACGTTATGCAATATTTTTATTTGTGTACTGTGATGTTGCTTCGTTTTAACTGCCAAGGTATGCATAAAATATAGGTGCCCATAGTCAAGAAATGATGACAAATGCATAAATCAAACTCCAACCTTATATATTTTTGTCCAAATGTCTGATGCAAATATCTAAATTGCCATTTTATGTCATGAGATCATTGTGAACTTTTTCTGTTTTGCCCTCTCCCACAGACACTTAGAGCAGAGCTTTCCAAACTGTGTGTGGCGACACAAAAGTGTCGCCACACACAGCGCGGTGTGTCGCCACACCACCCGGAAGCGGCGGCGCGCGCGTGCACGGCGGCAGCGGCAGCGGCGCGGGATCAGTGCTTCTGTGTTTTAGCAAAGGCTGCCGCCGCCACCGTGCACGTGCGTGTTGCCACATGCCCTCGCGCTGCTGCCGTGAGCGTCGGTGCACGCCCCCCCGCACTGCTGACGTGCGCGCACCGCCGCCACACTGCCGCCACCACCGCTTTGTCGCCAGCGGCAGCACTTTGGAAAGCCTTGACTTAGAGGCTCTTTCTAAACAATATGAGAAATGTGAATATGGCAAATCTGAAACGAGGGTAAAACCCCTAAGTCCTTTCCAAACCGCTTGGTGTCCCAAACACTGAATCTTAAATCACCACTTTCTAATGAATCCTCATGATATTGGGAATGATATGAAGCTTGCAGGTTTTGCATGAATGCATTTTTACACAGCAGTTCTTACACTTTAGGTGAGAAATCTTCCCCTCTGGGCATCGGTGGCAATTGTAGCAGCAAAACGGTTTTCCCTCAATCTTTGTCCTACTGT
The DNA here is from genome assembly GCA_023362775.1 of Charina bottae. Lineage (NCBI taxonomy): Eukaryota > Metazoa > Chordata > Lepidosauria > Squamata > Charinaidae > Charina > Charina bottae. The sequence continues at coordinate 11,772,556 of JALMGJ010000011.1, forward strand.
ATCCAGAATTGCAATGGGCATTGCACAGAGAAAGAGGGCGTGCCTGTCCAGAAACATGAGAGGAGAACCTTTTAGCTTTCCTAAAAATGATATTGTAAGTATCGACCTCCAGGTTATACACGTGGATCTTTTACAAAAAGATTAATTGATGGTGTCCTTGAAAAGAGCTCTGTAAAGATAGAAATTCAAAGGCCTGATGAGGTGATGAGCACAAGTGACTCTACACATCACATTTCTCAAAAAAACCCTTAAGGAATCTGGAAATACCCCCCAAAAGGATTTATTTGATTTAATGAGTAGCCCAGAGATGTGACCCTTTTCCCCCTTCAGATCAGTATCTTAGCAGACTGCTGGCTGGAACAAAAAATGGACTGCCTTATTGCTGAAATTTCACTGAATTGTATAATAATCCACATAAGGTGACTTTGACAAACTTGAAGGGTAGTTGCATCTGTCCACTATTTCTGGTCATTAAATAAATAAATACCCCAAACATTTGTTGATCCCTTGCACTGCAGCAAGTTTTCACCAAAGCAGAGGAACCTGGGAAAACATCAGAATGCAGTAGGCAGATTGTGTAAATCAGTAATTAAATTAAGAACATGAAAAGGAATTTTGAAAATGATGGAATGGGAAGAAATGGGACATTTCACATCCGTAAATATGTGATGGGAAAATGATTGAAAGATCTTAGTATGAGCTCTACCTGGTTGAACACCTTGGGCCATTTGATTGCATCTTCAGAAATGCTGAATACTTTGCCAGGGTGTGAATTCTGTGGTGCCATTCTTCCGACTTTGACTCTAACGAAGGACTGATTTGGAAATGTGATCCAATTGATAATATCAAATGCTGCTATTAGTTCCCCTTTTGCACTAAAGGAAAGCATTTCACCAACACTGTTGTTAAATGAAACACTCCTCAAGTAGTGGTGAAGCTACATGAAAATGAGGGCAACAAATCATCAGCATCATCAGCATCAGCATCCTATTAAGTAAGTACAGTTACAAACAAATTAAATTTTAGCATACTTTCTGTAAAAGAAATAATCTGGTGTACACATTTATTTATTTATTTATTTATTTATTTATTTATTTATTTATTTATTAATTACATTTATATCCCGCCCATCTCCCCCACAAGGAGGGACCCAGATATTTGGAATAGGCAGTTTCAGTTCATTTTTTCCAGTTTTCCTTTTGGAGAACCTATTTCTGTTGACCTAGGGAATCTTAAATATCTTTTCAGTGATGGTTGTACTGGAATGTATGAAATTAGCTCTAGGCTGGATTGCTTGCTTTTAGAGACTAGAATGTACTAATCTGGCTACAGGGATACTAGCAACTGTAGATTATGTTTTCTTCTGCTTTCTAGGAGAACGCATGTATCCTAGTAGCAATTTGATATGAATTACTAATGACATAGAAAATCAAGATGACTCATATTGGGTTGATGATAATCTTTTCAGTCCAGTTAGGTAGCAATATATATCTCACAAGTCACAATGAAATGCAATAAGCTCAAATTCTCATTACTCTATTTAAATGTAAGAGCAGAGGCAACTCAGTGTTTTTTGAAAAAGAAAACATGTCAGTTTTCAGTAGTTTGAAGGCCTCCTTGCTAGATCATAAAGTGAAGTTTAAAAAAAAAAAGGGAAAGGAAAAGGAAAAAAATAAAAGAATTGAAGTTCATAATCATCATTATCTTAGTTTCAGTTAGCAGGAATAGCCAATCACCTTCCAAATTGATGGTTGTTGTGGGTTTTCCGGGCTGTGTGGCCGTGTTGGTTTACAGTTTTCACCTGTAGCTGTGGCTGGCATCTTCAGAGGACAGGAGCACAGCTAGAAGATTCTCTCTGTGCCCAAATGGAACGTGTTTGTTCCCGCTGGTGTTAATAGCTGCTGAGAGGGTGTGTGTCTTCTGTGGGTCATTTACAAGAGATTAAGAGAGTGTTCTTTGTGGTGATTAGGGGGTGTGGTGCTGTTGTGTGTGGGATTAGCACATCTACTGTGTGAGTTGTTTGTATATAGGGTTGTGAATTTCTCTTGTAAATGACCCACAGAAGACACACGCCCTCTCAGCAGCTATAAACACCAGCAGGAACACACCCTCCACTTCGGCACAGAGAGAATCGTCAAGCTGTGCTCCTCTCCTCTGAAGATGCAAGCCCCAGCTACTTGCGAAACGTTAGAAACCAAAACTGCCAGAACACGGCCACATAGGCCGGAAAGCCCACAACAACCATCAGAGTCCGGCCGTGAAAGCCGGACTATACCTTCCAAATTATTTCGAAGCAATCCTATGAACTGGGTGAGAAATGGCAGCCATGACTCAGCTATTGTCTGAATGTCTAAAATTCTCCAGTGATGTCAGAATTTGAACCACTGGGTACCATGCCTGTAGCTCCCAAAACTGTGTGTACATGAGTTCTACTGTATTATTGATCTCAGGAAACTACCTTCCAAGGTTGTTGTTTGACAAGCTGCTGTCTCTGCTTATCTTGTCTTGTTCCTTTTTTCACTGTAGATGAGTGCATAGCATGCAAAGCTTCTGCTGCTACATGGACAGCATTATAGATGCTGTAGCTGTGGCTGGTCATGCTCATTTCAAAGATCGACCCAGGAAGATGCTTCAGGTTCTCCTCTCCAGTGCAGATTTCTTCTGCCATTGTTTCTCCAGTAGCACTGGTGAAAGAACACTGAAATGCCTCTTTCCAGAAATCCTTGAAAAAACCATCCTCCTGTTTAGATGTGAGCTTCCTGTTCTGAAGGAATTCATGGAAACCCTGCACTTCCTCACTGTGAACTGCAAAGGAAATTGAACCATGTATGAAGTCAATGGGCCAACTTCGTTGAAAAGACATTGATGTGAAATCCATCTGGGCTACAAAAATCCACACTTTAGGTTTTATTGGGATCTCCTCAAATTCAGACATATGAAGCATTACCCTTAAAACCACCATAGTTTGAATTTCTCCATATACAACTACTACATTAGCAGTCCCCCCCATAATGATTCTCATAGTTTGTGCTCCTTCGATAACCATTTCAGAGATTTGAGTTGAAAACTTCAGTTGTGGAAATTTTTCTATAAAGTCAAAGCAAATACCTCCCCGGGCAAAGATGGGCAGCTCATTCTCTGCAAATCTCACTCCACTCTCATCGTTAATGAAAATCACTCCAATCCAAGTCCACTGGAAATACAGCAGCAGGTAGAGAATCCCATTATATTGTTGCTTGATATCTGGAAATATTTGGCGAAGGAAAACTCCTTGGTGTATGTCACTCATCACTGGCGAGGACCCATATGCCAACTAAAGAGTATAGCAAACTGTCAAGAAGGAAATGACCTCACCTCCCATCTGGATTACTGCAATGTACTCTACATGGGGCTGCCCTTGAAGACCATTCGGAAGCTTCAACTGGTACAGAATGCAGCTGCACGGGTAGTAAATGGTGTCGGATATTCAACACATGTAACATCACTACTATGTGATCTGCATTGGTTGCTGGTGTGCTTCTGGGTGCAGTTCAAAGTGCTGGTTGTCACTTTTAAAGCCGTTCATGGCTTGGGACCAGGTAACCTAAGGGACAGTCATCTACAAGTTGTTTCTATCCATCCAATTTTGTCTGGTAGACTGGTTATGCTACGGGTCCAATCAGGAATATCAGTTGGCGGGGATTAGAAGGCGTGACTTCTCTGCCGTAGTGCCTGCCCTCTGTAATATTCTCCCTTCAGAGATCAGGATGTCCCTGACCCTGTTGGCCCTCCGTAAGGCCGTGAAGACCTGGTTATGTGCTCGTGTCTGGGGCCCTGAGTGTGTTAAGGGCCCCATTTCTTGGCTATATTAACATCCATGCATTGTTTACTTGGTGACCATATATATTTATTTTGTATTTTTAATTGTTTTTAATTATTTTAACTGTTTTATGGTTTTTATGACTGTAAGCTGCCCAGAGCCACTGGCTGAGATGGGCAGCTATAGAAAATAAATAAATAAATAAATAAATAAATAAATAAATAAATAAATAAATAAAATGACTCTGAGACATTTTCAGAATACAGTTAATTTGAGTACATTAACCATTTTTAAATTGCTAGGTATGTCCCCAAGCATTAACTGTTTTTCAGTGCAGATTTCATTCAAATTCAATGACAATTTGAGGTTTGTGAGTGTAATGTATATGGATTTACCTACTCAGAAATGAACAGAAGAATCTTTCCCCAGTAGATGATTAGTAACAGAAACCCCAAGAATCCAGATATATTTTCATCCATCCATCCATCCATCCATCCATCCATCCATCCATCCATCAGCATAAAGCTAAACTAGGAATGGAAGCATTGAAATTCTCTCTCACTGATGTGCATGCGGTTTTAGGTCCTTTGAAATGTCACCTTAGGCCCTTTGTAATGTAACACATAACTAAAGCTACTATAAAACAAACAAACCAAATCTAGATATGTTGCCTAGAGCAGTAGCAGACACCAATTCTTGGACAGAACCAGCATCTACCTCTAAGAGCTACAAGGGAGCATGGCAGGACTGTCCTGCTCTGTTCTCACTCAGAAATGTGTAGGTTTCCTTAACTGTTACACATGTGTGTTACTGTTTGTGTGTGCCCAATCCCTGAAATGCCACACAACCAGTTTGCTTTTCAATTTAAGCTTTTTGAGCAGGAAAATGGAACTCAGTAGCATGTGAAATATGGATTACCCAGGTCTCTCTCATTGTTCTATTACTAAGTAGAAGCATGAATACTTGGTCTATATCCATATCTCAAAAGTATTGCTTGCTTAACGGTACTGCATGAGGAGAACTCACCTGTGGAATCTTGTAGATGGACAAAATGGTTGCCATGAAGAGACAAATGTCAACATTAGGCCCCCCGATAACCACTACTATATTAGTCTGCAGATCACACTTGTAGTTAGGGATAAACGTGCCCCGTGTGGAGAGAAGCTCCACTGAGGCACAGTAAGTCCACTTGGCCTGGAAATTGCTGTTCAACACATGGAATCCCAGTGTGGCATTAGGTAAGATCCTTGGACTTTCATTAATGTTCTCTATAGCAAATTGCAAGGCTAGCATATGCTGGTAGTTCTGAGTTATTACACTGCAATGAGAAGTTTGGCTTATTAATAATTAGATCCTGCAAACTAAACCAATCACTGGCTCTCCATGAACAATAATTCTTGGAACTTTTCTCTTCCTAAAAATAAACATTTAATAGTAATAAAAGATCTGGACTAATTATTTTTTCTGTATATTTTGATATATTCAGAACATTACTTACTATTATTACTGTATATGCTCTCTTGTAGATCGCTTATCCTTTTGCTGACCTAGAGATATTTATTCAACCCGTCGGGAAGCTTTGCCCCTCTGTAGATGTAACCAAGCCATAAAGTGATACAATCCATCCCATAATAATCCATAATAAGCAACTATCATTGTATGTTTGGAAGCACCAATCACATTGCTCTTTTGAGTCCTGCAGAACCTTGACTTGAATTCTGCAGTTTTATTTATTTTTTTCCATCAAGTTTAATCTGCTGTTATGTTCTCAATAAGAAGATGCCTTAAGTTCTAATTATTCCCTTTGTCAGCCATTCCTTCTGGGTTACTCTTCTGAGCGTGACCATCTGTTCATGCCTCCTTAGTTATAACTACAATTAACCTTCTTAAATATAACTAGAATTAACCTTCATGTTCTGTAACAGACTGAATATTTGAGTATTAAAGATACTGGCATTTACTTACCCAATACTGGAAGAGTGAAGACTATCAAATGACTGGGGGTGCCCTTCTGTAACAAGTCATTTAATAAAAGACTCATACATGAACCCCTTTGCAAAAATCTCTGAGAGCAAAAGAGCCAAGAAATTTTAAAACCCCAAAGGATAGCAAGCTGGTTCAAATTGGGATGCTTGGATGAAAAAGATGCCCTTTATCAGCATCAGAGGAATGCTTACTGCTAAATACTCCCTCAGTTCTATTAATATCTTAAACTTCAGCCTAAATCTTTTCTAAAATATGACATGGTAGTAGAATGAATTAGAATGCAGATTATAAGACTGATTTAACTGTCTTAACAGTTAAAACAAGGAAAACAAATATATGCACATTTCAATGAATAGATATATAAACATTTATCCCTGAAAATAAATACATTTAAAAAAGGATGAAAACTCTGTCTCAGTGGATCAGTCTGCTCTCAGGATTACCTCTGACCTTAAAAATGTTCTGAATGAATGCTGTTCAGTCCAATTCCTTGCAAACCATGGTTTCAATTTGAGTTTGTTCCAGAACGGAGTAGTTTCTCCATTGTTTCTATTAAACTTTCATTTCACTTACCTTGCATATAAAGCAGAAGGGGATTTTCACATCAACCTTCTCCCCACACTCTATATTTCATTATGTCTCCTAAATCTCAGTACTGTTTAATTAGAATTGTTATCGTCTTTACACTGGGCATACAGTGACAGATAATGATGCAATGATCCCCCCCCCCCATTAATTCAAGGAGACTCACATCACTTGAGTATTAGCCAGGGGCTTGCCAGGAGATGTAATGCGGTTAAAAGTCAAGGGAAAACATTGAAACCCTTACATGATATTGTCAAACACATCAAAAGAGGGATTTCTTTCAAAGGTTGCTGGAGGGGAAAATAGATAGATCTGAGAGAGAATGGCACCAATGATAAAGTCACCAGGATCATAATGCTTGTGAAGAATAGTAAGAGGGAGACTTGTAGGGCACTTCTCAGGAGGACTGTTACAGGATTCTTCAAACACCAGCATCACCAGTATTGATGCCACAAACATCACCATCTTGAATGAAGCTCTTTCTTCAAGATTTCCTATCACATATACCTATCTTGTTCAGTTGGACATGTTGGCCTGAATAAACACTTACTGAAAGTCTGGCCTTAATAATAAATATAATCAAACAGATAAAATGTTGTCTGTCTCTGTCCTAGGTCAAAATGGATATTATTAGTAGGTACTAGTCTTGGTTCAATGCTTTGCTATCAATTATTTGGATTCTCTAGGGAGTTATACAAGCCACTGTGCTTGAGTTGAAAATTATAGAGAAGAGAAACTGCAGTTTAATGTTGTTGATCTATGAGTCTCAAAAAAAAATGGAAGATTTATCAGATCTCTACAATTGACTCTCATAGTCTTCCACGACCAGGGTTATATCTAGATTTAGCAAGACATGGAAAGCTGAAAATAAAACTTTCAAAAATGAATGTTACTTCAAAGAAGGTGTAAAATTTTGTAAGAGGTGAAGTTTGCACAACTGTCAAAATGGGCCAAAGTATGGGGAGAAGAAACAAACAAACCTGTTGGTACCTAAAACTAACATTTCTAATAGAATAAGTTAATTTCATGCAAGTTCAGAATATCTGCATATTCCTCATTACTCAAGAAAGTGGGTAGGGACCACTCCACTCCATAAGCGGGAAGATAGCAAGTCTATCAAGAAAACTCTTCCCTAAAGGAAAGACAAATGGGGTGCTAAAATAAATGTATCCAGTTGCCAAGATTTTGTAAACTCACCCGTTTTCCCTTTTCAATACTGATTGATTGATTATGTGCCATCAAGTCATTTTTGATTCCTAGCAACCACATAGATAGATGTTGTCCATGACCATCTTTCCCTAACTTGTTCTTTCAGGTCTCCCAATGGTGCACTCGTTACCACTGTACCTGAGCCCATCGACCTTGCTGCTGGTTATCCTATTCTCTTTCCTTCCACATTTCCTAGCACTACAGCCTTTTCTAAAGTGACTTTTCCATATGTATGTAATCAATAAGCTTCTGAGAATCCAGTGTTCTTGGTGATAGGTGGCTACTGGGAGCCTGACAGCATCCCTGCCCATCATGAAATGGACATCTTTTGATCCAACTGCCACATAGTCTTCAGTCATGCTCATTTCAAAAATATACCTAAGAAGTGTTCCAACGTCTCTTCTGCACTTGTGAAGAGCATGGATCCAGATATCTCAACAGAACTAAGCCTCACTTTAAGCCTCTTTGGATATAGGAAATTTACTTTATTAAGATACAGTTCATTGCTCTGTAAAGGCACAAGAGACTCAGATTCCCTCTTCCCTCTCATTCAGAACATTGGTTTCCCACCTCCCCTTTGAAATTTAATCCTTGTAACATCTTTGGTTTTATGGCACACTTCCCAGGCTCTGTTGTCATACCGGTGTTACTTCTGATAAGAGAGCTCGCCACAATTCCTCCGTCTCCGCTAATCTTGTCTCTGTTGCTAGGTAACAATCAGTTCAGTCAGACATCCACCCTCCCCCTTTTACAACCTATGGCAGTAGATGCATTCCAGAGGCTATTAACTATTGCTTCTGGAGTGTACTTCTGACATATCACCCCCTCTGAAAAGAAACTTCACTCCTGGAAGAGAAAAAGAGATATTGGGTTATCATACGATACAAAACAGTATAACATTCGTCTTATCACTTTGGCTTGTTGGGGTAGGTGTTATGAAACTGTTTTGTCACCTTTTTCACTCTGACATCTTTACTGTTCACCCATTCAGAGTGACTGGGGGGAAAATGTTTCCACCTAATTAGGTATTGTAATTGTCCTTTATGGATTCTAGAATCTAGAATGGAGTGGACTTCAAAATGGTGTTCTCCTTCTATCTTAATGGGAGGAGGTGGTTTTGGCTCAGGAGGCCATTGATCAGAACCTTGGAATGGTTTCAGCAGACTGCAGTAAAAAACAGGATGTATTTGTCTCAATGTTTTTGGCAGTTCTAGCTGTACTGTGACAGGGTTTATCACTTGAGTGATTGGGAGAGGTCCAATACATTTAGGTCCCAGTTTTTTCGATGGCTGAGTCGATTTCAGATACTTTGTGGCTAGGTAAACTTTATCTCTGACATTCATTTTTTACTCTGGATCTCTTTCGATTAGCATATTTTTTGAAATCCTCTCTTGCCTCATGTAATGCGAGTTTGAATCATTTTCCAACTATCTGACAGCTGTCTAATCCATTCTTCGGGGGAAAGCTCCAGAGGAGCATCAGTTGGGAGTTCAGGAATAGCCACAAATTCTTGTCCTGTGGCTACCTGGAATGGGGTGAATCCAGTGCTTTAATTCACAGCATTGTTGTAAGCTTCTTCAGTGAATGGTAGTAGGTTGACCAAATTGTCCTGTTGGTAGTTCACATAGCACCTCAGGTACTGTTCCAACACTTGGTTCTGTCGTTCTGTCGCTCCATCTGTCTGGGGGTGATGGGTGGAACTTAGGGCTTGCTCCGCCCATATAAGTTTCAGGAACGCCTGCCAAAATTTTGAGGTAAACTGAGTCCCGCAGTTGGAGATTACCCTGTTGGGCACTCTGTGCAGCATGTATATGTGTTGGATGAAGAGTTTTGCCAGTTGATTCACTGAAGGTAATGTGGCACACATGACAAAATAGGGTTGCTTTGAGAAGAGGTCTGTGACTACCCAGATGATGGTTTTGTTTTTGCTTTCTGGAATTTCTACTATGTAGTCCATTGCAATTTACAAAAACAGATATCGATGATATTGACACAAGAGATAGAGACTCAAATGAAATTTACAAAGCAAAAATATTTTGAACATGCTAATAAACCAGGTAGATGGTTGGCTTCTAAATTACGGAAACAAAGACAAAAAAATTTAATTTCCAAAATACAACATGAAGGAAAAGTTATGGTGAATAATATAGATATACAAGAAGCTTTTTATGATTATTATTCAAAACTATATAAAAAATAAGAAGTCAAATTGATGGACATTGAAGAATATCTGAGTAAACAGAAATTAACTGTTCTTGATGACCAACAAATATTAATGCTTAATAATCCTATAACAACAGAGGAAATGGTAAAGGCTTTCAAGAAAATTAGTAGTGGAAAAGCACCAGGACCGGATGGCCTGTCAGCAGCTTATTATAAATGTTTTGAAGATGAATTATGTTTACCTTTACAGAAGACTATGAATTCGATTTTGGAAACAGGAACAATGCCAGAGACTTGGAAAGAAGCACATATAACATTGATTCCTAAAGAACAACAAGACTTGACTTTAACTAAGAATTATAGACCAATATCTCTACTGAATAATGACTATAAGATTTTTACAACTATATTGGCAGAAAGAATGAAAAACATTCTTAATAACTTTATCCATCAAGATCAAGCAGGATTTCTGCCTAAGAGACAGATCCGTGACAATGTTCGAAATATATTAGATATATTGGAATATTTAGAACAACACTATGAAAAACAAGCTGCCTTGATATTTATAGATGCTGAAAAAGCCTTTGTTAATTTAAATCGGCCTTTTATGTTTAAAGTATTAGAAAATATGAATTTTGGAGAAAATTTTATTAAATGGATTAGATCAGGGGTCGGCAAACTATTTTATGCCAGGAGCCATTTTGACAGTTATAAAATTTATATCACTCGAGGGTCAGGTGGCGGGGTTTGCGGGCAGGAGCCAATCGCGTGGAAAGGGGTGGGGTTTGCTGTTTGGGGCCAATTGCGTGGAAGGGGGTGGGGTTTGTGGGTGGGAGCCAATTGCGTGGAAGGGGGCAGGGGAGGTTTGGAAGAAGGAGAAGGGAAAGAGGCTCAACTGCTCCAGTCGCTTCTCTTCCAGTAAAGCTGGTGGGGAATCCAGCACGGGAGCAGAGTTTGCGGGCCAATCGCGCACACTTAGGGCCTGCTGCTGCCAAGCCCGCTGCCGCGCCTGCCCCCGCCACGCCTGCCTGGGGAAGAGCCACATTCAAGGGGCCAAAGAGCCGCATGTGGCTCGCGAGCCGCGGTTTGCCGATCCCTGGATTAGATCAATATATACCCCCCAATTTGCAAAAATAATTATTAACGGAGAATTTAGTAAACCATGTGAAATTCAAAAAGGTACAAGACAAGGTTGCCCATTATCTCCACTTTTGTTTATCTTGGTACTAGAGGTCCTATTGAGAGATGTTAGACAAGATGAAGGTATCCATGGTATTAAAGTTAAAAAAGAAGTTTACAAGATAAGAGCCTTTGCTGATGACTTAGTCTTTACTTTGGAGAATCCACTAGATGGAATTGAACTATTGAAACAGAAATTGAAAGACTTGTTATCAGGGTTCAAAGTGAATTTACAGAAAACAAAAGTTTTGACTAAAACATGGACCATCATCAACAAGAGAAATTGAAAGAAATAACGGGATATTCAATGGAAGAAAAGTAAAATATTTGGGTATATACTTAACAGCTAAAAATGTTAAGTTGTTTAAGAATAATTATATCCCGCTTTGGACAGATATCAAAAAAGATTTGGATCAATGGGAAAAATTACAACTGTCATTATTAGGTAGAATTTCAGCAATCAAAATGAATATTTTGCCAAGAATTTTATATCTTTTTCAAACATTACCTATATTGGCATCAGATGAACCTTTCAAACAATGGCAATGAGATATTTCTAAATTTATTTGGCAAGGGAAAAAACCAAGAATAAAATGTAAAGTCTTACAAGATTCAAAGGAAAGAGGCGGATTGGGTTTACCAGATCTGAAATTATATTATGCTGCTTGTTGTTTGGTATGGATTAAAGAATGGATAGTTTTGAAAAATGAAAAACTATTGAATTTAGAGGGTCATGAATTAAGATACGGATGGCATGGATATTTGTGGTATGACAAAGTGAAATTTAATGTGGACTTTAAAAATCATTATATCAGAAGATCTTTGTTAGGAAATTTGGAATAAATATAAATTAACTTTATGTTATAAAAGACCTTTATGGATTTCTACACAAGAAGCATTTCATAGAACAGAAGTAAGAGTTAAAGATAAATGGCTGTTATAAAGACTTTTTAAAAAAAGAACAAGGACAATATAAAACTAAATCAAAAGAAGAACTGGCCTCAGAAGGATATACTTTTCAATGGCTTTCATACATGCAACTTGTAGAAAAATTTAAATCAGACAAAAAAGAACTTGAATTTGAACAAACTAAATCGGAATTTGAGATACAATTATGTGAGACAGATGATCATTTAATTGCTAAAATGTATAAATTATTGTTGAACGGTGAAATGGTAGAGGATCAAGTTAAAGACTGCATGATTGAATGGGCAAAAAATATTGGTCATAACATTCAAATGCAACAATGGGAAGATATGTGGACTAAATGATTAAAATTTACTTTGTGTTATAATTTGAAGGAAAATTTCTATAAGATGATGTACAGATGGTGTATGACCCCGCAAAAGTTAGTTAAAATGTATGGGAATGTTTCCAACTTGTGTTGGAAATGTAAAAAAAAAAAAGAGGGGTCATTTTACCATATGTGGTGGACATGTGAGATTGCAAAGAAGTTTTGGACTCAAATACACTCATTGATGCAAAATATTTTACAAATTCAAGTTCCATTTAAACCAGAATTATTTCTACTGGGAATATTAGAAGAACAAACAGGAAAGAAATTTACAAGAATTATGCAATATATGGTTACAGCAGCAAGACTTGTATATGCACAAAATTGGAAAAATCAGATTATACCTACGATACAGGACTGGATGTTAAAAGTAATGGAAATGGCAGAAAATGATAAATTGACATGTTTATTAAAAGAAAATACAAATTATTATTTTCTTAAAGAGTGGAAACCATTAATGGACTATTTGCAAAATGCAGGAGGGGTAAAGCTTATATGGGGTTTTGAAGATTAAAATATATATAAATTGATATATTAGACAGGAAATGTTTTACAATGTTATATATAGACCTAGCATGTAAGAGATTAATTTTGAAATTACTATGACCAGAGATAAATTGGAAGTTGACTAATTTCTATGTTTCATCTTTCTCTTTTTCTATTTGCTTTACCTCACTTTTTCTTTTCTTTCTTTGATTTGTATTTCTATTTCTTTTTCCTTTTCAAACTTTTATCTATGTATATTTAAAATCCAATAAAATATTGAAATTTGCAAACCCCAGGAAACTCTGTAGTTGTCTTCTTGTTTTAGGGGCCTCCCACCCCCCAACATCTGAGACTTTGGCGGTGTCCATTTCAATGTCTCTACTTGACACTCTATATCCTAAATAGTCCAATTGTTCTTTGTGAAACTCACATTTAGAAAGCTTAACATACAACTGGTTCTTTAACAGTTTCTTTAGTACCTCGCGAACCAGGGTAATATGCTCGTCCATCATTGCAGTGTAGATTAGAATGTCATCAAATTACACCAACACTCCTCTGTATAAGAATTCATGGAGTACTTCATTTATCAGATGCATGAATACTCCGGGCATCCTCTGGAGTCTGAATGGCATGACCCTGTATTCAAAATGACCACAGTGGGCAGTTGAAAGCAGTCTTCCACTCATCTCCTTCTTTGATTCGGACCCTGAAATAGGCATCTCTCAAGTCCAACTTGCTGGGGCTCTCCATTGACTTCACATGCAGTCCACAGCTGCCCCATTTCTCCGCCTGCTCCCAACTCCCTCCCGCTCATGCCAGGCTGGGACTTATCTGTCTGGTTAATGGTTCTCCTCAGAATAGTGACAGCCTGCCACTCCGTTTGTCCCCAAGGTACTTTCCCCCCTGGTGTCTCACCATTCTAGGGGATGACTGTCTTTGTCCTGGTTGCGGAGCAGGCTGGATTAGCAGCTGACCCATCGCCCTCAATATCCTCTGCAATATCGGCTCCATGCTGGAGACACGTTCATGTCAAGAGGGCATTTCCTCCTGTTGCTGCCTCATTTGCTCTTCCTGGTCTATGGCATGTGATCTCACCCCTCTCAGCTGGGTGTTTACCCACTTGCTAGTGACTGGCTCTGTGCCTTCTCCCATCCCCACTGATCAAAGGTGCTTTTGTCTGCCACAGGCTTTGGGCGGCATCTATTCCAATTCAGAGGCATCTTGGAAGCTGATTCCCTGGGTTCAGGGCTAAGGTGGGTGCCAGGGCCATAATCAAGGGTCATCTGCCTGAAATTCCCAGTGTCCACTGTGCTCTTGGTCTTGCTGCTTTGCTCTCAGCTCTGTCTCCCCGTCCTCCTCTGATGCCTCTCCCGTTTCTAGTATCGCCACCAGCATTTCTATGGGTCGAGTGGGTGCATCTTCCTGGAAGCTCGCTGAGTCTCCTGGAGCTGCGTCCGTCTAAGCCTCGCTTCCCTCTTTGATCTGTTGATTGTAGGATGAACTCGCCATGGTTGACTTGTGACTTGCTGTGAAGAATGTTGATCCCAATATCTCAACAGAAAAAAAAGCCTCGCTATAAGCCTCTTTGGATATAGGAAAGTTACTTTATTAAGATACAGTCCATTGCTCTGCCAAGTCAAAAGTGATCTGTATTCCCTCTTCCCCCTCATTCAGAACACTGGTTTCCCACATCCCCTTTGAAATTTAATCCTTGCAACGTCTTTGGTTTAATCGTATGGTTCCCAGGCTCTGTTCTAGTACCAGTGTTACTTCTGATAAGAGAGCTCGCCACAACAGTTCCTCCATCTCTGCTCTTCTTGTCTCCATTGCTAGGTAACAATCAGTTCTGTCAGTCCTCCCCCCTCCAACTTTTACAAACCATGGCAGTAGATGCATTCCAGAGGCTATTTACTATTGCTTCTGCGGTATACTTCTGACAGCACTGCAGATTCCCCCAACTTCATTTTTCTGATTGTTGTGATTGTTATATGATTTATGCTTAGTCATGTAGCTGTATTTTAGTCTCCTTATTGTATGTGTCAAGTACAAGCCACTCAGGTGGTAACAATCTGGATTAAAAAAAATAAATGGAAAGGGGACATATAGCATCTGAGTTGAAGCATTATGCTTGCTGAAAATTCAGTTCCGAATGAAATCCCAAGGGTTGGTGATTATCTTCAAAACCCACACAGTTGAAGTGCAGGGAAGCTGTTAGAATGTCTCTTTGTATATGCAACTCAACACTTCTTAAGATAATCTGACAATATCTCTACTGTTGCCATGAGCTCATTTTACAGCTGTTCAAGGTTGAACCTTCTTTAGTGTCACTGAATTTCTTTTGAAGAAGTGTCCTGGAGTTTTTTGGTTCCCAAAATATTTATTAGCCTGTGAAAAGACTCTTCCAAATCATCTTTCTGAAGAGGCTTTTTTATTTTAAATTTAATGGTTAATTATAACATTTAAATATTTTATTTTTCATTATTTCCTTTGTTAATACAACTTTTTAAAGAACGGTCTCAAATTTAAGGTTAAGCTGTCTCTGTTGTCATTGAAGTTCTTTTGAAGAAGTTCCCTGGAGTGTTGAAGGGCCTCACATTTTCCTTAGCGTGTGAAAAGGCTCTTGCAACACATCTTTCTGTTCTTTTTAAAGTAATTGGCGGGAGCGAGATGGAGGGATTGCATCCATTCTTGCTCTCTTGGACCTCTCAGAGGCTTTTGATACCATCGACCACGGTATCCTTTTGGAGTGGCTCAGGGAATTGGGGGTGGGCGGTGTTGTTTTACGCTGGTTCGCCTCCTTTCTCCAGGACCATTCCCAATCGGTGGTAATAGGAGAGGAGAGATCTGACCCTCGGCCCCTCTTGTGTGGGGTGCCACAGGGTTCGGTTCTCTCTCCTCTCCTATTTAACATCTATATGAAGCCGCTGGGCAAGATCATCTGTCACCATGGGATGAGGTATCACCAGTACGCTGATGATACCCAGTTTACATCTCCATCCCGGGTGAAGGAAGTGTTGCAGTCGACACCCTTTCTCAGTGTCTGGAGGCAGTAGGGGCCTGGATGGGGCAAAACAGGCTTCAGCTGAACCCTGGTAAGATGGAGTGGCTGTGGATTGATGGCCTCTCGATTTCCAGGAAGTTGTCATCTTTAACTCTGGATGGGGGGGCACTACCCTGTTCAGACTCAGTACAAAACTTGGGGGTCCTCCTGGACTCACGACTCCTGCTCGAGGAGCAGGTGGCAGTCGTGGCCAGGAGGGCCTTTGCACAGCTTCCTGTGGTGCGCCAGTTGCACCCCTTCCTGGATCAGGAGGCCCTCCAAACAGTCACTCACGCCCTTGTCATCTCCCATATAGATTATTGCAACACGCTCTACATGGGGCTACCCTTGAAGAGTATCCGGAAGCTTCAGCTGGTCCAGAATGCAGCTGCACGGGTAGTTCTGGGTGCTATGAGATCGGCACATGTAACACCGCTACTCCGTGAGGTGCATTGGGTACCATTTTGCTTCTGGATTCAATTCAAGGTGTTGGTTATCACCTTTAAAGCCCTACATGGCATGGGACCAGGGTATCTGAGGGACCATCGTCTCGCGACCATATCTACCCACCCCACCCGATCATGCAGGGAGGGCATACTTTGGATCCCTTCTTTAAAAGAATTCCATCTAGCGGGGTCCAGGAGACGTGCCTTCTCTGCAATAGCACCCGCCCTGTGGGATAACTTGCCCCCTGAGGTGAGACTGGCACCCTCGCTCCTGGCCTTTAGGAAGTGCTTGAAGACCTGGCTCTGCCGCCGTGCTTGGAGTGAAGGAAATGATAGTTCCTCCTGGGGGTGGTTGGCTTATTGTTTAACAATGATCATCCAACATCAACTTCGCTGGACCGGTCATGTTGTTCGAATGCCTGACCATCATCTTCCAAAGCAGCTACTTTACTCCCAACTTAAGAATGGAAAATGGAATATTGGTGGACAGCAAAAGAGATTCAAAGATACTCTCAAAGCTAATTTTAAAAAATGTAATATCAGCATTGAAAACTGGGAAGCCCTAACTCATGAGCGTTTCAATTGGAGGTCATCCTTTATTAATAGCGCTATGGACTTTGAAGAAGCACGAGTACAGGGCGAAAAGGAGAAAAGAGCTAAAAGGAAGGCACGTCAGGCAAACCCTCATCATGACCGTCTCCCACCCGGAAACCTATGCCCTCATTGTGGGAGGTTGTGCGGATCCAGAATTGGCCTTTATAGCCACTTACGGATCCACCGTTAAAATTTTACCTTTGGAAGACAATCTTACTCAGCTATGAGTGATCGCCAATGGTTGGCTTAGTGATTTCCCTTCTTTTAAGAACAGACCATCTTTTGGATTTCTATTTTTTATTTTTATAGTAGTTTTAAATGTATAGGTTTTATCTTTTATATTGTGGTTGTAAACCGCCCAGAGTCTACCACGGTAGAGATGGGCGGGGATAAATCCAATAAATAAAATAAAATAAATAAAATTTTATTAAAGATTATAATTACAATAGTAAAAACTAATACAAACTTAAAGAAAAGTAAAAAAATAGAAAAAAGTGTAAAAGGTGCAAAGGGAGAAGAAAAAAAGACTTAACGAATAGAAAGAAAAGAAAGGTAAGGTAAGGTAAGGTAAGGTAAGGTAAGATAAATAAAATAAGAATGTAGTGAAGAAAAAGAAAAGAAATATATAAAGAAGTGACTTCCAACCTTCATCACAACAAGTATAAACAATTTTAGTAACTTTTCTCCTCCTCTTAAATTACAAAACATTATCTCTTCTTCCCATACTCCATCTCTTATCAATACACAAATTCATAAACCATTATCATTTCAGTCCTGCTGTCAGCAAAAGTCCATTAAGGGTTACCAGAAATAACAACATATCTATTTTAACCTTGATCAAATAAACCAACTTTATATTCCTTCCTTTTTTTTCTAACAATCTTGATATTAATCCAATAAAACCAATATATAAAAATTATCCAGGTCACTCTCTTGGTTTATTGTATGTATGTCCCTTTTAATTATTAAATCCAGGTGATGTTCTATCAAAGGGTCCAATATCCTGTTTATTTTGCTAATCTGTGATTTGAAATTTTGATTGTAGGACTTCTTATATTTCACATTTTTATTTTGTTTATGAAAAAGCCAAAATAGAAGACTGGATGGAAGGAATGGAAACATTTGTTAAATTGTGTATGTATGGTACCTGTACAAAAATGGGAAAGAGAAGTATTTTCAGAAACTGAATGAATGCTACACTCGTACATGTTTTAGCAGCATTTTGGAGACCAAGCGTACAGTAACTAACTCCAGATTCCAAAATCATTTTTTTTCACTTGGGGAAATTGTGAAATAAAAGATGGGAATCTAAATGAATGTGACAATATATTTTCATAGTCATGTCTACTGAAGAAATCCTTTGTAATATGTTGTTCTAAAATATGCTACAGGTTACATTTGAACTGAATCTTCTGTAAAAGATTCTCTGATTCACTTTTCAGAGTCATGACTCCAATGTATCAGCATTTCCTGGCTTTGCAATTTATAATCAAGGAAATCAATGAAGATCCCCAGATGTTGCCCAATCTCACATTGGGCTTCCATATCTATACCAGTTATTTTAGTGCAAGTTGGACCTATCGTTTCTCACTGGCTCCTATCCTGTCCCTCTGTAAGATCCCAGAGGTACAATGCTTACATTTGAAAGTCAATAATTATATATATATATATATATATATATATATATATATATATATATAAATTTAATCTGGATGTGGTCAAACATGAGATGACAAGATTGAACATCGACATCTTGGGAATCAGCAAACTAAAATGGACAGGAATGGGCGAATTTAATTCAGGAGACCATTATATATAGTATAAGGCAAGGGAAAGGCAGTACTGGGGTACAACCTCAAAAACGACAGAATGCTTTCAGTTTGAATCCAAGGCAAACCATTCAACATCACAGTGATCCAAGTCTATGCCCCAACCACTGATGCTGAAGAAGCTGAAGTTGACCGGTTCTATGAAGACCTACAACACCTTCTAGAACTAACACCAAAAAAGATGTCCTTTTCATCATAGGGGACTGGAATGCTAAAGTAGGAAGTCAAAAAATAACCGGAATAACAGGCAAGTTCGGCCTCGGAGTACAAAATGAAGCAGGGCAAAGGCTAATAGAGTTTTGTCAAGAGAACACGCTGGTCATAGCAAACACTCTTTTCCAACAACACAAGAGACGACTCTACACATGGACATCACCAGATGGTCAATACCGAAATCAGATTGATTATATACTTTGCAGCCAAAGATGGAGAAGCTCTATACAATCAGCAAAAACAAGACCTGGAGCTGACTGGGGCTCAGATCATGAGCTTCTTATCGCAAAAGTTAGGCTTAAATTGAAGAACGTAGAGAAAACCACTAGACCAATCAGGTATGACCTAAATCATATCCCTTATGAATATACAGTGGAGGTGAGGAATAGATTTAAAGGATTAGATCTGGTAGACAGAGTGCCTGAAGAACTATGGATGGAGGTTCGTAACATTGTACAGGAGATAGCAACTAAAACCATCCCAAAGAAAAAGAAATGCAAGAAAGCAAAGTGGCTGACTGATGAGGCTTTACAAATAGCTGAGGAAAGAAAGGAAGCAAAAGGCAAGGGAGAAAGGGAAAGATATAAACAACTGAATGCAGAATACCAGAGAATAGCAAGGAGAGATAAGAAGGCCTTCTTAAATGAACAATGCAAAGAAATCAAGGGAAAAAAATAGAATGGGGAAGATTAGAGATCTCTTCAAGAAAATCGGAGCTATCAAGGGAAAGTTTTGTGCAAAGATGGGCATGATAAAGGACAAAAAAGGCAGGGACCTAACAGAAGGAGAAGAGATTAAGAAGAGGTGGCAAGAATACACAGAAGAACTATACAAGAAAGATCTTAATATCCCTGATAAATACGATGGTGTGGTCACTGACCTTGAGCCGGACATCCTAGAGAGTGAAGTCAAGTGGGCCTTAGGAAGCATTACTAAAAACAAAGCTAGCGGAGAAGACAGTATCCCAGCTGAGCTATTTAAAATCCTAAAATATGATGCTGTTAAAATGCTGCACTCAATATGCCAAGAAATTTGGAAAACTCAACAGTGGCCACAGGATTGGAAAAGGTCAGCTTACGTTCCAATTCCAAAGAAGGGCAATGCCAAAGAATGTTCAAACTACCGTACAATTGCGCTCATTTCACATGCTAGCAAGGTTATGCTCAAAATCCTACAAGCTAGGCTTCAGCAGTATGTGAACCGAGAACTACCAGAAGTGCAAGCTGGGTTTCGAAGAGGCAGAGGAGCTAGAGATCAGATTGCCAACATTCGCTGGATCATGGAAAAAGCAAGAGAGTTCCAGAAAAACATCTACTTCTGCTTCATTGACTACGCTAAAGCCTTTGATTGTGTGGATCACAAAAAACTGTGGCAAATTCTTAAAGAGGTGGGAGTACCAGACCACCTTACCTGTCTCCTGAGAAACCTGTATGTGGGTCAAGAAGCAACAGTTAGAACCGGACATGGAAAAACCGACTGGTTCAAAATTGGGAAAGGAGTACGACAAGGCTGTATATTATCACCCTGCTTATTTTACTTACTGTATATGCAGAGTACATCCTGAGAAATGCCGGGCTGGATGAATCACAATCCGGAGTTAAGATTGCCGGGAGAAATATCAACAAACAAAGATATGCAGATGATACCACCCTAATGGCAGAAAGTGAAGAGGAACTAAAGAGCCTCTTGATGAGGGTGAAAGAGGAGAGTGCAAAAGCTGGCTTGAAACTCAACATTAAAAAAACCCGGATCATGGCATCTGGTCCCATCACTTCCTGGCAAATAGACGGGAAGAAATGGAAGCAGTGACAGATTTTATTTTCTTGGGCTCCAAGATCACCGCAGACGGTGACTGCAGCCATGAAATTAAAAGACGCTTGCTCCTTGAGAGGAAAGCTATGGCAAACCTAGAGAGCATATTAAAAAGCAGAGACATCACCTTGCCGACAAAGATCCGTATAGTTAAAGCTATGGTTTTCCCAGTAGTAATGTATGGCTGTGAGAGTTGGACCAAAAGGAAGGCTGAGTGCCGAAGAATTGATGCTTTTGAACTGTGGTGCTGGAGAAGACTCTTGAGAGTCCCTTGGACTGCAAGGAGGTCAAACCAGTCAATCCTAAAGGAAATCAACCCTGACTGCTCATTGGAAGGACAGATGCTGAAGCTGAAGCTTAAATACTTTGGACACCTAATGCGAAGAGAGGACTCACTGGAAAAGACCCTGATGCTGGGAAAGACTGAAGGCAAAAGGAGAAGGGGACGGCAGAGGATGAGATGGTTAGATAGCATCACCGATGTAATGAACATGAATTTGAGTAAACTCCGAGAGACAGTGGAGGACAGGAAGGCCTGGTGTGCTATGGTCCATGAGGTCACGAAGAGTCGGACACGACTAAACGACTGAAAAACAACAAATATATAAATATATGTCCATTCATGGATTTGAAATAAATACTACAGTGATTAAAATAAGCGATTATGTTTGTGTGCATGTATGTGTATTTTATACCAGAAAAAAAAGTCAACAGATGACAAAACTTTTCATAGTTGAATATGCCCATTTCAACAGATTTTGCATGATAAGATTTGTCATAACACTGTATATGTGTCTTTATGTCTGTCTATATCTATCTATTTATCTATTTATCTATTTATCTATTTATCATCTATCTATCTATCTATCTATCTATCTATCTATCTATCTATCTATCTATCTATCTATCTATCTATCCGTCATCATCCATCCATCTGCAGAGGTTACAAGGGAATTGTACAGTGTTGTAGATATAAGTCATTGTACTTTTGATGTTTATTTTAGGTAGATTGCGCAGTTGGATCACCTACATAGGTCTACTAAACCTTGATTAGAAAAACGTTTTTCATTTTGCCCTTTATTTGAAAGAAAGAGAAAGAGAACACTACAAATCACTCTGTTTGCAAAAATGGAAGGCTTGAACTACTCATCATTTCTTTAAATCAAAACTCACATTTCATGATCATTGCTTACTTCAGTAAAATAAAGAAGTGATATTATCCAGGTTATCATAGGGATGAATGCATTAATAGTTCACCATTCTAGTATTCTGGGAGGGAACCTAATAATTAGATAATTATGAAAGAGCAGATTTGCATTTTCTCTATGACATGCCAGACTCTGTACTGTGCTTGTCTGTCTCCATGTATGTCATTGCTTTAGCAATGTTGCCAGAAAGGATATCCTAGAGTGTCAGGGTATGATATGAGCTCTGTTTTATTAATATAATACTGTATAAGATACACCACTTTCATGAAATATAAAAAGAAGCAACTGCTTCTTTAGGATAGGATTACCTACCACCGTCTGTATCATGGAGAAGCCATCCCTTGCATCTATGGACTTCCTAAGATCCACAAGGAAGGAACACCCCTCCGACCCATAGTCAGCAGCATTAATTCGGTAACATACAACATTGCCAAACACCTCTCTACCATACTAGCACCTCTAGTTGGACACTCTGAACACCACATCCAAAATTCGGAAGAATTTGTTTCCAAAGCAAAGATCCTGAAACTGGATACAGATGAAACTATGGTCTCCTTCGATGTGTCCTCCCTTTTCACCAGCATCCCCACCACTCATGCTCTATCCGCTGTCAGGAAGAGACTAGAAGAGGACAGCACCCTTGAAAGGAGAAACCATCTCAACCCAAACCAGATCTGCCATCTTCTGGACCTGTGTCTTAACACCACTTATTTCTCATACAGAGGTGACTTTTACAGACAAAAACACGCCTGTGCCATGGGTTCTCCTGTGTCACCCATTGTGGCCAATTTATACATGGAAGAAGTGGAGAAGAAAGCACTCAATACTTTCCAGGGAACGGTGCCCACCCACTGGTTTAGGTATGTGGATGACACATGGGTCAAAATCAAGGCCCATGAAGTACAGGCCTTCACGGACCATATAAACACTATAGATGCCAACATTAGGTTCACCAGATGAGACACCAAGGACAACAGACTGGCATTCCTAGACTGTGACGTCCTCATTGGGACTGGTGGCAAGCTAGAAATAGGGATCTACAGGAAACCCACACACACAGATCAATACCTGATGTTTGACTCCCACCATCCACTGCAGCACAAACTAGGAGTCATCAGGACATTATCACACAGAGCAGAAACCATCCCCACCTCCATGGATTCCAAAAAGAATGAAAAACAGCACCTGAGAACAGCTCTGAAGGCCTGTGGATATCCAAATTGGGCCTTCACTAAATCTAAGTCTACCAGACCTAAAACAGCGACAGATAGGGCTGAGACTCAGAGTAAACGGAAGAACCTGGTCATTCCTTACATGGCTGGCGTGTCTGAAAAGATAAAATGGATATTTGGCAAACACCACATACCTGTATATTTCAAACCCACCTACACACTGAGACAGAGGCTTGTACACCCCAAAGATCAAACTCCAAAACACAAGGAAAGCAATGTAGTGTATGCAATCCAGTGCAGTGAGGAGTGCTCTGAACTCTACATTGGAGAAACCAAACAACCTTTGTACAGGAGGATGGCCCAACACAGGAGAAGTAACACCACAGGACCAGAGTCAGCAGTTTATCTTCATCTAAAGGAAAAAAGGACACTCATTTGAGGACATTAATGTTCACATTTTAGACAGAGAAGATAGGTGGTTTGAGAGAGGGGTCAAGGAATCCATTTATGCCAACTTGGAAAATCCTTCCTTGAATAGAGGTGGGGGCCTCAGGCACAACCTTTCCCCTATCTTCCTTTCTGCTTTGTCTTCTTTGCCCAGGAAAATTAAGACAATTTCGCAAGCTCAACAGCAGCAGGGTAATCTTAACGATCCTCCTTTAGATGATAAAGGGACTTAGAAATAAACATCTCAAAATAACCATGACCTAGCCCCAGGTGCAAGGTCACACAGCCACCCTAGAAACATATTTAAGGATTCCCTTACTAACTTTACTCAGACTGAAGAAGCTCCTTGGATAAGGAGTGAAACGTTTCTACTGAGAAAATAGAAATCCAGTTGACATGATTCAAGCCACAGACTGTTCCACCTGGATGACTGAGAACCTTCATCGACATATTGGCAAGCATAATTTTATGTCTGGAAGATAGCCAATCGTGTTATGTTAGAGACTGTCAGTTAGCCTATAAGTGTTGGGAAGCTTTAAATAATGTTTATCTAAGAAGCTCACCGTTATGTAAAGTTTTACTAACGCAGAAACTTTATCACGCCAGATTAGGGGTATCTGATAATATAAGGGATCACCTGCATTATATGACAGGGTTGTTCCAGGAATTGGCTCAGAGAGAAATGCAATTTACAGAAGCTAACAAAGTGTATATAATTCTCAGTTCTCTAAATGAAACGTGGGATACTTTGGCAATGAGCTTCCGATCATTATCTGAGAATGATTTCACCATAAATTACTTATCTGGCAGGCTTTTAGAAGAAGAGCAAAGAAGGCAGCAGTGTTCTAACGTAATTAGGTCTAAGAAAAAAAGTGTTTCTGTTCAGGAATATTCTGATAAGTCTGAGAATGTTTTGTATGTACGAAAATGTTTTAACTGTGGGTCGCAAAGGCATTTGTTGAAACATTGTGATAAGAAACGGAAGCCGAAGGCTAAGCTGAAAATTTCCAAGCCGTGAGACGCTGCATAGCTGTCTTTAATTAGTTCAAGTGTAGAACAAAATTTAAAGGGACCATTTTTACTTGACAGTGGGGCTTGTCAGCATATAGGAAGTAACAGACAGATGTTTAAGAGTTTTAGGCAGGCTGATAAAGATCATGTTACTTTAGCTAATGGAAGCATTGCATCTGTGACTGGTAAAGGATTTGTATATGTACCAGGGTTAAATATTGAATTATCAATGTTGTGTGTACCTGAACTGGAGTACAATATAATTAGTGTGTCACAATTGGATAAACAGGGTTATACTGTACAGGTTGGTAATAATGAATGTATTGTTATGAAAGATAACAATGTTTGTGGCAAAGGTATTTTGCAGAACAATTTATATGAAATAGTACAAACCAGGACAAGCAGCAACCAACATGTGGCTATGGTTAATAAGCCAACACATGATTCATGTGCGCACCTGTGGCACAGAAGGCTTGGGCATCCGAGTTTCAAAGTGATTGAAAAGATGTCAGAAGCAAGTTCTGGAATGGAATTGAAAAAGTGCCAAGTGTATTTGGATTACACAGCTTGTAAGGTTGCAAAGTCAAAGGTGTTTCCTGTGAGCAAATTCAGTGATAGGAAGTCACATAAATGTTTTGAATTAGTTCACGCTGACTTAATTGGTCCATTACCAGCTTCAATAGGGGGTGCTAAATATGTTTTAGTCATTGTAGATGATTACACAAGATTTGGGTTCTGTTATCTATTGAAAGCTAAAAGTCAAACGTTTGAAAAGTTTAGAAACTGGGTGCAGTTTGTGGAACGTAGGTATAGCACAAAAGTGTGTAGTTTACAAACTGACCGGGGTACAGAGTTTCTGAGTGGGAGTTTTCAGCAATGGCTCCGTAGAAGAAGCATTGTGCATAGGAGAACTAACCCACGTAGTTCAGCTGAGAATGGGGTGGCTGAACGTAGGAATTTGGCATTGCAGACAGTAAAGGATTCACTCATTGCTGA
Source organism: Charina bottae (assembly GCA_023362775.1). Lineage (NCBI taxonomy): Eukaryota > Metazoa > Chordata > Lepidosauria > Squamata > Charinaidae > Charina > Charina bottae. Next base: position 11,798,025 of record JALMGJ010000011.1, read on the forward strand.
CTCAGGGTTATCAAGTGGATACTGGGGTGAGGCAATATTAACTGCTAATTATTTAATTAACAGGTTATGGAGTGTGTCTGTAAACCAAACTCCATATTATATGTTATATGGCAAGAGGCCACCATTAGCTCATTTGTAGGTGTTTGGGTGCACTGCCTATGTTCATGTGCATAAGGAGGTACGTAGGAAAGGACAGGCAAAAGCACAGAAGCTGACGTTTGTAGGGTATGAGCCAGGGACCAAGGGATATAGGTTCACTAATGGCAGGAAAGTTGTTATTTCTAGATCAGCAAGTTTTAGTGAGCACAGCAATTGGCAAAGATTACACGGGAGTGGTGAGGTATATCTTCCTAGTCAGGGACGTTTTGAGTTTTCAGAGCGGAGAGAGGCCACTGATGTGATTAAGAAGGAAGAGGAATTAACTCCTAGTGTGCCAATGATGCAGGATGCTACAGTGTTGCGTAGATCTGAGAGAGTTAACAAGGGCATACCACCTCAACGTTATACACCAGGTGATGTAAAAGTGTGTTTCATTGATTATGAACCTCGTAATTACAGGGACGTATTGAAGTTGCCACAACACGAGCAGAGTAAATGGAAAGCTGCTATGGATGTGGAAATGAAAGCCATTAATTCTCATAAGGTTTTCAAATCTACTAGGCTGCCTGAGGGGCATAGAGCAGTAGGCTGTAGATGGGTGTATAAGAAGAAAACCTTTGTGAATGGTGATATTCAGTATAAGGCTAGGTTGGTAGCACAAGGATTTTCCCAGATAAAGAATCAGACTTATGATGGAGTTTTTGCACCAACGCTAAGAGGGGAGACATTTAGGTTTGCCTTAGCAATGGCAGCAGCTGGGAATTGTGTAGTACAGCATTGTGATATCACAACAGCATATTTGCATGCTGATTTGAATGAAGAGATCTATACGATTGAAGCCCCAGGTTATGAATCAAAGATTGCAGGAAGGGTATACAAGTTGCAGAAAGCATTGTATGGACTCAAGCAGCTGGAATCTTAGGTTAGATAAGGAATTACAAAGAATGGGATTCAAGTGTAGTATAGCTGACCCATGTCTGTATGTAAAGCAATGTGAAAACGATGAACAGATTTTGCTTTTGATTTTTGTAGACGATTTGTGTCTTATAGCAAAAGATCAAAGCAGGGTAATTGAATTTACTGAAAATCTGAAACAGCACTTTGATGTCAAAGATCTGGGAGAAATTAAGTATTACCTAGGAATGGGTATTCAGAAGGTTGATGGGGGTTATGTTCTAGAGCAGCGGAAGAAAATTGAAGCACTGCTAAGAGAGAACAATATGGAACAGTGTAAAGAAGTTTCAACCCCGATGACAACAGATTTTGTCATGACAGAGATTGGAGACGATGAACAAACTTCATGTGATCAAGAATATGTGATCAGTCAATAATTGGAAGTGTATTGTATTGTATTGATTTGCAATATTGTCCATCTGAGTGTAATGTAGCAGATGTGATGACAAAGCCTCTAAGCATAGATAGACATAGGATGTGTATATCTCAAAAGTGTATGTCTTCTATTCTGTACAATTAAATGTAATATCTATTGTAAATTGAAGGGGTGTTGGGGTTTGATAAACCCAGGAATTTACTTCTAGATATAAATTATACAGAGAGGCTTGATTTCTATGTGAGAGGTGAAATATTCTGCACAGTCACCCAATTAGCAGCCATTGTTGTAGGAATGATGTGTCATGTGTGACTCATTCAACAGGTGCTTAGAGTTAGGTTGGGTGTGGTGAATAACGAGAGTGACCTATAATGTGATTGGTCAGGTTCACTATATATGCAGAGACATTCTCATTTCCCATTATTCCCATTTTACCTCATGAAAGCTGTATCGTTGATGGTGTATCATTTCTTACCTGTGGAAGTGATCTGTAAATACGTATGTATATAAAGTAAATAGGATATTTGATATAACTTCTGTTTGGAGTCTATTTACTGCATAGTACGTGGATCACTGGTGCCTAGGAGAGAGGCAGGCCGCTCCATGTCCGCGCGCTCCATCTGACAAATACAAATACAAATACAATAGAATTACAATAAAAATACAATAAAAATACAATAAAATCCAAGTGGCAGGTGGTTCTTAAAGTGACGTTGAATATATTTAAAATATTTTAGATATTTAAGGTAGTGTATAATTTCTTCACATTATAGTCTTAACTCTGTTATATTTGTTGAATTCCACATCATTCAAAATAGCATGGAAAAAGTGAAAACTTCTTGCATTAACACTTTCAGCACACTACTAATGTGAAGTATAGCCACATACACAATTTGAAATAGTAATAGGATATTAATATGGAAAATCAGTCACTACAAGCAAACTTTTTAAAATTATTTTCCCCTATCCATAATTTCCATCTTTTTTGATGAGCTTTTCTATGGCTCAGCTCTGGAGATAATAGCAAAGACTCATCAGGATCTCACCCAACAGATGTTTCCAAATGTGGACAAACAATACAATGGAATTCTCCATTTACTGCAGTATTTCAGGTGGACATGGATTGGGGCAATGTATATGAATAATGAGAATGGTGAAAGGTTTGTACATGATGTCATCCCTATGTTTTCCCAGAGAGGGATCGCTTTGCATTTACTGAAAAGTCCCCCAAAATGACTTATTCAGATAGCTGTGATGAATTATTAGAAGAAGCAGTTAAAACATTTAAACTGGTTATGACAAGCACAGCTAATGTAGTGATAGTTCCTGGTGAAATTGATGACATGATTCTTTTGAGACTGTTTCCAGTCCTATCTCAAACTGAAGGAATACCAGTATGGAGAAAAGTTAGAGTGTGGATTTTGACATCAAAGACGGATTTCAGATCACTTCCTTTGTTAAGAAGTGAAAAAATAGACTCCCTGCATGGTGCTTTATCTTTTGCAATTCACTCAAAGGAAGTCTTGGGATTCCAGGAATTTCTTCAGACGAGAAACCCAATCTTAGGGGAAAAAGACAGCTTTATCAAGGTCTTCTGGGAAAATGCACTTGAATGCTCATTTTCTAACTCTATGACAGCTGAGGAAGACAGGGTGGCCACCTGTACTGGAGAAGATAAACTGGAGAGTCTTCCTACCTCTGTGTTTGAAATGCATATGACTAGCCACAGTTACAACATCTATAACGCACTCTATGTGGTGGCACATGCGTTGTGTGATCTCCTTTCATCTATACTGAATTACAGAGCAGGAAAGCCTCTAGCCCAATTGAACCTTATGAAGCAAAAGCTGTGGGAGGTAATGTCCTGAAGAAGCAAACTGCACAGAGTTTGCCATTTTGGCAGAAAGAATTTACAGTGGGAGGCAACTCATTCTATCAAGTCTGGTTAGCATCTAAAGGGAAAACTGTACATTTATATAAACATCATTTCCCCTCAAAATCTAGTTGAATGGATCTTAAGGTTAACAGTATGTATATTCCTAGGAGCAATAGAGTACACAGGAGAAGAATGCTGAGAAGTTTTGCATTGTGAGAAGTCTCACAGTTCACAAGACTTTGTGCTCTCAACTCATTCTTGACTCTTAGGAACTAGACTCTTTTCTTTAGCGGCAAAGAGAGGAGATGCTGAGATAGCCTTGTTCACTTCCTGTATTAAGTAAAGGAAACAAAACCCCTGGTATACATATACATATACATATACATATACATATACATATACATATACATATACATATACATACACATACACATACACATACACATACACATACACATACACATACACATACACATACACATACACATACACATACACATACACATATCTTGTTGTTAGTTGCCATCTAGTCATTTACGACTCATGGATACCCTATGTATAAAAGAACAAAATGCTGTTCTGTCTTGCGCCATATGCCTGACTGTTCCAATGTTTGCATCTATTGTTGTGGTGATTGTATCAATCCATTGCATTGAAAGTCTTCCTCTTTTCTGCTGGCCCTCGACTTTACCAAACATGATGTCCTATTCAAGCGATTGGTCTTTCCTGGCAATGTGCCCAAAGTATGAGAGTCTAAGCCTTCACCTCTAGGGTTGTATTTCTTCTAAAACTGATTTGTTTTTCCTCTGGCAGTCCATGGTATTTTCAATAATCTTCGCCAACACCACAAATGCATCAATTCTTCTTCTATCTTCCTTTTTTAATGTCCAACTTTCACAAGCATATGTGGCAATTGAGAAGACCATGGCCTGAGTCAAACGCACCTTTGTTTTTGAACCAACATCTTAATTCTGAAAACTTTAGATAGGTCTTTGATGGCAGTTTTTCACAGCGCGATACATCATTTGATTTCTTCATTACTACTGCCCTTGGAATTGATCGTTGATCCAAGTAGAATGAAATCATTGACGATCTCAATTTCTTCTCCATTTATTGTGACATTGTTTATTGGTCCATTTGTGAGAATCTTAGTCTTCTTCACATTCAGCTGTAGTCCCTATTGCTGGCTACAATCTTTGATCTTCATCAGCAAGTACTTCAAGTCTTCTTCATTTCCAGCAAGCAAAGTTGTATCATCTGCATATCAAAGGTTGTTAATGAGTCTTCCACTAATTATGATACCCCGTTCTTCTTCGTACATTCCTGCTTCTTGAAATATTTGTTCAGCATACACATTGAATAAATAGAGTGAAGTATACAACCTTCCTGCACACCTTGCTGCACATATACATATAATTTTTATTAAGAATTTTGATTATAATAGGAAAACCAATACAAACTAAATTAAAGAAAGAAAATTAAAGAAAGCAAAGAGAATAGAGAAGATGAGTAAAATGTGCAAGGAAAAAGAATGAAAAAAGAAAAAGAGAAGAAACAGAAAGGTAAGAATATTATAGAGAAAGAGAAAAGAAGTATATAAAGAAGTCACTTCCAACCTTCATCACAAGTATAAAGAAATTTAGGAACTCTTCACCCTCTCTAAAGTTACAAACATTTATCTCTTCATCCCATATCTCATTACTTATCCATAAACAAATCAATAAAACAACATCTTTTCAGTCCTAGTGTCAGCAGAAAGTTCAAAAAGGGTACGCAGAAGTAACAACATATCTGATTTTAACGTTGAACAAATACACCAACTTTATATTCTTTCCTTTTAGTTTTAACAGTTTTAATCTGTTAATTTATCTTCATTTCTTCTTTGTCCGATTGCACAGAGTTCTTCAAGGCTTCAACAAGCCTCTTTTGTATATCCAATAAAAAAAAATCCAAGGCAGAGCAGAATTTCAAGGCTCAAATTTGAATCCTGAGCCCACTTTTTTTTAAACGTGACATTGATTTTGTTTTCTTCCTAGCATTTCTCCCATAAGTGCAGGGTCCACTTTTTTTCAGATCAACTGAATATTAATCCATTGGTTGCAACAGGAGCTCTCTTATCTATAAACAAATCTATAAAACAACATCTTTTCTTGGGGAGTCAGGGTGTGGGAAGCCAAGGGCAAAATGTGTAGAACTGTATTACATATACTGTATCAGAAAGGCTGAGATTTCATTTTTCCTCTTTCTTATGGTGGGGAGAGGGAATGGGTTTTTATTGTAGCTATGCTAAACAATATCAGGTGATTCCAGCCTTGAAGGAGTAGGGAATTTGGCTTCAGATTTTGAACTATTTCTGTTAAAAGGGGCTTGGAGGATGTAAAAAAGATATCTGGGCATGTGTTTTTTACATTTTTTTTTAACCTTAATTTGGCCAACTCAGGTATAGAGTATTATCTATAATTCTGCATATTAGACCATTTTGCTTTAAACTCTGGAACAATAATAGCAAAAAAAAAAAGCACAGGAAAGTTCTAGTTCTTTCTTACATTCTCATTAAGAACCCTTCTCTTGCTCTCCATATGTATAAGCCTGCAATTTTAAAAGCCTTTGAGAATTTTTTCTGAGAAGTGGCATAGAAATGTTTTAAATGAATGCAATTTAAATAACTTAATGTGCTTCTGTGATTCTTGCTGTCACACAGAGTTGTGAAAAACATGTTTTCCTATTCAAAGTCTTCTTTCCCAAGACCTTTGATGCCAGGTTGGTAATTTCTCCACTGTAATTAGTAATCCCAGGAGAGCTTCTGTAGCTGGTGGTACAAGGAGAACTATCCACCTTTATATTTCTGAGCGATAGTGATTGGTCTTCAGGAACTGTTTCATAGGTCATTTTTTACTGCCCAGGGAAAGCTACACTACCAAACAAGTAGCTGTTTAATCAAGCCAAACTACCTTAAGAAGGACGATGTTGGGACAGGTGAATTGGCTTTCAGAAAGAATGTTTTTATTCAAGATGGTGGTATTTGTAACCTTTCCTTTAGTGTTTCTGCCCCAAGTGATGTGCATGAATCCCAGGGCTCAATGCAGCATCAGTGATCCTCTGCCTTTTCTTCACAAGCAATATCAGTCAGGAGATCTTATTATTGTGGATATTGTCTCTCAGATCTACATCTTTTATGTAATGATAAACTTCACAGAACGTCCCTCCAAGGAACTCTTTGAGGACATCGTGTAAGGTCTTTAAATGCACAAAGCCACAAAAACACAAAAAACATATTGATTTATTCAAGGAGATGTGAATATAGATTCATACTAGCTTTTTTTCCATTGAAGCATGAGTGTATATGTATGTTTGTGTATGTGTGTATATATGTGTGTATGTGTGTGTATGTGTGTGCATCTGTATCTGTATCTGTATCTGTATCTGTATCTGTATCTGTATCTGTATCTGTATCTATCTGTATCTGTATCTGTACACATATCTCTATCTCTATCTCAATCTCTATATCTCTATCTCTAGGTATTTATTCAACTCTTTTTTTGCTGAATAGCATCTATTTATGATTCCTCCTCCTCCTCCTCTGCCACCACCATCACCTTCATCATCAGCTCCTCGTGTTCCTTTTTTATCACACTGTCCTTTTCCCTGAGAAGAAATATTTCATTACTTTTTACATTTTGCCATAATTAAATAATTGCACAAATAGAAATGTGCATTTAGGGGGCAGGCAGGGAAACAACACCATGGTAATAGGAAATGCTTAGCTGGTACATGAGAAAATAAGATGTTCTTATGCGAGAATATTTCTATTCTCGGACTTCTCTCTGTATGGCAAAACATATTCATAAACACATGAAATTGGAATGGGCTACGCTGACTACTGAGTCCAACCCTCTGCTTCACTGCAGGAAACTAGTCAGTGCAGATGGTGTGCTAAGAATTAACTCTTGTCCCAGTTCCTCTTCCCTTAAAAAAAGGGGAAGACAAAAAAAGTATAGTTCCATGAATCTAGTTTCCCATCAATAGAAACTTTATTAGGTATAGCCCTATACACTCCAATAGAGGAAGCTTCTCCATACATTGAAAAGCAGATCCTTCACTAGTGACTATGCTGACTGTTTTCATGTTTGCATTGCTAGTACAGGCTAGGGTAGACGGAGGCCAGTAAACTGTGCATGCATTTTACACTGAACTCATTATCCCACGCTCATCAGTACCATTCTGGGGACCATCAATAAGGTACTTATTGCAAAACTCAAGAGAAAGGGTAGTACCTGGGGAAAGCATTCACTGGAAGAATTTGGTTCCAAAACTCAATCTGACATGAATAATCTTAAATTACTTTTCATTTTTTTGACACGATGTGAACTATTACACTGAACTCTATTATACCATGTATCATAGTTATTATACCTTGTATCATAGTTATTATAATACCATGTATCATAGTTATATTATACCATACATCATAGAACTGAATTTGTTGTGATGCAGTGTATAATTCTCATTTCAGGTTTTTGACTCCACTCTACCAACACATCCTGGCCTTAGAGTTTGCAATCAAGGAGATCAATGAAAATCCCTGTATTTTACCCAATCACACCCTGGGCATCCATATCTATAATTCCTATTTCTCTCCAGGTTGGACTTTTCGTTCCTCATTGGAACTCTTCTCTACACAAGGCAGGTTCATCCCAAACTACAACTGTGAAATTCAAAACAGACCAATAGCAGCCATTGGAGGCCCAAGTTCTGAGGTCTGTCTGCACATGGCTACCATCCTGTCATTGTACAAGATGCCCCAGGTATAATGCTCTTGAAGTAGGTGGCATAGGAATGAAAAATATTATGATTGTCACATAGATGAACAGAATCCTTCTCCTCCTCCTCATTATTATTATTTATTATTATTATCCATAGCACTGCATTTTTGTCTAGAGAGGATACGTTTGAATGATTAGCATTGAATGCTGGGGCTGCTCACAGACAGTTTCAGACACAGAAAGTGAGCCAGATTAGTGAATCTCTCTCTCTTTTTCTCTCTATGTATGTGTGTATAGATAGATATTGATATTCAATCCTAGTCTTTTTTTGAAATTTATAAGTTTTATTAATTTTAAAATACACATTAAAAGCTAATACAAAAGAAAAGAAATAGAAATACAAAGTAAGAAAAGGGAAAAGAAAAAGTGAAGTCAAAAAATAACAAACAAGAAAAAATATAGAAAATAGATGTCCTCCAATTTATCCTTGAACTTTAAGTACAACAATTAACTTTAAATGTTAGTCCTTAATACAATACACAGAAACTTTTCTTTGTCATATACCCTTTGATTTCTCTAATCCAATCTTCTGTTCTTCATATAGGTTTCGCCTTTCTTGATATCTTCCAACAATCCATCTCTGGTTTCTACTCCTTAGAATAGTAATCAAATGTTCGTTGTTGCGTCAATTAAATGTTTTCCATTTGCTCTTTCCATTTTTACATCTATATTTATATCTTCAATAAAGTCCAATTAGTATAGCAAATAAAGGCCTTATCTACGTCTAATAAAATACAGTATATTCTGTTCATGTTATGACTATATATTCCATTAATACATAATCTAACATATTACATAACATAATACATAATATAGCAAAAATACAAAACCTAACATAACATATAACCTAATACATACAACATATTCTTGTAATAACCTACATTCTAATTCCATCTCATCATCTCATTGTCTTCTCATAAATGTGTCTCCAGAAAGAGTAATATATAATATCAACATATTTATTTATAATCTTGTATCTTACACTTAAAATATCATGTTTTTATGCATCTGTATATTTCTCATATCTGTGCTTACTCTGTGTACAATACCAAATCCACATTTTCATTCACCTTGCATTCCAAATCAATATCAATAAATCTCCTGTTTAGGTTATGCCAATATCACAATATGCAACTTGTTTATTTCTGTAACTCATGTGGAATATCAAAATGTTTATTTTGCCATATCTATCAATTTGCATATTAAAATCTTCCTGTCTCAGCTGCCACAATGTATTTATGCCCAAACATTTAATAGACCACTTCCTGTAAGATATCATAATCTTCTTCTGTACCAATACATTCAAAGTCCTCTTTCCCTGTTTCTCTACTGGTTCGAAAGATCTTTCCTCTGTTTCTAAATCTGTCCCTTGTACCTTCTGTTCCTGAGCCACCAAAATTATTAATATACGTTCTATGGATTTCTTAATTTGCAAAAAAATTTTGCTGGTTTCTTCCTTAAAATCCTGAAGTACTGTGAGATAGGCCATTATTTATTGTTCAAAGCGTAATCAACTGCCGTAGACAAAACAAAAAAAATTTCTCAGGGAGCAAGGAACAGCTGTTCTATTATTTATCAATAATGTCTATTTCTTTAAGTAAGAAAAGCTTTTAAAGTAAGAGATGAAAAAAAATTCCACAGAGCAGTATTTCAAACAGTTTGTAAAGGGAAAGATGAAAGTATATTCCAAATGAAAAATAGTCCTTTCTAAAAAAAAATAGAAAAGGAGAAAAAAAAAAGATAGAGAGGCACACACTCTCCACACTTTATTCTTTATTCTTCTTTATTCTTCAGGCTGCAAGCCGCTTAACCCAAACAAACAATTTCTCAAAAGTCAGTAAGTTTGTCGAGTGAGAAATACCAACAAAGTCTCTTAAGTCCCAATTTCTCTGATACAAAAGAAAGGCAGAAAAATACAAAACTTGTTCACTATGTTGCCAAAATAAAATCTATCAAACTTCCACCAAAATTAATTATAGCAAAGAAAACACAAAATTAGCCAACACCTTGAACGAACGAAGTCCAAAGATAAATTTTAGAATAATAAAAATGTACTAATCTAAAAAGAAAACTAATATAAGGTGATCTAAAAGCTGGCTGTCACTCTTGTGTCTCCCAAGAGACTTACTGTTCTCTGCAGAGCTAGAATCCTCTTTCGGCCATTTCATTGCAACCCCCGTTCTTCTCCGCGGTGGAAACAACAAAGAAAAACAGGAGTGAGCAATTCCAATGGCTCTGTGAGCAATCTTCTGGTTCCCCCTTCTCCAGGGGGAAACTTCAGTGGTCCGTAGACCCCTGCAAACAAGATAGAAAGTTAGCCAGGTCTCAGAGCTCAGAGCTCTGAGAAACTCTGACTTGTCGAGCTGCCAGCCAAGCTTGGAGTCAATCCTAGTCTTTTTAAAAAAATAATTAAAGAAGTTTTTTGCAAAGTACATACAATACTAATTTAAAGAAAAAAGAAAAGAAAAGAAAAGTGATAAGTAAATAGGAAAGAAATGAAACAAATGAAAAGAGAAGAGAAGACAGATGAAAGAGAAAGAGAAAGAGAAAGAGAAAGAGAAAGAGAAAGAGAAAGAGAAAGAGAAAGAGAAAGAGAAAGAGAAAGAGAAGGATGGATGGAAGGATGGATGGATGGAAGGAAGGATGGAAGGAAGGAAGGAAGGAAGGAAGGAAGGAAGGAAGGAAGGAAGGAAGGAGAAAAGAGAAAAAAATATAAAGTAGTGGCTTCCAATCTTCTTTACAGCAGTTACTGTATAAATGCATTTATGTTTTTGTCCTCCTCTTCTAAGGTTACATCGATATTCAATCATAATAACTAGAGCTGAAAATAGTAATAAAATAGATACAGTCAAATACTTTATCTTGAGATATGGCTCAGAAAACTCCAATGATAGGAAATATGTTCCAAATTCTGCTTCACTAATATAATGTAAGAAGTCTTCATTCCATGAGAGATAAACTCATGCAACTGCTTGGAAAATCTGGTCAAACACTCTACAATAGTTGTTTTGCTAATGCAGTTCAGCCGTTCCAATCTCTATGTGCAACAGAATTACAGATCTACTCATTCCATTTCTTCAAGTTCTGTTCATTCATAAGATCAAGGGGAAATTCTGAACCTTTCTAGTTCATGAAGACTCCCTGAATACAGATGTGAAATAATAACTGGATTCAAAATTTTCAATATGGATTTCAACTTAATTTCTAATTTTTAGCTACAGTATTGAAAGATTGTCACTACCAACATTTTGTCTGAAAATACAGTATGTCTTTCTCATTCTTCGTTATTTTTAGATCCTATCTGGGTTTGTTCCAGAAACCGATGTCAAAAATCAGAATGCTTTCTACCAACAGATTTTCCCAAATGCAGAACATCAGTACAAGGGTATGGTCAAATTACTGCTTCATTTCAGATGGATATGGATTGGTGCATATACTGTAAATAATGAGAATGGTGAGAGGTTTGTGCAAAAGGTGGTTCCCATGTTTGCGAAGAGAGGCATCTGCTTTGCCTTCATTGAAAAATTCCACAAAAGTACTTATACCAATGATCTGCTTGATTTCCTGGAAGAAGGGAGTAAAATATATTATGAAGTTATGAAAAGCTCTGTTAATGTTGTAATCCTTCATGGTGAAAATGATCACCTAGTTCATCTAAGAATACTTTCCAACAGGTTGAAAGATGATAATGTACCACTATGGAAAAAAGGTAAAATCTGGATTATGACAGCCCAGATGGATTTCACATCAGTTCCCTTTATAAGAAATTTTGACCTAGTCTTCCTCCATGGTGCTTTGTCCTTTACGATTCACTCAGGGAAAATATTAGGATTCCAGGAATTTCTTCAGTCAAGAAACCCTACCTTGGAAAAAGAAGACAGCCTTTTCAAGGTCTTCTGGAAAATTGCATTTGAATGTTCATTCCCCATCAACATGATTGAAGAGGAAGATGAGGTCTTCTGCAATGGGGAGGAGAAACTGGAAACACTCCCTACATCTGTGTTTGAAATGCATATGACTGGCCACAGCTACAGCCTCTATAATGCAGCCTATGTGGTGGCACATGCTTTGCATGACTTACATTCATCTATTAGAAAGTACCGAGCAGGTGAACATGAAACCAAACTGAACCTTCTGAAGCAGCCACTCTGGAAGGTAATGTCCTAGGCAAACAAACTACGGTGGGTTCACCATATCTGTACCGATGGTTGGTGGGGGGTAGGGGGTGGAAAGAATGAATTTGGATGGTGAAGAAATACATTATTCCAAGATTCCTTAGAACCTATGTGTCATATTGTGAAATTATGCTAAATATAATTTTGCTTTTTAGAATTTAATCTCCTATTCCTGTTCCTTCCCTTTTGACTGATAAGAATTTAAAAAGATCATTTCAATATATTATCTTGTTGCTTTTTTCCTCCTTTCAGTACAATGAGTGGTATCATTAGCCAGGTCGCTACTGCCATTATCTCAGGTTCCCACTCTGATAAACAACCTCTCAGACTCAAGGATTACTGAATTTGGAAGGGAACCTGGGAACTTTTTTATCAGTCTTAAACCTCATAACGGTTCATACTATGCCATATTTTTCATTCCATTTTGGGGGTCATCTGAAAAGAAGAATAAAGTTATGGAGTGGTCTAAAGGTCTATCTGCATAGGTAATGTGCTGTGAAAGAAATGTCAGTTACTCTGAATAGAGCTGTTGGCTTTGCTGGCTAATAAGGACTGAATTTCTTTTGAGGGGCTGATATGTAAAATCTCTTTTTTTTAAATAAGAACACCACTTCCATTTTTGCAACTTCCATCGCCTCACCATCAGTGAATTGCTCTGCTCAATAACTTTATCCTCTTTAAAATGGACTGGAATTTATAATTTTTATTATCTTTTTTCTGTTATTTATCTGTATTTCCTTTAAATGTTTTGTTTCATACTTTGTTTTCTGGATGCATTATAATCATAGTAACATCATCAACTATCCTTCATAATTTTTTTATTATTTATTTTATTTATAAGTTTATTATTTATGTACCTCCAAGAGGGAAAGGAATATTGTTCTTCATCCTGATAAATAACTCTTCACTTTGCTTCTTTTCCAATTCAGCTCAACCATTTTGTGAGAAGTGTCTCATTTAACAACAGTGCTGGGGAAAAAGTTTCCTTCAACCAAAATGGAGAGTTAGAGACTGGATTTGATATTATGAACTGGATCACGTTTTCAAATCTGTCTTTCCTGAGAATCAGGGTTGGAAGGACAGACCCCATGGATTCAAAAGAGGAAATATTAACCATTGATGATTCTATTGTATGGCCACAAAGCTTTAACCAGGTATCATTCATTCCCCTTTTGGCCTATGTCCAGTCGTCATTTCACTGTTTTGAAAACTATCTTGGACCCCAGATCCACATTCAGAGAAAGTGTGTTTCATTTGTCCCTAAAGATTTTCCAGCCCATCTGGTTTTGCTTAGCAAATCATTTCCACTAGAGACCCAACAGGTGTGTGCATAAGTGTGTCAGGGAAGGGATGGGAGATATGAGAAAACAGCATAGGTTTGTTGACTCAGAATTCAAAAATAAAAGGAAAAGTTTCAAACTGGGAAAGAGCCACATGAACATGCAAAAGGAAAGATGTGCCAATGAACACCTGGGCAAACTTACGTTGGTCTATCCAGCCTTTGAGACAAAAAGCACTGTCCCCACCTCCCAGGATTCATCAGCATTTCTGCTTTGCCCTCCTTTTTACTGCCCATTCCTCCGCCTATTGCAAGCTCTGTCCTAATAAAACAAAGTTCTCAAATGTTATATATATATATATATATATATATATATATATATATATGTGTGTGTGTGTGTGTGTGTGTGTGTGTGTGTGTATGTGTGTATTCATTTATTTGCAACCATAGGTTTTAGCAAAATTCAGATAAAATTACAGCAATCCTTATCAGTTCAATACATTGCCTCTAACATTAACAGCACTATTTGTCACGATTGACTTTCGTATCTTCCTTGCAGCCACTGCAAATAATGCAACTTGTTTAGTCACATGTTCATCACCATCAGTCAACAGAAAATTTATTTTTTTTCTTCTAAACTAGATTGATTCAGTTGGATCAAAAAAGGCATGATGAATCTAGCTCTACGTTCCTGATATGATTTGCAAAATTATAAGTAATGGCTCAAATTGTCCACCTGTGAGTTATTACAAATGCATAATCAGTGTGTACTTGCTAATCCTTTATATCTTTATATCTGATTTATCCATACTTGCATGAAAGTGTCTCCATATAATTTATGTATTAGATAAAGTAATCTTCTATCTAAATCAGTAGCTTAAAATTTCACCGATAATTTTCCTGTTTATTTTTTCAAAGGCAGATGATAAATCAATAAATGCGGCATACATTTGAAGGGCCATTCATTGATTTGTGGATCAGATGTTGTAAAGTAAAACAGTGGTCTATAGTACTATCTCAGTTTCTGAAGCCTGCCTATTCTTCTCCTATAATCTGCCAAGTATCTGCCCAATCAACCAATCTGTTTAAAAGATATTTTTTATTTAACTTACACCCTATGTCAATGAGACTTATGGGGTGAAAGTTAGTTGGGTTTGTGGAATCTCCCTTTTTAAATATTGGAATAACTATACTGTTTTCCAGTTCCTATATTGGAAATGACTATCCCAAAAGGGGTTTTCATAGAAAACACAAAAGAATGAAAAAGATACTGCAGCCAGTTTGCACTGAATAGAAAAAAACTAACTTCTTCCTCTGTCAATTAAACCTATGGACATTAAAATTCTTTAATACACACACACACACACACACAAGCACCGAGTCATTACTGACCATTCGGAGGGACGCCGCTTTCCCTGACAATTTCTTGGCAGACTATAAAGCGGGGTGGTTTGCCATTGCCTTCCACAGTCGTGATTACCTTTCTCAAAGCAAGCTGGGTATTCATTTTACCGATCTCAGAAGGATGGAAGGCTGAGTCGACGTGAGCCGGCTTCCTGAGAAAGAAACATCCACTGGGATTGAACTCAGGTCGTCTGGAGAGTTTCGGTTGCAGTACTGCAGTACTGCTGCGTAACACACTGAGTCACACGAGTCTCTCTCTCTCTCTCTCTCTCTCTCTCTCTCTCTCTCTCTCTCTCTGTGTGTGTGTGTGTATATATATATATATATATATATATATATATATATATATAATTTCTATTTAAAAATTTCAGAGATAAAACATGAAATAATATAAGGTAAGATTAAAGAAAAAAAGAAAAAGGTATAAAAAGAAATAGAAATAGAAAACAGGAAACTATATAAAGAGCTTTACACCACTTACAAATAGATTTATCCTCTCTCCTTATTAAAATTACATCATTGGACATTAAAATTCTGAGTTAATGCAACAGCTGACTGAGGTCTCTCTCCTCCTGAAATTGCTTCTTGATAAAAGCAACATTCTCCATCTCCAATTATTGACACAATACATGGTGGTAGGGAAGCCGACTGGATAGACAGTCCATAATACACTGGTACCAGATAAAAACTTGTCAAAAAGAAACCATTCTGTTCTTTTATTTGTGGACAGGCCCAGCCACTTTCTCTGTGTAATGCAAAGTGCCATTCAGGTTACAGTAAGAGCAAGATAGAAGGGAAACAATTTTGCTGCTATAATTGTTTCCGATGTCCACAGGGCAAGATCTCCAACAAGGAGGGTAAGATATAATTTCATATTTTTTTCACTTAGAATACAGTTAAATGAATGTGTGAGTAAAGAATGTGTCTGAAAAAATAAAATAAAAAACAGTGCCAAAGATTAACTACTCAACTTGGCAAATTGGTCCAATGGAGCATGGATACAAATAAATGCATTGCAGTTTTTAAGATTTAATTACAAGTAGTGCATCCCTGAACAAATAATTTAGCAATGTTAAGGTTATTGCAAGTATACTAACACATTTGATTTTCTGATTTTAAACACAACTTTCTTTTAATATTGTATTATTCAGGTTTGATTTTTTTTGTGTAAACTTTTATTTCTGTGCTATTTTATTTTCTAGACTTGGATGACTGTTTTCAGTGTGCAGAAGATCAGTATCCCAATGAGAAGCAGGATTTGTGTCTCCCCAAAGTTATAACATTCTTGAAGTATGAAGAAACCTTGGGGGCTATTTTAGCCAGTTCAGCTCTTTTCTTTTCTTGGGTCACAATTGGAGTCCTTTGGATCTTTGTTAAACATCAGGACACTCCCATTGTCAAAGCCAACAACCGGAATCTCACATATGCTCTCCTTGTTGCTCTCCTGTTATCATTTCTTTGTTGTTTGCTATTCATTGGGCGACCTGACAAGGTGACATGTGTCCTTCGTCAAATTGCCTTTGGCATGATCTTCTCTGTGGCCATTTCTTGTGTGTTGGCCAAAACCATCATTGTGGTTCTGGCTTTCATGGCCACCAAGCCAGGGTCCAAGATGACCAAATGGGTGGGGAAAAGATTAGCCATGTCCATTGTGTTGGGCTGCTCATTTATTCAGGGGATTATTTGCGCTATATGGCTGACAACCTCCCTCCCATTCCCAGATACTGACACAAATTCAGTGGCAGAAGAAATAATTCTGGTGTGTAATGAAGGATCTGACTTCATGTTCTACTGTGTCTTGGGCTTTATGGGCTTCCTTGCCATTCTCAGTTTCACAGTGGCTTTCCTAGCCAGGAAATTGCCTGATGCTTTCAATGAAGCCAAGTTTATCACCTTCAGCATGTTGATCTTCTGCAGTGTTTGGTTGTCCTTTGTTCCAACATATCTGAGTACAAAAGGAAAATATATGGTTGCTGTGGAGATCCTCTCCATTGTAGCTTCTAGTGCTGGGCTACTGATTTGTATCTTTTCTCCCAAATATTATATCATAGTGTTGAGGCCTGATATGAACAAGAAAGAACATCTCAAAAGAGAAAAGAACAGGAAAATATAAATTCTATGACTCTTTCCTTTTTTAAAAAATCAATTTTATTAAAGTTTTAGATATACATAGTTAAAAGTTAGAAATGAAAAGGAAATAGAAATACAAATCAAAGAAAGAAGAAAAAAAGTGCAGTAAAGTAAAGAAAAAGAAAGAAAAAAAGAAAAAAAGAAAAAGATAAGAAATAGAAATTGGTTAACTTCTGATTTATCTCTGGTCATAGTAATTTAACAGATTTATCATACATGCTAGCTCTATATATAATATTCAAAAAGCCTTTCCTGTCTAATATATCAATTTATATTATATATATATATATATCTTCAATACCCCATATAAGCTTTGCCCCCCCTGCATGTTACAAATAGTCCATCAATGGTTTCCACTCCTTAATAAAGTAATAATTTGAATATTCCCCTAATAAACGCATGAAGCATTTCATAGATAGAAGTAAGAAATAGAGATAAATGTCTGACTAAGCAGGACTTCTTAAAAATTGGGAAAATTCGATTTTACCAATGACACAAGATTGGATGTTAAAATTGATGGATTGGCAGAAAATGATAAATTGACATGTTTATTAAAGGCTCTTTCCTATTTTGCATCAGGTATGGGAATGCATTAGGAATCACATCTATTCCAGTACCATTTGCAAAGTATCTATCAGGAGAGAGAGAGAGATGAGGGACCGTCTTATCCCCATATTATCGACCCGCCCCACCTGGTCATTCAGAGGGGGCCTGCTACGAACCCCATCAATTAAAGAGTGTCATCTGATGGGGGCTAGGAGGCGGGCCTTCTCTGTGACAGCACCCACTCTATGGAACATCTTGCCCCCAGAGTTGAGTCAGATCTCCTCCCTCCTGACCTTTAGGAAAGAGCTGAAGACCTGGTTCTGCCGCCTGGCATGGGAGGGAGGAAGGGATAGTTCCTCATGGGGGTGGCTAATCCCCTAATTTTATAACTGTCCTTCTTTTAACTATTCCATTACCCTCTGGATTTTCAATTTAATTTATTTTCAATTTAATTTATTTTTATGGTATAATTGAGATTTTAAACCTTATTTTAACTTGTTTGTTGTGAACCGCCCAGAGTTCCCCATGGGGGGAGATGGGCGGTTATAGAAATTAAATAAATAATAATGATAGATGATAGACGATAGATGATAGATGATAGATGATAGATGATAGATGATAGATGATAGATGATAGATGATAGATGATAGATGATAGATGATAGATGATAGATATAGTAATTGATTATACTTCCTTTTTTCCTGTCTGTATTTTATATTTCAAAATTTATTATGCTCTCTGTTTCTTATTGTAACATGATGTGAATGTGCCATACGATAAATAAATAAATAAAAATATACTTCCTTTACAAGTTATATTATTCTTTTTTAGTTGAACTTGAGATCTATGATTCTGCTCCATTATTTATTACTTATGAGAATGTATTTATTCCTTGAAAATAAAGTAGAAATGTACATATACTGGTTTCCACCTTCAGAACATACTAGGAAGATAATGGTAATGGTAAATTACCACTGTGATGATGGTACTCACAAAAATGTGAAATCACAATCAGAAACTGAGTTTTAAGGCTACACACACAGAGAGAGACATTTAAATTCACCAGAAGGCACTTTGGACAGATTCCAAAACTGAACTATTATCTCTTCTATAATATATTACACTTTTTTAAACAGTGCTTCATTCTTTATTTTCATTCAACTTTTTTTAAAATCTGCGGCTGAATTCTAGCTCTGTTGCTGCTCCATTATTTATTTCAGGCAAATATTAAAATGTTAATGGTTCCCCTCGCACATTTTTGCAGTCATGTCCGACTCTAGGGGCCGGTGCTCATCTCCGTTTGTTAGCCAAAGAGCCAGCGTTGTCCGAAGACACTTCCACAGTCATGTGGCCGCATGACGCACGCGAAATGCTGTTACCTACCCACCGAAGTGGTACCTATTAATCTACTTGCATTTGCATGCTTTTGAATTGCTAGGTTGGCAAGAGCTGGAGCTAGTCTGGGAGCTCACTCCACACGCAGGGCTAGGGATTCGAACCTCCGAACTTGCGATCTTCCGATCGACAAGCCTGGCATCTTACCTGCTGAGCCACCACGCCCCTTTCAGGGAAATATACTGAAAATTTAATGGAGAGGTTATGCATACTAACAATTATATTGGTAATATATGTCTACTCATGGCTATCACTTTGGAGAGCCAGAGATTCTTTTCTTCCTGCTCCATGACTACAGAATGAAACTATCAACTCAGTTTGGAGTTGAATTACCATAAAAGAGAATCTCAAACCACTACTTTAGGCATTTCATCAGAAAACCATGGTCTGAAAAGATCAGGAGGGATGTACTCCCCCATCCAGGTCCCAATTGCGCCCAATCATAAGAGGACACCTAGTTGTTTTCATACTATAAAAAGGCCTGAATGCAGACTGGAAGCTATCTAGGTCAGGGGTTGGCAAACTTTTTTTGCCGGGAGCCATTTTGACATGCTCGTGCACATTTTGAAGTGCTCGAGAGCCAGGGGGCGGGGTTTGCGGGCGGGGGCCAATCGCGTGGAAGGGGGCGGGGTTTGCGGGTGGGAGCCAATCGCATGGAAGGGGGCGGGTTTTGCGGGCGGGAGCCAATCACGTGGAAGGGGGCGGGGGAGGTTTGGAAGAAGAAGGGAAAGAGAGGCTCGACTGCTTCGGCGGCGGTGCTTCCAGGTTGTCGCTGCGGTGGCAACGGCTGCCCCTTCGAAAGGGCAGGCTCCGGGGACCCCGAAAATGCCCTCAGTTTAGGCAGGGAGGCTGCGCGCAAGCTGCCTCAGCTGTTCTGCGGGGAGAATTTCCACCCCAGGGCAGCGTGTGCATGTGGAGAGGGGAGGTTTCTGCCTCCCTGCCGGAACCGAGGGCATTTTCGGGGTCCCCGGAGCCTTCCCTTTCGAAGGGGCAGCGGCAGCAGCAGCAGCAGTGCTGCCCCTTCGAAAGGGCAGGCTCCGGGGACCCTGAAAATGCCCTCGGTTCCAGCAGGGAGGCAGAAACCTCCCCTCCCCACATGCACACGCTGCCCTGGGGTGGAAATTCTCCCCGCAGAACAGCTGAGGCAGCTTGCGCGCAGCCTCCCTGCCTAAACTGAGGGCATTTTCTGGGTCCCCGGAGCCTGCCCTTTCGAAGGGGCAGTGGCAGCAGCAGCAGCAGTGCTGCCCCTTCGAAAGGGCAGGCTCCGGGGACCCCGAACATGCCCTCGGTTCCGGCAGGGAGGCAAAAATTGTGCGTGCAGGCTGCCGGGCATCCCGACGCACAGCTGATTGGCGCGGAGAATTTCCACTCCCTTCAGCGCTTCCGGCGTATCACGCGACACACAGTTTGGAAAGCCCAGCCCATCGTCAAGATGGCTGCCGGAGACGGCTGCCAAGTTGGCAGGGGTATGCCCACAGCAACGCACACCATGCCCGCTGCCGTGCCTGCCCCACCACACTCGCTGCCGCGCCACGCCCGCCACGCCTGCCTGCGGAAGAGCCACACTCAAGGGGCCAAAGAGCCACATTTGGCTCGCGAGCCGCCATTTCCGACCCTTGATCTAGGTCAACCATATTTTCCAGGATGCTCTGTAGTTTAGTTTTCATAAAACTTTATTGATTATTCCATTAACCATATCAAAACAATGGGCATCAGCCACAATAAGATACAATTAAGTGAAATAAGGTAAGATACAGTAAGATAAGATAAAATAAATTAAGGTCAGATAAAGTAAAAACAAGAGTGTGTGCTAAAATAGTGTTAGACAAAATGGAATGCAGAGACATAAAATAAGGTGAATATTAAAATACAAAACAATATGTGTTTGGGTGAATTCATCATCTTTACACCCAACCCCAACATGGTCTTAGTTGGACAGCCCTAAGTTAGCAGTTCTAATGACTACATATTGTTGTAATTTTTAAGTAAGATCAGAGTTATAGGAGCACATTGAGAGATCAAAAAATAAACTGAGCTTTCTTCTAGTAAAAAAATAAAGTTACTTCTATTTTAAACAGAAAAAGAGAAACAGACACTTAACTCTCAGCAGAGAGCACATGGTTAATTTGAACAGTAAAAGAACAGGGTTGCAGCAGAAAACAAAAGAGAAATATAGCAACACAATGCCTTCACCTTTAAACTAGAAACCTTTATACTAGAAACCTGGCATTTTCTCAGTGGACAAAATGTAACATGTGACTACCCAGATTCGGCTCATTACCTTATTTGGTCAGCTTAGGTCAGACCCTTTGGCACCAGTGATTAAGATTCCTGAGGAGGGAGGTAAACATGAGGCCTCCTGACTCCAACAGGAAAAAAAAACTTCTCAGATTGTCCTCTTAAAACAGGATATTCCAGATACTTTCAAATCATAAAACACGTAACACATATGTGTTTGTGCCCTGAAGGAAATAAGATACAGTCCCAGTAAGTGGTTCTGTCAAGTAGTGTCTGTAAATACTGAGCCCTTGCTGGGGCATATAATTGGCAGTTGAATAGGACATGCACAATGTCTTCTATTTCTGGTGCTCCACAAACACAGGTTCTCTCAGAACATGGCACTTGGTGGAGTTGTCCGTATTTAACCAGAGAAACCAGCTGCTCAAACTTGCTCTGGTAAGGGCTGTCCTATGGCATTGAGTCAAACCCATTGTCAGGTATTTTTCTGTTTTAAAAGAGATTTTATTCTTGGCCAGCCATTTCAATGACCTGATGTTTGCAAGTGACTCAAGATCAATATGGAAGCTCACATCCAAAATTCTTTGTTTCAATATTGCCTTGGCCTGATGTCCATCTGAGAGTAGATATTATGTTGAGAATCCAAGCTGTGCGATGATTTCAAAAAGTTGATTCATCCATGTGGTGGGTTGAAGCATGCCCATCTGTTCTTCAAGGGACATTTTGGTCGTCTGGAAGTTTCCATTGGGAGGATCTTCCACCAGTAGTTAAAACCTTGCATAAATAGCTCCTGCCCGATGCTCTGATTCTGATAAGGGGCGTGGTGGCTCAGCGGGTAACTGTAAGGTGCTCCATCCGATGCCTGAAATCTCTCTCCTCTAGAGTAAACCACAGACGTGCGGTTTCTTAGAAGCAGAAGGATTTATTACAGTACATGAAGGTTAACACGAACAAAGACTTGAATGAATGAGCAAAGAAGCAAAGAAGTCCTTTGATGTTGACACGTGTAGCTCGTGGCTCCAGGGTGCTCAGACATCCGTTTGCATAGATGTGTACTGGCGCTGGCCTCTTTAGGTGTGAATCGTCTATTTCAAAGGCAGGCGCCTCTTCCGTGTCTGTTGCACGCCACCCTGGCTATGCATACTTATCTAACATATTGGCAGAGGTCTGCTGAGCTCTGACAGTAAGACGCCAGGCTTGTTGATCAGAGGATCGCAAGTTTGGGGTTTGAATCCCTAGTCCCGCATGATGGAGTGAGCTCCCGCACTAGCCCCAGCTCTTCCCAACCTAGCAATTCAAAATCATGCAAATGCAAGTAAATGAATAGGTACCACTTTGGTAGGTGGGTAACAGTGTTCAGCATGCGTCATGCTGGCCACATGACCGTGGAAGAGTCTTCAGACAACGCTGGCTCTTCGGCTAACAAATGGAGATGAGCACCAGCCCTTAGAGTTGGACACAACTGCATAAATGTGTGGGGGGAACATTTACCTTTTTATCAAAATGTATTTTAATCATTTGAAAAAGAAAATTGAGTTTTAATAAAATGCTCATTCTGATGACAGCTATTCTAGATAGCCAAGACATTTTTTTCCCCTCGCATCTGGAGAAATCTGCTGTCATGTTCTCAGTAAGAAGATGCCTTAATTTCTAATTACTCCCTTCCTTTATTAGGAGTCCTTTGTGGGTAATTTTTGTGAACATGACCATTTGTTCCTGATTCTTTCAATGTTCATGCCTCCTTAGTTATCATTTCAATTAAGCTTCCATGTTTTGTAACAGACTCAATACTTGAATATTTAAGCTATTAGTTTTTAACTCCTCAATGGCTGAAATGTGAAGGGACTATCAAATGATAGAAATTGACGTTCTTTAATAAGTCTTTCAGGCAAATACTCATACATGAACCCCTTTGCAAAAAGCTCTGAGTGCAAAAGAGCCAAGAAATTTTAAAACCCCAAAGGATAGCAAGCTGGTTCAAATTGGGATGCTTGGATGAAACACCAGGCTCTTCGATTCGATTGTTAAGAGTGTAAATGGAGTGGGTGCCTCTTTCAGCTTTGACTGCTGCTGCAGGGGTATTCCTTTTGGTCCCCAGAATAAGTCTTAAAAAGCATGCTTGATTTTGTTTGTGGGGGGGATGTTGATAGGCCCAACTGTTCTGCCACATATGTTAGCACTGGTGCAATGTTTCTCTTGTGGACCTTTAAAATAGAGAGCAGAATGCTTGTGTGGTTGTAACTGAGTAATTTAGTTAATTTAATTTGCTCAAAGATATGTCTTTTGTGTAGAGTTGGACTTTGATGATGGATGCTTCAGTTCAACAAACAGCTCCTGCCTGATGCTCTGATTCTGATAAGGGGCGTGGTGGCTCAGCGGGTAAGATGCCAGGCTTGTTGATCAGAGGATCGCAAGTTCGGAGGTTCAAATCCCTAGTCCCGCATGACGGAGTGAGCTCCTGCACTAGCCCCAGCTCTTGCCAACCTAGCAATTCGAAAGCATGCAAATGCAAGTAAATGAATAGGTACCACTTCGGTGGGTAGGTAACAGTGTTCTGCATGGATAATGCCGGCCACATGACCGTGGAAGTGTCTTCAGACAACGCTGGCCCTTTGGCTAACAAACGGAGAAGAGCACCGGCCCCTAGAGTCGGACACAACTGCACAAATATGCGGGGGGAACCTTTACCTTTTTTATGTCTTTTGTGTAAAGTTGGACTTTGGATGATGGATGCTTCAGTTCTGATTCGTTGATACTATGAATCAAGCAGTGAAGGCAGCAAAGTAGGGACCTGCCCCAAAGCACGTGCCTTCAAAGAGCTGTATAATATTTTAATCCGCTCACAGAATTGACGCCCCCCCCCCCCCAAATTCTGGAGTAGTTAGATTATCTGGATGTTTCTGGAAGATTGTTGAATAGTGTCAGGATTTATCCAATATTGACACATATAACTGGTCAATGAATTTGACCAACTCATAACATATCTGCCTAGTATATAGATACTAATAATATAGCATTCACTCTTCTAGGTTGAATGCTACCTGTTCAGGAGCATAAAAACAATGAAGGGAGATGAAGTGGCCACTTTGGAATCCACAGGAAAAAAGGGGTTGGGATGCTGTTTTATTTTACTTTATTTTGTTTATTTTACTTTATTTTACTCTTTTTTACTTTATTTTATTTTATTTTATTTTATTTTATTTTATTTTATTTTATTTTATTTTATTTTATTTTATTTTATTTATTCTATTTTATTTTACTTTACTTTATTTTACTCTTTTTTACTTTATTTTATTTTACTTTACTTTATTTTATTTTATTTTATTTTATTATTTTATTTATTTTATTTTATTTTATTATTATTTTATTTTATTTTATTTTATTTTATTTTATTTTATTTTATTTATTTTATTTTATTTTATTTTATTTTATTTATTTTATTTATTTTATTTATTTTATTTATTTTATTTATTTTATTTTATTTTATTATTTTATTTTATTTTATTATTTTATTTTATTTTATTTTATTTTATTATTTTATTTTATTTTATTTTATTTATTTTATTTTATTTTATTTTATGTATTTATTTTATTTTATTTATTTCATTTCATTTTATTTTATTTTATTTTATTTATTTTATTATTTTATTTTATTTTATTTTATTTTATTTTATTTTATTTTATTTTATTATTTTATTTTTTTATTTTTTTATTTTATTTTATTTATTTTATTATTTTATTTTATTTTATTTTATTTTATTTTATTATTTTATTTTATTTTATTTTATTTTATTTTATTTTATTTTATTTTATTATTTTAATTTTATTTTATTATTTTAATTTAATTTTATTTTATTTTATTATTTTATTATTTTATTATTTTATTATTTTATTTTATTTTATTTTATTACTTTACTTTACTTTACTTTACTTTACTTTACTTTACTTTACTTTACTTTACTTTACTTTACTTTACTTTACTTTACTTTATGTATTTATTACATTTATTACGGCCACCGAGCTCCAACAGTATAATGCTGGGAAGTGTACAGAACTTAGTAAAACACACACAAACAGATAAACACACACAGACACACTTACACACATCCCTCAAACAAAACTGCACTTACAACAAAAGGAAAAGAAATCAATTAAATGGCTATCAGAATCTAAAATCTGTTGAAAACTCTCATTCTGACCCAAGATTCTGAGAAAAAGGCTAGGCCTTAAATACCTTTCTAAAGGCCTGCAGTGTCAGGGCCAAGTCTATCTTGGAGGTTATTCCAAAGGTTAGGTGCTGCCAATGAGAAAGCTCACAAGATGACATTCTTCCAGCAGATATCGGCAATTTGGTCTCTAGTTCCTCTGCCTTTTCTGAAACCAGCTTGTACATCTGGAAATTCTTGCTCCATGAATTGCTGGAGTCTACCTTGCAAGATCTTCAGCATTACCTTACTGGCATGTGAAATAAGTGCCACTGTTCGATAGTTTGAACATTCTTTGGTGCATCCCTTTTTTGGTATTGGGATATAAGTTGATTATTTTCCAATCTGATAGCCATTCTTGTGTTTTCCAAATTTGCTGGCATATGGCATGTATCACCTTGTCAGCATAATCTTGCAAGATTTTAAACAGTTCAGCTGGGATACCGTCGTCTCCTGCTGCCTTGTTATTAGCAATATTTCTTAAGGCCCATTCAACCTCACACTTTAGGATGTCTGGCTCTAACTCACTGACCACACTGTAAAATCTATCCCCGATATTATTATCCTTCCTATACAGATCTTCCATATATTCTTGGCACCTTTTCTTGATTTCTTCTGCTTCTGTTAGATCCTTGCCATCTTTGTTTTTGATCATACCCATTTTTGCCTGGAATTTACCTCCAATGTTTCTAATTTTCTGGAAGAGGACTCTTGCCCTTCCTGTTCTATTATCTTCTTCCACTTCCACGCATTGCTTATTTAAAAGTAATTTGTTATCTCTTCTGGCTAACCTCTGGAATTTTGCATTTAATTGGGCATTTTTTGTTGCCACCTCCTGAACAATGTTGCAAATTTCTGTCCATAGTTCTTCCGGGACCCTATCTACTAAATCTAGTCCCTTAAATCTATTCTTCACCCCCACTGCATATTCATTAGGAATACTAGTGTGCTCATATCTAACTGATCTGTGGGTCTTCCCTATTCTCTTTAGTCTGATTCTAAATTGTGCAATAAGAAGTTCATGATCTGAACTACAGTCAGCTCCAGGTCTTGTTTTTACTGACTGTATAGATGTCCTCCACCTTTGGCTAATCTTAATCTTAATCTTAATTTTTTAATTTTTAATTTTAATTTTTAATTTTAGCTAATCTGCTAAAAATGCAAATAAATAAAATGAGACAATATCACTTATAATGAGACTATATTCTAATAAAAGGTATACTGTTAATCTGTCAAAAAGGTATAATATCTTCCATCATATAGCATCACTATTGCCAGTTTCATTTGAACAGTGGATACTTAGTTGACAGTTACTTTCTTAACAATTGCTTATTTATTTATTGACATAATTTCTATACTCACACAATCTCACCAATCTCCTTGGTGTTCAAGGGTTTTTAAAATGGAATCTTACGATCGCCTATGCAAAATAAAAATTATAAAATATCTATAATAAAAGGATGCCATCCTCACTCCAACAGTGCAAAGCGACAAAGGCATCAAATGTCTTTCTCCTGAAACAGGATCCCACTTCTTCGGCTGATAGCACCCAGAACAGTACCTTTCTTGAGGATCCAACTGGATGGTAGTTTCCTTTGGGGTCAGGTACGCCTGAAGATTATTGTTATTGCCTTTTTCTCCTTAGGTGCTTCCTGTTGTTCAGCTCAGGCTTCAGTAAAAGAATATAAATTGATGCAGACCAATAAGGCAGTACTGGAGGCCAAGATGGAAAAGATCTCCATGACCACCAGGTATTTACTCTTTGTACTTAAATAAGTTGGAATAAAGGACACCCAGACACTTCAGAAGACTAACATTCTGAAGGTGATAAACTTGGCTTCATTGAAACTTCCAGGCAGGTTCCTGGCCAGGAAGGCCACCATGAAGCTGATGGAAGGAAGACCAGAAAGACGAGAACAATGTAAAACATGGTGACCGATCCTTCATTACACTCCAGGATAATTTCTTCCATCAGGGAGTGCATGCCAACATCTGGAAAGGGTGGAGCGGTTACCAACCACACACTATAAATCAAGTCTTGAGTAAAGGAACAGTAAAGGAAAATGGAGCTTGCCAGGTGCTTCCCAGATCATGTTCTCATCCCAACTCCTGGCGTGGTGGCCATGAAAGCGAGGACCACAATCAAACAGCAGCATCAGGCAGGAGGCATGAAGCATGACATGACGGCTATAGGGGAGTTCTGCAGGCACAGGCCTGAATAAGAAGCCGCTGAATAACAAGCCAAAGCTCAGGAGTAGAGAGGAAAACTGAAAGATAGATGGCCAAATAGATGGATAGATGATTCAGGAGAGGAGAATTGGGAAGCCCAACCAGGAACACACAAGCATAGAAGATGAAGAATAAGAAAAGACTTTTGACAGAACAGAAATAGAAAGCAGAAATTTAAAAAAGATAAAAGACAGGTTGAGAGAGAGAGATGTTTATTTCTTTCCGTCAGACTGTCATGAAGTAAAAATTCTTTTTAGGCAGTCAGAACCTTCCTCTTCTCTATCGACAGCATCGAACTTCTTGTTCTTTGAAGTTTCTGAGTGTTGTGCTGTTTTAACAGGGGGAGGGTGGAGGGGTTTAGATCTGCTCCAGAGGACTTGGTTTTTTTGGTTTTTTGTAGTTTTATCTTTGTCTTAAATCTAATAAATGTCTTATTTAAAAAAAGAATTCTTGGGACAGGTATCTACCTAAGCTAAACTCTCATACTTTGCCAGATGATATAGGTAAATAACTATCTACTCTGCTAATCTTTTAATTAAATGCAAATAAAAAAATGAGACAATGTCAGTTATAATGAGACTACACTCTAATAAAAGGTATAATGTTGGTCTGAAATAGAGGTATAACTTCCTGCATCATGCACCATCACAATGACCAGTTTCATTTGAACAGTGGATAGTTAGTGAATTGACAGTTACTTTCTTAATATTTATTTGTTTATTATTTATGAATTTATTTCCACGTAATTTCCATACTGACTCAATCTCACCACACTGCTTGGTGAGAAAGGGCCTTAAAAACAGAACGTTACAATCAACTTTAACGTAAGAAAAATAATGAAAAAGCTATAATAAAAGGATGCCATCCTCACAATGCAAAGACACAAAGGTCTTTCTGCTGAAACATGATCCCTCTTCTCATGCTGATAGTGTTAGAGTTCTTGTGTTGCCCTGGCGAATCATTCCTGTACAAAGCAAAAGCATTCTCATGGTGACGTGAAGTGCAGGTGCAAGATAACAACGGTCACATTGTTTTGACTAGATTGCATGGGAACAAGGTCTCCTGAATCTTTCCGTGGGAAGCCTGCTCCAGGGAGGGAGCAGAGGGATGGGGAAATCACGTGCTCACTTAGATGCAGCACTGCTATCCAATAGCAGGTCATGCTATGTGCTTTGAGGCCTAGTGCGTGTCACAGCTAACTTCCAGCCAATCAGAAAGCTAGAAGAACTGAATATACAACCATGCAAAATGGTGTTCTATATCTTCTTGATTTCTAGTGTGTTTTAGTCATGTAGTTCTTCACGTGTTCACTTCCCGTGGACTGGGCAGAGTGAGCTATGCCTGGCTTTGGGTATAGGCCATGGCAGGAACTCTGGCCCTGGGATCAATACACGGAACTCTGCTTATAAGTTTCTTTTGTTTTTCCTTTTACAATGATGTATCCTGTATATTCATCTTTTTCATTGTTGCGATAATGGATTGTATCTGCATTATTGCCTTATGCTAAACAGTAATCACTGTTGGCCCTAAAAAGCTGCATTCTTGTCTGTTTATTCTCAAGCCTCGGTTTTTCCCCTTTAAGCCAGCATATACCCCATCAGATAGTACCCAGCGTGGTTCCTCTGTTGAGGATTTAACAGGATGTTAGAATCCTTTTGCCGTAAGATACTAACAAAGATCATTTTTAACATTATTTTCTCCTTAGGTGCTTCCTGCTGTTTAGCTCAGGCTTCAGTACAAGAATATAAATTTTGGGGGAAAAGATGCAGACCAATAAGCCAGCACTGGAGGCCAAGATGGAAAAGATCTCCACGGCCACCATGTATTTTCCCTTTGTGCTTAAATAAGTTGGAACAAAGGACACCCAGACACTGCAGAAGACCAGCATGCTGAAGGTGATAAACTTGGCTTCATTGAAACTGTCAGGCAGTTTCCTGGCCAGGAAGGCAACCGTGAAGCTGATGGTAGCCAGAAAACCCAAGAATCCCAGGACACCGTAAAACATGGTGACAGATCCTTCATTACACTTCAGGATAATTTCTTCCATCAGGGAGTGCGTGTCAACATCTGGAAAGGGGGGAGCAGTTACCAACCACACACTGTAAATGAAGGCTTGAGTAAAGGAGCAGGAAAGAACAATGGAGCTGGCCAGGTGTTTCCCAGAGCATTTTCTCATCCCAAATCCTGGCGTTGTGGCCATGAAGGCGAGGACCACAATGATGGTCTTGGCCAAAACTGAAGAAACAGCTATTGAAAAGATGATGCCAAAAGTTGTTTGTCGAAGGAGACACAGAAGCTTTGTGGGTTGTCCGATGAACAGCAAAGTGCAAAGGAAAGAAAGCAATAGGGAAGTGAGGAGAACATAGCTGAGGTTCCGGTTGTTGGCTTTGACAATCGGGGTCTCCCGGTGCTTAATGAAGAGGTGAAGCACTAAAGCTGTGAGGAAAGAAAGGAAAAGGGCAAAAACAGTGAGCGTGATTCCCAAAGTTTCTTCAAATGAGAGGAAGCTGATATGTTTTGGAAGGCACAAATTCTGCTCTTTGTTGGAATGCTGATCTTCTGGACACTGAAAACAGTCATCCAGGTCTGTTTAAAAAAAAAGGAAGAAGAACAATCTGTTTAATAGATTACAGCTGTATGTATAACAAGTGTATAATAAATTGATGAATGTAAGTGTCAGTCATGAAAAGGAAATGAGACAATAAAGAGCAATAGCACAGATCATAGGTTCACATTAAGGCACATTTAGGCACATGGGGGACACAAAAGGAGCCTCCACAAAGTGTGTGTTGTTAACACATCCAGGCATCCCCTGGGCAACAGCTTATAGCTGGCTAATCCTTTCACTCCAGAAGCATCTAAAGTTTTATCTTTGTGTGATAAAATGTTTATCCCACAAAGGACCTTTTCAGGACCAAAGATTACTATTATCTCAGTAAATTTTTGAGGGCTTGTCCGTATGCAAGGAAGAACTGATGCGAGACTTATGCCAAAAACGTAATTGCGATGTCCTATGTTTAAAGGAGACTCATAGATATAGTCTCAGAAAAGACCAAAAATCCAGGGCATGCAGCTTGTAGCAGAGAAGCCCCACCAACAATATGGTAGTGCAGTGTTTGCGAAGCCTGACATTCAGGTCTACAACAATATCAGAGATAAATAATATAGAAGTAATAACTGTAGAGTTGAGTAATTGTATGGTAACTTCAATATACACACCTCCACTAACTGAGATTAAAGGTGACAAATTTAACACATTTAATAATGATAAAATAAACTTCATCATTGGTGACTTTAATAGCCACAGTAGCCTCTGGGGTATCCCGATGATGATAGGAATGGGGAAGCTGTGATACAGTGGGCAGATTCGAACAACCTGGCTGATTCGAACAATACATCAGGCTGGATTTCACCCCAAGAAAAGCTGTACTGCACAAATCCTTAATTTAACTCAATATATTGAAGATGGATTTCAAAGGGCAGCGTAATGGGAACTGTATTTATAGATCTAACGGCTGCATATTATACCATCAATCTTAGGAAACTGAAGCAGAAAGTATACGATATAACCAAAGACTTTAAACTTACAAACATTATCAGGAATCTGCTTCAGAACCATATGTTTTTTGTGGAGTTCCAGGGAAAACGGGGTAGGTGGAGGAACCAGAGGAATGGTCTACCACAGGGTAGTGTATTGGCTCCAACCCTCTTCAATATTTACACTAATAATCAACCGCTCCCTGCAGGCACTAATAATTATATATATGCTGATGATTGAGCAATGGCTGTACAGGGAAGAACATTCGAGGAGGTAGAACAACAATTAACGGAAGCCCTGGAAGAGCTGGATCAATATTATTGTGATAACCAGCTAAGGCCAAATCCAGCAAAAACTCAGGTATGTGCCTTCCATCTTCGCAATAAGCAGGCTGCTAGGAAGCTGCGAATTACATGGAAAGGAGTGATATTGGAGCATTGCCCTAACCCTAAATATTTAGGGGTTACTTTAGATAGGGCCCTAACCTATAAAGAGCACCTCATCAATACTAAATTGAAGGTCAGTGGAAAAACAACATCCTCAGGAAATTAATGAGCTCTATTTGAGCCAAACCAAGGGTTCTTGAAACAACAGCATTCGCCCTCTGTTACTTGGCCGGCGAATACGCTTGCCCAGTTTGGAACAAATCAGCACATGCTGGGCAAGTAGACGTTGCTCTGAATGAAACTAGTAGAATTATTATTGGATGTTTGAAACCTACCTCTCTAGATAAGATCTACCATCTAGCCGGTATTGCCCCGCCTGCCATTCGTAGAGAAGCAGCAGCATGTAAAGAGAGGCTTAAATCATCAATATCCAAACAACACCCTCTTTACGGCCTACAACCAGCCCTCAGAGATTAAAATCCAGGAAAAGTTTCCTTAGGTCGATGGAGGATTTTGATGAATTTAAAAGTAGAGTGGGCCTATTGAAAGCTACAAAGAACCAATATTGGATGGAACCAGTAGAGGAGATGGCACCTCGTTTTGGTGAAAGCTGGGAAGTTTGGAAATTGTTGAATAGATTTCACACAGGTATAACAAGATCTAGAGATACTCTGAATAAATGGGGTTATCCAGTGACCTTTTCCCTTTGTGATTGTGGAGACTTGAAGAAAAAAACATATATGTACACTTGCCCTTTGTGCCCTGATCAATGCACACTTGAGGAACTCATGACAGCGTGACAGAATGCAATTAATGTTGCCAGTTTCTGGGCAAGATCTGTCTATTTTTTATATATTTTAACTTTTATATTTCTTGTTTTAAATGCTATGTTTTACAGTATGTTTTTAATGTGATGCTTCTGAGGAACCTGAATATATCATTATCTTTGGGTTGTCACCAAATATTGCTGTTCCTTCTCCTTTTCATTTAAGTACTTAAAATACCTTTCCTAATTGTTTTGTTTCTTTGTCTCATTATAAAAAGATACAATCAATCTAGATTCTTCATTTCATATTTGTGTCCAAATGTCTGATGCAAGTATCTAAGTTGCCATTTTATGTCAGGAGATGATTGTGCACTTTTTCTGTTTTGCCCTCTCCCACAGACATTTAGAGGCTCTTTCTAAACAATATGAGAAATGTGAATATGGCAAATCTGAAACGAGGGTAAAACCCCTAAGTCCTTTTCAAACTGCTTGGTGTCCCAAAGACTGAATCTTAAATCACCACTTTCTAATGAATCCTCATGATATTGGGAATGATATGAATCTTGCAGGTTTTGCATGAATGCATTTTTACACAGCAGTTCTTACTCATTAGGTGAGAAATCTTCCCCTCTGGGCATCGATAGCAATTGTAGCAGCAAAACGATTTCCCTTCAATCTTTGTCCGACTGTATCCAGAATTGCAATGGGCATTGCACAGAGAAAGAGGGCGTACCTGTCCAGAAACATGACAGTAGAATCTTTTAGCCTTCCTAAAAATGATATTGTAAGTATCGACCTCCGGGTTGTACCCGTGGATCTTTTAAAAAAAGATTAATTGATGGTCTTCTTGAAAAGAGCTCTGTAATGATAGAAATTCAAAGGCCTGATGAGATGATGGGGACAGGTGACTGTACACATCACATTTCTCAACAACCCCTTAAGGAATCTTGAAATTCCCCCCAAAAGGATTTATTTCATTTCATGAGTAGCCCAGAGATGTGACCCTTTTTCTCCTTCAGATTAGTATCTTAGCAGACTGCTAGGTTGGAACAAAAAATGGACTGCCTTATTGCTGAAATTTCACTGAATTGTATAATAATCCACATAAGGTGACTTTGACATAGTTGAAGGGTAGTTGCATCTGTCCATTACTTCTGGTCTTTAAATACATAAATACCCCAAACATTTGTTGATCCCTTTCACTGCAGCAAGTTTTCACCAAAGCAGAGGAACCTGGGCAAACATCAGCATGCTGTAGGCAGATTGTGTAAATTGGAAATTAAATTAAGAACATGAAAAGGAATTTTGAAAATGATGGAATGGGAAGAAATGGGACATTTCACATCCATAAATATGTGATGGGAAAATGATTGAAATATCTTAGTATGAGCTCTACCTGGTTGAACGCCTTGGGCCATTTGATTGCATCTTCTGAAATGGTGAATACTTTGCCAGGGTGTGAATTCTGTGGTGCCATTCTTCCGACTTTGACTCTAATGAAGGACTGATTTGGAAATGTGATCCAATTGATAATATCAAATGCTGCTATTAGTTCCCCTTTTGCACTAAAGGAAAGCATTTCGCCAACACTGTTGTTAAATGAAACACTCCTCAAGTAGTGGTGAAGCTACATGAAAGTGAGGGCAACAAATCATCAGCCTCATCAACATCAGCATCCTATCAAATAAGTACAGTTACAACCAAATTAAATCTTTGGCATACTTTCTTTAAAAGAAATAATCTGGTGTAAACATTTATCCGAGATACTTCGAATAGGCAATTTGAATTCATTTTTTCCATTTTTCCATTTCATTTGACCTAAGGAAGCTTAATTTTGTTTGCAGTGATGGTTGTACTAAAATGTATGGAATTAGCTCTAGGCTGGATTGCTTGCTTTTAGAGACTGGAATGTACTAATCTGGTAATTTCTTCTGCTTTCTAGGAGAATGCATGTTCTTTCAAAGGGAGGAGCAATTAGATATGAATTACTAATGACATAGAAAATCAACATGACTCATATTGGGTTGATCATAATCTTTTCAGTCCAGTTAGGTAGCAATATATATCTCACAAGTCACAATGAAATGCAATAAGCTCAAATTCTCATTACTCTATTTAAATGTAAGAGCAGAGGTAACTCAGTATTTTCTGAAAAAGAAAACATGTCAGTTTTCAGTAGTTTGAAGGCCTCCTGCTAGATCTTGAAGTGAAGTTAAAAAAAAGGGAAAAGGAAAAGGAATAAAATAAAAGAATTGAAGTTCATAATCATCATTATCTTAGTTTCAGTTAGCAGGAATGGCCAATCAGCTTCCAAATAGTTTCAAAGCAATCCTATGAACTGGGTGAGAAATGGCAGCCATCACACAGCTATTGTCTGAATGTCTAAAACTCTGCAGTGATGTCAGAATTTGAACCACTGGGTACCAAGCCTGTAGCTCCCAAAACTGTGTGTACATGAGTTGTCCTGTATTATTGATCTCAGGAAACTACCTGCCAAGGTTGTTGTTTGACAAGCTGCTGTCTCTGCTTATCTCGTCTTGTTGCTTTTTTCACTGTAGATGAGTGCATAGCATGCAAAGCTTCTGCCGCTACATGGACAGCATTATAGATGCTGTAGCTGTGGCTGGTCATGCTCATTTCAAAGATTGACCCAGGAAGATGCTTCAGGTTCTCCTCCCCAGTGCAGATTTCTTCTGCCATTGTTTCTCCAGTAGCACTGGTGAAAGAACACTGAAATGCCTCTTCCCAGAAATCCCTGAAAAAACCATCATCCTGTTTAGTTGTGAGATTCCTGTGCTGAAGGAACTGATTGAATCCCAGCACTTCCTCACTGTGAACTGCAAAGGAAAGTGAACCATGTATGAAGTCAATGGGCCAGCTTCGTTGAAAAGACATTGATGTGAAATCCATCTGGGCTACAAAAATCCACACTTTGGGTTTTATTGGGATCTCCTCAAATTCAGACATATGAAGCATTACCCTTAAAACCACCATAGTTTGAATTTCTCCATATACCACTACTACATTAGCAGTCCCCCCCATAATGATTCTTGTAGTTTGCGCTCCTTCCATAACCATTTCAGAAATTTCAGTTGAAAACTTCAGTTGTGGAAATTTTTCTATAAAGTCAAAGCAGATACCTCCCCGGGCAAAGATGGGCAGCTCATTCTCTGCAAATCTCTCTCCACTCTCATCATTAATGAAAATCACTCCAATCCAAGTCCACTGGAAATACAGCAGCAGGTAGAGAATCCCATTATATTGTTGCTTGATATCTGGAAATATTTGGCGAAGGAAAACTCCTTGGTGTATGTCACTCATCACTGGCGAGGACCCATATGCCAACTAAAGAACATAGCAAACTGTCAAGAAGGAAATAACCTCACCTCCCATCTGGATTACTGCAATGTGACCCTGTTGGCCCCCTGTAAGGCCGTGAAGACCTGGTTATGTGCCTGGGCCTGGGGCTAATATTTCTTGGCTATATTAACATCCATGCATGTTTACTTGGTGACCATATATATTTATTTTGTACTTTTAATTGTTTTAAATTATATTAACTGTTTTATTTATTTTTTTATGATTGTAAGCTGCCCAGAGACACTGGCTGAGATGGGCAGCTATAGAAATTAAATAAATAAATAAATAATAAAATTAAAATGACTCTGAGACATTTTCAGAATAAAGTTAATTTGAGTACATTAACCATTTTTAAATTGCAAGGTACTGTATGTCCCCAAGTATTAACTGTTTTTCAGTGCAGATTTCATTCAAATTCAGTGACAATTTGAGGTTTGTGAGTGTAATGTATATGGATTTACCTACTCAGAAATGAACAGAAGAAACTTTCCTCAGTAGATGATTAGGAACAGAAACCCCAAGAATCCAGATATATTTTCATCCATCCATCCATCCATAAGCATAAAGCTAAACTAGGTATGGAAGCATTGAAATTCTCTCTCACTGATGTGCATGGGGTTTTAGGTCCTTTGTAATGGCACCTTAGGCCCTTTGTAATGTAACACATAACTGAAGCTACTATAAACAAACAAACCGAATGTAGATATGTTGCCTAGAGCAGTAGCAGACACCAATTCTTGGACAGAACCAGCATCTACCTCTAAGAGCTACAAGGGAGCATGGCCAGAATGTCCTGCTCTGTTCTCACTCAGAAATGTGTAGATTTCCTTAACTGTTACACATGTGTGTTACTGTTTGAGTGTGCCAAATCCCTGAAATGCCACACAAACAGTTTGCTTTTGAATTTAAGCTTTTTGAGCAGGAAAATGGGAACTCAGTAGCATGTGAAATATGGATTACCCAGGTCTTTCTCATTGTTCTATTACTAAGTAGAAGCATGACTGCTTGGTCTATTATTTTTGGTCATAAGCCAGTACCACCCTAATGGAATCAAAGCCATATCTCAAAAATATTGCTTGCTTAACGGTATTCCATGAGGACAACTCACCTGTGGAATCTTGTAGATGGACAAAATGGTTGCCATGAAGAGACACACATCAGCATTAGGCCCCCCGATAACCGCTGCTATATTAGTCTGCAGATCACACTTGTAGTTAGGGATAAACTTACCCCGTGTGGAGAGAAGGTCCATTGAGGCACGGAAAGTCCACTTGGCCTGGAAATTGCTGTTCAACACATGGAATCCCAGCGTGGCATTAGGTAAGATCCTTGGACTTTCATTAATGTTCTCTATAGCAAATTGCAAGGCTAGCATATGTTGGTAGTTCTGAGTTATTACACTGCAATGAGAAGTTTGGCTTATTAATAATTAGATCCTGCAAACTAAACAAATCATTGGCTCTCCTTGAACAACAATTCTTGGACCTTTTCTCTTCCTAAAAATAAACATTTAATAGTAATAAAAGATCTGGACTAATTATTTTTTCTGTATATTTCGATATATTCAGAACATTACTTACTATTATTACTGTATATGCTCTCTTGTAGATCGCTTATCCTTTTGCTGACCTAGAGATATTTATTCAACCCATCGGGAAGCTTTGCCCCTCTGTAGATGTAACCAAGCCATAAAGTGATACAATCCATCCCATAATAATCCATAATAAGCAACTATCATTGTATGTTTGGAAGCACCAATCACATTGCTCTTTTGAGTCCTGCAGAACCTTGACTTGAATTCTGCAGTTTTATTTATTTTTTTCCATCAAGTTTAATCTGCTGTTATCTTCTCAATAAGAAGATGCCTTAAGTTCTAATTATTCCCTTTGTCAGCCATTCCTTCTGGGTTACTCTTCTGAGCATGACCATCTGTTCCTGATTCTTTCAATGTTCATGTCTCCTTAGTTTTAACTACAATTAAGCTTCCATGTTCTGTAACAGACTGAATTTTTGAGTATTAAAGATACTGATATTTACTTACCCAATGCTGGAAGAGTGAAGACTATCAAATGACTGGAGGTGCCCTTCTGTAACAAGTAATTTAAGAAAAGACTCATACATGAACCCCTTTGCAAAAAGCTCTGAGTGCAAAAGAGCCAAGAAATTTGAAAACCCCAAAGGATAGCAAGCTGGTTCAAATTGGGATGCTTGGATGAAAAAGATGCCATTTATCAGCATTAGAGAAATGCTTACTGCTAAATACTCCCATAAATCTATAAATATCCTAAAAGTCAGCCTAAGTATTTTCTAAACCATAACATGGTAGTAGAATGAAGCTGTCTTAACAGCTAAAACAAGGAAAACAAATATATGCACATTTCAATGAATAGATATATAAACAATCGAAGAGAATATATATAGAGAATATATACATATATATATGGAGAGAGAAGAGATATATAAACATAAAACATTAAAGCCCTTACATGATATTGTCAAACACATCAAAAGAGGGATTTCTTTCAAAGGTTGCTGGAGGGGAAAATAGATAGATCTGAGAGAGAATGGCACCAATGATAAAGTCACCAGGGTGGTAATGCTTGTGAAGAATGGTAAGAGGGAGACTTGTAGGGCACTTCTCAGGAGGACTGTTACAGGATTCTTCAAACACCAGCATCACCAGTATTGATGCCACAAACAACACCATCTTGAATGAAGCTCTTTCTTCAAGATTTCCTATCACATATACCTATCTTGTTGAGTTGGACATGTTGGCCTGAATAAACACTTATTGAAAGTCTGGCCTTAATAATAAATATAATCAAACAGATAAAATGTTGTCTGTCTCTGTCCTAGGTCAAAATGGATATTATTAGTAGGTACTAGTCTTGGTTCAATGCTTTGCTATCAATTATTTGGATTCTCTAGGGAGTTATACAAGCCATTGTGCTTGAGTTGAAAATTATAGAGAAGAGAAACACCAGTTTAATGTTGTTGATCTATGAGTCTCAAAAAAAAAATGGAAGATTTATCAGATCTCTACAGTTGACTCTCATAGTCTTCCACGACCAGGTTTATATCTTTCTTTAGCAAGACATGGAAAGCTGAAAATAAAACTTTTAAAAATGAATGTTACATCAAAGAAGGTGTAAAATTTTGTAAGAGGTGAAGTTTGCACAACTGTCAAAATGGGCCACAGTATGGGAAAAAGAAACAAACAAACCCGTTGATATCTAAAACTAACATTTCTAATAGAAAAAATTAATATCTGCATATTCCTCATTACTCAAGAAAGTGGGTAGGGACCACTCCACTCCATAAGCAGGAAGATAGCAAGTCTATCAAGAAAACCCCTCCCTATGTTAAAGTTATTCTATGTAGGATTCAAGCGAATGGATTCCTTCACTATGAAATCCTAGCCTGTAAAATGGAATTTTCCAAGTTCCTCTGCTGTAAGCGGTTTCCCATAACAAAAAGCATGTAAACACCAGATGTGCTTTTCTCTAGTCAAAACAATGTGATGATAACAGTCTTGTCCCATGAGAACTGTTCCCCGGGAGAAAAGCCAATATGCAACACCGCCATCTCATGGCGGTTTATAGTAAGTACAACTGTTACTACAATGTTAAGCTGAAAAATGGCCTAGCCCACATTAGCCAATCAGAATGTTGAACCATGGGTATAAATCAACTATGAACTATGGGTACTCATCTCACTTACTAATTTTTTCTATGCTTCTTTTGACTGCTATCTACATGTACTTTGTTTCTGTACTGTAACTACGCCTGGTCTTTGCATAGACCATGATTTTTCTTTCCTCACATCTGTTGATGGAACTCTGCGTATGCTTTGTTTTTTCCTTTTTGCAATAATGCACTATACATCCATTATTGCCTTATGCTATCAATAAAGATATTGTTAGCCTTAAAACACGTTGTTTGGATTAATCTGCGCGTGGAACCCCAAAAGCCAGCAACACCCCACACCCTAAAGGAAAGAAAAATGGGGTGCTAAAATAAATGTATCCAGTTGCCAAGATTTTGTAAACTCACCCCTTTTCCCTTTTCAACACTGATTGATTGATTATGTGCCATCAAGTCATTTTTGATCCTAGCAACCACATAGATAGATGTTGTCCATGACAATCTGTCCCTAACTTGTTCTTTCAGGTCTCCCAATGGTGCACTCATTACCGTTTCCACTAAGAAAATAGAAATCCAGTTGACATAATTCAAGCTACAGATATCTAAGAAGTGTTCCAACGTCTCTTCTGCACTTGTGAGGAGCGTGGATCCAGATATCTCAACAAAAATAAGCCTCACTTTAAGCCTCTTTGGATATAGGAAATTTACTTTATTAAGATACAGTTCATTGCTCTGCAAAGGCACAAGATTCCCTCTTCCTCCTCATTCAGAACATTGGTGTCCCACCTCGCCTTTGAAATTTAATCCTTGTAAGGTCTTTGGTTTTATGGCACGCTTCCCAGGCTCTGTTCTTGTACTGGTGTTACTTCTCATAAGAGAGCTCGCCACAATTCCTCCGTCTCCGCTAATCTTGTCTCTGTTGCTAGGTAACAATCAGTTCAGTCAGACCTCCCCTCTCCCCCTTTCACAACCTATGGCAGTAGATGCATTCCAGAGGCTATTAACTATTGCTTCTGGGGTGTACTTCAGACATATCACCCCCTCTGAAAAGAAACTTCACTCCCGGAAGAGAAAAAGAGAAAAGAAAAAAAAGAAAAAAAGAAAAAGAAAAAGAGGAGGTCCTGCTGCCCAAGCACCTGGTCTCTGGTGTTCTTGTACCCTAAAATTTGTGAGATGTCTGTTATTACATCTTGAAGATGATTGTTGTGTATCTGTGTCTTCACCCAGGCCTTTCCTGGGGGAATGTTAAATATATGATGGTGTTGTTTTGTTTTGCTTTCCCTGCCAACTTTTTAATTAATATGTATTGTTTTTACTGCGTCTAAGTCTTTAGACGCGGTAAAGAAGAGTTCCGCGGAAAAAAGTTTTTCTGCAGCCGTTTGGAAAACGCGATTTCGTCGGAAGGAGAAGGGACGAAATCGGCCAGAGAAGTGGAGAAAAATCTCTCTGGAAAAGAACCTCAGCTACCACGAAGGGACGTGAGCTGGACAAGTTTTCCTCATTTGTTCGTTTGCTGTCCTGTCATTGTCAATGTCGGAGGAAAATGGAGGCTCGCAACGCTGAGTGGTAAGAGGGACAAAAACAATTCCAACGGTCTCAGTCAGACAAACGGTCTGACGAAGGTTGCTTTTTTTTTGCCACAAATTTATAAAGGAGGATTAAAGTGAAAAGAAACTTAAATTTCTTAAGAGAAAATAAGCGAAAGAAACTGAAAGGAAGAAGTACTTCGGAAGAAAAAAAAAAAAAACTGAAACTCAACTGAAAGTGACCATTTTAAAGACATTTTGAAAAAAGAAATATTGAATATATTGAATATATAAAGGAAACCTATAAGTATAGTATTACATTATATTGTCTGTATGTCTGTGTATAATACAATTTAAAATAAGATAAAACAATAGTGGAAATATATATAAGGATAAGGATATAAGATATTGTGATATATTAAGTAATTAGAATATAGACATATATATATATATATATATATATATATATATATATATATATATATCAATTAGTTAGAATATAGATTTTATTATAAAAAGAAGGAAATAACAAATAGAAAGGTGTTGGAAAATCATGGCCACAAAACAACTAAGAAGAGGATCTGATGGTGAAGGGTTGAAAGCCTTATTTGAAGACTTTACAATAAAAACCACAGAAACAATAACACAGACTGTGAAAAAAGTATTAGAAGAAAGATTTGGAGATTTGGAAAAAAGGATAGATCAAAAAATGGATATTATAGAAAAAAATTTAATATTGAAATACAACAAATTAAAAAACAAATGGACAAATGTGAAGAAAAAAGAGAAGAAGAGGAAGAACGTCTAGCACTACTGGAATTGAAAGAAAAAGAACGTTACATAAGAATAAGAGGGGTGGAAGAAGACAAAGAAGAAAATATTAAAGGACTGCTTATTCAAATGATTACTGACTTGATAGAATTGGAGGAGGAGAAAATAGATGATGAAATTGAAAAAATATATAGAGTTAACTCCAAATATGCAAAGATTAACAAAAAACCTAGAGACATATTGATAGAATTTACTAAAAAAAAATATAGAGATATGGTTATTCAATCAGCATTTAACAAAAAAATTGAAATTGAAGGTAATGCTATCACTATCTTTAAAGAAATACATGGAGGAATATTAAGAAAAAGAAAAGAATATAAATTTCTGACAGAAACATTAAAGAAATACGAAATAAATTTTAGATGGGAGAATTTTGAAGGAGTTAACTTAATGTATAAGGGTCAAAGACATAGACTAAATTCTATATACAAAGCAAAGGAATTTCATAAGAGATTAGAGAAAGAATTGGGAAATAAGTAAGATGAGTAAACTTAAAAGTTTAACATGGAATATCAATGGATTTAACTCACCAGTGAAAAGAAATAGAACATTTCAAATTTTAAAAAAACTAGAACTAGATATCATTTGTCTTCAAGAAACCCACATAAATAAAAAAGATACGAAATATTTGGACAATAAAAAACTAGGGGTAGCATTCTATACAGCTAATGAAAAGAAAAAAAATGGTATAGTAATTTATGTAAAACCTTCACTTAAACCTAAAATAATATTAAAAGATGAAGAGGGAAGATTCTTAATAGTGGAAATTGAAAGCCAAAATATGAAAATTTGGACAGTGGGGGTCTATGCCCCGAACAACAATCAAAAATTTTTTTATAAAAAATTATCAGATGGCCTCTCTGAATATGCGAATAAAAATTGGGTGTTAATGGGGGATTTGAACGGGGTTGTGGAACCTAAAATAGATAGAAAATCAGATAACCAGATTAGTAAAAATCAAGGAAAACTACCAAAAGAATTTTTTAATATGGCTAAAAATTTAATGTTAATAGATGCTTGGAGGCACAATAAAGGAAATAAGAGAGATTATACATTTTATTCGAATAGATTTAATTCATTTTCTAGAATAGACATGATCTGGATATCTAAAAGCTTAGAAAATAAAATAAAAGACATGTCAATTCTACCAAAAACACTCTCAGATCACAGCCCAGTTCAAATGACCCTAAACATCAATACTAAAATATTTAGATGGAGAATGAATGAAAATATCCTTAAAAACAAAAAAAATATAGAGGAATTAGGAAAAAAATTACAAGAATTTTTTACTTGGAACATTGACAAGGGAGTTAAAATAGAAACAGTCTGGGATACAAGTAAAGCATATATGAGAGGACAACTGATATCACTTAACAATTATCAAAAAAAGAACAAGAAAAAAAAAACAGAAACAATAATGGAACAGATAAAAGAGAAAGAATTAGAACTGCAAAAAAACAATAGAAAGAAAAAAGAAAAAGAGGAATTAAGAAACCAAATAAAATTATTGCAACTTCAAATTAAAATAGAACTAACAGAAGAATTGAATAGAAAACTAAAATTTATCAAACAAAGAAATTTCGAACAGGCAAATAAACCAGGAAAATGGCTGGCATACAAATTAAGGAAAGAAAAAGAAAAAAAAATCATTTCAAAAATTAGAGATAAGAATAAAGATTTGATATATAATGAAGATATCAAAAAGGCTTTCTTTGATTACTATACCAGTCTATATCAAAAACAGCAAATATCAAAAAATAAAATAGATGAATATACTGAAAAATGTAAAGTAGAAAAATTAACAGAAGAAGATAAAGATTTTACAAATAATAACATTACAACACAAGAAATCAAAGATGCAATCAAAAGATTAAAAACAGGGAAAACACCAGGAAATGATGGTTTTATAGCCGAATATTACAAAAAATTTCAAGAAC
This sequence comes from Charina bottae, assembly GCA_023362775.1. Taxonomy (NCBI): domain Eukaryota; kingdom Metazoa; phylum Chordata; class Lepidosauria; order Squamata; family Charinaidae; genus Charina; species Charina bottae. Next base: position 11,841,742 of record JALMGJ010000011.1, read on the forward strand.
ATCTAATTAATCCATTAAAAATTCTATTCAATTCAATATTACAAGGGGCAGATATACCAATATCATGGAAAGAAGCAAATATTGTACTAATACCAAAAGAAAACCAAGACTTAACAGAATGTAAAAATTATAGGCCAATTTCCTTACTAAACAATGATTACAAAATATTTGCCATCATTCTTGCTGAAAGGTTAAAAAATTTTTTACAGAAAATTATTAATCAAGATCAAAATGGTTTCTTACCAAACAGACAAATAAAAGAAAATATAAGACATGTGATCAATCTAATTGAATACGCAAACGTTCATAACGAAAAACCAATAATGTTATTATTTCTAGATGCGGAGAAAGCTTTCGATAACGTTAATTGGGAATTTATGTTTAAAGTACTAGAAAATAGAAACTTTGGGGAAAAATTTATAAAAGCAATAAGAGCAATATATAAAACTCAAAAAGCAAGAATAATGGTAAACGAAGAAGAAACCCAAGAATGTACAATAACAAAAGGCACAAGGTAAGGCTGTCCCATTTCACCATTATTATTCATATTGGTTCTAGAAGTATTACTGGAAGAAATCAGGAAAGATCAAAATATAGAAGGGATCAAGGTAAAACAGGATAATCATAAACTAAAGGCTTTCGCAGATGATCTAGTAATAACAATACAAAACCCAAGAAATACAATAGAAAAATTAATTTTAAAATTACAAGAATATGGCGATTTATCAGGATTTTAAATTAATATACAGAAAACCAAAATGATAAATTTAAATATGACAAAAGAAGAAAAAAGTCAATTAGAACAAATAACAGGATTTCAAAATGTCAGAAAATTAAAATATTTAGGAATACAATTAACAGATAACAACTTAGATATGTATAAAAATAACTATGAAAATTTATGGAAAGAAATTAAAAAAGATCTTGAACAATGGGCAAATTTACAGTTATCATTACTGGGGAGAATTGCTACAATAAAAATGAATATACTACCAAGATTTTTGTATTTGTTCCAAACAATCCCGATTATGATTAAAAACCAAGTTTTTATAAAATGGCAAAAAGAAATATCCAAATTTATATGGCAAAAGAAAAAACCTAGAATAAAATTAAAATATTTACAAGACACAAAAGATAGAGGGGGATTAGCAATGCCAGACCTTAAATTATATTATGAAACATGTGGCCTAATATGGATTAAAGATTGGATAAAACTAGAAAATGAAAAATTACTAAATTTAGAGGGACATGACAATAGATATGGTTGGCACGGTTACATGTGGTATAATAAAAGCAAAATACATAAGGCATTTAATAACCACATAATAAGAAAATCCTTGCTAAATATTTGGAACAAATACAAAAAAACACTATTACCAAATCTTCCACTATGGGTGTCAACCCAAGAGGCATGTACCAGATTAGGGAGTCAAAATAAAAAAGAATATATAAGATATAAAAATTTGTTAAAATTTGAAGGAAATACTCAGAAACTTAAAACAAGGGAAGAACTAGAAAATGAAAATATAATATGTCATTGGTTTATGTATTTCCAATTAAAAGAGCAATATAAAATAGACGAAAAAAATTATCAATTTACAAAAATAGAAAATAATTGGGATAATATATTAAAAAAAGAGGAAGAACATTTAATCTCTAAAATATATAAAACATTACTGGAAATGAAAACCAAGGACATAAAAATTAAAAAATACATGAAAAAATGGGAGGAAAATTTAGGAATTGAAATTACATATGAAGATTGGCAAGAAATCTGGGTCAAAAATATAAAATTTACTTTAAGTAATGATTTAAGAGAAAACATGTATAAAATGATTTTTAGATGGTACATGTCTCCTGAGGTGTTATTTAAATCAAAAATGAGTAACTCTATTTTATGTTGGAAATGCAAAAACAAAAGGGGTTCTTTCTACCATGTATGGTGGCTATGTGTAAAAGCAAAAAAATATTGGGTTAAAATACATAAATATGTATGTAAAATATTCGACAAAGAAATAAGAATGAGACCAGAATTATATTTATTGGGTAAAATTGAAGACAATATAAATAAAAAACAAAAGATTTTATTTCAATATCTAAGTACAGCTGCAAGGATAAAATACGCCCAATACTGGAAACAAGAAAATATTCCAACAAAAGAAGAATGGATTATAAAAGTAATGGATTTAATGCAATCAGACAAATTAACAAATTTAATAAAAGGAAAAGAAATGGGGAAGTATAATGAAACATGGGACCCCTTCATAAAATATATTCAAAAAGAATATAACATTAAATAGAGAACAAATAATAATAATAATAATAATAATAATAATAATAATAATAATAAGTACAAATAAAGAAGGGGTGAAAGGAAAAAAAAGAGGTATAAGAAGAGAAAAATGTAAATCAAGTATTTACAATAATTTTTTTGTTTGTTTGTTGTTATGTGTTATATATGTTCATTGTTATGTGTTATATGTTTGGTTTATGTTTTATGTTAAATGTAATAATAAAAAATTATATCTGCAAAAAAAAAAAAGAGATATTGGGTTATCATAAGATACAAAACAGTATAACATTCGTCTTATCACTTTGGCTTGTTGGGGTAGGTGTTATGAAACTGTTTTGTCACTTTTTTCGCTCTGACATCTTTACTGTTCATCCATTCAGAGTGACTGGGGGGAAAATGTTTCTACCTAATTAGGTATTGTAATTTTCCTTTATGGATTCTAGAATCTAGAATGGAGTGGACTTCAAAATGTTGTTCTCCTTCTATCTTAATGGGAGGAGGTGGTTTTGGCTCAGGATGCCATTGATCAGAACCTCGGAATGGTTTCAGGAGACTGAAGTGAAAAACAGGATGTATTTGTCTCAATGTTTTTGGCAGTTCTAGCTGTACTGTGACAGGGTTTATCACTTGAGTGATTGGCAGAGGTCCAATATATTTAGGTCCCATTTTTTCGACGGCTGAGTCGATTTCAGCTAGGTTTGCAGCTAGGTAAACTTATCTCTGACATTCATTTTCCACTCTGGATCTCTTTTTCGATCAGCATATTTTTTGAAATCCTCTCTTGCCTCATGTAATGCTGTTTGAATCATTTTCCAACTATCTGACAGCTGTCTAATCCATTCTTCGGGGGAAAGCTCCAGAGGAGAATCAGTTGGGAGTTCAGGAATAGCCACAAATTCTTGTCCTGTGGCTACCTGGAATGGGGTGAATCCAGTGCTTTAATTCACAGCATTGTTGTAAGCTTCTTCAGCGAATGGTAGTAGGTCGACCCAATTGTCCTGTTGGTAGTTCACATAGTTCTCCTCTGTTCCAATACTTGGTTCTGTCGATCTGTCGCTCCATCTGTCTGGGGATGATGGGCGGAACTTAGGGCTTGCTCTGCCCATATAAGCTTCAGGAACGCCTGCCAAAATTTTGAGGTAAACTGAGTCCCGCAGTTGGAGATTACCCTATTGGGCACTCTGTGCAGCACGTATATGTGTTGGATGAAGAGTTTTGCCAGTTGATTCACTGAAGGTAACGTGGCACACGTGACAAAATAGGGTTGCTTTGAGAAGAGGTCTGTGACTACCCAGATGACGGTTTTGTTTTTGCTTTCTGGAATTTCTACTATGTAGTCCATTGCTATTTCCTTCGAGGGACAGCTGGGGTTCACTACCTCTTGTAGTAGACCTTTGGGTTTTCTTCCAATGCATTTTACTGACACCCAGGTGGGGCAGCTGGTCATGAAATTTTCCACATCTTTCCAGAGGGTTCACCACAAGAATTGCCGGCAGACCAAATGTAGCATTTTACAAATCCAAAATGTCCTGCTGTCTTTGCATCATGACACCGCTCTAACACCTTCTTCCACAGATTTTCCGCTACATACAGTCTCTCTCCCTTCCACCACATTCCTCGTCATTCAGTTAGAAAGGTGTTATTTTCAGCTAGACAATTGTCAGTCTGTGAAACTTCTGCAGTTCTCATTGTAAACCCTCCTCTAACTCTAGCATCTTGCAGGAACAAACTCTCTGACTTCCGGTGGTTACTGCTAAGGTGAATTGGGGGGGAGGAATGATTGAGTCCACTATCTCCTCTCCCTGGCTGTTGTGTTGGGGTAATCTGGACAACACATCAGCTAAAAAGCTGTTTTCTCCCAGCCAGTGAGGCAAGGTGAAATTGAACCTTTGGAAGAAATGCGCCCATCTGATTTGTTTTGGGTTCAGTTTCTAAGGGGAGTTCAATGCTATTAAGTTTTTGTGATCAGCTCAAACTTTTAAAAGATGGGGAGCTCCCTCTAGTAGTTTCTAGGGCCCACTTCATTGCAAACAACTTTTTCCCACATATGCCATTGTCTCTCTGTCTCCAAGAATTTGCATGACAAGTATGCACAAGGGCAGAGGTCTCCGGAGTCATCTCTCTGTAGGAGGATATCTCCAATTGCTACATCTGAAGCATTGGCTTGCACTATGAATGGGTTTTGGGGACCGGGGTGTTTCAACACCAGTTCTGAGAAGACATTTTCTAGTTGGTTGAATGCCCTTTGGAACTCGCTGGTCCAGTTACTACCACTCCCGGTCATTGGGCTGTCTTAGGATTTGCTTTGCCTTTGATTTTTAGTAGATCGCTGAGTGGCAGGGCTACTTGTGCAAAGTTTAGGATGAACTGTCAATAGAAATTTGCAAACCCCAGGAAACTCTTTAGTTGTCTTCTTCTTTTAGGGGCCTCCCACCCCGCGACATCTGAGACTTTGGCAGGGTCCATTTCGATGTCTCTACTTGACACTCTATATCCTAAATAGTCCAATTGTTCTTTGTGAAACTTACATTTGGAAAGCTTAACATACAACTGGTTCTTTAACAGTCTCTTTAGTACCTCACGAACCAGGGTAATATGCTCGTCTATCATTTCAGTGTAGATAAGAATGTCATCAAGTTACACCAACACTCCTCTGTATAAGAATTCATGGAGTACTTCATTTATCAGATGCATGAATACTCCGGGCATCCCCTGGAGTCTGAATGGCATGACCCTGTATTCAAATGACCACAGTGGGCAGTTGAAAGCAGTCTTCCACTCATCTCCTTCTTTGATTCAGACCCTGAAATAGGCATCATAAAAGGGGTGCGGTATCTCAGCGGGTTAAGCCGCTGAGCTGTTAGTCTGCTGACCATAAGGTCGGCAGTTCGAATCCGCATGGTGAGGTGAGCTCTCGTCACTAGCCCTAGCTCTCTGCCAACCCAGCGATTCAAAAGCTAAATAGCAAGTAGATAAATGGGTACCACTCACGTGGGGCAATATGCTGGCATCTTGTTGGGGAGTCGCCTCGGAACCGAAGATAAAGATCTGGAGAAGCCCGTGGATGGCGGCTGAGGACGGCAGCAGAGGATGACGGATCCCAATTTAACAACTTCCGGGATGTCAGCAGCCGGCTCCGAAAGTGAGGCATTCTGGGGCTTGTAGTTCCGATGCCTAGAAAGAAGAGCCAGTTCCCTTACCCCCTCCCTAATCGCATGGGTATTGTAATATATATGGATGTATAATTAAAATATATGTAATGATGTTGTAAGCCGCCTAGAGTCCTCCATTAGGGAGGGGATAGGCGGGGTATAAATAAGATAAATAAATAAGTAAATAAATCTCTCAAGTCCAACTTGCTGGGGCTCTCCGTTGACTTCACATGCAGTCCACAGCTGCCCCCTTTCTCCGCCTGCTCCCAACTCCCTCCTGCTCATGCCAGGCTGGGACTTATCTGTCTGGTTAATGGTTCTCCTCAGAATAGTGACAGCCTGCCACTCCGTTTGTCCCCAAGGTACTCTCCCCCCGGTGTCTCACCATTCTAGGGGATGACTGTCTTTGTCCTGGTTGCGGAGCAGGCTGGATTAGCAGCTGATCCATCGCCCTCAATATCCTCTGCAATATCGCCTCCATGCTGGAGACACGTTCAGGTAAGGAGGCCATTTCCTCCTGTTGCTGCCTCATTTGCTCTGCCTGGTCTATGGCATGTGATCTCACCCCTCTTGGCTGGGTGTTTACCCACTTGCTAGTGACTGGCTTTGTGCCTTCTCCCATCCCCACTGACCAAAGGTGCTTGTGTCTGCCACAGGCTTTGGGCAGCATCTATTCCAATTCAGAGGCATCTCGGAAGCTGATTCCCTGGGTTTGGGGCTAAGGTGGGTGCCAGGGCCATAATCGAGGGTCATCTGCCTGAAATCCCCAGTGCCCACTGTGCTCTTGGTCTTGCTCCTTTGCTCTCAGTTCTGTCTCCCAGTCCTCCTCTGATGCCTCTCCCGTTTCTAGTATAGCCACCAGCATTTCTATGGGTCAAGTGGGTGCATCTTCCTGGAAGCTCGCTGAGTCTCCTGGAGCCGTGGCCATCTAAGCCTCGCTTCCCTCTTTGATCTGTTGATTGTAGGATGAACTCGCCATGGTTGACTTGTGACTTTCTGTGAAGAATGTTGATCCCAATATCTCAACAGAAAAAAAGCCTCGCTATAAGCCTCTTTGGATATAGGAAAGTTACTTTATTAAGATACAGTCCATTGCTCTGCCAAGTCAAAAGTGATTTGGATTCCCTCTTCCCCCTCATTCAGAACAATGGTTTCCCACGTCCCCTTTGAAATTTAATCCTTGCAACGTCTTTGGTTTAATCGTATGGTTCCCAGGCTCTGTTCTCGTACCAGTATTACTTCTGATAAGAGAGCTCGCCACAACAGTTCCTCCATCTCTGCTCTTCTTGTCTCCATTGCTAGGTAACAATCAGTTCTGTCAGTCCTCCCCCCTCCAACTTTTACAACCCATGGCAGTAGATGCATTCCAGAGGCTATTTACTATTGCTTCTGCGGTATACTTCTGACAGCACTGCAGATTCCCCCAACTTCATTTTTCTGATTGTTGTGATTGTTATATGGTTTATGCTTAGTCATGTAGCTGTATTTTAGTCTCCCTATTGTATGTGTCAAGTATAAGACACTCAGGTGGTAACAATCTGGATTAAAAAAAATAAATGGAAAGGGGACATATAGCATCTGAGTTGAAGCATTATGCTTGCTGAAAATTCAGTTCCGAATGAAATCCCAAGGGTTGGTGATTATCTTCAAAACCCACACAGTTGAAGTGCAGGGAAGCTGTTAGAATGTCTCTTTGTATATGCAACTCAACACTTCTTAAGATAATCCGACAATATCTCTACTGTTGCCATGAGCTCATTTTACAGCTGTTCAAGGTTGAACCTTCTCTGGTGTCACTGAATTTCTTTTGAAGAAGTGTCCTGGAGTTTTTTGGTGCCCAAAATATTTATTAGCCTGTGAAAAGACTCTTCCAACACATCTTTCTGAAGAGGCTTTTTTATTTTAAATTTAATGGTTAATTATAACATTTAAATATTTTATTTTTCATTATTTCCTTTGTTAATACAATTTTTTAAAGAACGGTCTAAAATTTAAGGTTAAGCTGTCTCTGTTGTCATTGAAGTTCTTTTGAAGAAGTTCCCTGGAGTGTTGAACGGCCTCACATTTTCCTTAGCGTGTGAAAGGGCTCTTGCAACACATCTTTCTGTTCTTTTTAAAGTAATTGGCGGGAGCGAGATGGAGGGAGTGCATCCATTCTCGCTCTCTTGGACCTCTCAGCGGCTTTTGATACCGTCGACCACGGTATCCTTTTGGAGGTGGGCGGCATTGTTTTACGCTGGTTCACCTCCTTTCTCCAGGACCATTCCCAATCGGTGGTAATAGGAAAGGAAAGATCTGACCCTCAGCCCCTCTTTTGTGGGGTGCCACAGGGTTCGGTTCTCTCTCCTCTCCTATTTAACACCTATATGAAGTCGCTGGGCAAGATCATCCATCACCATTGGATGAGGTATCACCAGTATGCTGATGATACCCAGTTGTACATCTCCATCCCGGGTGAAGTAAGTGTTGCAGTCGACACCCTTTCTCAGTGTCTGGAGGCTGTAGGGGCCTGGATGGGGCAAAACAGGCTTCAGTTGAACCCTGGTAAGACGGAGTGGCTGTGGATTGATGGCCTCTCGATTTCCAAGAAGTTTTCATCTTTAACTCTGGATGGAGTGTCACTACCCCGTTCAGACTCAGTACAAAACTTGGGGGTCCTCCTGGACTCACGACTCCTGCTCGAGGAGCAGGTGGCAGTCGTGGCCCGGAGGGCCTTTGCACAGCTTCGTGTGGTGCGCCAGTTGCGCCCCTTCCTGGATCAGGAGGCCCTCCGAACAGTCACTCACGCCCTTGTCATCTCCCATATAGATTATTGCAACAAGCTCTACATGGGGCTACCTTTGAAGAGTATCCGGAAGCTTCAGCTGGTCCAGAATGCAGCTGCACGGGTAGTTCTGGGTGCTATGAGATCAGCACATGTAACACCGCTACTCCATGAGCTTCATTGGGTACCAGTTTGCTTCTGGATTCAATTCAAGGTGTTGGTTATCACCTTTAAAGCCCTACATGGCATGGGACCAGGGTATCTGAGGGACCGTCTTCTCCCGACCATATCTACCCGCCCCACCCAATCATGCAGGGAGGGCATGCTTCGGATCCCTTCTTTAAAAGAATTCCATTTGGCGGGGTCCAGGAGGCGTGCCTTCTCTGCAATAGCACCCGCCCTGTGGGATAACTTGCCCCCTGAGGTGAGACTGGCACCCTCGCTCCTGGCCTTTAGGAAGTGCTTGAAGACCTGGCTCTGCCGCCGTGCTTGGAGTGAAGGAAATGATAGTTGCTCCTGGGGGTGGTTGGCTTAGTGATTTCCCTCCTTTTAAGAACAGACCATCTTTTGGATTTCTATTATTTATTTTTATAGTAGTTTTAAATGTATAGGTTTTATCTTTTATATTGTGGTTGTAAACCGCCCAGAGTCTACCACAGTAGAGATGGGCGGGGATAAATCCAATACATAAAATAAAATAAATAAAATTTTATTAAAGATTATAATTACAATAGTAAAAACTAATACAAACTTAAAGAAAAGTAAAAAAATAGAAAAAAGTGTAAAAGGTGCAAAGGGAGAAGAAAAAAAGACTTAACGAATAGAAAGAAAAGAAAGGTAAGCTAAGGTAAGGTAAGGTAAGGTAAGGTAAGGTAAGGTAAGGTAAATAAAATAAGAATGTAGTGAAGAAAAATAAAAGAAATATATAAAGAAGTGACTTCCAACCTTCATCAAAACAAGTATAAACAATTTTAGTAACTTTTCTCCTCCTCTTAAATTACAAAACATTATCTCTTCTTCCCATACTCCATCTCTTATCTATACACAAATTCATAAACCATTATAATTTCAGTCCTGCTGTCAGCAAAAGTCCATTAAGGGTTACCAGAAATAACAACATATCTATTTTAACCTTGATCAAATAAACCAACTTTACATACCTTCCTTTTATTTCTAACAATCTTAATCTTAATCCAATAAGACCAATATATAAAAATTATCCAGGTCACTCTCTTGGTTTATTGTATGCATGTCCCTTTTAATTATTAAATCCAGGTGATGTTCTATCAAAGGGTCCAATATCCTGTTTATTTTGCCAATCTGTGATTTGAAATTTTGATTGTAGGACTTCTTATATTTCACATTTTTATTTTGTTCATGAAAAAGCCAAAATAGAAGACTGGATGGAAGGAATGGAAACATTAGTTAAATTGTGTATGTATGGTACCTGTACAAAAATGGGAAAGAGAAGTATTTTCAGAAACTGAATGAATGCTACACTTGTACATGTTTTAGCAGCATTTTGGAGACCAAGCGTAACTAACTCCAGATTCCAAAATCATTTTTTTTCGCTGGGGAAATTGTGAAATAAAAGATGGGAATATAAATGAATGTGACAATATATTTTCATAGTCATGTCTACTGAAGAAATCCTTTGTAATATGTTGTTCTAAAATATGCTACAGGTTACATTTGAACTGAATCTTCTGTAAAAGATTCTCTGATTCACTTTTCAGAGTCATGACTCCAATATATCAGTATTTCCTGGCTTTGCAATTTATAATCAAGGAAATCAATGAAGATCCCCAGATGTTGCCCAATCTCACCTTGGGCTTCCATATCTATACCAGTTATTTTAGTGCAAGTTGGACCTATAGTTTCTCACTGCAACTGTTTTCTTCACAAGACAGATTCATTCCTAATTATAACTATGATGTCCAGAACAGAGTAATAGCAGTTATTGGAGGACCAACCTCTCAAGTCTGTCTACACATGGTTCCTATCCTGTCCCTCTGTAAGATCCCAGAGGTACAATGCTTACATTTGCAAGTCAATCATTATATATATATATATATATATATATATATTTATTTATTTATTTATTTATTTATTTATTTAAGCTGGATGTGGTCAAACATGAGATGACAAGATTGAACATCGACATCTTGGGAATCAGCGAACTAAAATGGACAGGAATGGGCGAATTTAATTCAGAAGACCATTATATATACTACTGTGGGCAAGAATCCATTAGAAGAAATGGATTAGCTCTCATAGTCAATAAAAGAGTGGGAAAGGCAGTACGGGGGTACAACCTCAAAAACGACAGAATGCTTTCAGTTCGAATCCAAGGCAAACCATTCAACATCACAGTGATCCAAGTCTATGCCCCAACCACTGATGCTGAAGAAGCTGAAGTTGACCGGTTCTATGAAGACCTACAACACCTTCTAGAATGAACACCAAAAAAAGATGTCCTTTTCATCATAGGGGACTGGAATGCTAAAGTAGGAAGTCAAAAAATAACCGGAATAACAGGCAAGTTCGGCCTTGGAGTACAAAATGAAGCAGGGCAAAGGCTAATAGAGTTTTGTCAAGAGAACACGCTGGTCATAGCAAACACTCTTTTCCAACAACACAAGAGACGACTCTACACATGGACATCACCAGATGGTCAGTACCGAAATCAGATTGATTATATACTTTGCAGCCAAAGATGGAGAAGCTCTATACAATCAGCAAAAACAAGACCTGGAGCTGACTGGGGCTCAGATCATGAGCTTCTTATCGCAAAATTTAGGCTTAAATTGAAGAACGTAGAGAAAACCACTAGACCAATCAGGTATGACCTAAATCATATCCCTTATGAATATACAGTGGAGGTGAGGAATAGATTTAAAGGATTAGATCTGGTAGACAGAGTGCCTGAAGAACTATGGATGGAGGTTCATAACATTGTACAGGAGGTAGCAACTAAAACCATCCCAAAGAAAAAGAAATGCAAGAAAGCAAAGTGGCTGACTGATGAGGCTTTATAAATAGCTGAGGAAAGAAGGGAAGCAAAAGGCAAGGGAGAAAGGGAAAGATATAAACAACTGAATGCAGAGTTCCACAGAATAGCAAGGAGAGATAAGAAGGCCTTCTTAAATGAACAATGCAAAGAAATCAAGGAAAACAATAGAATGGGGAAGACTAGAGATCTCTTCAAGAAAATCGGAGATATCAAGGGAACGTTTTATGCAAAGATGGGCATGATAAAGGACAAAAAAGGCAGGGACCTAACAGAAGCAGAAGAGATTAAGAAGACGTAGCAAGAATACACAGAAGAACTGTACAAGAAAGATCTTAATATCCCTGATAAAAACGATGGTGTGGTCACTGACCTTGAGCCGGACATCCTAGAGAGTGAAGTCAAGTGGGCCTTAGGAAGCATTACTAACAACAAAGCTAGCGGAGAAGACAGTATCCCAGCTGAGCTATTTAAAATCCTAAAAGATGATCCTGTTAAAGTGTTGCACTCAATATGCCAAGAAATTTGGAAAACTCAACAGTGGCCACAGGATTGGAAAAGGTCAGTTTATGTTCCAATTCCAAAGAAAGGCAATGCCAAAGAATGTTCAAACTACCGTACAATTGCGCTCATTTCACATTTTAGCAAGGTTATGCTCAAAATTCTACAAGCTAGGCTTCAGCAGTATGTGAACCGAGAACTACCAGAAGTGCAAGCTGGGTTTCGAAGAGGCAGAGGAACTGGAGATCAGATTGCCAACATTCGCTGGATCATGGAAAAAGCAAGAGAGTTCCAGAAAAACATCTACTTCTGCTTCATTGACTACGCTAAAGCCTTTGATTGTGTGGATCACAACAAACTGTGGCAAATTCTTAAAGAGATGGGAGTACCAGACCACCTTACCTGTCTCCTGAGAAACCTGTATGTGGGTCAAGAAGCAACAGTTAGAACCGGACATGGAACAACAGACTGGTTCAAAATTGGGAAAGGAGTACAACAAGGCTGTATATTATCACCCTGCTTATTTAACTTATATGCAGAGTACATCATGAGAAATGCCAGGCTAGATGAATCACAAGCCGGAGTTAAGATTGCCGGGAGAAATATCAACAACCTCAGATATGTAGATGATACCACCCTAATGGCAGAAAGTGAAGAGGAACTAAAGAGCCTCTTGATGTGGTTGAAAGAGGAGAGTGCAAAAGCTGGCTTGAAACTCAACATAAAAAAAAAACCCAAATCATGGCATCTGGTCCCATCACTTCCTGGCAAATAGAAGGGGAAGAAATGGAAGCAGTGACAGATTTTATTTTCTTGGGCTCCAAGATCACCGCAGACGGTGACTGCAGCCATGAAATTAAAAGACGCTTGCTCCTTGGGAGGAAAGCTATGGCAAACCTAGACAGCATATTAAAAAGCAGAGACATCACCTTGCCGACAAAGATCCATATAGTTAAAGCTATGGTTTTTCCAGTAGTAATGTATGGCTGTGAGAGTTGGACCATAAGGAAGGCTGAGCGCCAAAGAATTGATGCTTTCGAACTGTGGTGCTGGAGAAGACTCTTGAGAGTCCCTTGGACTGCAAGGAGGTCAAACCAGTCAATCCTAAAGGAAATCAACCCTGACTGCTCATTGGAAGGACAGATGCTGAAGCTGAAGCTCAAATACTTTGGCCACCTAATGCGAAGAGAGGACTCACTGGAAAAGACCCTGATGCTGGGAAAGACTGAAGGCAAAAGGAGAAGGGAACGGCAGAGGATGAGATGGTTAGATAGCATCACCGATGTAATGAACATGAATTTGAGTAAACTCCGAGAGACAGTGGAGGACAGGAAGGCCTGGCGTGCTATGGTCCATGAGGTCACGAAGAGTTGGACATGACTAAATGACTGAACAACAACAAATATATAAATATATGTCCATTCATGGATTTGAAATAAACACTACAGTGATTAAAATAAGCGATTATGTTTGTGTGCATGTATGTGTATTTCATACCAGAAAAAAAAGTCAACAGATGACAAAACTTTTCATAGTTGAATATGCCCATTTCAACAGATTTTGCATGATAAGATTTGTCAGAACACTGTATATGTGTCTTTATGTCTGTCTATATCTATCTATCTATCTATCTATCTATCTATCTATCTATCTATCTATCTATCTATCTATCTATCCGTCATCATCCATCCATCTGCAGAGGTTACAAGGGAATTGTACAGTGTTGTAGATATAAATCATTGTACGTTTGATGTTTATTTCAGGTAGATTGCACAGTTGGATCAGCTACATAGGTCTACTAAACCTTGATTAGAAAAATGTTTTTCATTTTGCCCTTTATTTGAAAGAAAGAGAAAGAGAACGCTACAAATCACTCTGTTTGCAAAAATGGAAGGCTTGAACTACTCATCATTTCTTTAAGTCAAAACTCACATTTCATGGTCATTGCTTACTTCAGTAAAATAAAGAAGTGATATTATCCAGGTTATCATAGGGATGAATGCATTAATAGTTCACCATTCTAGTATTCTGGGAGGGAACCTAATAATTAGACAATTATGAAAGAGCAGATTTGCATTTTCTCTATGACATGCCAGACTCTGTACTGTGCTTGTCTGTCTCCATGTATGTCATTGCTTTAGCAATATTGCCGGAAAGGATATCCTAGAGTGTCAGGGTATGATATGAGCTCTGCTTTATTAATATAATACTGTATAAGATACACCACTTTCATGAAATATAAAAAGAAGCAACTGCTTTGAATATTTAGGGAAATATTCAAATTATTCTTGTTCACACAGCACTCCCTGTGGTGTGGTGAAATGTTTCTGTAGTGTATTTATTTATTATTTATTTATTTGTTGAATTTCTATAACCGCCCATCTCCCCCTCAAGGAGGGACTCTAGGCGGTTCACAGCATAATATCAACAAAATACAATAAAAACAATAATACAAATACAAATACAATAGAATTACAATAAAAATACAATAAAATCCAAGTGGCAGGTGGTTCTTAAAGTGACGTTGAATATATTTAAAATATTTTAGATATTTAAGGTAGTGTATAATTTCTTCACATTATAGTCTTAACTCTGTTATATTTGTTGAATTCCACATCATTCAAAATAGCATGGAAAAAGTGAAAACGTCTTGCATTAACACTTTCAGCACACTAATAATGTGACGTATAGCCACATACACAATTTGAAATAGGAATAGGATATTAATATGGAAAATCAGTCACTACAAGCAAACTTTTTAAAATTATTTTCCCCTATCCATAATTTCCATCTTTTTTGATGAGCTTTTCTATGGCTCAGCTCTGGAGATAATAGCAAAGACTCATCAGGATCTCACCCAACAGATGTTTCCAAATGTGGACAAACAATACAATGGAATTCTCCATTTACTGCAGTATTTCAGGTGGACATGGATTGGGGCAATGTATATGAATAATGAGAATGGTGAAAGGTTTGTACATGATGTCATCCCTATGTTTTCCCAGAGAGGGATCGCTTTGCATTTACTGAAAAGTCCCCCAAAATGACTTATTCAGATAGCTGTGATGAATTATTAGAAGAAGCAGTTAAAACATTTAAACTGGTTATGACAAGCACAGCTAATGTAGTGATAGTTCCTGGTGAAATTGATGACATGATTCTTTTGAGACTGTTTCCAGTCCTATCTCAAACTGAAGGAATACCAGTATGGAGAAAAGTTAGAGTGTGGATTTTGACATCAAAGACGGATTTCAGATCACTTCCTTTGTTAAGAAGTGAAAAAATAGACTCCCTGCATGGTGCTTTATCTTTTGCAATTCACTCAAAGGAAGTCTTGGGATTCCAGGAATTTCTTCAGACGAGAAACCCAATCTTAGAGAAAAAAGACAGCTTTATCAAGGTCTTCTGGGAAAATGCACTTGAATGCTCATTTTCTAACTCTATGACAGCTGAGGAAGACAGGGTGGACACCTGTACTGGAGAAGATAAACTGGAGAGTCTTCCTACCTCTGTGTTTGAAATGCATATGACTAGCCACAGTTACAACATCTATAACGCACTCTATGTGGTGGCACATGCGTTGTGTGATCTCCTTTCATCTATACTGAATTACAGAGCAGGAAAGCCTCTAGCCCAATTGAACCTTATGAAGCAAAAGCTGTGGGAGGTAATGTCCTGAAGAAGCAAACTGCACAGAGTTTGCCATTTTGGCAGAAAGAATTTACAGTGGGAGGCAACTCATTCTATCAAGTCTGGTTAGCATCTAAAGGGAAAACTGTACATTTATATAAACATCATTTCCCCTCAAAATCTAGTTGAATGGATCTTAAGGTTAACAGTATGTATATTCCTAGGAGCAATAGAGTACACAGGAGGAGAATGCTGAGAAGTTTTGCATTGTGAGAAGTCTCACAGTTCACAAGACTTTGTGCTCTCAACTCATTCTTGACTCTTAGGAACTAGACTCTTTTCTTTAGCGGCAAAGAGAGGAGATGCTGAGATAGCCTTGTTCACTTCCTGTATTAAGTAAAGGAAACAAAACCCCTGGTATACATACACATACACATACACATACACATACACATACACATACACATACACATACACATACACATACACATACACATACACATACACATACACATATCTTGTTGTTAGTTGCCATCTAGTCATTTACGACTCATGGATTCCCTATGTATAAAAGAACAAAATGCTGTTCTGTCTTGCGCCATATGCCTGACTGTTCCAATGTTTGCATCTATTGTTGTGGTGATTGTATCAATCCATCGCATTGAAAGTCTTCCTCTTTTCTGCTGGCCCTCGACTTTACCAAACATGATGTCCTATTCAAGCGATCGGTCTTTCCTGACAATGTGCCCAAAGTATGAGAGTCTAAGCCTTCACCTCTAGGGTTGTATTTCTTCTAAAACTGATTTGTTTTTCCTCTGGCAGTCCATGGTATTTTCAATAATCTTTGCCAACACCACATATGCATCAATTCTTCTTCTATCTTCCTTTTTTAATGTCCAACTTTCACAAGCATATGTGGCAATTGAGAAGACCATGGCCTGAGTCAAACGCACCTTTGTTTTTGAACCAACATCTTAATTCTGAAAACTTTAGATAGGTCTTTGATGGCAGTTTTTCACAGCGCGATACATCATTTGATTTCTTCATTACTACTGCCCTTGGAATTGATCATTGATCCAAGTAGAATGAAATCATTGACGATCTCAATTTCTTCTCCATTTATTGTGACATTGTTTATTGGTCCATTTGTGAGAATCTTAGTCTTCTTCACATTCAGCTGTAGTCCCTATTGCTGACTACAATCTTTGATCTTCATCAGCAAGTACTTCAAGTCTTCTTCATTTCCAGCAAGCAAAGTTGTATCATCTGCATATCAAAGGTTGTTAATGAGTCTTCCACTAATTCTGATACCCCATTCTTCTTCGTACATTCCTGCTTCTCAAAATATTTGTTCAGCGTACACATGGAATAAATAGAGTGAAGTATACAACCTTCCTGCACACCTTGCTGCACATATACATATACATATAATTTTTATTAAGAATTTTGATTATAATAGGAAAACCAATACAAACTAAATTAAAGAAAGAAAATTAAAGAAAGCAAAGAGAATAGAGAAGAGGAGTAAAATGTGCAAGGAAAAAGAATGAAAAAAGAAAAAGAGAAGAAACAGAAAGGTAAGAATATTATAGAGAAAGAGAAAAGAAGTATATAAAGAAGTCACTTCCAACCTTCATCACAAGTATAAAGAAATTTAGGAACTCTTCACCCTCTCTAAAGTTACAAACATTTATCTCTTCATCCCATATCTCATTACTTATCCATAAACAAATCAATAAAACAACATCTTTTCAGTCCTAGTGTCAGCAGAAAGTTCAAAAACGGTACGCAGAAGTAACAACATATCTGATTTTAACGTTGAACAAATAAACCAACTTTATATTCTTTCCTTTTAGTTTTAACAGTTTTAATCTGTTAATTTATCTTCATTTCTTCTTTGTCCGATTGCACAGAGTTCTTCAAGGCTTCAACAAGCCTCTTTTGTATATCCAATAAAAAAAAATCCAAGGCAGAGCAGAATTTCAAGGCTCAAATTTGAATCCTGAGCCCACTTTTTTTTAAACGTGACATTGATTTTGTTTTCTTCCTAGCATTTTTCCCATATGTGCAGGGTCCACTTTTTTTCAGATCAACTGAATATTGATCCATTGGTTGCAACAGGAGCTCTCTTATCTATAAACAAATCTATAAAACAACATCTTTTCTTGGGGAGTCAGGGTGTGGGAAGCCAAGGGCAAAATGTGTAGAACTGTATTACATATACTGTATCAGAAAGGCTGAGATTATATTTTTCCTCTTTCTTATGGTGGGGAGAGGGAATGGGTTTTTATTGTAGCTATGCTAAACAATATCTGGTGATTCCAGCCTTGAAAGAGCACGGAATTTGGCTTCAGATTTTGAACCATTTCTGTTAAAAGGGGCTTGGAGGATGTAAAAAAGATATCTGGGCATGTGTTTTTTACATTTTAACCTTAATTTGGCCAACTCAGGTATAGAGTATTATCTATCATTCTGCATATTAGACCATTTTGCTTTAAACTCTGGAACAATAATAGCAAAAAAAAAAGCACAGGAAAGTTCTAGTTCTTTCTTACATTCTCATTAAGAACCCTTCTCTTGCTCTCCATATGTATAATCTTGCAATTTTAAAAGGCTTTGAAAATTTTTTTATGAGAAGTGGAATAGAAATGTTTTAAATTAATGCAATTTAAATAACTTAATGTGCTTCTGTGATTCTTGCTGTCACACAGAGTTGTGAAAAACATGTTTTCCTATTCAAAGACTTCTTTCCTAAGACCTTTGATGCCAGGTTGGTAATTTCTCCACTGTAATTAGTAATCCCAGGAGAGCTTCTGTAGCTGGTGGTACAAGGAGAACTATCCACCTTTATATTTCTGAGCGATAGTAATTGGTCTTCAGGAACTGTTTCATAGGTCATTTTTTACTGCCCAGGGAAAGCTACACTACCAAAGAAGTAGCTGTTTAATCAAGCCAAACTACCTTAAGAAGGACGATGTTGGGACAGGTGAATTTGGTTTCAGAAGGAATGTTTTTATTCAAGATGGTGCTATTTGTAACCTTTCCTTTAGTGTTTTTGCCCCAAGTGATGTGCATGAATCCCAGGGCTCAATGCAGCATAAGTGATCCTCTGCCTTTTCTTCACAAGCAATATCAGTCAGGAGATCTTATTATTGTGGATATTGTCTCTCAGATCTACATCTTTTATGTAATGATAAACTTCACAGAACGTCCCTCCAAGGAACTCTTTGAGGACATCGTGTAAGGTCTTTAAGCAAAGATGCACAAAGCTACAAACACACAAAAAACTTATTGATTTTATCAAGGAGATATATATATATATAGGTTCATGCTAGCTTTGGTTCCATTAAAGCAATAAACACACACACACACAAACACAGAGAGTATACATACATACATACATACATACATACATACATACATACATACTCAACTCTTCTTTGCTGAATAGCATCTATTTATGATTCCTCCTCCTCCTCCTCTGCCACCACCATCACCTTCATCATCAGCTCCTCGTGTTCCTTTTTTATCACATTGTCCTTTTCCCTGAGAAGAAATATTTCACTACTTTTTACATTTTGCCATAATTAAATAATTGCACAAATAGAAATGTGCATTTAGGGGGCAGGCAGGGAAACATCACCATGGTAATAGGAAATGCTTAGCTGGTACATGAGAAAATAAGATGTTCTTATGCGAGAATATTTCTATTCTCGGACTACTCTGTGTATGGCAAAACATATTCATAAACACATGAAATTGGAATGGGCCATGCTGACTACTGAGTCCAACCCTCTGCTTCACTGCAGGAAACTAGTCAGTGCAGGTGTGCTAAGAACGAACTCTTGTCCCAGTTCCTCTTCCCTTAAAAAAAGGGGGAAGACAAAAAAAGTATAGTTCCATGAATCTAGTTTCCCATCAATAGAAACTTTAGCAGGTATAGCCCTATACATTCCAATAGAGGAAGCTTCTCCATACATTGAAAAGCAGATCCCTCACTAGTGACTATGCTGACTGTTTTCATGTTTGCATTGCTAGTACAGGCTAGGGTAGACGGAGGCCAGTGAACTGTGCATGCATTTTACACTGAACTCTTTATCCCACGCTCATCAGTACCATTCTGGGGACCATCAATAAGGTACTTATTGCAAAACTCAAGAGAAAGGGTAGTACCTGGGGTACATTCACTGGAAGAATTTGGTTCCAAAACTCAATCTGACATGAATAATCTTAAATTATTTTTCATTTTTTGACACGATGTGAACTATTACACTGAACTCAATTATTTATTTATTTATTTATCATATTTATACCCCGCCTATCCCCTCCCTATCGGAGGACTCTAGGACCATGTATCATAGTTATTATACCATGTATCATAGTTATTATAATACCATGTATCATAGTTACATTATATCATGTATCATAGAACTGAATTTGTTGTGATGCAGTGTATAATTCTCATTTCAGGTTTTTGACTCCACTCTACCAACACATCCTGGCCTTAGAGTTTGCAATTAAGGAGATCAATGAAAATCCCTGTATTTTACCCAATCACACCCTGGGCATCCATATCTATAATTCCTATTTCTCTCCAGATTGGACTTTTCGTTCCTCATTGGAACTCTTCTCTACACAAGGCAGATTCATCCCAAACTACAACTGTGAAATTCAAAACAGACCAATAGCAGCCATTGGAGGCCCAAGTTCTGAGGTCTGTCTGCACATGGCTACCATCCTGTCATTGTACAAGATGCCCCAGGTATAATGCTCTTGAATTAGGTGGCATAGGAATGAAAAATATTATGATTGTCAGATAGATGAACAGAATCCTTCTTCTTCTCCTCCTCCTCCTCATTATTATTATTTTTTATTATTATCCATAGCACTGCATTTTTGTCTAGAGAGGATACGTTTGAATGAATAGCATTGAATGCTGGGGCTGCTCACAGACAGTTTCAGATGCAGAAAGTGAGCCAGATTAGTGAATCTCTCTCTTTTTCTCTCTCTTTATGTATGTGTGTATAGAAAGATATTTATATTCAATCCTAGTCCTTTTTTAAAAAAAATAATTAAAGAAGTTTTTTGCAAAGTACACACAATACTAATTTAAAGAAAAAAGTAAAAGAAAGAAAAAGTGATCAGTAAATAGGAAAGAAATGAAACAAATTAAAATAAAAGAGAAGACAGACGAGAAAGAGAGAGAGAGAGAGAGAGAGAGAAGGAAGGAAGGAAGGAAGGAAGGAAGGAAGGAAGGAAGGAAGGAAGGAAGGAAGGAAGGAAGGAAGGAGAAAAGAGAAAAAAAAAATAAAGTAGTGGCTTCCAATCTTATTTACAACAGTTACTGTATAAATGCATTTATGTTTTGTCCTCTCTCTCTCTAAGGTTACATCGATATTCAATCATAGTCTATCAAAATAGCAACAGCTGAAAATAGTAATAAAATAGATTCTGTCAAATACTTTATCTTGAGATATGGCACAGAAAACTCCAACGATAGGAAATATGTTCCAAATTCTGCTTCATTAATATAATGTGAGAAGACTTCATTCCAGGAGAGATAAACTCATGCAACTGCTTGGAAAATCTGGTCAAGCACTGTACAATGGATCAGTTTTGCTAATGCAGTTCAGCCATCCCTATCTCTATGTGCTACAGAATTGCTGATCTACTCATTCCATTTCTTCAAGTTCTGTTCATTCATAAGATCAAGGGGAAATTCTGAACCTTTCTAGTTCATGAAGGCTCCCCGAATACAGATGTGAAATATAACTGGATTCAAAATTTTAAATATGGATTTCAACTTGATTTCTAATTTGAAGCTACAGTATTGAAAGATTGTCATTACCAACATTTTATCTGAAAATATGTCTTTCTCATTCTTCGTTATTTTTAGATCCTATCTGGTTTTGTTCCAGAAACCGATGTCAAAAATCAGAATGCTTTCTACCAACAGATTTTCCCAAATGCAGAACATCAGTACAAGGGTATGGTCGAATTACTGCTTCATTTCAGATGGATATGGATTGGTGCATATACTGTAAATAATGAGAATGGTGAGAGGTTTGTGCAAAACGTGGTTCCCATGTTTGCCAAGAGAGGCATCTGCTTTGCCTTCATTGAAAAATTCCACCAAATTACTTATACCAATGATCTGCTTGATTTCCTGGAAGAAGCGGTTAAAATATATTATGAAGTTATAAGAAGCTCTGCTAATGTTGTAATCCTTCATGGTGAAAATTATCACCTAGTTCATCTAAGAATACTTTCCAACAGGTTGAAAGATGATAATGTACCACTATGGAAAAAAGGTAAAATCTGGATTATGACAGCCCAGATGGATTTCACATCAGTTCCCTATATAAGAAATTTTGACCTAGTCTTCCTCCATGGTGCTCTATCTTTTACGATTCACTCAGGGAAAATATTAGGATTCGAGGAATTTCTTCAGTCAAGAAACCCTACCTTGGAAAAAGAAGACAGCCTTTTCAAGGTCTTCTGGAAAAATGCATTTGAATGTTCATTCCCCATCAACATGATTGAAGAGGAAGATGAGATCTTCTGCAATGGAGAGGAGAAACTGGAAACACTCCCTACATCTGTGTTTGAAATGCATATGACTGGCCACAGCTACAGCCTCTATAATGCAGCCTATGTGGTGGCACATGCTTTGCATGACTTACATTCATCTATTAGAAAGTACAGAGCACGTGAACATGAAAACAAACTGAACCTTCTGAAGCAGCCACTCTGGAAGGTAATGTCCTAGGCAAACAAACTATGGTGGGTTCACCATATCCGTACCGATGGTTGGTGGGAGGTAGGGGGTGGAAATAATGAATTTGAATGGTGAAGAAAGTCATTATTCCAAGATTCCTTAGAACGTATGTGTCATATTGTGAAATTATGCTAAATATAACTTTGGTTTTTAGAATTTAATCTTCTATTCCTGTTCCTTCCCTTTTCACTGATAAGAATTTAAAAAGATCATTTCAATATATTATCTTCTTGCTTTTTTCCTTTTTTCAGTACAACGAGTGGTATCATCAGCCAGGTCTCTACTGCCATTAACTCAGGTTCCCACTCTGATAAACAACCTCTCAGACTCAAGGATTACTGAATTTGGAAGGGAACCTGGGACCTTTTTGATCAGTCCTAAAATTCATAATGGTTCATACTGTGCCATATTTTTCATTCCATTTTGGGGGTCATCTGAAAAGAAGAATAAAGTTAGGGAGTGGTCTAAAGCTCTATCGGCATATTCCTCCCTGGAGGCAGAGAGGTTGTGCTTATCCTTGTAAATACATGAACTGTCTGAAGTCTCTCTTGCACACAAATGCACACACAAAAATTCACACACACACAAACACACAAGGAGTTAAATATAATTCACACAAGATATATACATATGATCCTCCAAGCATTCAAAGACATCATTCTCAAAATAATTCACACTCGATTCTGTGAAGAAATCCCAGGTATGGATCTCACACAGTTTTTGTCCTTGGAATTATTGTGTTGGTCAATTTAAACATGTACGAATAAAAACCCCTGTTGTTAAGATTATATGCAAGATATGAGTAGGGCAAAAGTGAGTGATCATTGGTCACAAGTTCATGAGGCAAAAAGAAACTCTCTTGTGCCTCCTTGATTTTTTTTTCTGTTTTGAAATCCATGGTCACTTAATAGGCCCCTATTTTCTAGGGGTTTTTTTAATGGAGAAAGAAGGAATCACAAAGCAGAAATAAGTAATGTGCAGTGAAAGAAATATCAGTTACTCTGAATAGAGCTGTTGGCTTTGCTGGCTAATCAGAACTGAGTTTCTTTTGAGAGGCTGATATGTAAAATCTCTCTTTTTTTTTAATAAGAACAACACTTCCATTTTTGCAACTTCCATCGCCTCACCATCAGTGAATTGCTCTGCTCAATATCTTTATCCTCTTTAAAATGGACTGGAATTTATAATTTTTATTATGTTTTTTTTTCTGTTATTTATCTGTATTTCCTTTAAACGTTTTGTTCCATACTTTGCTTTCTGGATGCATTATAATCATAATAATGGCCTATTGGGCAATGCTATTAATGGCATTAATTAATGTCATTGTAACATCACCAACTATCCTTCATAATTTTTAAAATATGTTTATTATTTATGTACTTCCACGAGGGAAAGGGATATTGTTCTTCATCCTGATAAATAACTCTTCACTTTGCTTCTTTTCCAATTCAGCTCAACCATTTTGTGAGAAGTGTCTCATTTAACAACAGTGCTGGGGAAAAGGTTTCCTTCAACCAAAATGGAGAGTTAGAGACTGGATTTGATATTATGAACTGGATCACGTTTTCAAATCTGTCTTTCCTGAGAATCAGGGTTGGAAGGACAGACCCCATGGATTCAAAAGAGGAAATATTAACCATTGATGATTCTATTGTATGGCCAAAAAGCTTTAACCAGGTATCATTCATTCCCTTTTTGGCCTATGTCCAGTCATCATTTCACTGTTTTGAAAACCATCTTGGACCCAAGATCCACATTCAGAGAAAGTGTGTTTCATTTGTCCCTGAAGATTTTCCATCCCATCTGGTTTTGCTTAGCAAATCATTTCCACTAGAGACCCAACAGGTGTGTGCTAGGATGCATAAGTGTGTCAGGGAAGGGATGGGAGATATGAGAAAACAGAACAGGATGTTGACTCAGAATTCAAAATGAAAGGGAAAAGTTTCAAACTGCAAAAGAGCCACATGAACATGCAAAAGGAAAGATGTGCCAACGAACACCTGGGCAATCTGTAGTTGGTCTATCCAGCCTTTGAGACAAAAAGCACTGTCCCCACCTCCCAGTATTCATCAGCATTTCTGCTTTGCCCTCCTTTTTACTGCCCATTCCTCCTCCTATTTCAAGCTCTGTCGTAATAAAACAAATTTCTCAAATGTTACACACACACACACACACACACACACACACAACTATATATATACAGTTGTGTATTCATTTATTTGCAACCATAGGTTTTAGCAAAATTCAAGTAAAATTACTGCAATCCTTATCAGTTCAATACATCGCCTCTAACATTAACAGAACTATTTGTCAAGATTGGCTTTCGTATCTTCCTTGCAGCCACTGCAAGCAATGCAACTTGCTTAGTCACATGTTCATCACCATCAGTCAACAGAAAAAAAATTTTCTTCTAAACTAGATTGATTCAGTTGGATCAAAAAAGGCATGAAGAATCTAGCTCTACGTTCCTGATATGATTTGCAAAATTATAAGTAATGGCTCAAATTGTCCACCTGTGAGTTATTACAAATGCATAATCAGTGTGTACTTGGTAATCCTTTATATCTTTATATCTGATTTATCCGTGTTGTTGTTGTTCAGTCATTTAGTCGTGTCCGACTCTTCGTGACCTCATGGACCATAGCATGCCAGGCCTTCCTGTCCTCCACTCTCTCTCGGAGTTTACTCAAATTCATGTTCATTACATCGGTGATGCTATCTAACCATCTCATCCTCTGCCGTCCCCTTCTCCTTTTGCCTTCAGTCTTTACCAGCATCAGGGTCTTTCCAGTGAGTCCTCTCTTCTGTGTATTCTTGCCACCTCTTCTTAATCTCTTCTGCTTCTGTTAGGTCCCTGCCTTTTTTGTCCTTTATCATGCCCATCTTTGCACAAAACGTTCCCTTGATATCTCCAATTTTCTTGAAGAGATCTCTAGTCTTCCCCATTCTACTGTTTTCGTCGATTTCTTTGCATTGTTCATTTAAGAAGGCCTTGTTATCTCTCCTTGCTATTCTCTGGAAATCTGCATTCATCTTTCTTTCTGCATTCATCTATCTTTCCCTTTCTCCCTTGCCTTTTGCTTCCCTTCTTTCCTCAGCTATTTGTAAAGCCTCATCAGTCAGCCACTTTGCTTTCTTGCATTTCTTTTTCTTTGGGATGGTTTTAGTTGCTGCCTCCTGTACAATGTTACGAACCTCCATCCATAGTTCTTCAGGCACTCTGTCTACCAGATCTAATCCTTTAAATCTATTCCTCACCTCCACTGTATATTCATAAGGGATATGATTTAGGTCATACCTGATTGGTCTAGTGGTTTTCTCTACGTTCTTCAATTTAAGCCTAAATTTTGCGATAAGAAGCTCATGATCTGAGCCACAGTCAGCTCCAGGTCTTGTTTTTGCTGATTGTATAGAGCTTCTCCATCTTTGGCTGCAAAGTGTATAATCAATCTGATTTCGGTATTGACCATTTGGTGATGTCCATGTGTAGAGTCGTCTCTAACCGTTATTCCGGTTATTTTTTGACTTCCTACTTTAGCATTCCAGTCCCCTATGATGAAAAGGACATCTTTTTTTGGTGTTAGTTCTAGACGGTGTTGTAGGTCTTCATAGAACCGGTCAACTTCAGCTTCTTTGGCATCAGTGGTTGGGGCATAGACTTGGATCACTGTGATGTTGAATGGTTTGCCTTGGATTCGAACTGAAAGCATTCTGTCGTTTTTGAGGTTGTACCCCAGTACTGCCTTTCCCACTCTTTTATTGACTATGAGAGCTACTCCATTTCTTCTAAGGGATTCTTGCCCACAATAGTATATATAATGGTCTCCTGAATTAAATTCGCCCATTCCTCTCCATTTTAGTTCGCTGATTCCCAAGATGTCGATGTTCAATCTTGTCATCTCATGTTTGACCACATCCAGCTTACCTTGATTCATAGATCTTGCATTCGAGGTTCCTATACAATATTGTTCTTTACAGCATCGGACTTTCCTTCCACTTCCAGACACATCCACAACTGAGCGTCCTTTCGGCTTTGGCCCAGCCGCTTCACTCTTTCTGGAGCTACTCGGAATTGCCCTCCGCTCTTCCCCAGTAGCATTTTGGACACCTTCCGACCTGAGGGGCTCATCTTCCGGCGTCATATCTTTTAGCCTTTTGATACTGTCCATGGGTTTTCTTGGCAAGGATACTGGAGTGGTTTGCCATTCCCTCCTCCAGTTTTGGACCACGTTTTGTCAGAACTCTCCGTCATGACCTGTTCTTTTTGACCTGACTTCATTGAGTTATGCAAGCCCCTTCGCCACGACAAGGCAGTGATCCATGAAGGGGCTTTATCCATACTTGCATGTAAGTGTCTCCATATAATTTATGTATTAGATAAAGTAATCTTCTATCTAAATCAGTAGCTTAAAATTTCACCCATAATTTTCCTCTGTTTATTTTTTCAAAGGCAGATGATAAATCAATAAATGCGGCATACATTTGAAGGGCCATTCACTGATTTGTGGATCAGATGTTGTAAAGTAAAATACTGGTCTATAGAAGTATCTCCCTTTCTGAATCCTGCCGATTCTTCTCCTATAATCTGCCTAGTACCTGCCCAATCAACCAATCTGTTTAAAAGATATATTTTATATAACTTACACCCTATGTCAGTGAGACTTATGGGGTGAAAGTTAGTGGGGTTTGTGGAATCTCCCTTTTTAAATTTTGGAATTACTGTACATTTTTCCAGTTCCTATATTAGAAATGAATACCCCAAAAAGGTTTTCACAGAAAGTACAAAAGAATGAAAAAGATACTGCAGCCAGTTTGCACTGAATAGAAAAAAACTAACTTCTTCCTCTGTCAATTAGACCTAAGGACATTAAAATTCTTTATATATATATATATATATATATATATATATATATACATACATACATACATACATACACATACACACACACACACACACACACACACACACACATACACATACACATACACATACACACACATACATACACACACACACACATACACACACACACACACTGAATCATTACTGACCCTTTGGAGGGACGCCGCTTTCCCTGACATTTTCTTGGCAGACTATAAAGCGGGGTAGTTTGCCATTGCCTTCCCCAGTCGTGATTACCTTTCTCCCAGCAAGCTGGGTACTCATTTTACCGATCTCAGAAGGATGGAAGGCTGAGTCGACCTGAGCCGGCTACCTGAGAAACAAACTTCAACTGGGATTGAACTCAGGTCGTGGGGAGAGTTTCGGTTGCAGTACTGCAGTACTGCTGCCTACCACTCTGAGTCACACGAGGGGCGCTCTCTCTCTCTCTCTCTCTCTCTCTATATATATATATATATATATATATATATATATAATTTCTATTTAAAAATTTCAGAGATAAAACATGAAATAATATAAAGTAAGGTTAAAGAAAAGAAGACGAAAGAGTAATGTGAAATGAAAGAGTTAAAAAACTATAAAAAGAAATAGAAATAGAAAATAGGAAACTATATAAAGAGCTTTACAGCACTTACAAACAGATTTATCCTCTCTCCTTATTAAAATTACAACATTGGACATTAAAATTCTGAGTTAATGCAAGTGCTGATTGAGGTCTCTCTGCTGAAATTGCTTCTTGATAAAAGGCCTTTCTCCATCTCCAATTATTGACACAATACAAGGGGGTAGGGAAGCCGACTGGATAGACAGTCCATAATACACTGGTACCAGATAAAAACTTGTCAAAAAGAAACCATTCTGTTCTTTTATTTGTGCACAGGCCCAGCCACTTTCTCTGTGTAATGCAAAGTGCCATTCAGGTTACAGTAAGAGCAAGATAGAAGGGAAACAATTTTGCTGCTATAATTGTTTCCGATGTCCACAGGGCAAGATCTCCAACAAGGAGGGTAAGATATAATTTCATATTTTTTTCACTTAGAATACAGTTAAATGAATGTGTGAGTAAAGAATGTGTCTGAAAAAATAAAATAAAAAACAGTGCCAAAGATTAACTACTCAACTTGGCAAATTGGTCCAATGGAACATGGAGACAAATAAATGCATTGTAGTTTTTAAGTTTTAATTACAAGTAGTGCATCCCTGACCAAATAATTTAGCAATGTTAAGGTTATTGCAAGTATACTAACACATTTGATTTTCTGATTTTAAACACAACTTTCTTTTAATATTGTATTATTCAGGTTTGATTATTTTTGTGTAAACTCTTATTTCTGTGCTATTTTATTTCCTAGACTTGGATGACTGTTTTCAGTGTGCAGAAGATCAGTATCCCAATGAGAAGCAGGATTTGTGTCTCCCCAAAGTTATAACATTCTTGAAGTATGAAGAAACCTTGGGGACTATTTTAGCCAGTTCAGCTCTTTTCTTTTCATGGGTCACAATTGGAGTCCTTTGGATCTTTATTAAGCATCAGGACACTCCCATTGTCAAAGCCAACAACCGAAATCTCACATATGCTCTCCTTGTTGCTCTCCTCTTATCATTTCTTTGTTCTTTGCTATTCATTGGGCGACCTGACAAGGTGACTTGTGTCCTTCGTCAAATTGCCTTTGGCATGATCTTCTCTGTGGCCATTTCTTGTGTGTTGGCCAAAACCCTCATTGTGGTTTTGGCTTTCATGGCCACCAAGCCAGGGTCCAAGATGACCAAATGGGTGGGGAAAAGATTAGCCATGTCCATTGTGTTGGGCTGCTCATTTATTCAGGGGATTATTTGCGCTATATGGCTGACAACCTCTCCCCCATTCCCAGATACTGACACAAATTTAGTGGCAGAAGAAATAATTCTGGTGTGTAATGAAGGATCTGACTTCATGTTCTACTGTGTCTTGGGCTTTATGGGCTTCCTTGCCATTCTCAGTTTCACAGTGGCTTTCCTAGCCAGGAAATTGCCTGATGCTTTCAATGAAGCCAAGTTTATCACCTTCAGCATGTTGATCTTCTGCAGTGTCTGGTTGTCCTTTGTTCCAACATATCTGAGTACAAAAGGAAAATATATGGTTGCTGTGGAGATCCTCTCCATTTTAGCCTCTAGTGCTGGGTTACTGATTTGTATCTTTTCTCCCAAATATTATATCATAGTGTTGAGGCCTGATATGAACAAGAAAGAACATCTCAAAAGAGAAAAGAACAGGAAAATATAAATTCTATGACTCTTTCCTTTTTTAAAAAATCAATTTTATTAAAGTTTTAGATATACATAGTTAAAAGTTAGAAATGAAAAGGAAATAGAAATACAAATCAAAGAAAGAAGAAAAAAAGTGCAGTAAAGAAAAAGAAAGAAAGAAAAAAAGAAAAAGATAAGAAATAGAAATTGGTTAACTTCCGATTTATCTCTGATCATAGTAATTTAACAGATTTATCATACATGCTAGCTCTATATATAATATTCATAAAGCCTTTCCTGTCTAATATATCAATTTATATATTATATATATATATATATATATATATATATATATATATATATATATAAATCTTCAATACCCCATATAAGCTTTGCCCCCCCCCTGCATGTTACAAATAGTCCATCAATGGTTTCCACTCCTTAATAAAGTAATAATTTGAATATTCCCCTAATAAACGGAAGAAGCATTTCATAGATAGAAGTAAGAAATAGAGATAAATGTCTGACTTAGAAGGACTTCTTAAAAATTGGGAAAATTAGATTTTACCAATGACACAAGATTGGATGTTAAAATTGATGGATTGGCAGAAAATGATAAATTGACATGTTTATTAAAGGCTCTTTCCTATTTTGCATCAGGTATGGGAATGCATTAGGAATCACATCTATTCCAGTACCATTTGCAAAGTATCTATCAGGAGAGAGAGAGAGATGAGGGACCGTCTTATCCCCATATTATCGACCCGCCCCACCCGGTCATTCAGAGAGGGCCTGCTACGAACCCCATCAATTAAAGAGTGTCATCTGATGGGGGCTAGGAGGCGGGCCTTCTCTGTGACAGCACCCACTCTATGGAACATCTTGCCCCCAGAGTTGAGTAAGATCTCCTCCCTCCCGACCTTTAGGAAAGAGCTGAAGACCTGGTTCTGCCACCTGGCATGGGAGGGAGGAAGGGATAGTTCCTCATGGGGGTGGCTAATCCCCTAATTTTATAACTGTCCTTCTTTTAACTATTCCATTACCATCTGGATTTTCAATTTAATTTATTTTCAATTTAATTTATTTTTATTGTATAATTGAGATTTTAAACCTTATTTTAACTTGTTTGTTGTGAACCGCCCAGAGTTCCCCATGGGGGAGATGGGCGGTTATAGAAATTAAATAAATAATAATGATATATGATAGATGATAGATGATAGATGATAGATGATAGATGATAGATATAGTAATTGATTATACTTCCTTTTTTCCTGTCTGTATTTTATATTTCAAAATTTATTATGCTCTCTGTTTCTTATTGTAACATGATGTGAATGTGCCATACGATAAATAAATAAATAAAAATATACTTCCTTTACAAGTTATATTATTCTTTTTTAGTTGAACTTGAGATCTATGATTCTGCTCCATTATTTATTACTTATGAGAATGTATTTATTCCTTGAAAATAAAGTAGAAATGTACATATACTGGTTTCCACCTTCAGAACATACTAGGAAGATAATGGTAATGGTAAATTACCACTGTGATGATGGTACTCACAAAAATGTGAAATCACAATCAGAAACTGAGTTTTAAGGCTACACACAGAGAGACATTTAAATTCACCAGAAAGCACTTTGGACAGATTCCAAAACTGAACTATAATCTCTTCTATAATATATTACACTTTTTTAAACAGTGCTTCGTTCTTTATTTTCGTTCAACATTTTTTAAATCTGCGGCTGAATTCTAGCTCTGTTGCTGCTCCATTATTTATTTCAGGCAAATATTAAAAGGTTAAAGGTTCCCCTCGTACATTTGTCCAGTCTCATCCGACTCTAGGGGCCGGTGCTCATCTCCATTTGTTAGCCGAAGAGCCAGCGTTGTCCGAAGACACTTCCACGGTCATGTGGCCGCATGACGAGCGTTGAACGCTGTTACCTACCCACCAAAGTGGTATCTATTAATCTACTTGCATTTGCATGCTTTCGAATTGCTAGGTTGGCAAGAGCTGGAGCTAGTGCGGGAGCTCACTCCGCATGCAGGGCTAGGGATTCGAACCTCCGAACTTGTGATCTTCCGATCAATAAGCCTGGCATCTTACCCGCTGAGCCACCATGCCCCTTTCAGGCAAATATACTGAAAATTTAATGGAGAGGTTATGCATACTAACAATTATATTGGTAATATATGTCTACTCATGGCTATCACTTTGGAGAGCCAGAGATTCTTTTCTTCCTGCTCCATGACTACAGAATGAAACTGTCACATCAGTTTGGAGTTGAATTACCATAAAAGAGAATCTCAAAGCACTATTTTTGGCATTTCATAAGAAAACCATGGTCTGAAACGATCAGGAGGGATGTACTCCCCCATCCAGTTCCCAATTGCGCCCAATCATAAGAGGATACCTAGTTGTTTTCATCCTATATCAAGGCCTGAATGCAGACTGGAATCTATCTAGGTCAACCATATTTTCCAGGTTGCCCTGTAGTTTAGTTTTCATAAAACTTTATTGATTATTACATTAACCATATCAAAACAATGGGCATCAGCCACAATAAGAATTAAATGAAATAAGGTAAGATACAGTAAGATAAGATAAAATAAATTTAGGTCAGATAAAGTAAAAATAAGAGAGTGTGCTAAAATAGTATTAGACAAAGTGGAATGCAGAGACATAAAATAAAATGAATATTAAAATACAAAACAATATGTGTTTGGGTGAATTCATCATCTTTACATGCAACCCCAACATGGCCTTAGTTGGACAGCCCTAAGTTAACAGTTCTAATGACTACATATGTGTTTGTTCCCTGAAGGAAATAAAATAAATAAACTGAGCTTTCTTGTAGTAAAAAATAAAGTTACTTTTATTTTAAACAGAAAAAGAGAAGCAGACACTTAACTCTCAGCCAAGAGCACATGGTTAATTTGAACAGTAAAAGAACAGAGTTGCAGCAGAAACCAAAAAGAAATATAGCAACACAATGCCTTCACCTTTAAACTAGAAACCTTTATACTAGAAACCTGGCATTTACTCAGTGGACAAAACTTAGCATGTGACTACTCAGATTCAGCTCATTACCTTATTTGGTCAGCTTAGGTCAGACCCTTTGGCACCAGTGATTAAGATTCCTGAGGAGGGAGGTAAACATGAGGCCTCCTGACTCCAAAGGAAAAAAAAACTTCTCAGATTGTCCTCTTAAAACAGAATATTCCAGATACTTTCAAATCATAAAATACATAACACATATGTGTTAGTGCCCTGAAGGAAATAAGATACAGTCCCAGTAAGTGGTTCTCTCAGGTAGTGTCTGTAAATACTGAGCCCTTGCTGGGGCATATAATTGGCAGTTGAATAGGACATGCACAATGTCTTCTATTTCTGGTGCTCCACAAACACACGTTCTCTCAGAACATGGTACTTGGTGGTGGTGTCCATATTCAACCATAGAAACCAGCTGCTCAAACTTGCTCTGGTAAGGGCTGTCCTATGGCATTGAGTCAAACCCATTGTCAGGTATTTTTCTGTTTTAAAAGAGATTTTATTCTTGGCCAGCCATTTCAATGACCTGATGTTTGCAAGTGACTCAAGATCAATATGGAAGCTCACATCCAAAATTCTTTGTTTCAATATTGCCTTGGCCTGATGTCCATCTGAGAGTAGATATTATGTTGAGAATCCAAGCTGTGAGATGATTTGAAAAAGTTGACTCATCCATGTGGTGGGTTGAAGCATGCCCACCTGTTCTTCAAGGGACATTTTTGGTCGTCTGGGAGGTTCCATTGGGAGAATCTTCCACCAGTAGTTAAAACCTTGCTTATTGTTAGAGTGTAAATGGAGTGGGTGCCTCTTTCAGCTCTGACTGCTGATGCAGGGGTATTCCTTTTGGTCCCCAGAATAAGTCTTAAAAAGCATGCTTGATTTTGTTTGTGGGGGGGATGTTGATAGGCCCAACTGTTCTGCCACATATGTTAGCACTGGTGCAATGTTTCTCTTGTGGACCTTTAAAATAGAGAGCAGAATGCTTGTGTGGTTGTAACTGAGTAATTTAGTTAATTTAATTTGCTCAAAGATATGTCTTTTGTGTAGAGTTGGACTTTGATGATGGATGCTTCAGTTCAACAAACAGCTCCTGCCTGATGCTCTGATTCTGATAAGGGGCGTGGTGGCTCAGCGGGTAAGATGCCAGGCTTGTTGATCAGAGGATCGCAAGTTCGGAGGTTCAAATCCCTAGTCCCGCATGACGGAGTGAGCTCCTGCACTAGCCCCAGCTCTTGCCAACCTAGCAATTCGAAAGCATGCAAATGCAAGTAAATGAATAGGTACCACTTCGGTGGGTAGGTAACAGTGTTCTGCATGGATAATGCCGGCCACATGACCGTGGAAGTGTCTTCAGACAACGCTGGCCCTTTGGCTAACAAACGGAGAAGAGCACCGGCCCCTAGAGTCAGACACAACTGCACAAATATGCGGGGGGAACCTTTACCTTTTTTATGTCTTTTGTGTAAAGTTGGACTTTGGATGATGGATGCTTCAGTTCTGATTTGTTGATACTATGAATCAAGCAGTGAAGGCAGCAAAGTAGGTACCTGCTCCAAAGCACGTGCCTTCAAAGAGCTGTATAATATTTTAATCCGCTCACAGAATTGACGCCCCCCCCCCCCAAATTCTGGAGTAGTTAGATTATCTGGATGTTTCTGGAAGAGTGTTGAATAGTGTCAGGATTTATCCAATATTGACACATATAACTGGTCAATGAATTTGACCAACTCATAACATATCTGCCTAGTATATAGATACTAATAATATAGCATTCACTCTTCTAGGTTGAATGCTACCTATTCAGGAGCATAAAAACAATGAAGGGAGATGAAGTGGCCACTTTGGAATCCACAGGAAAAAAAGGGTTGGGATGCTATTTTATTTTACTTTATTTTGTTTATTTTACTTTATTTTACTCTTTTTTACTTTATTTTACTTTATTTTACTTTATTTTATTTTAGTAATTATGTATTTATTACATTTATTACGGCCACCGAGCTCCAACAGTATAATGCTGGGAAGTGTACAGAACTTAGTAAAACACACACAAACAGATAAACACACACAGACACACTTACACACATCCCTCAAACAAAACTGCACTTACAACAAAAGGAAAAGAAATCAATTAAATGGCTATCAGAATCTAAAATCTGTTGAAAACTCTCATTCTGACCCAAGATTCTGAGAAAAAGGCTAGGCCTTAAATACCTTTCTAAAGGCCTGCAGTGTCAGGGCCAAGTCTATCTTGGACGTTATTTCAAAGAGTAGGTGCTGCCAATGAGAAAGCTCACAAGATGACATTCTTTCAGGAAAGGAACCAGGAGTGAAAACTTCCTATCAGAGTGTGTCTGCCAGACAGGCAGATTCCCCTCCAACAACATGTCTTCCACAACTGGTGCCAACAAGAAAGCTCACAAGATGACATTGTTTCAGGAAAGGAACCCAGAGTGAAACCTTCCTAACACCAGTCAATTTGCAAGTAGGCGAACCTCCACCAAAGAACAACTGTTCTTTATGTTCTTTATGTTCTTTATGTTCTTTATGTTCTGTATGAATGCCTATGACAGCATGCCCTGGCCGCCAATGTCAGTTACATACCTCCAATAAACTGCACAGCTGGATGGAAGATAGCGCAACAAAGTGGGTGAAAAATGGTATGGCTAATGATAATGGACGCCCACCTCAGATTAAACAAATATCAACCTACCATAGACAGCCTCAAGGAACAACTAGAACAGATTATGACCCCTGAACACATCAACATGCTGACTACTACCATCAAGACCATGTCACTGAGACAAGCAGAAAAAAGGAAAGCTAAACTCCAAACTAAACTACTTAAGTTAAACCCCAGAAACAAAGAAGTACCGGAACCAGAATGGGTGGTCAAAATGTCCAGCTACCCATTACCCACTGCACAACAGAATATCCTACAGAGAGGCCTCAATTACAACAGAGAGGATGTGAATAAATTAGAATTCTTTGCAGCTTTAGAAGCAGCATTGAAAACTACAGGACTTACCACAGAAACCCAAGAGAACATAAGACGGATAATCATACCACAAACCAGAAGGAGATGGAAACAGAACCAACTGAAAGCAGAGGACAGAGCAGCCCTCAGAAACCTAAAGAGGGACCAAACTATCATCATCCTCCCATCAGACAAAGGCCGCACCACCGTTATTATGGACAGATCGCAATATATACAAAAGGCTAAAGAATTACTTGAGGACAAAGAAACCTACACCGTAGTAAACACCAATCCCATGCAGAAACTGGACAACAAGGTAAAAAGAACTCTTAACAACCTCACCAAGAAAGGTCAAATCACAAAAGAAGAACAGAGATGGATGAAAAGCAGTGGACCCATCCTCCCACGCTTCTACGGATGCTGCAAAATGCACATTTTAAAATACATTAGCCATTTATCAATCAAGCTGGTTGCCATAATCTTGGTTTTTTTGAGGTTTAACTGCAACCCACGTTTTGCACTTTCTTCTTTCACCTTCATCATAAGGCTCCTCAGCTCCACCTAACTTTCAGCCATCAAAGTGGTATCATCTGCATATCTGAGATTGTTAATGTTTCTTCCAGTGATTTTAACTCCAGCCTTGGATTCATCAAGCCCAGCACGTTGCATGATGTGTTCTGTGTACAGGTTGAATAGGTAGGGTGAGAGTATACAACCCTGCCATACTCCTTTACCAATCTTAAACCAGTCTGCTGTTCTGTGGTCTCTTCCTACTGTTGCTACTTGGTCGTTATACAGATTCCTCAGGAGGTAGAAAAGATGCCTTGGTATCCCCATACCACCAAGAACTTGCTACAATTTGTTATGATCCACACAGTCAAAGGCTTTAGAATAGTCAATAAAACAAAAATAGATGTTTTTCTGAAACTCCCTGGCTTTCTCCATTATCCAGCGGATATTGGCAATTTGGTCTCTAGTTCCTCTGCCTTTTCTAAACCCAGCTTGTACATCTGGCAATTCTCGCTCCATGAATTGCTGGAGTCTACCTTGCAAGATCTTGAGCATTACCTTACTGGCATGTGAAATAAGTGCCACTGTTCGATAGTTTGAACATTCTTTAGTGCTTCCCTTTTTTGGTATGGGGATATAAGTTGATTTTTTCCAATCTGATGGCCATTCTTGTGTTTTCCAAATTTGCTGGCATATGGCATGCATCACCTTGACAGCATAATCTTGCAAGATTTTAAACAGTTCAGCTGGGATACCATTGTCTCCTGCTGCCTTGTTATTAGCAATGTTTCTTAAGGCCCATTCAACCTCACTCTTCCTATTCTATTATCTTCTTCCATTTCCACGCATTGCTTATTTAAAAGTAATTCGTTATCTCTTCTGCCAAACCTCTGGAATTTTGCATTTAATTGGGCATATCTCCATCTATCACTGTTGCCTTTTAGTTTCCTTCTTTCTTGGGCTACTTCCAGTGTCTCAGCAGACAGCCGTCTTGCCTTCTTGGTTTTCTTTTTCTTTGGGACATTTTTTGTTGCCACCTCCTGAACAATGTTGCAAATTTCTGTCCATAGTTCTTCCGGGACCCTATCTACTAAATCTAGTCCCTTAAATCTATTCTTCACCCCCACTGCATATTCATTAGGAATACTAGTGTGCTCATATCTAACTGATCTGTGGGTCTTCCCTATTCTCTTTAGTCTGATTCTAAATTGTGCAATAAGAAGTTCATGATCTGAACTACAGTCAGCTCCAGGTCTTGTTTTTACTGACTGTATAGATGTCCTCCACCTTTGGCTAATCTTAATCTTAATTTTTTAATTTTTAATCTTAATTTTTAATTTTAGCTAATCTGTTAAAAATGCAAATAAATAAAATGAGACAATATCACTTATAATGAGACTATATTCTAATAAAAGTTATACTGTTAATCTGTCAAAAAGATATAATATCTTCCATCATATAGCATCACTATTGCCAGTTTCATTTGAACAGTGGATACTTAGTTGACAGTTACTTTCTTAACAATTGCTTATTTATTTATTGACATAATTTCTATACTCACACAATCTCACCAATCTCCTTGGTGTTCAAGGGTTTTTAAAATGGAATCTTATGATCGCCTATGCAAAATAAAAATTATAAAATATCTATAATAAAAGGATGCCATCCTCACTCCAACAGTGCAAAGTGACAAAGGCATCGAATCTCTTTCTCCTGAAACAGGATCCCACTTCTTCGGCTGATAGCACCCAGAACAGTACCTTTCTTGAGGATCCAACTGGATGGTAGTTTCCTTTGGGGGAAGGACATATGCTGAAGCTGAAGCTCAAATACTTTGGCCACCTAATGCGAAGAGAGGACTCCCTGGAAAAGACCCTGATGCTGGGAAAGACTGAAGGCAAAAGGAGAAGGGGACGGCAGAGGATGAGATGGTTAGATAGCATCACCGATGTAATGAACATGAATTTGAGTAAACTCCGAGAGACAGTGGAGGACAGGAAGGCCTGGCGTGCTATGGTCCATGAGGTCACGAAGAGTCGGACACGACTAAACGACTGAACAACAACAACAACAACGCCTG
This sequence comes from Charina bottae, assembly GCA_023362775.1. Classification (NCBI taxonomy): domain Eukaryota; kingdom Metazoa; phylum Chordata; class Lepidosauria; order Squamata; family Charinaidae; genus Charina; species Charina bottae. Next base: position 11,879,615 of record JALMGJ010000011.1, read on the forward strand.
AAGATTATTGTTATTGCTTTTTTCTCCTTAGGTGCTTCCTGTTGTTCAGCTCAGGCTTCAGTAAAAGAATATAAATTGATGCAGACCAATAAGGCAGTACTGGAGGCCAAGATGGAAAAGATCTCCACGACCACCAGGTATTTACTCTTTGTACTTAAATAAGTTGGAATAAAGGTCACCCAGACACTGCAGAAGACTAACATTCTGAAGGTGATAAACTTGGCTTCATTGAAACTGTCAGGCAGTTTCCTGGCCAGGAAGGCCACCATGAAGCTGATGGAAGGAGGGCCAGAAAGACGAGAACAATGTAAAACATGGTGACCGATCCTTCATTACACTCCAGGATAATTTCTTCCCTCAGGGAGTGCATGTCAACATCTGGAAAGGGGGGAGCAGGCAGGAGGCATGAAGCATGACATGACAGCTATAGGGGAGTTCTGCAGGCACAGGCCTGAATAAGAAGCGGCTGAATAACAAGCCAAAGCTCAGGAGTCAAAGTAGAGAGGAAAACTGAAAGACAGATGGCCAAATAGATGGATAGATGATTCAGGAGAGGAGAAGAATTAGGAAGCCCAACCAGGAACACACAAGCATAGAAGATGAAGAATAAGAAAAGACTTTTGACAGAACAGAAATAGAAAGCAGAAATTTAAAAAAGATAAAAGACAGGTTGAGAGAGAGAGATGTTTATTTCTTTCCCTCAGACTGTCATGAAGTAAAAATTCTTTTTAGGCAGTCAAACCTTCCTCTTTTCTAGCGACAGCATCGAACATCTTGTTCTTTGAAGTTTCTGAGTGTTGTGCTGTTTTAACAGGGGGAGGGTGGAGGGATTTAGATCTGTTCCAGAGGACTTGGATTTTTTGGTTTTTTGTAGTTTTATCTTTGTCTTAAATCTAATAAATGTCTTATTAAAAAGAAGAATTCTTTGGACAGGTATCTACCTAAGCTAAACTCCCATACTCTGCCAAATGATATATGTAAATTATTATCTACTCTGCTAATCTTTTAATTAAATGCAAATAAATAGAATGAGTCAATGTCAGTTATAATGAGACTACACTCTAATAAAAGGTATAATGTTGATCTGAAATAGAGGTATAACTTCTTGCATCATGCACCATCAAAATGACCAGATTCATTTGAACAGTGGATAGTTAGTGAATTGACAGTTACTTTCTTAATATTTATTTGTTTATTATTTATGAATTTATTTCCACGTAATTTCCATACTGACTCAATCTCACCACACTGCTTGGTGAGAAAGGGCCTTAAAAACAGAATGTTACAATCAACTTTAACATAAGAAAAATAATGAAAAAGCTATAATAAACATGAAACATGATCCCTCTTCTCATGCTGATAGTACCCAGCGTGGTTCCTCTGTTGAGGATTTAACAGGATGTTAGAATCCTTTTGCAGTAAGATACTAACAAAGATCATTTTTAACATTATTTTCTCCTTAGGTGCTTCCTGCTGTTTAGCTCAGGCTTCAGTACAAGAATATAAATTTTGGGGGAAAAGATGCAAACCAATAAGCCAGCACTGGAGGCCAAGATGGAAAAGATCTCCACGGCCACCATGTATTTGCCCTTTGTGCTTAAATAAGTTGGAACAAAGGACACCCAGACACTGCAGAAGACCAGCATGCTGAAGGTGATAAACTTGGCTTCATTGAAACTGTCAGGCAGTTTCCTGGCCAGGAAGGCCACCGTGAAGCTGATGGTAGCCAGAAAACCCAAGAATCCCAGGACACCGTAAAACATGGTGACTGATCCTTCATTACACTCCAGGATAATTTCTTCCCTCAGGGAGTGCATGTCAACATCTGGAAAGGGGGGAGCGGTTACTAACCACACACTGTAAATGAAGGCTTGAGTAAAGGAGCAGGAAAGAACAATGGAGCTGGCCAGGTGTTTCCCAGACCATTTTCTCATCCCAAATCCTGGCGTTGTGGCCATGAAGGCGAGGACCACAATGATGGTCTTGGCCAAAACCGAAGAAACAGCTATTGAAAAGATGATGCCAAAAGTTGTTTGTCGAAGGAGACACAGAAGCTTTGTGGGTTGTCCGATGAACAGCAAAGTGCAAAGGAAAGAAAGCAATAGGGAAATGAGGAGAACATAGCTGAGGTTCCGGTTGTTGGCTTTGACAATCGGGGTCTCCCGGTGCTTAATGAAGAGGTAAAGCACTAAAGTTGTGAGGAAAGAAAGGAAAAGGGCAAAAACAGTGAGCATGATTCCCAAAGGTTCTTCAAATGAAAGGAAGCTGATATGTTTTGGAAGGCACAAATTCTGCTCTTTGTTGGAATGCTGATCTTCTGGACACTGAAAGCAGTCATCCAGGTCTGTTTAAAAAAAAGGAAGAAGAACAAGCTGTTTAGAACAATCACACTAAGGCACATTTAGGCACATGGGGGACACGAAAGGAGCCTCCACAAAGCATGTGTTGTTAACACATCCAGGCATCCCCTGGGCAACAGATTATAGCTGGCTAATCATTTCACTCCAGAAGCATCTAAAGTTTTATCTTTGTGTGATAAAATGTTTATCCCACAAAGGACCTTTTCAGGACCAAAGATTACTATTATCTCAGTAAATTTTTGAGGGCTTGTCCGCATGCAAGGAAGAACTGATGTGAGACTTATGCCAAAAACGTAATTGTGATGTCCGATGTTTACAGGAGACTCATAGATATAGTCTCTGAAAAGACCAAAAATCCAGGGCATGCAGCTTGTAGGAGAGAAGCCCCACCGACAATATGGTAGTGCAGTGTTTGCGAAGCCTGACATTCAGGTCTACAACAATATCAGAGATAAATAATATAGAAGTAATAACTGTAGAGTTGAGTAATTGTATGGTAACTTCAATATACACACCTCCACTAACCTTTTCCCTTTGTGATTGTGGAGAATTGAAGAAATAAACATATATGTATACTTGCCCTTTGTGCCCTGATCAATGCACACTTGAGGACCTCATGACAGCGTGACAGAATGCAATTAATGTTGTCAGTTTCTGGGCAAGATCTGTCTATTTTTTATATATTTTAACTTCTATATTTCTTATTTTAAATGCTATGTTTTACAGTATGTTTTTAATGTGATGCTTCTGAGGAACCTGAATATATCATTATCTTTGGGTTGTCACCAAATATTGCTGTTCCTTCTCCTTTTCATTTAAGTACTTAAAATACCTTTCCTCATTGTTTTGTTTCTTTGTCTCATTATAAAAAGATACAATCAATCCAGATTCTTCATTTCATATTTGTGTCCAAATGTCTGATGCAAGTATCTAAGTTGCCATTTTGTCATGAGATGATTGTGCACTTTTTCTGTTTTGCCCTCTCCCACAGACATTTAGAGGCTCTTTCTAAACAATATGAGAAATGTGAATATAGCGAATCTGAAACGAGGGTAAAACCCCTAAGTCCTTTTCAAACTGCTTGGTGTCCCAAAGACTGAATCTTAAATCACCACTTTCTAATGAATCCTCATGATATTGGGAATGATATGAATCTTGCAGGTTTTGCATGAATGCATTTTTACACAGCAGTTCTTACTCTTTAGGTGAGAAATCTTCCCCTCTGGGCATCGATAGCAATTGTAGCAGCAAAACGGTTTCCCTTCAATCTTTGTCCAACTGTATCCAGAATTGCAGTGGGCATTGCACAGAGAAAGAGGGCGTACCTGTCCAGAAACATGAGAGGAAAATGTTTTAGCCTTCCTAAAAATTACATTGTAAGTATCCACCTCCAGGTTGTACCCGTGGATCTTTTACAAAAAGATTAATTGATGGTCTTCTTGAAAAGAGCTCTGTAATGATAGAAATTCAAAGGCCTGAAGAGGTGATGAGCACAGGTGATTGTACACATCACATTTCTCAACAACCCTTTAAGGAATCTGGAAATTCCCCCAAAAAAGATTTATGTGATTTCATGAGTAGCCTAGAGATGTGACCCTTTTTCTCCTTCAGATCAGTATCTTAGCAGACTGCTAGGTTGGAACAAAAAATGGACTGCCTTATTGCTGAAATTTCACTGAATTGTATAATAATCCACATAAGGTGACTTTGACAGAGTTGAAGGGTAGTTGCATCTGTCCATTACTTCTGGTCTTTAAATACATAAATACCCCAAACATTTGTTGATCCCTTGCACTGCAGCAAGTTTTCACCAAAGCAGAGGAACCTGGGCAAACATCAGCATGCTGTAGGCAGATTGTGTAAATTGGAAATTAAATTAAGAACATGAAAAGGAATTTTGAAAATGATGGAATGGGAAGAAATGGGACATTTCACATCCGTAAATATGTGATGGGAAAATGATTGAAAGATCTTAGTATGAGCTCTACCTGGTTGAACGCCTTGGGCCATTTGATCGCATTTTCAGAAATGGTGAATACTTTGCCAGGGTGTGAATTCTGTGGTGCCATTCTTCCGACTCTGACTCTAATGAAGGACTGATTTGGAAATGTGATCCAATTGATAATATCAAATCCTGCTATTAGTTCCCCTTTTGCACTAAAGGAAAGCATTTCGCCAACACTGTTGTTAAATGAAACACTCCTCAAGTAGTGGTGAAGCTACATGAAAGTGAGGGCAACAAATCATCAGCCTCATCAACATCAGCATCCTATTAAATAAGTACAGTTACAACCAAATTAAATTTTTGGTTAAATTAAAATTAAACCAAATTAAATTAAATAATCTGGTGTACACATTTATCCCAGATATTTGGAATAGGCAGTTTCAGTTCATTTTTTCCAGTTTTCGTTTTGGAGAACCTATTTCTGTTGACCTAGGGAATCTTAATTATCTTTGCAGTGATGGTTGTACTGGAATGTATGAAATTAGCTCTAGGCTGTATTGCTTGCTTTTAGAGACTGGAATTAATCTGGTAATTTCTTCTGCTTTCTAGGAGAATGCATTCTGTGGCTTGAATCATGTCAACTGGATTTCTATTTTCTCAGTAGAAATGTTTCACTCCTTATCCAAGGAGCTTCTTCAGTCCAACTTCTTCAGTCCAAGTTCGACTGAAGAAGCTCCTTGGATAAGGAGTGAAACGTTTCTACTGAGAAAATAGAAATCCAGTTGACATGATTCAAGCCACAGACTGTTCCACCTGGATGACTGAGAACCTTCATCGACATAGGAGAATGCATGTTCTTTCAAAGGGAGGAGCAATTAGTTATGAATTTCTAGTGACATAGAAATTCAACATGACTCATATTGGGTTGATAATAATCTTTTCAGTCCAGTTAGGTAGCAATATATATCTCACAAGTCACAATGAAATACAATAAGCTCAAATTCTCATTATTCTATTTAAATGTAAGAGCAGAGGTAACTCAGTATTTTCTAAAAAAGAAAACATGTCAGTTTTCAGTAGTTTGAAGGCCTCCTGCTAGATCATGAAGTGAAGTTAAAAGGAAAAGGAAAAGGAATAAAATAAAAGAATTGAAGTTCATGATCATCATTATAGCAATCCTATGAACTGGGTGAGAAATGGCAGCCATGACACAGCTATTGTCTGAATGTCTAAAATATTGCAGTGATGTCAGAATTTGAACCACTGGGTACCATGCCTGTAGCTCCCAAAACTGTGTGTACATGAGTTCTACTGTATTATTAATCTAAGGAAGCTACCTGCCAAGGTTGTTGTTTGACACGCTGCTGTCTCTGCTTATCTTGCCTTCTGTCTTTCTTCACTGCAGATGAGTGCATGGCATGCAAAGCTTCTGCCGCTACATGGACAGCATTATAGATGCTGTAGCTGTGGCTCGTCATGCTCATTTCAAAAACTGACCCAGGAAGATACTCCAGGTTCTCCTCTCCAGTGCAGATTTCTTCTGCCATTGTTTCTCCAGTAGCACTGGTGAAAGAACACTGAAATGCCTCTTCCCAGAAATCCCTGAAAAAACCATCATCCTGTTTAGTTGTGAGCTTCCTGTGCTGAAGGAACTGATTGAATCCCAGCACTTCCTCACTGTGAACTGCAAAGGAAAGTGAACCATGTATGAAGTCAATGGGCCAGCTTCGTTGAAAAGACATTGATGTGAAATCCATCTGGGCTACAAAAATCCACACTTTGGGTTTTATTGGGATCTCCTCAAATTCAGACATATGAAGCATTACCCTTAAAACCACAATAGTTTGAATTTCTCCATATACCACTACTACATTAGCAGTCCCCCCCATAATGATTCTAGTAGTTTGCACTCCTTCCATAACCAGTTGAGAGATTTCAGTTGAAAACTTCTGTTGTGGAAATTTTTCTATAAAGTCAAAGCAGATACCTCCCCGGGCAAAGATGGGCAGCTCATTCTCTGCAAATCTCACTCCACTCTCATCGTTAATGAAAATCACTCCAATCCAAGTCCACTGGAAATACAGCAGCAGGTAGAGAATCCCATTATATTGTTGCTTGATATCTGGAAATATTTGGCGAAGGAAAACTCCTTGGTGTATGTCACTCATCACTGGTGAGGACCCATATGCCAACTAAAGAATATAGCAAACTGTCAAGAAGGAAATAACCTCCCATCTGGATTACTGCAATGCGCTCTATAAGGGGCTGCCCTTGAAGAGCATTCGGAAGCTTCAACTGGTACAGAATGTAGCTGCACAGGTAGTAAATGGTGTCGGATATTCAACACATGTAACACCACTACTATGTGATCTGCATTGGTTGCTGGTGTGCTTCAGGGTGCAGTTCAAGGTGCTGGTTGTCACCTTTAAAGCCCTTCATGGACCAGGTAACCTAAGGGACAGTCATCTATTTTTATTTTATTTTATTTATTGTTTGATTTATATCACCGCCCATCTCCCCCCACAAGGGGACTCTGGGCAGTCTACAACTTCAAGTTGTTTCTATCCATCCAATTCTGTCTGGTAGACTGGGTATGCTACAGGTCCCATCAGCCAAGGAATGTCAGTTGGCGGGGATTAGAAGGCGTTACTTCTCTGCCATAGCGCCTGCCCTCGATAATATTCTCCCTTCAGAGATCAGGATGTCCCTGACCCTGTTGGCCCCCCGTAAGGCCGTGAAGACCTGGTTATGTGCCCGGGCCTGGGGCCCTGAGTGTGTTAAGGGCCCCATTTCTTGGCTATATTAACATCCATGCATTGTTTACTTGGTGACCATATATATTTATTTTGTACTTTTAATTAATTAAAACTTCCAAGATGGCGATCGGGAGCGGCCGCCGTTGAACGCTGCTCTGGGGAGAGGGGTTCCTGGTCTCCTGAATCCCACCCTACCCTGCCTTTTTGTTACCTGGAGGTGTGGGTAGGGGATTTTGTGAGGTTCCCTCGGCTTTCACTTCTGGACCAAGGTGGGGAGATGGCTGGACCCCCCCGGATGGAACAGCAGGCGACGAGGCGGCGAAGCGGGGCAGCAAAATGCGATGGCCGTTTGGAGGAGGAGAGTTGGAAAACGGAGAAACGCGGTGCTTTTCCCTGCGGGCTTTGGGGGCTCAGGCGAGACCACTGTGAACTGGGCGGACTCGGGCGAGCCCATTGCGAACTGGGTGGACTCCCAGTGATCCCTGGTGATCCCTTACTATCCGGTCGAAGACGCACGGCCCCTTGGCAGCCCTCTGGTGTAGTGGAGGAAACGGTGGAGTGGCGGAGTATAATCAGGAGCCTGTGGGCCTTGTGGTCAAGTACTTTACTATATTTTTGGGAACTTGGGGCCCGGACGGACTTTGACGAACCCCCGCAACTATTGATGGACCTGGCGAGCCCCAGAGATTTAATATACACTGGAGGCTTGCAAGACCTTGGCGCTGCAATAAGACGGGAGAGCAGAGCAGCGAAGCGTGCCAGGTCTAAAGGCACACCGACTTGGACGAACTCTTGGTGGGCCTGGTGGTCTTTAACTGTGGGGGAGGGGGTCTAAGGTAGGACGACAGGTCCGTGTATAGGGGACCAGCCATGATATCCCCGTGAAATTAACAACTGTTGAAGTTGTTTTTTTTTATTAGACCTTAGCTTAACAACAAGAGGAAGCCCCCATCTATACCCACACCTATTATAGGCGGCAAAGATTTCTAGGGTCCCCGTAGTGTGAATCTGGCCCTCCCCCTGGATGTGAGAGAGTCAGGGGGGAGACCTAGATTGTGTGATTTTATGTATGAGTGCCCACACCTGAGTGAGAGACATGTGGTGGGCAGGAGTGGATGATATCTCTCTGCGACCAATGAGAGTGGTTGTGGGGGGACATTGCAGGTGTGGTTGTGGTGGTTAGGCCCTTTCAGTGCCGAGAGCTTAGGCTGGTGCGCTGGGGGGGGGCTACCATCACTAGAAGTTGACTGAGCTTGAGAGATGTGTGCGTGGGGGAGGGGACCCGTGTTTCAACCTAGGGTCTTTGAAGGTCCGGGAGTGGAGGCATCTGGACCTGGAAGCTCTGGGGGTTACGGAGTGGGCTGCCCTATCGAAGTGGTGATGGGCCGGGGATGTTATGACGGGAACTGGAGGGCGGGCCATCGTTGGGGAAGACGCCCCCAGTGTTTGTTACCGGTGGCGTGTTCCGGCCCTCCACGTTCATACCCAGGTCCTGGTCAGCAGATCCTTGAGGGCCCCAGTTTCCGGCTGCTGCTGCTTAATGCCAGGTCTGTTAACAACAAGGGCCCCCTCATATGTGATTTGATCACGGAAGAGGGGGCAGACCTGGCATGTATCACCAAGACCTGGCTGAGCTCGGGGGGGGGGTAGCCCTCTCTGAAATATGCCCAGCCGGGTTTCAAGTGTGGCACCAGCCGAGACTCCGGGGCAGGGGAGGAGGGGTGGCGGTTGTAATTCGAGAGTCTCTAGTGGCCTTCAGGGTCACTGCTCCACAAGTGGCCGGTTGTGAGACCCTGTTTTTCAAGTTGGGTTCTCGAGAACAGTTGGGAGTGTTGCTGCTGTACCAGCCTCCCTGCTGCATAGTGACATCCCTGCCTGAGCTGCTGGAGGCCGTCTCGGGGCTGGAGATGGAATTCCCTAGGCTTATGGTTCTGGGGGATTTCAATCTGCCGTCCCTGGGACGTGCCTCTGAGGCGGCTCGGGAGTTCATGACTACCATGGCAGCCATGGGCCTGTTCCAGATTATTCGAGACCCAACTCGAGACAGTGGACTCACCCAGGACTTAGTTTTCTTGTCCGAGCAGTGGCAGTATGCTCTGAGGGGAGATATACATCTTTCCCCTTTGTCATGGTCAGATCATGCCCTGGTGACCTTGAGATTCTCTTATGCCGCCCCACTCCGCAGGGAGGCAGGACCCAGTCGATTGGTCCGCCCCCGGCGACTAATGGACCCAATAGGGTTTCAGAGGGAGCTGGGGGCTGTACCTCAGATCTACTGCACGCTCCAGCGGAGGTCCTGGCCGCAGCCTGGAATAGGGAGGTGGCCAAGGCCTTGGACAGGATCGCGCCTATGCGGCCTCTCTTGCCACACTTGACCCGATACTCCCCTTGGTATACAGAGGAGTTGAGGGTCTTGAAGAGGGTTAAGAGACGCCTAGAGCACCGCTGGAGAAAGACAAAGACTGAATCTGACCAAACACAAGCTAGAGTTGCTGTTAAGACCTACCTTGTGGCGGTAAGAGCGGCGAAATGTCAATATTTCTCCGCTCTTATTGCATCCGCAGAATGCCGTCCGACGGCCCTGTTTAAGATAACAAGATCTCTGTTGGGTAAGGTGGAGTCTGTGACCCACCTTCAGGGCCGTGCGGAAGAATTTTCTGAGCATCTGCAGGATAAAGTCACTCAGATTCGGTCTAAGTTGGACTCTAAGCGTGTAGCACAGTCTGGGGAGATGCCGAGGGAACGTCTTTGCCCGGTTATCTGGGAACAGTTCTATCCTGTTGGACCTAAGGAAGTGGACAGGATCCTTCAGGTTGTAAGGGCCACCACATGTCATCTGGACCCATGCCCTTCCTGGCTGGTACAGGCAGCCCGGGAGGTGACATGTGGTTGGGTCCAGGTGATGGTTAATGCATCTCTGGGGGAGGGGGTGTTCCCAGCTGCTTTTAAAGGGGCTTTGGTGCACCCCCTCCTCAAGAAACCATCACTGGACCCTACTATATTGGACAATTTTCGTCCTGTCTCCCACCTCCCCTTTTTAGGGAAGGTGGTTGAGAAAGCGGTGGCATTGCAACTCCAGAGGATCCTGGATGATACGGATTATCTGGACCCCTTCCAGTCAGGTTTCAGGCCGGGATATGGGGTGGAAACTGCATTGGTCGTGCTTACAGATGATCTCTGGCGGGAGCGGGATGGAGGGAGTGCATCCATCCTAGCTCTTCTTGACCTCTCAGCGGCATTCGATACCATCGACCATGGTATCCTTTTGGGACGGCTCAGGGAGTTGGGGGTGGGAGGCGTAGTTCTGCGCTGGTTCACCTCCTTCCTCCAGGGCAATTCCCAATCGGTGGTAATAGGAGAAGAAAGATCCGACCCTCGCCCCCTCGTCTGTGGGGTACCGCAGTGTTCAGTTCTCTCCCCTCTCCTATTTAACATCTACATGAAACCGCTGGGTGAGATCATCCGTCACCATGGGATGAGATACCATCAATATGCAGACGATACTCAATTATATATTTCCATCCCTGGTGAGATAAGTGATGCAGTGGCTACCCTTTCTCAGTGCCTGGAGGCTCTGGGGGTCTGGATGGGGAACAACAGGCTTCAACTGAACCCTGGTAAGACGGAGTGGCTGTGGATTGATGGCTCCCGTGGATCCAGGAAGTTGTCATCTTTAGTTCTGGATGGGGTTGCACTACCCCATTCAGACCAAGTGCGTAATTTGGGGGTTCTTCTGGACTCACGGCTCCTGCTCGAAGAGCAGGTGGTAGCCGTGGCCAGGAGGGCTTTTGCACAACTTCGTGTTGTGCGTCAGTTACGCCCTTTCCTGGATCGGGAAGCCCTCCGTACAGTCACTCATGCCCTGGTCATCTCCCATATAGACTATTGCAATGCGCTCTACATGGGGCTACCCTTGAGGAGTATCCAGAAGCTTCAATTGGTCCAGAATGCGGCTGCTCGCGCAGTTATTGGTGCGCCTAGATCAGCGCATGTGACACCTCTGCTGCGACAGCTGCACTGGGTGCCTGTGTGCTTCCGGGTCCAATTCAAGGTGTTGGTTATCACCTTTAAAGCCCTACATGGCATGGGGCCAGGTTACCTGAGGGACCGTCTCATCCCCATAACGTCGAACCGTCCCACTCGGTAATTCAGAGAGGGCATGCTGCGGATCCCGTCCGTAAAGGAATGTTACCTGACAGGGTCTAGGAGGCGTGCCTTCTCGGTAACAGCGCCCACCCTTTGGAATATGCTACCCCCGGAGGTGAGGCAGGCCCCATCGCTCCCGGCCTTCAGAAAGAACTTAAAGACCTGGTTCTGCCGCCTTGCGTGGGGGGAGGGGGGGAACAGTTCCTCTTGGGGATGGCTGGTGCCATAGGGCCCTTTTAAACATCTAAATATCAAACAATCGCATCTTGGATTTTTATACTTAATTTTACTATATTAGAGTATTTTATTAGGTTGTTTTAATTGTTGGATTTTAATTGTTGTGTTTTGTAAACCGCCCAGAGTTCCCTTGTGGGGAGATGGAGCGGTATATAAATTGAAATATAAATAAATAAAATAAATAATTGTTTTTAATTATTTTAATTAATTTAACGCTTTTATGGTTTTTATGACTGTAAGCTGCCCAGAGCCACTGGCTGAGATGGGCAGCTATAGAAATCAATTAAATAAATATAAAATAAAAATAAAATGACTCTGAGACATTTTCAGAATACAGTTAATTTGAGTACATGAACCATTTTTAAATTGCTAGTTATGTCCCCAAGCATTAACTGTTTAAAAGTGCAGATTTCATTAAAATTCAGTGACAATTTGAGGTTTGTGAGTGTAATGTATTTGGATTTACCTACTCAGAAATGAACAGAAGAAACTTTCCCCAGTAGATGATTAGTAACAGAAACCCCAAGAATCCAGATATATTTCCATCCATCCATCCATCCATCCATCCATCCATCCATCCATCCACATAAAGCTAAACTAGGAATGGAAGCATTGAAATTCTCTCTCACTGATGTGCATGGGGTTTTAGGTCCTTTGTAATGTCACCTTAGGCCCTTTGTAATGTAACACATAACTGAAGCTACTATAAAACAAACCAATTGAATCTAGATAGGTTGCCTTGAGCAGTAGCGGACACCAATTCTTGGACAGAACCAGCATCTACCTCTAAGAGCTACAAGGGAGCATGGCCAGAATGTCCTGCTCTGTTCTCACTCAGAAATGCATAAGTTTCCTTAACTGTTACACATGTGTGTTACTGTTTGAGTGTGCCAAATCCCTGAAATGCCACACAACCAGTTTGCCTTTGAATTTAAGCTTTTTGAGCAGGAAAACAGGAACTCAGTAGCATGTGAAATATGGATTACCCAGGTCTCTCTCATTGTTCTATTACTAAGTAGAAGCATGACTGCTTGGTCTATTATTTTTGGTCATAAGCCAGTACCACCCTAATGGAATCAAAGCCATATCTCAAAAGTATTGCTTGCTTAACGGTATTTCATGAGGACAACTCACCTGTGAAATCTTGTAGATGGACAAAATGGTTGCCATGAAGAGACACACATCAGCATTAGGCCCCCCGATAACCGCTGCTATATTAGTCTGCAGATCACACTTGTAGTTAGGGATAAACTTGCCCCGTGTGGAGAGAAGGTCCATTGAGGCACGGAAAGTCCACTTGGCCTGGAAATTGCTGTTCAACACATGGAATCCCAGTGTGGCATTAGGTAAGATCCTTGGAGTTTCATTAATGGTCTCTATAGCAAATTGCAAGGCTAGCATATGTTGGTAGTTCTGAGTTATTACACTGCAATGAGAAGTTTGGCTTATTAATAATTAGATCCTGCAAACTAAACAAATCACTGGCTCTCCATGAACAATAATTCTTGGACCTTTTCTCTTCCTAAAAATAAACATTTAATAGTAATAAAAGATCTGGACTAATTATTTTTTCTGTATATTTCGATATATTCAGAACATTACTTACTATTATTATATGCTCTCTTGTAGATCGCTTATCCTTTTGCTGACCTAGAGATATTTATTCAACCCGTCGGGAAGCTTTGCCCCTCTGTAGATGTAACCAAGCCATAAAGTGATACAATCCATCCCATAATAATCCATAATAAGCAACTATCATTGTATGTTTGGAAGCACCAATCACATTGCTCTTTTGAGTCCTGCAGAACCTTGACTTGAATTCTGCAGTTTTATTTTTTTTTCCATCAAGTTTAATCTGCTGTTATCTTCTCAATAAGAAGATGCCTTAAGTTCTAATTATTCCCTTTGTCAGCCATTCCTTCTGGGTTACTCTTCTGAGCGTGACCATATGTTCATGCCTCCTTAGTTATAACTACAATTAACCTTCTTAATTATAACTAGAATTAACCTTCATGTTCTGTAACAGACTGAATATTTGAGTATTAAAGATATTAATATTTACTTACCCAATACTGGAAGATTGAAGACTATCAAATGACTGGAGCTGCCCTTCTGTAACAAGTCATTTAAGCAAAGACTCATTCATGAACCCCTTTGCAAAAAGCTCTGAGTGCAAAAGAGCCAAGAAATTTGAAAACTCCAAAGGATAGCAAGCTGGTTCAAATTGGGATGCTTGGATGAAAAAGATGCCCTTTATCAGCATCAGAGGAATGCTTACTGCTAAATACTCCCTCAGATCTATTAATATCTTAAACGTCAGCCTAAATCTTTCTGAAATATGACATTGTAGTAGAATGAATTAGAATGCAGATTATAAGACTGATTTAACTGTCTTAACAGTTAAAACAAGGAAAACAAATATATGCACATTTCAATGAATAGATATATAAACATTTATCCCTGAAAATAAATACATATAAAAAAGGATGAAAACTCTATCTCAGTGAATCAGTCTGCTCTCAGGATTACCTCTGACCTTAAAAATGTTCTGAATGAATGCTGTTCAGTCCAATTAGTTGCAAACCATGGTTTCAATTTGGATTTTGTTCCAGAACGGAGTAGTTTCTCCATTGTTTCTATTAAACTTTCCTTTTACTTACCTAGCATATAAAGCAGAAGGGGATTTTCACATCAACTTGCTCCCCACACTCTATATTTCACTAAGTCTCCTAAGTCTCAATACTGTTTAATTAGAATTGTTATCGTCTTTACACTGGGCATACAGTGACAGATAATGATGCAATGATGCCCCCCCATTAATTCAGGGAGACTCACATCACTTGAGTATTAGCCAGGGGCTTGCCAGGAGATGTAATGCAGTTAAAAATCAAGGGAAAACATTAAAGCCCTTACATGATATTGTCAAACACATCAAAAGAGGGATTTCTTTCAAAGGTTGCTGGAGGGGAAAGTAGATAGATTTGAGAGAGAATGGCACCAATGATAAAGTCACCAGGATGGTAATGCTTGTGAAGAATAGTAAGAGGGAGACTTGTAGGGCACTTCTCAGGAGGACTGTTACAGGATTCTTCAAACACCAGCATCACCAGTATTGATGCCACAAACATCACCATCTTCAATGAAGCTCTTTCTTCAATATTTCCTATCACATATACCATGTCCATCTTGTTCAGTTGGACATGTTGGCCTGAATAAGCACTTATTGTAAGTCTGGCCTTAATAATAAATATAATCAAACAGATAAAATGTTGTCTGTCTCTGTTGTAGGTCAGAATGGATATTATTGGCAGGTACTAGTCTTGGTTCAATGCTTTGCTATAAATTATTTGGATTCTCTAGGGAGTTATACAAGTAATTGTGCTTGAGTTTAAAATTATAGAGAAGAGAAACTCCAGGGAAATATTGTTGATCGATGAGTCTCAAAAAAAATGGAAGATTTATCAGATCTCTATAGTTGACACTTATAGTCTTCCATGACTATGTTTATATCTATCTTTAACAAGACATGGAAAGCTGAAAATAAAACTTTTAAAAATGAATGTTACATCAAAGAAGGTGTAAAATTTTGTAAGAGGTGAAGTTTGCACAACTGTCAAAATGGGCCAAAGTATGGGAAAAAGAAACAAACAAACCTGTTGGTACCTAAAACTAACATTTTTAATAGAAAAAATGAATTTCATGCAAGTTCAGAATATCTGCATATTCCTCATTACTCAAGAAAGTGGGTAGGGACCACTCCACTCCATAAGCGGGAAGATAGCGAGTCTATCAAGAAAACTCCTCCCTAAAGGAAAGACAAATGGGGTGCTAAAATAAATGTATCCAGTTGCCAAGATTTTGTAAACTCACCCGTTTTCCCTTTTCAACACTGATTGATTGGTTATATGCCATCAAGTCATTTTTGATCCTAGCAACCACATAGATAGATGTTGTCCATGACAATCTGTCCCTAACTTGTTCTTTCAGGTCTCCCAATGGTGCACTCATTACCACTGTACCTGAGCCCATCGACCTTGCTGCTGGTCATCCTATTCTCTTTCTTTCCACATTTCCTAGCACTACAGCCTTTTCCAAAGAGACTTTTCAATATGTATGTAATCAATAACTTTCTGAGAATCCAGTGTTCTTGGTGATAGGTGGCTACTGGGAGCCTGATAGGATCCCTGCCCATCATGAAATGGACATCTTTTGATCCAACTGCCACATAGTCTTCAGTCATGCTCATTTCAAAAATATACCTAAGAAGTGTTCCAACTTCTCTTCTGCACTTATGAGGAGCGTGGATCCAGATATCTCAACAGAAATAAGCCTCACTTTAAGCCTCTTTGGATATAGCAAATTTACTTTATTAAGATACATTTCATTGCTCTGTAAAGGCACAAGAGACACCGATTCCCTCTTCCCTCTCATTCAGAACATTGGTTTCCCACCTCCCCATTGAAATTTAATCCTTGCAACGTCTTTGGTTTTATGGCACGGTTCCCAGGCTTTGTTCTCGTACTGGTGTTACTTCTTATAAGAGAGCTCGCCACAACAATTCCTCTGTCTCCGCTAATCTTGTCTCTGTTGCTAGGTAACAATCAGTCCAGTCTGTCCTCTCCCCTCCCCCTTTTACATCCTATGGCAGTAGATGCATTCCAGAGGCTATTAACTATTGCTTCTGGAGTGTATTTCTGACATATCACCCCGCGAAAAACAAACTTTCCTCCTGGAAGAGAAAAAGATAAATTGGGTTATCATAAGATACAAAACAGTATAACATTCGTCTCATCACTCCGGCTTGTTGGGGTAGGTGTTATGAAACTGTTTTGTCAGTGTTTTCGCTCTGACATCCTTACTGTTCACCCATTCAGAGTGACTGGGGGGGAATGTTTCCATCTAATTTGGTATTGTAATTGTCCTTTACGGATTCTAGAATCTAGAATGGAGTGGACTTCAAAATGTTGTTCTCCTATCTTAATGGGAGGAGGTGGTTTTGGCTCAGGAGGCCATTGATCAGAACCTCGGAATGGTTTCAGGAGACTGCAGTGAAAAACAGGATGTATTTGTCTCAACGTTTTCAGAAGTTCTAGCTTTACTTTGACAGGGTTTATCACTTGAGTGATTGGGAAAGGTCCAATATATATAGGTCCTAGTTTTTTTCAATAGCTGCATGTGTTTCAGATAATTTGTGGCTAGGTAAACTTGATCTCTGACATTCATTTTCCACTCTGGATCTCTTTTTCGATCAGCATATTTTTTGAAATCCTCTCTTGCCTCATGTAATGCCGTTTGAATCATTTTCCAACTATCTGACAGCTGTCTAATCCATTCTTCGGGGGAAAGCTCCAGAGGAGCATCAGTTGGGAGTTCAGGAATAGCCACAAATTCTTGTCCTGTGGCTACCTGGAATGGTGTGCATACAGTGCTTTGATTCACAGCATTGTTTTAAGCTTCTTCAGCAAATGGTAGTAGGTCAACCCAATTGTCCTGTTGGTAGTTCACGTAGCAACTCAGGTACTGTTCCAACACTTGGTTCTGTCGTTCTGTCGCTCCATCTGTCTGGGGGTGATGGGTGGAACTTAGGGCTTGCTCTGCCCATATACGTTTTAGGAACGCCCGCCAAAATTTTGAGGTAAACTGAGTCCTGCAGTTGGAGATTACCCTATCAGGCACTCAGTGCAGCCTGTATATGTGTTGGATGAAGAGTTTTGCCAGTTGATTTACTGAAGGTAATGCGGCACATGTGACAAAATAGGTTTGCTTGGAGAAGAGGTCTGTGACTACCCAGATGATGGTTTTGTTTTTGCTCTCTGGAAGTTCTACTATGAAGTCCATTGGTATTTGATTCCAGGGACAGCTGGGGTTTACTACCTCTTGTAGTAGACCTTTGGGTTTTCTTCCAATGCATTTTGCTGATGCACAGGTGGGGAATCTTGTCATGTAATTTTCCACATCTTTCCAGAGGGTTGGCTACAAGAATTGCCGGCAGATGAAATATAGCATTTTTACAAATCCAAAATGTCCCGCTGTTTTTGCATTGTAACACCGCTCCAACACCTTCTTCCGCAGGTTTTCGGCTACATACAGTCTCTCTCCCTTCCACCACAGTCCTCGTCATTCAGTTAGAAAGGTCTTATTTTCAGCCAGCCAATTGTCAGTCTGTGAAACTTCCTGCAGTTCTCATTGTAAACCCCCCTGTAACTCCAGTGTCTTGCAGGAATGGGCTCTTTGACTTTGGGTTGTTACTGCTAAGGTGAGTTGGGGAGGAGGAATGATTGATTCCACTATTTCCTCTCCCTGGCTGTTGTGCTGTGGTAATCTGGACAGCACATCAGCTAAAAAGTTCTTTCCTCCCGGCAGGTACAGTATTTCAAGGTGAAATTGAACCTTTGGAAGAAATGCACCCATCTGATTTGTTTTGGGTTCAATTTCCAAGGGGAGTTCAATGCTATTAACTTTTTGTGATCAGTCCAAACTTCAAAAGGATGGGGAGCTCCCTCTAGTAGGTGACGCCATGTTGTTAGGGCCCACTTCACTGCAAACTCCTATTTTTCCAACACATGCCATCCTCTCTCTGTCTCCAAGAATTTGCATGTCAAGTATGCACAAGGCCTGAGGTCTCCGGAGTCATCTCTCTGTAGGAGGATATCTCCAATTGCTACGTCTGAAGCATCGGCTTGAACTATGAATGGGTTTTGGGAATCGGGGTGTTTCAACACCGGTTCTGAGGTGAAGAGCTTTTCTAGTTTGTTGAATGCCCTTTGGAACTTGCTGGTCAGTGTACCACCACTCCCAGTTGTTGGACTGTCTTAGGATTTGCTTTGCCTTTGCTTTTTAGTAGATCACTGAGTGGCAGGGCTACTTGTGCAAAGTTTGGGATGAACTGGCGATAGAAATTTGCAAACACCAGGAAACTCTATAGTTGTCTTCTTGTTTTAGGGGCCTCCCACCCAGCGACATCTGAGACTTTGGCAGGGTCCATTTTGATGTCTCTACTTGACACTCTATATCCTAAATAGTCGAATTCTTCTTTGTGAAACTCACATTTGGAAAGTTTAACATACAACTGGTTCTTTAACAGTCTCTTTAGTACCTCGCGAACCAGGGCAATATGCTCATCTATCATTTTGATGTAGATTAGAATGTCGTCGAGGTACACCAACACTCCTCTGTATAAGAATTAATGGAGTACTTCATTTTTCAGATGCATGAATACTCTGGGCATCCCTGGAGTCTGAATAGCATGACCCTGTATTCAAACGACCACAGTGGGCAGTTGAAAGTAGTCTTCTACTCATCTTCTTCTTTGATTTGTACCCAGAAATAGGCCTCTGTCAAGTCCAACTTCGTGAAAACTTTGCCTTAAGTCCTACGAGTAAAGTGGGGCAATTTCCACTTACCAGTGGGTCTTCGAGCCTGGATTTCAGTGCCACTTAGAACAGGCTTCCTTCATTTCCCACCACCTTGGCCCCATCCTCTGTTGAGTGGTCTGAGTAGCTGGTTTGACTCTCGCACTCCATCTCCATGAGCACTGCAGTAGTCCTTCGGGTCTTGCATGTAGGCGCTTTCAGGGTGCTGGGCCCACCCTTTGGCTTAGTGGGCCCCACTGCCTCTGGGCACCCACCAATCCTGTGGCCCTCCATGCCGCACCTAAAACAGAGTTTCTTCTTTGCGTGCCTCTCCTTTTTCTCCTTAGATCTTTTTGGCGCATATACTCTCATAGAGTCCGCAGGTCTCCCTGGCCTAAGGACCACTGCAGGATTTCAGGCTGCAGCCCTCCTTTAAAATAGCCCACCTTAACAGTCTCAGGCCAATCCGTTAGCTTTCCCATCAGCGCTTTGAACTCTATGGCATACTCTGATACAGATTTCGCCCCCTGTTTAAGCTCTTGGAGGGTCGTTTTGGCTCTGAGCTTTGCTCGCGGGTCTTCAAATCACTCTGGTAGTGCTAACATAAAATCATCTAATTTATCAGTTCTGGGGCCTTGGCATCAAGCCATGAGGAGTGTTTCCTCAAATTCCTCCATGAAAGCCTCTAAATTAGTAATGAAGTAGGCTAACTGCTTGGGCTCTCCATCGAACTTCACATGCAGGTCACAGCTGCCCCCTTGCTTCGCCCGCTTCCGACTCCCTCCCGCTCATGCCAGGCTGGGACTTGTTTGTCCGGTTAGCAGTTCTCCCCAGGATACTGACAGCCTGCCACTCCATTTGTCCCCAAGGTACTCTCCCCCCTGGTGTCTCACCATTCTAGGGGGTGACTGTCTTGGTCCTGGTTGTGGAGCAGGCTGGATTAGCAGCTGATCCATCACCCTCAATACCCTCTGCAATATCGCCTCCATGCTCGAGACGTGTTCATGTATGGAGGCCATTTCCTCCTGTTGCTGCCTCATTTGTTCTGCCTTGTCTATAGCATATGATCTCACACCTCTCATCTGGATGTTTACCCACTTGCTACTGACTGGCTCTGTGCCTTCTCCCATCCCCGCTGACCAATGGTGCTTGTGTCTGCCATGGGCTTTGGGCGGCATCTATTCCAATTCAGAAGCATCTCGGAAGCTGATTCCCTGGGTTCGGGGCTAAGGTGGGTGCCAGGGCCACAATCGAGGCTCATCTGCCCAAAATTCCCAGTGCCCACTGTGCTCTTGGTCTTGCTGCTTTGCTCTCAGCTCTATCTCCTCATCCTCCGATGCCTCTCCCGCTTCTAGTATCGCCACCTCCATTTCTATGGGTTGAGTGGGTGCACCTTCCTGGAAGCTCGCTGAATCTCCTGGAGCTGCCGCCATCTCAGCCTCGCTTCCTTCTTCAATCTGTTGATTGTAGGATGAAGTCACCATGGTTGACTTGTGACTTTCTGTGAGGAACATGGATCCCAATATCTCAACAGAAAAAAGCCTCGCTATAAGCCTCTTTGGATATAGGAAAGTTACTTTATTAAGATACAGTCCATTGCTCTGCCAAGTCACAAGTGAGTTGGATTCCCTCTTCCCCCTCATATAGAACATTGGTATCTCATGTCCCCTTTGAAATTTAATCCTTGCAACGTCTTTGGTTTAATGGTATGGTTCCCAGGCTCTGTTCTCCTACCGGTGTTACTTCTGATAAGAGAGCTCGCCACAACAGTTCCTCCATCTCCGCTCATCGTGTCTCCATTGCTAGGTAACAATCACTTCAGTCAGTCCTCCCCCCTCCAACTTTTACAACCCATGGCAGTAAATGCATTCCAGAGGCTATTTACTATTGCTTCTGGGGTATACTCCTTTTTCTTATTGCTTTTTTTTTATAACTATACATTATAAAAATAAAAAAGACAATACCAGACATAACATAATGTAAGATAACATAACCTAACATAGCATAACATAACCTAACATTGCATAACATAGCATTCTATATCTTTATTTATTTATTTATTTATTTGTCTTATTTATACCCCGCCTATCCCCTCCCTACTGGAGGACTCTAGGCGGCTTACAGTATTATATATCTCCAATCCAATTATACAATTATACAACATCAATTATTACAATTTATTCCCGCGCGACAGGGAGAGAGGAAGGGAACCGGCTCTTCTGCTGCAGGCATTGGACTGCAAGTCCCAGAATGCCTTGCTCCGCGCCGGCTGCTGATGTCCAGGAAGCTGGTGTCTCCGGATCCGTCGTCCTCCGTCGTCCTCCGCCGACATCGCCGCTCTTCCGAGGTCTTTCTTGGAATCGAGGACGACCCTCCGCTGGACGCCCGCAAATTGTCCCACGTGAGTGGTACCCATTAATCTACTTGCTAAATAGCTTTCGAATCACTGGGTTGGCAGAAAGCTAGGGCAAGTGACGAGAGCTCACCTCGTCACGCGGTTTCGAACTGCCAACCTTATGGTCGGCAGTCTAACGGCTCAGTGGTTTAACCCGCTGAGCCACCGCGCCCCTTTTACATAATTAACCTTAGCCTAATCTAACCTAACCAACAACAAAAAAATTGACAAATATACTTCCTCCTGTTTGACAAATCTAACCAAAGCTAACTAACCTCTACACTTTCTAATTTAATAGTTATTAATAGCCCTCTTCCTTCTTACTTCTTCTCATCTTCTTTCCTCTTTCTTCTCTATCCTTCTTTTAACTCCACTTCCTTACTCCCTCTGCTCTACCTTCCTCTACCCCTTCTCCCCTTACCACTTCCAAAAAAAAAAGAACACACAAATACTAAAAGGACTTCTTACTTCCCGTCTAATCTTTCCATCACATATTTGTATACTAATTTGTTTCTATTATCTTAATTACATTATTAATATTAATTTCCTAAATGAATATTTTGAGATTTTTGAATAAATTTTAAAAAAGGACTCCAAACTATATTAAATTCTTCCATGTTTCTATCGTTAATTTGATCAGTCAATTTAGCCATTTGCATCCAGTCCATAATTTTTATAATCCATTCCTCAGTTGTGGGTATATATTCTTCTTTCCAGTATTTGGCAAACCCCCGCAGTTGTTGGTGGACCCGGCGAGCCCCAGAGTTTTAACATACCCTGGTGGCTTGCGAGACCTTGGCGCTGCAACAAGACGGAAGAGCAGAGCGGCGAAGCGTGTTAGACCTTAAGGCACGCCGACTCGGATGGACTCTTGGTGGGCCTGGTGGTCTCTAACTGTGGGGGGAGGGGGTCTAAGGTAGGACGACAGGTCCGTGTATAGGGGACCAGCCATGATATCCCCGTGAAATTAACAACTGAAGTTGTTTTTTTTTATTAGACCTTAGCTTAACAACAAGAGGAAGCCCCCATCTATACCCACACCTATTATAGGCGGCAAAGATTTCTAGGGTCCCCGTAGTGTGAATCTGGCCCTCCCCCTGGATGTGAGAGAGTCAGGGGGGGAGACCTAGATTGTGTGATTGTATGTATGAGTGCCCACACCTGAGTGAGAGACATGTGGTGGGCAGGAGTGGATGATGCCCCTCTGCGACAAGTGAGAGTGGTTGTGGGGGACATAGTAGGTGTGTCTGTGGTGGTTAGGCCCCATCAGCGCCGAGAGCTTAGGCTGGTGCGCTGGGGGGGGCATACCATTGCTAGAAGCTGATTGAGTTTGAGAGATGTGTGCGTGGGGGAGGGGACCCGTGTTTCAACCCAGGGTCCTTGAAGGTCCGGGAGTGGAGGCATCTGGACCTGAAAACTCTGGGGGTTATGGAGTGGGCTGATCTATCGAAGTGGTGATGGGCCGGGGATGTTATGACGGGAACCGGAGGGCGGGCCATCGTTGGGGAAGATGCCCCCAGTGTTTGTTACCGGTGGCATGTTCCGGCCCTCCAGGTTCATACCCAGGTCCTGGTCAGCAGATCCGTGAGGGCCCTGGTTTCCGGCTGCTGCTTCTTAATGCCAGGTCTGTTAACAACAAGGGCCCCCTCATAAGTGATATGATCATGGAGGAGGGGGCAGACCTGGCATGTATCACCGAGACCTGGCTGAGCTCGGAGGGGGGGTAGCCCTCTCTGAAATATGCCCAGCCAGGTTTCAGGTGTGGCATCAGCCGAGACTCCGGGGCAGGGGAGGAGGGGTGGCGGTTGTAATTAGAGACTCTCTAGTGGCCTTAAGGGGCACTGCTCCGCAAGTGGCCGGTTGTGAGACCCTGTTTCTCAAATTGGGTTCTCGAGAAGAGTTGGGAGTGTTGCTGCTGTACCAGCCTCCCTGCTGCGTAGCGACATCCCTGCCTGAGCTGCTGGAGGCCGTCTCGGGGCTGGCGGTGGAATTCCCTAGGCTTATGGTTCTGGGGGATTTCAATCTGCCGTCCCTGGGATGTGCCTCTGAGGCGGCTCGGGAGTTCATGACTACCATGGCAGCCATGGGCCTGTTCCAGATTATTCGAGACCCAACTCGAGACAGTGGACTCACCCCGGACTTAGTTTTCTTGTCGGAGCAGTGGCAGGATGCTCTGAGGGGAGAGTTACATCTTTCCCCTTTGTCATGGTCAGATCATGCCCTGGTGACCTTGAGATTCTCTTATGCCACCCCACTCCGCAGGGAGGCAGGACCCAGTCGATTGGTCTGCCCCCGACGACTAATGGACCCAATAGGGTTTCAGAGGGAGCTGGGGGTTGTACTTCAGGATCTACTGCACGCTCCAGCGGAGGTCCTGGCCGCAGCCTGGAATAGGGAGGCGGCCGGGGCCTTGGACAGGATCGCGCCTATGCGGCCTCTCTTGCCACACCTGACCCGATACTCCCCTTGGTTTACGGAGGAGTTGAGGGTCTTGAAGAGGGTTAAGAGATGCCTAGAGCGCCGCTGGAGAAAGACAAAGACTGAATCTGACCAAACACAAGCTAGAGTCGCTGTTAAGACCTACCTTGTGGCGGTAAGAGCAGCGAAATGTCAATATTTCTCCACTCTTATTGCGTCCGCAGAATGCCGTCCGATGGCCCTGTTTAAGATAACAAGATCTCTTTTGGGTAAGGTGGAGTTTGTCACCCACCTGCAGGGCCGTGCGGAAGAATTTTCTGAGCATCTGCAGGATAAAATCGCTCAGATTCGGTCTAAGTTGGACTCTAAGCGTGTGGCACAGTCTGGGGAGATGCCGAGGGAACGTCCTTGCCCGGTTATCTGGGAACAGTTCGATCCTGTTGGACCTAAGGAAGTGGACAGGATCCTTCGGGTTGTAAGGGCCACCACATGTCATGTAGACCCATGCCCTTCCTGGCTGGTAAAGGCAGCCCGGGAGGTGACGTGTGGATGGGTCCAGGTGATGGTTAATACATCTCTGGGGGAGGAGGTGTTCCCAGGTGCTTTTAAAGAGGCTCTGGTGCACCCCCTCCTCAAGAAACCATCACTGGGCCCTACTATATTGGACAATTTTCGTCCTATCTCCCACCTCCCTTTTTTAGGGAAGGTGGTTGAGAAAGTGGTACATTACAACTCCAGAGGATCCTGGATGATACGGATTATCTGGACCCCTTTCAGTCATGTTTCAGGCCGGGATATGGGGTGGAAACTGCATTGGTCGCGCTTACAGATGATCTCTGGCGGGAGCGGGATGGAGGGAGTGCATCCATCCTAGCTCTTCTTGACCTCTCAGCGGCATTCGATACCATCGATCATGGTATACTTTTGGGACAGCTCAGGGAGTTGGGGGTGGGCGGCGTAGTTTTGCACTGGTTCACCTCCTTCCTCCAGGGCCGGTCCCAATTGGTGGTAATTGGGAAAGGTGGTTGAGAAGGTGGTGGCATTGCAATTCCAGAGGATTCTGGATGAAACGGATTATCTAGACCCCTTTCAGTCAGGTTTCAGGCCGGGATATGGGACAGAGACTGCATTGGTCGCACTTATGGATGATCTCTGGCAGGAGCGAAATGGAGGGAGTGCATCCATTCTCGCTCTCTTGGACCTCTCAGCGGCATTCAATACTGTTGACCACAGTATCCTTTTGGAGTGGCTCAGGAAGTTCGGGGTGGGCGGTGTAGTTTTGTGCTGGTTCACCTTCTTCTACCAGGGCCATTTCTAATTGGTGGTAATAGGAGAGGAGAGATCCAACGCTCGACCCCTACTATGTGGGGTGCTGCAGGGCTCGGTTCTCTCCCCTCTCCTATTTAATATCTACATGAAACCGCTGGGTGAGATCATCCATCGCCATGGGATGAGACACCATCAATATGCGGACAACAC
Source organism: Charina bottae (assembly GCA_023362775.1). Taxonomy (NCBI): domain Eukaryota; kingdom Metazoa; phylum Chordata; class Lepidosauria; order Squamata; family Charinaidae; genus Charina; species Charina bottae. The sequence goes on from JALMGJ010000011.1 coordinate 11,904,703, forward strand.
CCAATTATACATCTCCATCCCTGGTGAGGTAAGTGATGCAGTGGCTACCCTTTCTCAGTGCCTGGAGGCTGTGGGGGTCTGGATGGGGAACAACAGGCTTCGACTGAACCCTGGTAAGATGGAGTTGCTGTGGATTGATGGTTCCTGTAGATCCAGGAAGTTATCATCCTTAGTTCTGGATGGGGTTGCACTACCCCATTCAGACCAAGTGCGGAATCTGGGGGTTCTTCTGGACTCACGGCTCCTGCTCAAAGAACAGGTGGCAGCCGTGGCCAGAAGGGCTTTTTCACAGCTTCGTGTTGTGCACCAGTTACGCCCTTTCCTGGATCAGGATGCCCTCCGTACAGTCACTCATGCCCTGGTCATCTCCCATATAGACTATTGCAATGCGCTCTACATGGGGCTACCCTTGAAGAGTATCCGGAAGCTCCAAATGGTCCAAAATGCGGCTGCTCGCGCAGTTATTGGTGCACCAAGATCAGCACATGTGACACCTCTGCTGCGACGGCTGCACTGGGTACCTGTGTGCTTCCGGGTCCAATTCAAGGTGTTGGTTATCACCTTTAAAGCCCTACATGGCATGGGACCAGGTTACCTGAGGGACCGTCTCATCCCCATAACGTCGAACCGTCCCACTCGGTCATTCAGAGAGGGTATGCTGCGGATCCCGTCCATAAAGGAATGTCATCTGATGGGGTCTAGGAGGCATGCCTTCTCGGTAGTAGCGCCCACCCTTTGGAATATGCTGCCCCCGGAGGTGAGGCAGCCCCCATCGCTCCCGGCCTTCAGAAAGAACTTAAAGACCTGTTTCTGCCACCTTGCGTGGGGGGGGGAACAGCTCCTCTTGGGGATGGCTGGTGCCATAGAGCCCTTTTAAACATCGACCCAGCAAATCTTGGATTTTATATTTAAATTTATTGTATTGGAGAATATTTATATACATTGTTTTAATTGTTGAATTTTAACTCTCGATTTTTTGTAAAACGCCCAGAGTTCCCTTGCGGGGAGATGGTGCGGTAAATACAAGTCGAATTATAAATAAGTAAATAAATAAATAAATAAAATTTGGCGAAGGTAATTCTAGCAGCAGTTATTACGTAGAATAATAGTTTTCCATATTTCTTATGCAGTTCTGGTTTCATGAAGCCCAATAGGTATAGTTCTGGTTCTTTGATGATATCCTCTTGTATAATTTCACGGATAGTTTTATGAATTTTGCCCCAATAGTTCTTTGTTTTCCAACATGTCCACCATATATGAAAGAAAGTACCAATTTCTTTTTTACATTTCCAACAACAGTTTGGTATGACAGGATTCATTTTTGACAATAAATTTGGGGTGAGGTACCATCTCTACATCATTTTGAAAAAGTTTTTTCTCATATTATAATTTAAAGTAAAATCCAAACCTTTAACCATATTTTCTCCCAATTTTCAGTTGGAATGCTATGACCCACATTTGCTTCTGCGGTATACTTCTGACAGCACTGCAGATTCAACCAACTTCATTTTTCTGATTGTTGTGATTGTTATATGGTTTTGTCAGATTTCTCATAAGAAATTGGCAAATTGGGTTTCTTTACAAAGCAAAGGGTTCTCATGGTGACCTGAAGTGCAGGTGCAAGATAACAAAAAGCCTTCCCATAACATTGAATGGCTTTGCTTATCATCTTCATTAGATGCTAGAAGGTACCACGTGTGTATTGTGTTGGCTAATTCGCATGGGAACAATGTCTCCTGATTCCTTCCGTGGGAAGCCTGCTCCAGGGGGAGCAGAGGGAGGGAGGAGACAGCATGCTTGCTTCGACACAAGCAGAGCCTGTGCTTTAGGCCTAGTGTGTGTCACAGCTAACATCAAGCCAATCAGAAAGCTGGAAGAACTTAATATCTAACCATGCAAAATGGTGTTCTATGCTTCTTGACTTTTGTGTGTCTTTAGCCATGTAGTTCTTCACGTGTATTCTACCTCTGAGGACTGGGCAGTGTGAGCTATGCCTGGCTTTGGGTATAGGCCGTGGCAGGAACTCTGGCCCTGGGATCAATACACGGAACTCTGCTTATAAGTTTGGTTTTGTTTTCTTTTTGCAATGCTGTACCATGTATATTCAACTTTCCTTTTTGCGATAATGTACTGTATGGCTGTTGTGGGTCTTCCGGGCTGTGTGGCCGTGTTCTGGAAGTTGTGGTTCCTAATGTTTCGCCAGCATCTGTGGCCAGCATCTTCAGAGGGCAGGAGCACAGACAGAAGCGATCTCTCTGTGCCCAGGTAGAGTGGCAATGTTCTATTTATAGAGCTAAATTATAGGAGATTAGGTGGGGTTTTTTGTTGTGTTGAAATGTTAACGAGTGGCTGATGAGCGTGATTAGCATGTTCATTGTGAGAAGTATTCCCATGTCCTGGTGGTTGGACTGAGTTCGTTGACCTTTTGCAGGCTGTGTTTTTCAGGACTGGTAGCCAGGTTTTGCTAATTTTTAAACTTTCTTCTTTTTTATTGTAACTGTGCTGGTGTTTGTGAATTTCAATGGCTTCTCTGTATAATCTGGTGTAGTGGCTTTTGGTGTTGTCCAGTATTTCTGTGTTTTCAAATAGGATTTTGTGTCCCGTTTGCTTGAGAGCATGTTCAGCTACTGAAGATTTTTCCGGTTGCTGTAGTCTGCAGTGTCTTTCATGTTCTTTTATCCTGGTGTGAATGCTTCGTTTTGTGGTTCCGATGTATACTTGTCCACAGCTGCATGGTATGCGGTATACTCCTGCAGCGGTGCGGGGGTCCCTTTTGTCTTTTGCTGATTTTAGCATTTGTTGTATTTTTCTGGTGGGTCTGAAGACTGTTTGAAAGTTGTGTTTTTCCATCAGTTTTCCCATGCGGTCAGTGACTCCTTTGATGTAGGGCAGGAATACTTTGTTTGTGGGGGGCTGTTTTTCTTTAGTTGGATGTTGTTTTCTTGGTTTGATGGCTCTTTTTATTTCATTCTTGGAATAGCCATTTGCCTGTAGGACCCAATTCAGATGGTTAAGTTCATTGTTGAGAAATTGGGTTTCACAGTTTCGATTAGCACGATCCACCACGGTTTTGATCATGCCTCTCTTTTGTCGTGGGTGGTGATTGGAATTTTTGTGTCGATATCGGTCCGTATGGGTGGGTTTTCTGTATACTTTGTGTCCTAGTTTGAGGTCCGGATTGCGTATGACCAGCGTATCTAAAAATGGAAGTTTGCCATCAGTTTCTTTTTCCATAGTGAATTGTATATTGGGGTGGATGCCGCTTAGGTGGTCCAGAAATTTCTCCAGTTCTTCTTCAGTATGACTCCAAATTGCGAAGGTGTCATCCACGAACCGGAACCAGACTGTTGGTGTAATGGGTGCCGATTCCAAAGCCTGTTTTTCAAAGTGTTCCATGTAAAAGTTTGCTATGACTGGGCTCAGGGGGCTTCCCATGGCAACGCCATCCATCTGTTCGTAGAACTCATTCTCCCATTGAAAGTAACTAGTTGTTAGGCAGTGTTGAAATAAAGCTGTAATGTCTTCTGGGAAGATTTGCTTGATGAGTGCCAGGGTGTCCCTTACTGGCACCTTGGTAAACAGGGAGACCACGTCAAAGCTGACCAGTTTGTCCGTGTGGTTGAGTTTTAGGGTGCTGATTTTGTTGATGAAGTGTCCTGAGTCTTTGATGTGGGATGGAGTCTGTCCGATGTGGGTCTGTAAAAGGGTTGCCAAATGTTTGGATAATTCATATGTCGGGGAGCCAATGGCACTTACAATGGGTCTGAGTGGGATCGAGTCTTTGTGGACTTTGGGGAGTCCGTATAGTCTAGGTGAGAGAGCTTCTGTCTTGCAAATACGTTGTAGTACGTTGGGATGCAGGGAGGAGCTCTTTATCAGTGTGTTGGTTTGCTTCATGATTTTGCTGGTCGGATCCTGTCTTATTGTTCTGTATGTGGTGGGGTCTAGTAATTCTCTGGTTTTGTCTTTGTATTCATCTATGTTCATAATTACCGTGGCATTGCCTTTGTCCGCTGGAAGGATGATGATGTCTGGGTCCGAATTGAGGGTCTCTATGGCGTCATCCTAAGCAAAGGAGGAAACTTTGCAATTACAACCACCAGAATTCCAGTGGAAGATATCATTGCCAATGTGGAATCAGCCATTCACCAACGTCCAGAGGAAGAAGCAGAAGAAATAAGGGGTGAAGTGGCAAGAATCCTAAGGAAAGCAAAGCCCCCCACCAGCAACATTACTAAGAAGGAGAGAAACGCCATAGAGACCCTCAATTCCAGCATGAAGCAAACCAACACACTGATAAAGAGCTCCTCCCTGCATCCCAACGTACTACAACGTATTTGCAAGACAGAAGCTCTCTCACCTAGACTATACGGACTCCCCAAAGTCCACAAAGACTCGATCCCACTCAGACCCATTGTAAGTGCCATTGGCTCCCCGACATATGAATTATCCAAACATTTGGCAACCCTTTTACAGACCCACATCGGACAGACTCCATCCCACATCAAAGACTCAGGACACTTCATCAACAAAATCAGCACCCTAAAACTCAACCACACGGACAAACTGGTCAGCTTTGACGTGGTCTCCCTGTTTACCAAGGTGCCAGTAAGGGACACCCTGGCACTCATCAAGCAAATCTTCCCAGAAGACATTACAGCTTTATTTCAACACTGCCTAACAACTAGTTACTTTCAATGGGAGAATGAGTTCTACGAACAGATGGATGGCGTTGCCATGGGAAGCCCCCTGAGCCCAGTCATAGCAAACTTTTACATGGAACACTTTGAAAAACAGGCTTTGGAATCGGCACCCATTACACCAACAGTCTGGTTCCGGTTCGGGGATGACACCTTCGCAATTTGGAGTCATACTGAAGAAGAACTGGAGAAATTTCTGGACCACCTAAACGGCATCCACCCCAATATACAATTCACTATGGAAAAAGAAACTGATGGCAAACTTCCATTTTTAGATACGCTGGTCATACGCAATCCGGACCTCAAACTAGGACACAAAGTATACAGAAAACCCACCCATACGGACCGATATCTACACAAAAATTCCAATCACCACCCACGACAAAAGAGAGGCATGATCAAAACCGTGGTGGATCGTGCTAATCGAAACTGTGAAACCCAATTTCTCAACAATGAACTTAACCATCTGAATTGGGTCCTACAGGCAAATGGCTATTCCAAGAATGAAATAAAAAGAGCCATCAAACCAAGAAAACAACATCCAACTAAAGAAAAACAGCCCCCCACAAACAAAGTATTCCTGCCCTACATCAAAGGAGTCACTGACTGCATGGGAAAACTGATGGAAAAACACAACTTTCAAACAGTCTTCAGACCCACCAGAAAAATACAACAAATGCTAAAATCAGCAAAAGACAAAAGGGACCCCCGCACCGCTGCAGGAGTATACCGCATACCATGCAGTTGTGCACAAGTATACATCGGAACCACAAAACGAAGCATTCACACCAGGATAAAAGAACATGAAAGACACTGCAGACTACAGCAACCGGAAAAATCTTCAGTAGCTGAACATGCTCTCAAGCAAACGGGACACAAAATCCTATTTGAAAACACAGAAATACTGGACAACACCAAAAGCCACTACACCAGATTATACAGAGAAGCCATTGAAATTCACAAACACCAGCACAGTTACAATAAAAAAGAAGAAAGTTTAAAAATTAGCAAAACCTGGCTACCAGTCCTGAAAAACACAGCCTGCAAAAGGTCAACGAACTCAGTCCAACCACCAGGACATGGGAATACTTCTCACAATGAACATGCTAATCACGCTCATCAGCCACTCGTTAACATTTCAACACAACAAAAAACCCCACCTAATCTCCTATAATTTAGCTCTATAAATAGAACATTGCCACTCTACCTGGGCACAGAGAGATCGCTTCTGTCTGTGCTCCTGCCCTCTGAAGATGCTGGCCACAGATGCTGGCGAAACGTTAGGAACCACAACTTCCAGAACACGGCCACACAGCCCGGAAGACCCACAACAGCCATTGAACTCCGGCCGTGAAAGCCTTCGACAATACAATGTGCTGTATATCTGCATTATTGCCTTATGCTACAAGTAAACCCCTTTAGCTCTAAAAGCTGCACTCCATGTCTGTTTATTCTCAAGCCTCGAGTTTTTCCCCTTTAAGCCAGCGTACATCCTATCAGGTTATGTTGCCCAGAGAGAAATTTGCGTTTTCTTTGCTGCGTTGGACATGGCTGTAAAAGGGTGTTTGTTTTTAGAGGCTGGTTTCAGAGTAAACATGTTTTCTTTGAGTGGTCAGCAATGGCTGAACAGTGTCTGGTCAGTCTGCCATTTGAGCCTTTAGATGGCACAAACTATCTGACCTGGTGTGTGGAGATGAAATCATTCTTTTTGCAAGGAGATTTGTGGCAGTATGTGGCAAATCCACCTCCAGAGGATCTTTCTGAAGAAGTGCAAGCGTGTTTGGACTGTGCATTTTGCTTTTGAGAATCAAATCCTCTGAACGGAATATCAGCCACTCGAGGACTGCGTAAGGCGTGCTGAGCGGCTGTTGGAGCCTTCAATACAAAGTAAAACTCTGTTGCCCTTGGTGGACTATTAAGACAGCTTTATGGTTTGAAGCTGCAACCGGTGAGAATGTGATGATCCACCTTGGTAGGTTCAAGACTTTGTTTGCTGCATTTGAACAGGAAGGCATGTTTTTCTGGGACTGTGAAAAAGCGTGCGTGATTTTGCCAAGCTTGGACAGCAGGTTTGGTCTACTTGTCGAGAAAGCACAGACGCTATCTCCCTGCGACCTTCCTGTGGATTATTTTACAAGCCACTTCCAGGAGCTACATTGTAAACAATCTGTTGCTGTTGTTCCTGAGATTTTCAAACAGAGCATTCCAGCTGAAGTGAAACCTGGCATGGAATCTACGTTTGCCGTGGTTTGGTCAGAAGTCACTAGAAGGCTGTTCCCTGCCCCATCGTCCAGCGGATGCTGTCAGTGCAAGAGGCCTGATTTACAAATGGAGGGGAAGCCAGAAGCCAGAAGTCAGCTAAACAACGAATCCAAGTTTTCTACTCTGCCGGCTGCTATGTGTAAGCATTTCTCCAGAGACTGTTGTTGAATTCGGCTTGAAGCCTTCAGTTCAGCAAGTCACTTTGGCTGATATTTCTGTGATAAGTGTGTGAAATGTGTATGTCTACACTTGTTTTTCTCTCCTCCGTGTTCCAGCCCTGGTCAAGTCTGAGTGTACTTGTTGCTGGATGTTTCATTGAGAAAATAAGAGGCTGAATGTGTTAGAGAAAACTGTAAAATCAAATGTGTGAGATGCTTCCTAAGAAGGAGATTGTGTGGACAGGACATTGTGTGTTTAATGTTTCCCCACATCATAAATGCATCCATAGAGTTTTCACAAAGTACTGGGGTATCCCAGGAATGGAGAGTTTGTTCAGATAGCCAAATGCATTCTGAGTTAGAACCCAGGAAATGTGCAAAAGTTCCTTGATTGTGTTTTGTGTGTAACCTGTGTGTAAACAATCTAATATCAGGACTGTATCTGTTGCTAGGCAAAGTGACAGAGTGTTAACTAGACCATTTCAGTTGTTTCATAGACCTCTAGTTAGCCCCCATGTCCCAAGTAATGGTGGGGTGTGTGTTTCATGTTACTTCTGGTTGATGATCATACCTGCTTGTGTTGTTGCTACTTGTTGAAGTCTAAAGCGAAGGTCTGTGCTCGCTTTGAAGTGTATGTAGCAAAAGTAGGATGAAAATATGGTTATCTAGTAGGTCAGTTCCAGTCTGATTGTAGTGGAGAGTTCCTGAGCCATGTGTTCTAGAATTGGCTTTGTAGGAAAGTATTCTCCCAAAGACTTGCCAATGTTGGAATTCTAGCTGAGTATTGGTGTTGTGAATACCATTAACAATAGCCTGATGTTAGTTGCTCAGGTGCCATCCCATGTCTGGGGAGAGGCTACCTTGATTGCAGTATGTGTTTCTAACTAACAGGTAGTAGAATTCAACTGTAAAAAGAAGTTCATTGTTTTTCTTTGGTATGGCAAGCGCCCTTCACTGAAGTACCTGCATGTCTGTGGAACATTTGCATGTGTTCACAACCCCAGGTCACAGCGAAGGAAGAACCAAGGAAGCACAGTGCTTCAGGTTGTTGGTTGTTGGTTGTTGATTAAAATCCAAGGCTTATCGGTGTTTCATTAAGCCATGGTCAAATCCAAATCTCCAGAAGTGCTTTATGTTTAAGCAGCCTACTGGTTGGGAAAGGTTACATGCTAAGGTTGCAGAAGTGTTGCTGCATTGCTAGTGTAAACCCACTGTCCATGCTTCAGTAGATGGGCAAAAACCAGTTCAGGTTTCTTCTGTTCCCAGTCTCCTAGTGTGTTAAAAGGGCCCCTCAGGTGAAGGAGTGGAAATTTCACCTGAGCAGGTACAGGGCCTGGAGACGGAGTCAGGTAGTGGAAGGAAAGAAGACAGCGATGGGGTCGTTCCTCATGGGTCCTCTTATTCCACAAGGGTGTGAAGCCTGGCAGATTTGTGATTTAGCAGGTGACAGTGTGTCAAGTTACCTGAAAAAACCCAGTCTTTTCAAGACGTGTTGCTCCTGCCTTTTGAGAGGCAAGAAGAACATTGGAACACAGCTGAGGATAGTCTGTTTGAGTTTTGGTGAAGTGTTAAAAGTAACCAACCTGTCCTTTGTTTTAGTAAGCTGTAGGTTCCAGATGAGTGTTCAGAAAGACATTTCTTCCTGATAATACTCTGCAGTGTAAAGCCAGCTTTGTTGCCCAGGGATTTGTTTCACAAGAAGGAGTTTGTGAACTGTGAATCTAATGTATGCACCCACAGCTAGGCCAGAATGTTTGCTTGTGGTACGTTTTCTGGTTGCGTAGCGTGAAACAGGTGTCCATTTGCATATTGTGATGTTGACACAGCATATTTGAACATAGATCTCCCTGAAAAAGTGTGTGTAAGGCAAACTTTTGGCTATACATGTGTGACAATTCCCAGACAGTCCATTGACTTAACAGGGTGCTTTATGGATTTTAAAGCAGGCCAGTCATTGATAGCATGATGCAGATGCTAGCTGGGATGTGTAGAACAGTCACATGCTGTTTTCTGTGTGTACATAAGAAAGTGTAGGAGTTAGTACTTCTTACTTATGTAGTGGGTTTCTGCTTAGAAACTGAATCCTACCACCTTGTATAAGAATTTGTCAGGCAGCTGAGATAATAATTACAGCTAAGGGAGTAAGGCACAAATTCAAACATTTTTCTTGGTGATGAAGTTACAAAGGCCCAGAACAGAGAATCCTATGGTTCTTGAGAGTGTCAAATGACAGAGTGTTACAGAGTGTCATTTCTGTAAAGGAAAGCTTATCCTTACTTTGTTGTATATCACTCTGCAATAACGCAGTGGACATGCCCTGAATTAGTTTTGCCCAGGTAGCATACCAAGCCTGCATAATGGTGTAGCCATCTCTGCGAGGCCTGAAAAGGGGTGAAAAAGTCCTGCGGTTTTTCTTAAAATCAAAACAGACCCTTTGCTTCAAACAGAAGCAGCTAGCAAGTTTCTGCTTATCTATGCCAGCTGCATATTTGCAAAGGAGGGGACAGAACATGGGCATTCTTGCTGTTTTCTCTGTACTGTCTCTGTTCCTGCATAATTTGTATTATTATGTATTTGTATGAATCTGAATAAAACATTGCATGAAGTGTATATTGTGCATTACATATGTGTAACAAGTGTTTTTAAACCATTTCTAATTTTGTTGTCTATTGGTTGTAAAAACTGTAATTTGAATAGTGAAATTAATACATGTACTAACCATTGTTGTTTCTGTTTCTGTAAAAATGTATTTTACAGCTTTGAAAACCCCATTCTGCCGAAATCCAATTTGGGAGGGGTGTCAGATTTCTCATATGAAATTGGCAAATTGGGTTTCTTTACAAAGCAAAGGCTTCTCATGGTGATGTGAAGTGCAGATGCAAGATAACAAAAAGCCTTCCCATAACATTGAATGGCTTTGCTTATCATCTTCATTAGATGCTAGAAGGTACCATGTGTGTATTGTGTTGGCTAATTCGCATGGGAACAATGTCTCCTGATTCCTTCCGTGGGAAGCCTGCTCCAGGGGGAGCAGAGGGAGGGAGGAGACAGCATGTTTGCTGCGACACAAGCAGAGCCTGTGCTTTAGGCCTAGTGTGTGTCACAGCTAACATCCAGCCAATCAGAAAGCTGAAAGAACTTAATATCTAACCATGCAAAATGGTGTTCTATGCTTCTTGACTTTTGTGTGTCTTTAGCCATGTAGTTCTTCACGTGTATTCTACTTCTGAGGACTGGGCAGTGTGAGCTATGCCTGGCTTTGGGTATAGGCCATGGCAGGAACTCTGGCCCTGGGATCAATACATGGAACTCTGCTTATAAGTTTGGTTTTGTTTTCCTTTTGCAATGCTGTACCATGTATATTCAACTTTCCTTTTTGCGATAATGTACTGTATATCTGCATTATTGCCTTATGCTACAAGTAAACACTTTTAGCCATAAAAGCTGCACTCCATGTCTGTTTATTCTCAAGCCTCGAGTTTTTCCCCTTTAAGCCAGCGTACATCCTATCAGGTTTATGGTTAGTCATGCAGCTGTATTTTAGTCTCCTTATTGTATGTGTCAAGTATAAGCCACTCAGACGGTAACAATCTGGATTAAAAAAAAAATGGAAAGGGGACATATAGCATCTGAGTTGAAGCATTATTTTGTTGTTTATTCGTTCAGTCGCTTCCAACTCTTCGTAACTTCATGGACCAGCCCACGCCAGAGCTTCCTGTTGGCCATCACCATCCCCAGCACCCCCATGGTTGAGTCCGTCACCTCCAGAATATCACCAATCCATCTTGCCCTTGGTCGGCCCCTCTTCCTTTTGCCTTCCACTTTCCCTAGCATCAGATTCTTCTCCAGGGTATCCTGTCTTCTCATTATGTGGCCAAAGTACTTTAATATCATTCCCTCAAGTGAGCAGTCTGGCTTTATTTCCTGGAGTATGGACTGGTTTGATCTTCTTGCAGTCCAAGGCACTCTCAGAATTTTCCTCCAACACCACAGTTCAAAAGCATCTATCTTCCTTCGCTCAGCCTTCCTTATGGTCCAGCTCTCACAGCCATAGGTTACTACAGGGAATACCATTGCTTTAACTATGCGGACCTTTGTTGTCAGTGTGATGTCTCTGCTCTTAACTATTTTATCAAGATTTGCCATTGCTCTCCTCCCAAGAAGTAGACGTCTTCTGATTTCCTGGCTGCAGTCAGCATCTGCAGTAATCTTTGCACCTAGAAATACAAAGTCTTTCACTGCCTCCACTTTCCCCCCCTCTATTTGCCAGTTATCAATCAAGCTGGTTGCCATAATCTTGGTTTTTTTGAGGTTTAACTGCAACCCAGCTTTTGCACTTTCTTCTTTCACCTTCGTCATAAGGCTCCTCAACTCCTCCTCACTTTCAGCCATCAAAGTGGTATCATCTGCATATCTAAGATTGTTAATGTTTCTTCCAGCGATTTTAACTCCAGCCTTGGATTCCTCAAGCCCAGCACGTCGCATGATGTTTTCTGCATACAGGTTGAATAGGTAGGGTGAGAGTATACAATCCTGCCATACTCCTTTCCCAATATTAAACCAGTCCCTTGTTCCGTTTCTTCTATGGTCTGTTCTTACCGTTGCTACTTTGTCGTTATACAGATTCCTCAGGAGGCAGACAAGATGACTTGGTATCCCCATACCACCAAGGACTTGCCACAATTTGTTATGATCCACACAGTCAAAGGCTTTAGAATAGTCAATAAAACGAAAATAGATGTTTTTCTGAAACTCCCTGGCTTTCTCCATTATCCAGCGGATATTGGCAATTTGGTCTCTAGTTCCTCTGCCTTTTCTAAACCCAGCTTGTACATCTGGCAATTCTCGCTCCATGAATTGCTGGAGTCCACCTTGCAAGATCTTGAGCATTACCTTACTGGCATGTGAAATAAGTGCCACTGTTCGATAGTTTGAACGTTTTTTAGCGCTTCCCTTTTTTGGTATGGGGATATAAGTTGATTTTTTTCCAATCTGATGGCCATTCTTGTGTTTTCCAAATTTGCTGGCATATGGCATGCATCACCTTGACAGCATCATCTTGCAAGATTTTAAACAGTTCAGCTGGGATACCGTCGTCTCCTGCTGCCTTTTTATTAGCAATGCTTCTTAAGGCCCATTCAACCTCACTCTTCAGGATGTCTGGCTCTAACACACTGACCACACCGTGAAAGCTATCTCCAATATTATTATCCTTACTATACAGATCTTCCGTATATTCTTTCCACCTTTTCTTGATCTCTTTTGCTTCTGTTAGGTCCTTACCATCTTTGTTTTTGATCATACCCATTTTTGCCTGGAATTTTCCTCCGATGTTTCTAATTTTCTGGAAGAGGTCTCTTGTCCTTCCTATTCTATTGTCTTCTTCCACTTCCGCACATTGCTTGTTTAAAAATAATTCCTTATCTCTTCTGGCTAACCTCTGGAATTTTGCATTGAATTGGGCATATCTCCCCCTATCACTGTTGCCTTTTGCTTGCTTTCTTTCTTCGGCTACTTCCAGTGTCTCAGCAGACAGCCATCTTGCCTTCTTGGTTTTCTTTTTCTTTGGGACGTTTTTTGTTGCCGCCTCCTGAACAATGTTGCAAACTTCTGTCCATAGTTCTTCCGGGACCCTATCTACTAAATCTAGTCCCTTAAATCTATTCTTCACCTCCACTGCATATTCCTTGGGAATATTAGTGAGCTCATATCTAACTGATCTGTGAGTCTTCCCTATTCTCTTTAGTCTGATTCTAAATTTTGCAATAGGAAGTTCGTGATCTGAACTACAGTCAGCTCCAGGTCTTGTTTTTACCGACTGTATAGATGTCTGCCACCTTTGGCTACAAATGATGTAGTCAATCTGATTTCGGTGTCGACCATCTGGTGAAGTCCATGTATAAAGTCATCTTTTAGGTTGTTGGAAGAGAGTGTTTGTTATGCACAGTGAGTTGTCTTGGCAAAATGCTATCAGCCTATGTCCTGCTTCATTTTGTTCTCCCAGACCATGCTTGCCTGTAATTCCAGGTGTCATCTGACTACCCACCTTAGCATTCCAGTCTCCTGTAATGAAAATAACATATCTTTTTGGTGTATTATCCAGTAGGTGCTGCAGATCCTCAAAGAACTGATCTACTTCTGCTTCTTCAGCATCTGTGGTTGGGGCGTATATTTGTATCACTGTGATGTTAAATGGCTTACCCTGAATTCGAATTGAGATCATTCTATCATTTTTTGGATTGTATCCAAGCACTGCTTTAGCCACTTTATTATTAATTACGAAAGCTACTCCATTTCTTCTTTGGTCCTCTTGTCCACAGTAGTAGATCTGGTGATCATGTGATGTGAAGTGGCCCATTCCAGTCCATTTCAGTTCACTGACACCTAAAATGTCTATATTTAATCTTGACATCTCACCAATAACCACATCCAAATTGCCCTGGCTCATAGATCTTACATTCAAGGTTCCTATGGTGTGTTGATCTTTAGAACATCGGATTTGTCGTTCACCACCAGCACCGTCGGCCGCTAGCCATCCTTTTGGCTTTGAGATAGCTGCGTCATCACATCTGGGGCTAGTTGAACGTATCCTCTGTTCCTCCCCAGTAGCATTTTGACCATCTTCCGACCTGGGAGTCCCATCTTCCGATGGTATACTGACATATCTCTGGTTGTACTGATCCATTTAGTTTTAACGGCAATATTACTGGGGTGGGTTGCCATTACCTTCCCCAGGGATCGTATTTAGTCTGACCTCTCTGCCACGACCTTCCCATCTTGGGTGTCCCTTCACGGTTTAGCTCATGGTTTCATTGAGGTGCTCAAGCTCCAGCACCACGACAAGGTAACGATCTCCTTTGCTGGAGTGAAGCATTATGCTCACTGAAAATTCAGTTCCGAATGAAATCCCAAGGGTTGGTGATTATCTTCAAAACCCACACAGTTGAAGTGCAGAGAAGCTGTTAGAATGTCTCTTTGTATATGCAACTCAACACTTCTTAAGATAATCCAACAATATCTCTACTGTTGCCATGAGCTCATTTTACAGCTGTTCAAGGTTAAACCTTCTCTGGTGTCACTGAATTTCTTTTGAAGAAGTGTCCTGGAGTTTTTTTAGTGCCCAAAATATTTATTAGCCTGTGAAAAGACTCTTCCAACACATCTTTCTGAAGAGGCTTTTTTATTTTAAATTTAATGGTTAATTATAACATTTAAATATTTTATTTTTCATTATTTCCTTTGTTAATACAACTTTTTAAAGAACGGTCTCAAATTTAAGGTTAAGCTGTCTCTGTTGTCATTGAAGTTCTTTTGAAGAATTTCCTGGAGAGTTGAAGGGCCTCACATTTTCCTTAGCATGTGAAAAGGCTCTTGCAACACATCTTTCTGTTCTTTTTAAAGTAATTTTATTAAACATTATAATTACAATAGTAAAAACTAATACAAACTAAAAGAAAAGTAAAAAAATAGAAAAAAGTGTAAAAGGTGCAAAGGGAGAAGAAAGAAAGACTTAATGAATAGGAAGAAAAGAAAAGAAAAGAAAAGAAAAGAAAAGAAAAGAAAAGAAAAGAAAGGTAAGGTAAGGTAAGGTAAGGTAAGGTAAGGTAAGGTAAGGTAAGGTAAGGTAAGGTAAGGTAAAAAAAAATAAGAATGTAATGAAGAAAAAGAAAAGAAATATATAAATAAGTGACTTCCAACCTTCATCACAACAAGTATAAACAATTTTAGAAACTTTTCTCCTCCTCTTAAATTACAACACATTATCTCTTCTTCCCATACTCCATCTCTTATCTATACACAAATTCATAAACCATTATATTTCAGTCCTGCTGTCAGCAAAAGTCCATTAAGGGTTACCAGAAATAACAACATATCTATTTTAACCTTGATCAAATAAACCAACTTTATATTCCTTCCTTTTATTTCTAAAAATCTTAATCTTAATCCATTCAAATAATGTCATAGAATTTGATTTCTTTTCATTTTTTTTCTTTTTCCCTTTTCACAAGATTCTTCAAAGATTTTACAGTCCCTTTTGTAAGAATAATATATTAAAATTATCCAGGTCACTTTCTTGGTTTATTGTTTGTATGTCCCTTTTAATTATGAAAACACTTGCTGGTTTCTTTTGTTTGTCCAGTGTAACATCTTAAACTTGTTCCTCTTCCATAACTTATTTTAAGTAAAAGGTAAAGGTTTTCCCCTGCACAATCTTGTCTGACTTTAGGGGGTGGTGCTCATCTCTGTTTCTTAGACAAAGAGACAACGCTGTCTGAAGATGCTTCTGCAGAGATGTAGCCAGCATGATGCCTGTGAACAAACTATCGGACACCAAACTAAGAGACATCAGGACTGGTTTGATGAGAACGATAGTGAGATTGAAGGTATTATTGACAAGAAAAGGAAAGCCTTCCGGATATGGCAAAAAGATATTAACTGTGCCGTTAATAAAAAAATCTACGCCAGTGCAAAGGCAAAAGTCCAAAGAAGAACTAGAGAACTTAAGAACATATGGTGGATAAAAAAAGCCCAAGAAACCCAACATTTTGCAGATGCTCATGATGCACGGGGCTTTTTTAATGCCATAAAGGCCATCTATGGACCAACAAACCATGGTACAAATCCCTTACGCTCAGTAGATGGTGCTAAACTTCTAAAGGACAAAGAGTCTATTGCACTGCACTGGAAAGAGCATTACTACAATCTCTTTAATCGTCACTCTACCGTGGCCGATGAAGTCTTTTTGCAAATCCCGCAAAAACAAATAAGAGATGAGCTTGCAGTATCCCCTAGTTTGGAGGAAGTCAGTAAAGCCACTAAACAAATGAAAAATAACAAAGCTAGTGGACCTGATGGGATTCCTGCTGAAGTCTTTAAAGAAGGCGGGCCTGAACTTACACAACAACTTCATAAACTCATTGAAAAAATCTGGATGAGGGAGGAGATTCCAGCTGACTTTAGGGATGCCATATTTATCACTCTCTTTAAAAAGGGTGATAGAACAGACTGTGGAAACTATCGAGGCATCTCCCTTCTATCCACAGCAGGCAAAATCCTGGCAAAGATCATCGCAAACCATCTCCTATCTGTATCAGAAGACATCCTCCCTGAAATGCAAAATGGCTTCTGCCCTTCCAGGGGAACAGTGGATATGATTTTCACTGCACGACAGCTTCAAGAAAAATGCAAGGAGCAAAACCGCCCTCTGTACATGGCGTTTATTGATCTGACTAAAGCTTTTGATACTGTAAATCGTACTGCTCTCTGGACCATCCTTCTGAAAATCGGATGCCCTGATAAATTTGTGAACATCTTGCGGCTACTCCATGACGACATGATGGCAACAATCCTGAATAACAATGGCTCTCAAAGCGATCCATTTAAAGTGGAATCCGGCATTAAACAGGGATGTGTTATTGCTCCAACCTTATTCGCTATCTTCATCGCTATGATTCTACACCTTGTTGAAGAGAAACTTCCTACTGGTGTAGAAATTATATATCGAACAGATGGAAAGCTTTTTAATCTTAGTAGGCTGAAAGCAAAAAATAAGGTAATTACAACTTCTGTTATAGAACTTCAATATGCTGATGATAACGTAGTCTGTGCACACTCCGAGGAAGATCTTCAAACTATCCTAAACATCTTTGCAGAAGCATATGAAAAGCTCAGCCTCTCGATTAACATTAAAAAAACCAAAGTGCTTTACCAGCAAGTTCGAACCAATCCCTCTGCAGCACCATCAATCCAGCTTAAAGGTGTGTCACTAGAAAATGTCGACCACTTTTCTTATCTCGGCAGCCATCTATCTACAAAAGCCAACATCGACGCTGAAATTCAGCATCGCCTGAGCTCTGCGAGTGTAGCTTTCTCCTGAATGAAGCGTAGAGTGTTTGAGGATCGGGACATTCGCAGAGAGACCAAAATGCTTGTTTACAAAGCCATTGTACTACCAACCCTTCTGTAAGCCTGTGAAACATGGACCCTCTACAAACACCACCTCCAACTTCTTGAAAGCTTCCATCAACGCTGCCTCCGAAAAATTCTGCAAATTACTTGGGAAGATAGGCGGACTAATGTTAGCATATTAGAAGAAGTGAAAACCACCAGCATTGAAACAATGATCATCCAACATCAACTTCGCTGGACCGGCCATGTTGTTCAAATGCCTGACCATCGTCTTCCAAAGCAGCTACTTTACTCCCAACTTAAGAATGGAAAACGGAATATTGGTGGACAGCAAAAGAGATTCAAAGACACTCTCAAAGCTAATTTTAAAAAAATGTAATATCAGCATTGAGAACTGGGAAGCCCTAACTCATGAGCGTTTCAATTGGAGGTCAGCCTTTATTAATGGCGCTATGGACTTTGAAGAAGCACGAGTACAGGGCGAAAGGGAGAAAAGAGCTAAAAGGAAGGCACGGCAGGAAAACCCTCATCATGACCGTCTCCCACCCGGAAACCTATGCCCTTACTGTGGGAGATTGTGCGGATCCAGAGTTGGCCTTTATAGCCACTTACGGATCCACTGTTAAAATTTTACCTTTGGAAGACAATCTTACTCAGCTACGAGTGATTGCCAATGATGAATGACCACCCCACTGAAGTGGTACCTATTTATCTACTTGCATTTGCATGCTTTCGAATTGCTAGGTTGGCAAGAGCTGGGGCGAGTGCTGGAGCTCACTCTGTCAGATGGTGCTCGGGTCTCGAACTGCCGACCTTCTGATCGACAAGCCTGGCATCGTAACTGAGCCATCGTGACCCCTATATAACGTCTTTTAGACACAGTCGATCCATAGAAGCAGATATCACTGTTGAGATTGTTACTATTAACTTTTGGCCTCAATTTTCAGAAGTGACCTTCAATATTCCTTGATATTTAATAATTATTAATTATAATTAATAATTCAAGTCCTAATCAAGGACCGAAAAATCCTCAAACTTCCACTACATAAAGAAAACCATATGAATAAAAATAAAATCAGAAAAACTATGATTGCCTCTAACAGCTGAATGATTATAGGAAATAAATTATAGCATTTTCTCAGTTAATTAAAGCTCCATCTTAATTTGTTCCAAGAAGGCCAAAAAAGTTGGGGAAAGAATAGCAGAGGAAGTCTGTTGCATAGCACAGGGGTTATTACCGGGAGATTCCTTCTCCTTCTCTCACCTGCCTGAATTCAGGATTTTTGGGGATTGCAAGCATTTGTTTTTCTTTTAGGATGGTTCATTCTAGCCGAAGAAAGTGGTTCTGAAATGACGTTACGACTAAGCCATATACCACAATTCAAATGCATCAATTCTTCTATCTTCCTTTTTTAATGTCCAACTTTCACAAGCATATGTGGCAATTGAGAAGACCATGGCCTGAGTCAAACACACCTTTGTTTTTAAACTGACATTTTAATTCTGAAAACTTTAGATAGGTCTTTGATGGCAGTTTTTTACAGCGCGATACATCATTTGATTTCTTGATTACTACTGCCCTTGGAATTGATCGTTGATCTAAGTAGAATGAAATCATTGACGATCTCAATTTCTTCTCCATTTATTGTGGCATTGATTATTGGTCCATTTGTGAGAATCTTAGTCTTCTTCACATTCAGGTGTAGTCCCTATTGCTGACTACAATCTTTGATCTTCATCAGCAAGTACTTCAAGTCTTCTTCATTTCCAGCAAGCAAAGTTGTATCATCTGCATATCAAAGGTTGTTAATGAGTCTTCCACTAATTCTGATACCCCGTTCTTCTTTGTACATTCCTGCTTCTCAAAATATTTGTTCAGCGTACACATTGAATAAGTAGAGTGAAGTATACAACCTTGCTGCACACCTTGCTGCACATATACATATACATATAATTTTTATTAAGAATTTTGATTATAATAGAAAAACTAATACAAACTAAATTAAAGAAAGAAAATTAAAGAAAGCAAAGAGAATAGAGAAAAGGAGTAAAATGTGCAAGGAAAAAGAATGAAAAAAGAAAAAGAGAAGAAAGAGAAAGTTAAGAATATTATAGAGAAAGAGAAAAGAAGTATATAAAGAAGTCACTTCCAACCTTCATCACAAGTATAAAGAAATTTAGGAACTCTTCACCCTCTCTAAAGTTACAAACATTTATCTCTTCATCCCATATCTCATTACTTATCCATAAACAAATCAATAAAACAACATCTTTTCAGTCCTAGTGTCAGCAGAAAGTTCAAAAAGGGTACGCAGAAGTAACAACATATCTGATTTTAACGTTGAACAAATACACCAACTTTATATTCTTTCCTTTTAGTTTTAACAGTTTTAATCTGTTAATTTATCTTCATTTCTTCTTTGTCCGATTGCACAGAGTTCTTCAAGGCTTCAACAAGCCTCTTTTGTATATCCAATAAAAAAAAATCCAAGGCAGAGCAGAATTTCAAGGCTCAAATTTGAATCCTGAGCCCACTTTTTTTTAAACGTGACATTGATTTTGTTTTCTTCCTAGCATTTTTCCCATATGTGCAGGGTCCACTTTTTTTCAGATCAACTGAATATTGATCCATTGGTTGCAACAGGAGCTGTCTGACTGGCTTGTCGCCTGAGCCTGATGTCAGGTTCTGAGAGAGAGTGACTGGCCCAAAGTCACCCAGCCGGCTTTCATGCCTAAGGCAGTACTGGAACTCATAGTCTCCTAGTTTCTAGCCTGGAGCCTTAACCACTAGACCAAACTGGTTCTCTTCTGTAGCATTGATATCTAACCAAAAAAGGGAGTGAAAGAGATGGTAAGAAGAAAGAATTGCTTAAGAAATTGGCAAGTGGAAAGGACAAATTAACCAAGGTCAATCTTAACTTTCCTTCAAAACTGCCACATATCCACAAACATGAAATTGTCCTCTAGGCTTCCTTCCCTATAAAATCAGATATATCATGAAAAAACATCACTAAGGAAATCATTCCACACATAACCCTACTGGGGAGTAATCACACATGTTCACATTGGATATTTATACACAGACGTTACATGATTGCCTTAATCATCCTGCTTACTAGTAAATCTTCACCCTGTCTAAAGTTACAAACGTTTATCTCTTCATCCCATATCTCATCTCTTATCTATTCACAAATCCATAAAACCTCATCTTTTCAGTCCTGGTGTCAGCAACTAATGCAAAAAGGGTAGGCAGAAGTAACAACACATCTTATTTTAACCTTGATCAAATAAAACAACTTTATATCCTTCCTTTTACTTCTAACAGTCTTAATCTTTAGTTCATTCAGATATTGTCATAGGATTTGATTTCTCTTCATTTATTGTTTATCCCATCACACAGAGTTCTTCAAGGCTTTAACTAGCCTCTTTTGTATATCCAATAGGAAAAAATTATCCAGGACACTCTCTTGGTTTGTCATTTGTATTTTCTTTTTAAATTGTAAAACCTCAGCCAGTTTCTATTGTAGAACCAGTGAAACATACTTTTCTAAATCGTTCTCTTGGCCTGGCAGTTGTAAATCTACTTTCGATACCATCTCTATCTTGCCAGATAAAATTTCTTCTACATCTGACATTTCTTCAATAACATATTTTATTTGTACTCACTGGTTCCTTGGTCTTTGCCATGGTCATCAGCTCTGCTTTTGCAGAGCCATCTTCAGTTTGCCGTATCTCCCCCAAAAGTCTCCCTCTGGTTTTCCATTTTTGACTTTTTGAAAAATTATTCTGTTCTCTATAAGAGAAACAGAGGGGGTAGGGAAGACACCCTTTCTAAGTGAGGAAATAATTTCTCAAGAACATTGAGTGGGATAAGGACTGGGTGAAACACTAACGCATGATTTGAAAGTGAAGGAATTGCTAATTAGGCTGGTTGTAGATCTCTCTTGTGTAGAGCAGTGGTATCTATACACCAGATATATACTTCTAATTGTAAACCTCTTCTACAACATTAATTTTGCCTCCCTCCATTTTAATTTTCCCCCTCACTAAGCTATATGAATTCTCCAAAATGTCTACAATAAAGGAACCAACCATAATGTATCCCTATGATTATTCTGTCGTCTTGCTTGCTCCCTTGAAAGATATGTGGATTAGACAACAGATTTGCCTAAGGAGACAAACATGACAAAAATGTGTCTTAACTCGCTCTAAAAGATACCTGGAATTACTTTGCATGATTGCCATATTTTAGCTTTTCACCCTAAATAATGCTATAAATTTGTTTCCTAACTAATCTTGCCTGGAAGACCTACATTAGCTTTTGGGCATGAGATAAGAAAACTATGCAATAATAGTCCCCTCAAAATGTCCTGGATTTAATAGCATTTTATAAGAGCTATGGGAATTTCATGGGACTTTTTCCTAAGTAGCATATTCCATAAGAAATCAGCTCAGTTCTCTGCATAGGGTATCTGCTCCTCCTCTGCAGATAATTGCTTAAGAGAGGAAGAAAATGCTCTTCTGGATGCTCTCCTCACTTACCACCATCCTTCTTGCAAACTCATGTAGCCATCCATCTCCTTTAGGTATAGATCTCCTTGATTAGAAGACAATTCTAATAGAGTCCCTCCTGAGGAGGGAGATGGGCGGTGATAGAAATTTGATAAATAAATAAATAAATAAATAAATAAATTCATCCTTCAGAGTTTCTAAAGTGATATTTGGAAATTCTGACCCCAAGTATTCATTGAAGATGCAAAAGTTGGAATCAGAGAAGACAAAGAATGTTGGAAAATGATACTAGTCATGGAACTCTTTCTGTCACTGGACATAGCTGGGGGTAATTTAGAAAGGGTGGATTTTGCACAATTCTTGTCTCCATTTAGACGTTTTAATGTTTTTCAAGTACAATGTTAATGCGGGTTGTTTTATTGACTCTGGTTAACATCCTTTTATTTCTATGTTTACGTTTAGATGTTTCCCTTTTATATATGAAAGATAATCAAAAGCACTGTACTGCCTTTCAGTATTAAGTGATAAAACTAGTATTATATCACCTATTGGCCATATCAAAGATTTTAAAGGTTCATTCTCTATATGTTTCAGAGAGTTTTGTACAACTTGATAAATTCCTTACGATGAATTTCTCTTTTTTTCACTTATTTTTCAATTCAGCTCAACCACTTCATGAGAAGGATCTCATTCAACAATAGTGCAGGGGGAAAAGATTTCCTTCAACCCAAATCGAGACTTAGAGACTGGATTTAAAATTTTAAACTGGATCACTTTTCCAATCAGTCTTTCCAAAGAGTCAGAGTTGGAGGGATGGACCCCATGAATCCCCAAGAAGAAATATTTTCCTCTTCTGAGGAATCTATTGTGTGGCCAAGGAGATTTAAGCAGGTAGGGTCTAAACAAATTTCAAACTATAGTGCATAATGATTCCACTAGTGAAACCTCTCATCTTCACATTTATTGAGGAAAAGAATTCCCGTTCTCCACTACAAAAAGCCACAACATAATTCATAATGCTAATCTAAATGTACTTAATACTAAATCATTGGCTATCTTCCTGTTTCTTTGTTCCTAATCATTAGACAATAGGTAGACCATCCATAACACTAGAAAACGTAGGGTTAAACATTTTAAAGTCCAGTTTGGTGTCGTGATTAAGGTGCTGGGATAGAAACCGGGTGACTTTGTTCTAGTCCTCACTTAGGCATGAAAGCCGGCTGGGTGACCTTGGGCCCGTCACTCTCAGCCCAACCCACCTCACAGAGTTGTTGTTATTGGGAAAAATAGGAGGTGGGAGCATTATGTATACCACCTTGAGTTGTACAAATAGGCATGGAATATAAATCTAATAATAAATGTTTGATAAATATTGAGGTACAAAATTGTCAAAACCATTTTCTTATTTCACTTATGGACAGGCCAAGCCACTTTCTAAGTGTAATAACAAATGCCATTCAGGATATACTAAGAGCAAGTTAGAAGGGAAGCCATTTTGCTGCTATGATTGCCTTCAATGTCCAGAAGGAAAGATTACAAACCAGCAAGATAAGAATTATTGGGTACAGCGCTAATAAATATGCTGATACCAATATGCATAGATTGTTTATTTATTAATTTTTTAAAAAATAGCATTTTTTCAGTGGTGATACTCAGGTAATTGTCTAGCTAGCATGACTACTGATACTATGTTTTTGTCTGATTGAGAGAATTGAGTGTAAAATAAATCAGGCAAAATGAATAGAAGCAGCAATCACATTTGAATTATAGGAATGTGTGTGCTCTTTGATCTTCCTGGATTCCTAAATGGAGTAATCAGACTCTGTATCTCACTAGTGTTTTCATTCTCAAGTGATAGCCTGGGATTTCAGCTATGGACCATGGATACCCTGGCCCCCTTCCCCGACACCTACTTGTGCTTGATAAAATCATAAGAAGGAAGTTCTACAGAAATGACCTGAGGGTATCATGAAGTCCTGGTCATGTTTCTAATAATAAGGATGCAATTTCTAAAATGTATTCTCTTGATCAACTCCATGTATATTTCTACATGAGAATGATATGAACCCTGTCTGTATCATCGCAAACTGTCATTCTTTTTTTTTAAAATGTCTGGCCTCAATCATTTTCCACTTCCCAAGTGGGATTTTGGGTAGAAGCTTGATGGGAAACAAACTCGATTAAGAACATAAATAATAATAAAGAACATAAATAATAACACCACACATTGATGTCTATGAAGGTTCTCAGTCATCCAGGTGGAATTATCTGTAGCTTGAATCATGTCAACTGGATTTCTATTTTCTCAGTGGAAACGTTTCGCTCCTTATCCAAGGAGCTTCTTCAGTCTGAGCAAAGTTGGTAAGGGAATCCTAAATATGTTTCTAGGTAGCTGTGTGACCTTACACCTGGGGTCATGGTTATATTGAGATGTTATTTTAAGTCCTTTTATCATCTAAAGGAGGATCGTTAAGATCACCATGCTGCTGTTGAGCTTGTGAAATGGTCTTAATCTTCCTAGGCACAGAAGACAAAGCCGGGAGAAAGATGTGAGAAAGATTGTGCCTGAGGCCCCCACCTCTATTCAAGGAAGGATTTTCCAAGTTGGCATAAATGGATTCCTTGACCCCTCTCTCAAACCACCTATCTTCTCTGTCTAAAATGTGAACATTAATGTCCTCAAATGAGTGTCCTTTTTCCTTTAAATGAAGATAAACTGCTGACTCTGGTCCTGTGGTGTTACTTCTCCTGTGTTGGGCCATCCTCCTGTACAAAAGTTGTTTGGTTTCTCCAATGTAGAGTTCAGAGCACTCCTCACTGCACTGGATTGCATAAACTACATTGCTTTTCTTGTGTTTTGGAGTTTGATCTTTGGGGTGTACAAGCCTCTGTCTCAGTGTGTTGGTGGGTTTGAAATATACAGGTATGTGGTGTTTGCCAAATATCCGTTTTATCTTTTCAGACACACCAGCCATGTAGGGAATGACCAGGTTCTTTCATTTACTCTGAGTCTCAGCCCTATCTGTCGCTGTTTTAAGTCTGGTAGATTTAGATTTGGTGAAGGCCCAATTTGGATATCCACAGGCCTTCAGAGCTGTTCTCAGGTGCTGATTTTCATTCTTTTTGGAATCCATGGAGGTGGGGATGGTTTCTGCTCTGTGTGACAATGTCCTGATGACTCCTAGTTTGTGCTGCAGTGGATGGTGGGAGTCAAACCACCAACCCAGTGTCCAAGATGACCAAATGGTTGGGGGGAAAAACTAGCCATGTCCATACTATTGGGCTGCTACTTTATTCAATGTAATATTTGCATTATGTGGCTGCTAATCTCTCCTCCATTCCCAGATGTTGATAAAAGCTCCATGTCAGAAGAAATCATCCTGAAATGTAATGAAGGTTCATTCTTCATGTTCTACTGTGTCTTGGGATTTATGGGCTTCCTTGCTATTATTAGCTTCATGGTGGCTTTCCTAGCAAGAGAATTGCCTGATACTTTCAATGAAACCAAGTTTATCACCTTCAGCACATTGATCTTCTACAGTGTCTGGTTGTCCTTTGTTCCAAAGTACTTGAGCACTAAAGGGAAATATATGGTGGCTGTGGAGATCTTCTCCATTCTAGCCTCTATTGGGGGGTTACTGATTTGTATCTTTTCCCCCAAATGCTATATTACTGTTCTGAGGCCTGATGTGAACAACAAAGAACTTCTAAAAAACAAAACAATGGAGGAACATAAAATGTGATGACCACAGAGAAAACAGAAAGATTCTAGGCCACATTTCTATGCCCATGTACTTAATATAACCCCTTAAGAGCTCTCTGGGGCTTATTATTAAATATAGTAAAATATTTACTATAACACAGCCTGGAAAACCCACAACAACCATCGGATTCCGGCCGTGAAAGCCTTCGACTATACATAGTAAAAATAATTTATTCCAGTTCATTTATAATGAATATATTTAATTGGAATCAGTTGGAGATAATCTTGTTTACTCTTAATTGGACAGAATTCTGTGTTCCTCTTCTTTATTTATTGTTAATGCAATGAATATGAAATGGGGGGACTCATATCAGTGGAGAGTAGCTTAAACTATAAATTGTGCTTAAGACTTTCTCCTGTCACTCACTGACAAAAAAGCATCATTATTGAAGCAGGTGATCAGACCACTACTAATGGAGAAATAATTATCTAAACATTCAAAGACTCTATTGATACTTGAGTTTTGATCCTATCAATATCCATTTAGGGTAATTAAAGGATATTGGGAATAGCTATCAGGACAGCCAAGTAGATTTTGAAATATTTGTTTGGACATGTTCTAAGCAAGATAATAATGTAACAATTGTATAGTGAAAGGGATTGCCTTAGAAAATGTAGCCATTCAAATAAGTTTAATAATTAGAGAGTTCAATTTAAGTCATTCATGCCAATGTATAGCTCTCAGAACTACGTCTCCCACTAACCCCTACAACTAGCTTTGTTGAATGGCTCTTTGGAATTTTGGTTCAACAACAACTGGGTGTAAGGCTGTATGGGGGTTTGAATTCAAAGGTCAAATGATACTTTGGCAAATTTGGGAGTTGGAATGTAGTAGCTTCCTGCAGTTCCTTAAAGCAGCTATATCTTTCCCTTGGATCATGTGGCTCCTCTCCTCAGTAACGCTGAAATCCCAAGTAGAGAAATGTTTGGCTTAAGGAGTTTCCAACAGGTGCTCCAAAACACCTTTTTACCTTTGAATGTGAAGCACTGCACAGCCCTAGTTTCACACATCCATGCTTTAATGTAGGAATTCAAATTCAGCATTAGGACTCCATGGCTGTTCCAAATAGTTTAGATGGTGCATGTCCAAGATTTTAAAATCCTAGCCAGGTTTGTACAATATGTTCCAGGGGGAACATTTTCAAAACTAGCTACAGGCTTTGCTCCTAATTTTGGCTGTACGAGCCCACAGTGCACAGGGCTTCTAGACTTTTTCAAATTTAGAAGGGTGGGCAGTCAGGAAAACTTTGAAAAAATTGAATCACTGAACAATTTCTATGCTGCTGAAAAATTATGAACAGTGTAACTAATTTGTACCAGTTTAATAGCAGATCTGTGTTCCTTCAACAATAATTTAATTTCCAAACCAACCAACCCACTAACCAACTGCAGCTCATATTACGAAAAACTGTTTCCCTAAATTCAACAGGACTCCACAGCAAAACTCAATGAGGTTCAGATCAAATGAAAGAAACTTTGCAGAGCAGAAGTGACATTTCCTTCTTGCGGGGTCAGGGTGTGGGAAGCCAAGGGCAAAATGTGTAGAACTGTATTACATATACTCTACCAGAAAGGCAGAGATTTTATTTTTCCTCTTTCTTATGGTGGGGAGAGGGAATGGATTTTTATTGTAGCTATGCTAAACAATATCTGGTGATTCCAGCCTTGAAAGAGTAGGGAATTTAGCTTCAGATTTTGAACCATTTCTGTTCAAAGGGGCTTGAAGGAGGTAAAAAAGATCTTTGGGCATGTGTAATCCTTTTACCTTAATTTGGCCAACTCAGGTATAGAGTATTATCTATCATTCTGCATATTAGCCCATTTAGCTTTAAACTCTGGAACAATAATAGCAAAAAATCTCTTCTTTTCCTACTCCAAATACAGGAAAGTTCTAGTTCTTTCTTACATTCTCATTAAGAACCCTTCTCTTGCTCTCCATATGTATAAGCCTGCAATTTTAAAAGCCTTTGAGAATTTTTTCTGACAAGTGGCATAGAAATGTTTTAAATGAATGCAATTTAAATAACTTAATGTTATTAAATGTGCTTCTGTGATTCTTGCTGTCACACAGAGTTGTGGAAAACATGTTTTCCTATTCAAAGACTTCTTTCCTAAGACCTTTGATGCCAGGTTGGTAATTTCTCCACTGTAATTATGAGTCCCAGGAGAACATCTATTGCTGGTGATACAAGGAGAACTATCCACTTTTATATTTCTGAGCTATAGTGATTGGTCTTCAGGAACTGCTTCATAGATCATTTTTTACTGCCCAGGGAAAGCTACACTACCAAACAAGTAGCTGTTTAATCAAGCCAAACTACCTTAAGAAGGACGATGTTGGGACAGGTGAATTGGCTTTCAGAAAGAATGTTTTTATTCAAGATGGTGGTATTTGTAACCTTTCCTTTAGTGTTTTTGCCCCAAGTGATGTGCATGATTCCCAGGGCTCAATGCAGCATCAGTGATCCTCTGCCTTTTCTTCACAAGCGATATCAGTCAGGAGATCTTATTATTGTGGATATTCTCTCTCAGATCTACATCTTTTATGTAATGATAAAGTTCACAGAACGTCCCTCCAAGGAACTCTTTGAGGACACCCTGTAAGGTCTTTAAATGGACAAAGCCACAAAAGCACAAAAAACTTACTGATTTATTCAAGGAGATGTGAATATAGATTCATACTAGCTTTGGTTCTACTGAAGCATGTGTGTTTGTGTATGTGTGTGTATGTGTGTGTATGTGTGTGTATGTGTGTGTATGTATCTGTATCTGTATCTGTATCTGTATCTGTATCTATATCTACAGTATATATCTATATCTATCTATATCTATATCTATATCTATATCTATATCTATATCTATATCTATATCTATATCTATATCTATATCTATATCTATATCTATATCTATATCTATACCTATACCTATACCTATACCTATACCTATACCTATACCTATACCTATACCTATATCTATATCTATATCTATATCTATCTGTATTTATTCAACTCTTTTTTTGCTGAATAGCATCTATTTATGATTCCTCCTCCTCCTCCTCCTCCTCTGCCACCACCATCACCTTCATCATCAGCTCCTCCTGTTATTTTTTATCACACTGTCCTTTTCCCTGAGAAGAAATATTTCATTACTTTTTACATTTTGCCATAATTAAATAATTGCACAAATAGAAATGTGCATTTAGGGGGCAGGCAGGGAAACATCACCATGGTAATAGGAAATGCTTAGCTGGTACATGAGAAAATAAGATGTTCTTATGCGAGAATATTTCTATTCTCGGACTACTCTCTGTATGGCAAAACATATTCATAAACACATGAAATTGGAATGGGCTACGCTGACTACTGAGTCCAACCCTCTGCTTCACTGCAGGAAACTAGTCAGTGCAGATGGTGTGCTAAGAATTAACTCTTCTCCCAGTTCCTCTTCCCTTAAAAAAAGGGGAAGACAAAAAAAGTATAGTTCCATGAATCTAGTTTCCCATCAATAGAAACTTTATTAGGTATAGCCCTATACATTCCAATAGAGGAAGCTTCTCCATACATTGAAAAGCAGATCCTTCACTAGTGACTATGCTGACTGTTTTCATGTTTGCATTGCTAGTACAGGCTAGGGTAGACGGAGGCCAGTGAACTGTGCATGCATTTTACACTGAACTCTTTATCCCACGCTCATCAGTACCATTCTGGGGACCATCAATAAGGTACTTATTGCAGAACGCAGAGAGAAAGGGTAGTACCTGGGGTACATTCACTGGAAGAATTTGGTTCCAAAACTCAATCTGACATGAATAATCTTAAATTATTTTTCATTTTTTGACACGATGTGAACTATTACACTGAACTCATTATCCCACGCTCATCAGTACCATTCTGGGGACCATCAATAAGGTACTTATTCCAAAATGCGAAGAGAAAGCGTAGTACCCTGCGGAAAGCATTCACTGGAAGAATTTGGTCCCAAAACTCAATCTGACATGAATAATCTTAAATTATTTTTCAAAAGAGTATGAGTATTAAGTTTATGGATCTGGAAAAGTCATCATGATTTTAACAATATTTTGTCAAATTCATGTATGTTGACACAAAGTGAAATATTACACTGAACTCAATTATGCCATGTATCATAGTTTGAACTGAATTTGTTGTAATGCAGTGTATAACTCTCATTTCAGATTTATGACTCCACTCTACCAACACATCCTGGCCTTAGAGTTTGCCATCAAGGAGATCAATGAAAATCCCCGTATTTTACCCAATCACACCCTGGGCATCCATATCTATAATTCCTATTTCTCTCCAAGTTGGACTTTCCGTGCCTCATTGGAACTCTTCTCTACACAAGGCAGGTTCATCCCAAACTACAACTGTGAAATTCAAAACAGACCAATAGCAGCCATTGGAGGCCCAAGTTCTGAGGTCTGTCAGCACATGGCTACCATCCTATCATTGTACAAGATGCCCCAGGTATAATGCTCTTGAATTAGGTGGCATAGGAATGAAAAATATTATGATTGTCAAATAGATGAACAGAATCCTTCTCCTCCTCCTCCTCATTATTATTATTTATTATTATTATCCATAGCACTGCATTTTTGTCTAGAGAGGATACATTTGAATGATTAGCATTGAATGCTGGGGCTGCTGACAGACAGTTTCATACACAGAAAGTGAGCCTGGTTGATTAGTGAATCTATCTCTCTTTTTCTCTCTCTTTATGTATGTGTGTATAGATAGATATTGATATTCAATCCTAGTCTTTTTAAAATTATTTTTATTAAAAACCTTTTGCAAAGTAAAAACAATACAAATTTAAAGAAAAAAAGTTATGTAAAAGAAAAGTGATAAGTAAATAGGGAAGGGAAGGGAAGGGAAGGGAAGGGAAGGGAAGGGAAGGGAGGGAGGGAGGGAGGGAGGAAGGAAGGAAGGAAGGAAGGAAGGAAGGAAGGAAGGAAGGAAGGAAGGAAGGAAGGAAGGAGAAAAAAGAAAAAAGATACAAAGGAGTGGCTTCCAATCTCCTTTACAGCAGTTACTGTATAAATGAATTTATGTTTTGTCCTCTCTCTCTCTAAGGTTACATCGATATTCAATCATAGTCTATCAAAATAACTAGAGCTGAAAATAGTAATAAAATAAGTAAAGGTTCCCGCCGCACATTTGTGCAGTCGTGTCCGACTCTAGAGGCCGGTGCTCATCTCCGTTTGTTAGCCGAAGAGCCAGCGTTGTCCGAAGACGCTTCCGCGGTCATGTGGCCGGCATGACGCACGCGGAACGCTGTTATAATAATAAATTATATATAATTTATATATTTATTTTATATAATATATATATTATATATATATATATTATATATATATATATATTATATATATATATATATATATATATATATATATATATAATTTATAATATATATAATAAATAAATAAAGTAATAAAATAGATTCTGTCAAATACTTTATCTTGAAATATGGCACAGAAAACTCCAATGATAGGAAATATGTTCCAAATTCTGCTTCACTAATATAATGTGAGAAGACTTCATTCCATGAGATATAAACTCATGCAACTGCTTGGAAAATCTGGTCAACCACTCTACAATAGTTCAGTTTTGCTAATGCTGTTCAGCCATTCCAATCTCTATGTGCTACAGAATTACAGATCTACTCATTCCATTTCTTCAAGTTCTGTTCATTCATAAGATCAAGGGGAAATTCTGAACCTTTCTAGTTCATGAAGACTCCCCGAATACAGATGTGAAATATAACTGGATTCAAAATTTGAAATATGGATTGCAACTTAATTTCTAATTTGAAACTATAGTATTGAAAGATTGTCACTACCAACATTTTATCTGAAAATATGTCTTTCTCATTCTTCATTATTTTTAGATCATATCTGGGTTTGTTCCAGAAACTGATGTCAAAAATCAGAATTCTTTCTACCAACAGATTTTCCCAAATGCAGAACATCAGTACAAGGGTATTGTCGAATTACTGCTTCATTTCAGATGGATATGGATTGGTGCATATACTGTAAATAATGAGAATGGTGAGCGGTTTGTGCAAAACGTGGTTCCCATGTTTGCCAAGAGAGGCATCTGCTTTGCCTTCATTGAAAAATTCTCCAAAAGTACTTATACCAATGATCTGCTTGATTTCCTGGAAGAAGCGTTTAAAATATATTACGAAGTTATAAAAACCTCTGTTAATGTTGTAATCCTTCATGGTGAAAATGATCACCTAGTTCATCTAAGAATACTTTCCAACAGGTTGAAAGATGATAATGTACCACTATGGAAAAAAGGTAAAATCTGGATTATGACAGCTCAGATGGATTTCACATCAGTTCCCTATATAAGAAATTTTGACCTAGTGTTCCTCCATGGTGCTTTATCTTTTACGATTCACTCAGGGAAAATATTAGGATTCGAGGAATTTCTTCAGTCAAGAAACCCTATCTTGGAAAAAGAAGACAGCCTTTTCAAGGTCTTCTGGAAAAATGCATTTGAATGTTCATTCCCCATCAACATGATTGAAGAGGAAGATGAGATCTTCTGCAATGGAGAGGAGAAACTGGAAACACTCCCTACATCTGTGTTTGAAATGCATATGACTGGCCACAGCTACAGCCTCTATAATGCAGCCTATGTGGTGGCACATGCTTTGCATGACTTACATTCATCTATTAGAAAGTACCGAGCAGGTGAACATGAAACCAAACTGAACCTTCTGAAGCAACCACTCTGGAAGGTAATGTTCTAAGCCAGGGCTTTCCAAAGTGCCGCCGCTGGCGACACACCGAGTGGCGGCGGCGGCGACGCGCGCGCGCACGGCGACGGCGCGGGGGGGGCGTGCGGCGGCGCGCGTGCCCGGCGG
Source organism: Charina bottae (assembly GCA_023362775.1). NCBI lineage: Eukaryota > Metazoa > Chordata > Lepidosauria > Squamata > Charinaidae > Charina > Charina bottae. Next base: position 11,936,901 of record JALMGJ010000011.1, read on the forward strand.
CGGCGCGGGGGGTGTGCGTCGGCGCACGCGCGCACGGCGGCAGTGCCAGGGGGCGTGCGGCGGCGCGGGGGGCGTGCGGCGGCGCGCACGTGCATGGCGGCCACCGTGCACGCGCGTGCCGCCGCTTCCGGGTGGTGTGGCGACACACCACGCTGTGTGTGGCGACATACTTTTGTGTCGCGACACACAGTTTGGAAAGCTCTGTCCTAAGCAAACAAACTATGGTGGGTTCACCATATCTGTACCGATGTTTGGTGGGGGGTAGGGGGTGGAAAGAATGAATTTGGATGGTGAAGAAAGTCATTATTCCAAGATTAATTAGAACTATATTCTAGGGTTTTTTTTCATGGAGAAAGCAGGAATCACAAGGCAGAAATAGGTAATGTGCTGTGAAAGAAATGTCTTTTACTCTGAATAGAGCTGTTGGCTTTGCTGGCTAAAAAGGACTGGATTTCTTTTGAGGGGCTGATATGTAAAATCTCTTTTTTAAATAAGAACAACACTTCCATTTTTGTAACTTTGAATTAGACAGGAATTTATAATTTATATTACCTGTTTTTTCTGTTATTTATCTGTATTTCCTTTAAATGTTTCATTCCATATTTTGTTTTCTGGATGCATTATAATCATAATAATGGCCTATTGGGCAATCCTATTAATGGCATTAATTAATGCCATTGTAACATCACCAACTATCCTTCATAATTTTTAAAATATGTTTATTATTTATGTACTTCCAAGAGGGAAAGGGATATTGTTCTTCATCCTGATAAATAACTCTTCACTTTGCTTCTTTTCCAATTCAGCTCAACCATTTTGTGAGAAGTGTCTCATTTAACAACAGTGCTGGGGAAAAGGTTTCCTTCAACCAAAATGGAGAGTTAGAGACTGGATTTGATATTATGAACTGGATCACGTTTTCAAATCTGTCTTTCCTGAGAATAAGGGTTGGAAGGACAGACCCCATGGATTCAAAAGAGGAAATATTAACCATTGATGATTCTATTGTATGGCCACAAAGCTTTAACCAGGTATCATTCATTCCCTTTTTGGCCTATGTCCAGTCATCATTTCACTGTTTTGAAAACCATCTTGGACCCCAGATCCACATTCAGAGAAAGTGTGTTTCATTTGTCCCTGAAGATTTTCCATCCCATCTGGTTTTGCTTAGCAAATCATTTCCACTAGAGACCCAAAAGGTGTGTGCTAGGATACATAAGTGTGTCAGGGAAGGGATGGGAGATATGAGAAAACAGAACAGGTTTGTTGACTCAGAATTCAAAATGAAAGGGAAAAGTTTCAAACTGGGAAAGAGCCACATGAACATGCAAAAGGAAAGATGTGCCAACGAACACCTGGGCAATCTGTAGTTGGTCTATCCAGCCTTTGAGACAAAAAGCACTGTCCCCACCTCCCAGTATTCATCAGCATTTCTGCTTTGCCCTCCTTTTTACTGCCCATTCCTCCTCCTATTTCAAGCTCTGTCGTAATAAAACAAATTTCTCAAATGTTACACACACACAGACACACACACACACACACACAACTATATATATATAGTTGTGTATTCATTTATTTGCAACCATAGGTTTTAGTAAAATTCAAGTAAAATTACAGCAATCCTTATCAGTTCAATACATCGCCTCTAATATTAACAGAACTATTTGTCAAGATTGGCTTTCGTATCTTCCTTGCAGCCACTGCAAGCAATGCAACTTGTTTAGTCACATGTTCATCACCATCAGTCAACAGAAAATTGATTTTTTTTCTTCTAAACTAGATTGCTCCAGCAAAGGAGATCGTTACCTTGTCGTGGTGCTGGAGCTTGAGCACCTCAATGAAACCATGAGCTAAACCGTGAAGGGACACCCAAGACGGGAAGGTCGTGGCAGAGAGGTCAGACTAAATACGATCCCTGGGGAAGGTAATGGCAACCCACCCCAGTATTCTTGCCATGAAAACTAAATGGATCAGTACAACCAAAGATATGTCGGTATACCATCGGAAGATGGGACTCCCAGGTCGGAAGATGGTCAAAATGCTACTGGGGAGGAACAGAGGATACGTTCAACTAGCCCCAGACGTGATGACGCAGCTAGCTCAAAGCCGAAAGGACGGCTAGCGGCCGACGGTGCTGGTGGTGAACGTCGAATCCGATGTTCTAAAGATCAACACACCACAGGAACCAGGAATGTAAGATCTATGAGCCAGGGCAAATTGGATGTGGTTATTGGTGAGATGTCAAGATGAAATATAGACATTTTAGGTGTCAGTGAACTGAAATGGACTGGGATGGGCCACTTCACATCAGATGACCACCAGATCTACTACTGTGGACAAGAGGACCACAGAAGAAATGGAGTAGCCTTCATAATTAATAATAAAGTGGCTAAAGCAGTGCTTGGATACAATCCAAAAAACGATAGAATGATCTCAATTCGAATTCAGGGTAAGCCATTTAACATCACAGTGATCCAAATATACACCCCAACCACAGATGCTGAAGAAGCAGAAGTAGATCAGTTCTATGAGGATCTGCAGCACCTACTAGATAATACACCAAAAAGAGATGTTATTTTCATTACAGGAGACTGGAATGCTAAGGTGGGTAGTCAGACGACACCTGGAATTACAGGCAAGCATGGTCTGGGAGAACAAAATGAAGCAGGACATAGGCTGATAGAATTTTGCCAAGACAACTCATTGTGCATAACAAACACTCTCTTCCAACAACCTAAAAGACGACTTTATACATGGACTTCACCAGATGGTCAACACCGAAATCAGATTGACTACATCCTTTGCAGCCAAAGGTGGCGGACATCTATACAGTCGGTAAAAACAAGACCTGGAGCTGACTGTAGTTCAGATCACGAACTTCTTATTGCAAAATTTAGAATCAGACTAAAGAGAATAGGGAAGACCCACAGATCAGTTAGATATGAGCTCACTAATATTCCTAAGGAATATGCAGTGGAGGTGAAGAATAGATTTAAGGGACTAGATTTAGTAGATAGGGTCCCAGAAGAACTATGGACAGAAGTTTGCAACATTGTTCAGGAGGCGGCAACAAAAAACGTCCCAAAGAAAAAGAAAACCAAGAAGGCAAGATGGCTGTCTGCTGAAACACTGGAAGTAGCCCAAGAAAGAAGGAAAGCAAAAGGCAACAGTGATAGGGGGAGATATGCCCAATTCAATGCAAAATTCCAGAGGTTAGCCAGAAGAGATAAGGAATTATTTTTAAACAAGCAATGTGTGGAAGTGGAAGAAGACAATAGAATAGGAAGGACAAGAGACCTCTTCCAGAAAATTAGAAACATCAGAGGTAAATTCCAGGCAAAAATGGGTATGATCAAAAACAAAGATGGTAAGGACCTAACAGAAGCAGAAGAGATCAAGAAAAGGTGGCAAGAATATACGGAAGATCTGTATAGGAAGGATAATAATATTGGAGATAGCTTTGACGGTGTGGTCAGTGAGTTAGAGCCAGACATCCTGAAGAGTGAGGTTGAATGGGCCTTAAGAAGCATTGCTAATAACAAGGCAGCAGGAGACGACAGTATCCCAGCTGAACTGTTTAAAATCTTGCAAGATGATGCTGTCAAGGTGATGCATGCCATATGCCAGCAAATTTGGAAAACACAAGAATGGCCATCAGATTGGAAAAAATCAACTTATATCCCCATACCAAAAAAGGGAAGCACTAAAGAATGTTCAAACTATCGAACAGTGGCACTTATTTCACATGCCAGTAAGGTAATGCTCAAGATCTTGCAAGGTAGACTCCAGCAATTCATGGAGCGAGAATTGCCAGATGTACAAGCTGGGTTTAGAAAAGGCAGAGGAACTAGAGACCAAATTGCCAATATCCGCTGGATAATGGAGAAAGCCAGGGAATTTCAGAAAAACATCTATTTCTGTTTTATTGACTATTCTAAAGCCTTTGACTGTGTGGATCATAACAAATTGTGGCAAGTTCTTGGTGGTATGGGGATACCAAGTCATCTTGTCTGCCTCCTAAGGAATCTGTATAACGACCAAGTAGCAACGGTAAGAACAGAGCACGGAACAACGGACTGGTTTAAGATTGGGAAAGGAGTACGGCAGGGTTGTATACTCTCACCCTACCTATTCAACCTGTACGCAGAACACATCATGCGACATGCTGGGCTTGAGGAATCCAAGGCTGGAGTTAAAATCGCTGGAAGAAACATTAACAATCTCAGATATGCAGATGATACCACTTTGATGGCTGAAAGCGAGGAGGAGTTGAGGAGCCTTATGACGAAGGTGAAAGAAGAAAGTGCAAAAGCTGGGTTGCAGTTAAACCTCAAAAAAACCAAGATTATGGCAACGAGCTTGATTGATGATTGGCAAATAGAGGGAGAAAAAGTGGAGGCAGTGACAGACTTTGTATTTCTAGGCGCAAAGATTACTGCAGATGCTGACTGCAGCCAGGAAATCAGAAGACGTCTACTTCTTGGGAGGAGAGCAATGGCAAATCTTGATAAAATAGTTAAGAGCAGAGACATCACACTGACAACAAAGGTCCGCATAGTTAAAGCAATGGTATTTCCTGTAGTAACCTATGGCTGCGAGAGCTGGACCATAAGGAAGGCTGAGCGAAGGAAGATAGATGCTTTTGAACTGTGGTGTTGGAGGAAAATTCTGAGAGTGCCTTGGACTGCAAGAAGATCAAACCAGTCCATACTCCAGGAAATCAAGCCAGACTGCTCACTTGAGGGAATGATATTAAAGGCAAAACTGAAGTACTTTGGCCACATAATGAGAAGACAGGATACCCTGGAGAAGAAGCTGATGCTAGGAAAAGTGGAAGGCAAAAGGAAGAGGGGCCGACCAAGGGCAAGATGGATGGATGGTATTCTGGAGGCGACGGACTCAACCATTGGGGAGCTGGGGATGGTGACGGCCGACAGAAAGCTCTGGCGTGGGCTGGTCCATGAAGTCACGAAGAGTCGGAAACGACTGAACGAATAAACAACAACAAAACTAGATTGATTCAGTTGGATCAAAAAAGGCATGATGAATCTAGCTCTACGTTCCTGATATGATTTGCAAAATTATAAGTAATGGCTCAAATTGTCCACCTGTGAGTTATTACAAATGCATAATCAGTGTGTACTTGGTAATCCTTTATATCTTTATATCTGATTTATCCGTGTTGTTGTTGTTCAGTCATTTGGTCGTGTCCAACTCTCCGTGACCTCATGGACCATAGCACGCCAGGCCTTCCTGTCCTCCACTCTCTCTCGGAGTTTACTCAAATTCATGTTCATTACATCGGTGATGCTATCTAACCATCTCATCCTCTGCTGTCCCCTTCTCCTTTTGCCTTCAGTCTTTACCAGCATCAGGGTCTTTTCCAGTGAGTCCTCTCTTCTGTGTATTCTTGCCACCTCTTCTTAATCTCTTCTGCTTCTGTTAGGTCCCTGCCTTTTTTCTCCTTTATCATGCCCATCTTTGCGCAAAACGTTCCCTTGATATCTCCAATTTTCTTGAAGAGATCTCTAGTCTTCCCCATTCTACTGTTTTTGTCGATTTCTTTGCATTGTTCATTTAAGAAGGCCTTCTTATCTCTCCTTGCTATTCTCTGGAAATCTGCATTCAGTTGGTTATATCTTTCCCTTTCTCCCTTGCCTTTTGCTTCCCTTCTTTCCTCAGCTATTTGTAAAGCCTCATCAGTCAGCCACTTTGCTTTCTTGCATTTCTTTTTCTTTGGGATGGTTTTAGTTGCTGCCTCCTGTACAATGTTACGAACCTCCATCCATAGTTCTTCAGGCACTCTGTCTACCAGATCTAATCCTTTAAATCTATTCCTCACCTCCACTGTATATTCATAAGGGATATGATTTAGGTCATACCTGATTGGTCTAGTGGTTTTCTCTACGTTCTTCAATTTAAGCCTAAATTTATCAATAAGAAGCTCATGATCTGAGCCACAGTCAGCTCCAGGTCTTGTTTTTGCTGATTGTATAGAGCTTCTCCATCTTTGGCTGCAAAGTGTATAATCAATCTGATTTCGGTATTGACCATCTGGTGATGTCCATGTGTAGAGTCGTCTCTAACCGTTATTCCGGTTATTTTTTGACTTCCTACTTTAGCATTCCAGTCCCCTATGATGAAAAGGACATCTTTTTTGGTGTTAGTTCTAGAAGGTGTTGTAGGTCTTCATAGAACCGGTCAACTTCAGCTTCTTCGGCATCAGTGGTTGGGGCATAGACTTGGATCACTGTGATGTTGAATGGTTTGCCTTGGATTCGAACTGAAAGCATTCTGTCGTTTTTGAGGTTGTACCCCAGTACTGCCTTTCCCACTCTTTTATTGACTGTGAGGGCTACTCCATTTCTTCTAAGGGATTCTTGCCCACAATAGTATATATAATGGTCTCCTGAATTAAATTTGCCCATTCCCCTCCATTTTAGTTCGCTGATTCCCAAGATGTCGATGTTCAATCTTGTCATCTCATGTTTGACCACATCCAGCTTACCTTGATTCATAGATCTTGCATTCGAGGTTCCTATACAAAATTGTTCTTTACAGCATCGGACTTTCCTTCCACTTCCAGACACATCCACAACTGAGCGTCCTTTCGGCTTTGGCCCAGCCGCTTCACTCTTTCTGGAGCTACTCGGAATTGCCCTCCGCTCTTCCCCAGTAGCATTTTGGACACCTTCCGACCTGAGGGGCTCATCTTCCGGTGTCATATCTTTTAGCCTTTTGATACTGTCCATGGGTTTTCTTGGCAAGGATACTGGAGTGGTTTGCCATTCCCTCCTCCAGCTTTGGACCACGTTTTGTCAGAACTCTCCGTCATGACCTGTTCTTTTTGACCTGACTTCATTGAGTTATGCAATCCCCTTCGCCATGACAAGGCAGTGATCCATGAAGGGGATTTATCCATACTTGCATGTAAGTGTCTCCATATAATTTATGTATTAGATAAAGTAATCTTCTATCTAAATCAGTAGCTTAAAATTTCACCCATAATTTTCCTCTGTTTATTTTTTCAAAGGCAGGTGATAAATCAATAAATGGGCATACATTTGTTTATTGATAAATCAATAAACTTCATTGATAAACAATCTGTCATTGGTCTATCCAGCCTTTGAGACAAAAAGCACTGTCCCCACCTCCCAGGATTCATCAGCATTTCTGCTTCTCATTTTTACTGCCCATTCCTCCACCTATCGCAAGCACTGTCCTAATAAAACAAATTTGTCAAATGTTGTCTGTATGTATATGTATATGTATATGTACGTGTAGTTGTACTGTATATACATTTATTTGCAACCATAGGGTTTAGCAAAATTCATATGAAATTACAGCAATCCTTATCAGTTCAATACATCACCTCTAATATTAACAGCACTGTTTGTCAAGATCGGCTTTCGTATCTTCCTTGCAGCCACTGCAAATAATGCAACTTATTTAGTCACATGTTCATTAACATCAGTCAACAGAAAATTGATTTTTTTCTTCTAAACTAGATTGATTCAGTTGGATCAAAAAGGCATGTTGAATCTAGCTCTAGGTTCCTGATATGATTTGCAAAATTATAAGTAATGGCTCAAATCGTCCACCTGTGAGTTATTACAAATGCATAATCAGTGTGTAGTTGGTAATCCTTTATATCTTTATATCTGGTTTATCCATACTTGCATGTAAGTGTCTTCATATAATTTATGTATTAGATAAAGTAATCTTCTATCTAAATCAGTAGCTTAAAATTTCACCCATAATTTTCCTGTTTATTTTTTCAAAGGCAGGTGATAAATCAATAAATGGGCATACATTTGTTTATTGATAAATCAATAAACTTCATTGATAAATCAATAAACAGCCATTCATTGATTTGTGGATCAGATGTTGTTAAGTAAAACACTTGTCTATAGAACTATCTCCCTTTCTGAAGCATGCCTATTCTTCTCCTATAATCTGCCTAGTATCTGCCAAATCAATCAGTTTAAAAGATAACTTTTATATAACTTACACCCTATGTCAATGAGACTTACGGGGTGAAAGTTAGTTGGGTTTGTGGAATCTCCCTTTTTAAATATTGGAATAACTATACTGTTTTCCAGTTCCTATATTGGAAATGACTATCCCAAAAGGGGTTTTCATATAAAAAAAAAGGAATGAAAAAGATACTGCAGCCAGTTTGCACTGAATAGAAAAAACTAACTTCTTCCTCTGTCAATTAAACCTATGGACATTAAAATTATTATATAAAAAAAATCCCTTCTCACCCCTATGGGTGGTATGTGTCTTCCTCAACCTCAGGTCCTGTACCAGAGGCCTGGGAGTTTGAGGGTTCTGCGCAGTATCTTAGCTGTTCCTACAATTGCACTCTTCTGGACAGAGAGCTCTGATGTTGCTCCTGGGATCAGTTGGAGCCACTCTCCCAGCTTAGGAGTCACAGCCCCAAGTGCTCCTACCACCACAGGGACCACTTTGGCTTTCACTTTCCACATCCTCTCTAGTTCCTCCTTCAGGTGCTGGTACTTCTCCTGTTTCTCATACTCCTTCCTGATTTTGCTGTCACTTGGCACCACTACATCTATCACCACCGCCGTCTTCTGGTCCTTGTCTACTACCACAATGTCTGGTTGATTGGCCAGTACCTGCCTGTCTGTCTGGATCTCGAAGTCCCACAGGATCTTAGCCCTGCCATTCTCCACGGCCTTCTGTGGAATCTCCCATCTGGACCTGGGAGGGTGTAGCCCATATGCTGTGCAGATGTTCCTGTATACAATGCCAGCTACTTGGTTGTGCCATTCAGTGTATGCTGTTCCTGCCTGCATCTTACACACTACCACTATGTGTTGGACTGTCTCTGAGGTCTCTCTGCACAGTCTGCACCTTGAGTCCTGTCTAGTGTGGTAAACCCTAGCTTCTATGGATCAGGTGCTTAGTGCCTGTTCTTGTGCTGCTATGATCAGTGCCTCAGTGCAGTCTTTTAGTCCAGCCCTTTCCAGCCACTGGTAGGATTTCCCAATGTCAGCCACCTCAGCTGCCAGTCAATGGTACATCCCACGCAGGGTATTGTCTTGCCATGCCACTTCCTCTGCTTAATCTTTCTTCCATGTCTGCTGCTGCTTCAGGCATTCTCTCAGCAGCTCATCTTTAGGTGCCATCTTAATGATGTACTCCTGGATGCTCTGGGTCTCATCCAGGACAGTGGCTTTGACCCTCACCAGACCCTGCCGCCACCTTTCTGGCTGGTGTACAGTCTCTGGGTGTTGGACTTGGGGTGAAAACCTCCATACATTGTAAGGAGCTTCTGGGTCTTCACATCAGCAGCCTCCCTGTCCTCCTTTGGCCAGCTCACTATACCAGCAGAGTATCTGATGACTGGCAGAGCATACATGTTAATGTCATGTATCTTGTTCTTCCCATTGAGCTGGATCTTCAGGGTCTGTCTTATCCTTTTGTGGTACTTGGATGTTGCTGTCTTCCTTGCCTCCTCATCATGGTTCCCATGTCACTGTAGGATACCAAGGTACTTGTAGCTGTTCTGTATGTCTGCTATGTGGCCTGCTGATAGTTCCACCCCATCAGTCTTAACTACCTTCCCTCTCTTTACTACCACCCAGCCACACTTCTGTAGTCCGAATGACATCCCAATGTCCTCACTGTAGATCCATGTCAGGTGGATCAGTGAGTCGATGTCTCGTTCACTCTTAGCATACAGCTTGATGTCATCCATGTAGAGGAGGTGGCTGATGGTAGTTCCACTCTTGAACTTGTATCCGTATCCAGTTCTTGTGATAATCTGGCTGAGGGGGTTCAAGCCCATGCAGAACAGCAGTGGGGATAGTGCATCACCTTCATATATGCCACTCTTGATGGCCACTTGTGCGAGCTGTCTTGAGTTGACTACCAGTGTTGTCTTCCACATTCCCATTGAGTCCTTGAGGAAGGTCCTTAGTGTCCTGTTGACTTTGTATAGTGCCAGGCATTCACAGATCCATGTATGTGGCATTGAGTCATAGGCTTTTCTGTAGTCAATCCAGCCTGTGCTCAAATTGGTCTGTCTAGACCTTGAGTCTTGGGCAACTGCTCTATCTATGAGCAACTGGTGTTTGGAGCCTCTGGTGTTGTTCCCAATGCCCTTCTGAGCTGTGCTCATGTACTGGCCCATATGGTCCTGCAGCTTGGCAGCTAAGACTTTCCATGTTGTCGGGAGGCAGCTTATTGGCCAGTAGTTGGATGGTGTTGTTCCCTTTTTGGGGTCTTTCATGATCAGCACTGTCCTACCTTGTGTTAGTCAGTCTCGGTGGGAGGCTGCTGCTAGCAGCTGGTTATTCTGTCCTGCTAGGCATTCATGCACTGCTGTTAGTTTCTTTATCCAGTAGGTGTGGATCATGTCTGGGCCAGACGCTGTCCAGCTCGTCATGTTCTTGACATGCTGTTGGACATCTACTACTGTGATGGTGACTGGGAGATTTCTGTGGTCTGCTCTTAGGTCCTGCATCCACTTTGCACTGGTGTTATGTGTCTTGTCTTTCTCCCATATGTTCTTCAAGTACTGTTCAATTTCTGCTATTGGGGGCTCTGCAGTTACTGTGTTTTTGCACTGCAGCTGGGAGTACACCTTGGATGGTTCTTTGGTGAACAGGGGATTTATCTTCTTGGCCTCTGCTTCTTTAGTGTATCTCCTTAGCCTGGTAGCCAGTGCTGTGAGCCTTTGTAAGCAGTCTCTAGGGCTTCAGATGGAGTCCTGCCCCTGTATTTTTTCAGTAGCCGAGTGTTATCCTTAATCTCCACACCCTTCTGTAGTTCTACCAGCTGACTAACTTCTCTCCGAGTTGCCTTGATCTTAGACTCCAACCCCATTTTCCAGGGGGTGTAAGTAGTGCTGTTCTTCTTCATCATGGAGCCAAGCATCTCCAGGATTACAGTGGCTGTAGTGTATACCAGTTCATTGGTTTGAGTTGTAGTGGTAGTAGGGATTGTAGTGAGGGCTCTGTTGGCATCTTCTAGCATACTATCTGATGGTACTTCTCCACTGAGCTTTGGGAATCGGTCTCTAGAGTTGACTGTAGCTAGTTTATCCATGATCTTTTGCCTCATATCAGCTGCTGTGCTCTGTAATGGAAGGGGTGGCAGTGACATTCCAGCTTCAGGTATTGGCTGCACCTCCAGTTGTTCTTCTGGGTCTTCTTGAATCTGGGATATAATGTGTAGTTGGTCTATCTCAAGTTGTGAGAGCAGCTTCCTCTTCACTATGTAGAAGTGTTGGGTAACTACCTGTTTCTCAGTTAGTGTGGATGCAGGTCTTCTGTCCATCCATAATTCCCTCATACGTTTCATATATCCCCTCTCATTAGGTCTACTGTATTATTAGTATCTATAGTAGCATTCCATCAATTCCAGGTTCTCTTGTCTCATCCATGTATGGTTTGTTCCAGTAGTCCACTTATCATCAGATTGCTCTGATTCCCCAACATCTGACACGGACCTTGTTAATCCAGGCGATGTTTGAGCCGGCATGACTCTCTTAGTTCGTATCACTCTCATATTTTGAGGTAGGCAGGTGAAGCTTTAGGGGGTCTTTACCCAAGGGCCACTTCTGGTAAGGTAGGTAAAGCCAGGATTTGAAACCCGGTTTCCCACTCCAAAGGTGGTGTTCTAACCACTACGCTATCCAGCTGCACATATATACCTATATACCTATATACCTATATACATACACCAAGTTATTACCGACCATTTGGAGGGACGCTGCTTTTGCTGACATTTTCTTGGCAGACTGTAGAGCTGGGTGGTTTGCCATTGCCTTCCCATTCGTGATTACCCTTCCCCCAACAAGCTGGGTACTCATTTTACTGACCTCGGAAGGATGAAAGCCTGAGTCGACCTGAGAAACCAACTTCCGCTGGGATCGAACTCAGGTTTTGGGGAGAGTTTTGGTTGCAGTACTGCAGTACTGCTGCCTACCACTCTGTGCCACATGAGGCTCTCTCTCTCTATATATATAATTTTTATTTAAAAATTTGAGAGATAAAACATGAAATAGTATAAAGTAAGGTTAAAGAAAAGAAGACGAAAGAGTAATGTGAAATGAAAGAGTTAAAAAAGTATAAAAAGAAATAGAAATAGGAAATAGGAAATTATATAAAGAGTTTTATAGCACTTACAAACAGATTTATCCTCACTCCTTATTAAAATTACATCATTGGACATTAAAATTCTGAGTTAATGCAACAGCTGACTGAGGTCTCTCTCCTGCTGAAATAGCTTCTTAATAAGAGCAACTTTCTCCATCTCCTATTATTGACACAATACATGGTGGTAGGGAAGCAGACTGGATAGACTGTCCCTAATACACTGGGACCAGATAAAAACTTGTCAAATAGTAACCATTCTGTTCTTTTATTTGTGGACAGGTGCAGCCACTTTCTCTGTGTAATGCAAAGTGCCATTCAGGTTACAGTAAGAGCAAGATAGAAGGAAAACAATTTTGCTGCTATAATTGTCTTCGATGTCCGCAGGGCAAGATCTCCAGCAAGGAGGGTAAGATATAATTTCATATTATTTCACTTAGAATACAGTTAAATTAAAGTGTGAGTAAAGAATATGTCTGAAACAAATTTAAAAAAAAACAGTGCCAAAGATTAACTACTAAACTTGGCAAATTGGTCCAATGGAACATGGAGACAAATAAATGCATTGCAGAGTTTTGAAGATTTAATTACAAGTAGTGCATCCCTAACCAAATAATTTAGCAATGTTAAGGTTATTGCAACTATACTAAAACATTCAATTTTCTGATTTCAAACACAACTTTCTTTTAATATTGTATTATTCAGGTTTGATTATTATTGTGTAAACTCTTATTTCTGTGCTATTTTATTTCCTAGACTTGGATGACTGTTTTCAGTGTGCAGAAGATCAGTATCCCAATGAGAAGCAGGATTTGTGTCTCCCCAAAGTTATAACATTCTTGAAGTATGAAGAAACCTTGGGGGCTATTTTAGCCAGTTCAGCTCTTTTCTTTTCTTGGGTCACAATTGGAGTCCTTTGGATCTTTGTTAAACATCAGGACACTCCCATTGTCAAAGCCAACAACCGGAACCTCACGTATGTTCTCCTTGTGGCTCTCCTGTTATCATATCTTTGTTCTTTGCTATTCATTGGGCGACCTGACAAGGTGACTTGTGTCCTTCGTCAAACTGCCTTTGGCATCATCTTCTCCGTGGCCATTTCTTGTGTGTTGGCCAAAACCATCATTGTGGTTCTAGCTTTCATGGCCACCAAGCCAGGGTCCAAGATGACCAAATGGGTGGGGAAAAAATTAGCCATGTCCATTGTGTTGGGCTGCTCATTTATTCAGGGGATTATTTGCACTATATGGCTGACAACCTCTCCCCCATTCCCAGATACTGACACAAATTCAGTGGCAGAAGAAATAATTCTGTTGTGTAACGAAGGATCTGACTTCATGTTCTACTGTGTCTTGGGCTTTATGGGCTTCCTTGCCATTCTCAGTTTCACAGTGGCTTTCCTAGCCAGGAAATTGCCTGATGCTTTCAATGAAGCCAAGTTTATCACCTTCAGCATGTTGATCTTCTGCAGTGTTTGGTTGTCCTTTGTTCCAACATATCTGAGTACAAAAGGAAAATATATGGTTGCTGTGGAGGTCCTCTCCATTTTAGCCTCTAGTGCTGGGTTACTGATTTGTATCTTTTCTCCCAAATATTATATCATAGTGTTGAGGCCTGATATGAACAAGAAAGAACATCTCAAAAGAGAAAAGGACAGGAAAATATAAATTCTATGGCTCTTTCCTATTTTGCATCAGGTATGGGAAAGTATTAGGAATCAAATCTATTCCAGTACCATTTTAAAACTATCTCCTGAGTTTTCAAGATTAGAACTCAGGAGATGATAGATAGATAGATAGATAGATAGATAGATAGATAGATAGATAGATAGGGATGGATGGATGGATGGATGGACGGACGGACGGACGGACGGACGATGGACGATGGATAATAGATAGTAATAGATTATACTTCCTTTACAAGTTATATTATTCTCTTTAGCTGAACTTGAGATCTATGATTCTGCTCCATTATTTATTACTTATGAGAATTTATTTATTCCTTGAAAATAAAGTAGAAATTTACACATACTTGTTTCCACCTTCAGAACATACCAGGAAGATAATGGTAATCGTAAATTACCACTATGATTATGGTACACCTAAAAATGTATAATCATAATCAGAACCTGAGTTTTAAGGCTACACACACAGACACACATTTAAAGTCACCAGAAGGCACTTTGGACAGATTCCAAAACTGAACTATAATCTCTTCTATAATATATTACACATTTTTAAACAGTGCTTCATTCTTTATTTTCGTTCAACTTTTTTTAAAACTGGGGCTGAATTCTAGCTCTGTTGCTGCTCCATTATTTATTTCAGGCAAATACAGTGAAAATTTAATGGAGAAGTTATGCATACTAACAATAATATTGGTAATATATGTCTACTCATGGCTATCACTTTGGAGAGCCAGAGATTCTTTTCTTCCTGCTCCATGTCTACAGAATGAAACTTTGAACTCAGTTTGGAGTTGAATTACTGGAAAAGAGAATCTCAAACAACTGTTTTAGGCATTTCATCAGAATACCATGGTCTAAAACGATCAGGAGGGATGTACTCCCTCATCCAGGTCCCAATTGTGCCCAATCATATGAGGACACCTAGTTGTTTTCACCCTATATCAAGGCCTGAATGCAGACTGGAAGCTATCTAGGTCAACCATATTTTCTAGGATGCTCTGTAGTTTAGTTGTCATAAAACTTTATTGATTATTCCATTAACCATATCAAAACAATGGGCATCAGCCACAATAAGATACAATTAAATGAATAAGGTAAGATACAGTAAGATAAGATAAAATAAATTAAGGTCAGATAAAGTAAAAACAAGAGAGTGTGCTAAAATAGTGTTAGACAAAATGGAATGCAGAGACATAAAATAAGGTGAATATTAAAATACAAAACAATATGTGTTTGGGTGAATTCATCATCTTTACATGCAACCCCAACATGGTCTTAGTTGGACAGCCCTAAGTTAACAGTTCTAATGACTACATATATGTTAGTGCCCTGAAGGAACTAAGACATATTCATAGACATATGCCCTGAAGGAAATAAGATACAGTCCCTGTAAGTGGTTCTCTCAGGTAGTGTCTGTAAATACTGAGCCCTTGCTGGGACATTTAATTGACAGTTGAATAGGACATGCACAATGTCTTCTATTTCTGGTGCTCCACAAACACACGTTTTCTCAGAACATGGCACTTGGTGGAGTTGTCCATATTTTAACCATAGAAACCAGCTGATCAAACTTTCTCCGGTAAGGGCTGTCCTATGGCATTGAGTCAAACCCATTGTCAGGTATTTTTCTGTTTGAAAGAGATTTTATTCTTGGCCAGCCATTTCAATGACCTGATGTTTGCAAGTGACTCAAGATCAATATGGAAGCTCACATCCAAAATTCTTTGTTTCAATATTGCCTTGGCCTGATGTCCATCTGAGAGTAGATATTATGTTGAGAATCCAAGCTGTGAGATGATGTCAGAAAGTTGATTCATCCATGTGGTGGGTTGAAACATGCCCACCTTTTCTTCAAGGGATATTTTTGGTCGTCTGGAAGTTTCCATTGGGAGAATCTTCCACCAGTAGTTAAAACCTTGCAACAAATAGCTCCTGCCTGATGCTCTGATTCGTTGATACTATGAATCAAGCACTGAAGGCAGCAAAGTAGGGACCTGCCCCAAATCACGTGCCTTCAAAGAGCTGTATAATATTCCAATCCACTCACAGATTTAATCCCCCCCCCCCAAATTCCGGAGTAGTTAGATTATCTGGATGTTTCTGGAAGAGTGTTGAATAGTGTCAGGATTTATCCAATATTGACACATATAACTAGCCAATGAATTTGACCAACTCATAAAATATCTGCCTAGTATATAGTATATAGATACTAATAATATAGCATTCGCTCTTCTAGGTGGAATGCTATCTATTCAGGAGCATAAAAACAATGAAGGGAGATGAAGTGGCCACTTTGGAATCCACAGGAAAAAAGGGGTTGGGATGCTATTTTATTTTACTTTATTTTGTTTATTTTACTTTATTTTACTTTATTAATTTTGTATTTATTACTGTTATTATGTCCACCAAGCTCCAACAGTATAATGCTGGGAAGTGTACAGAACTTAGTAAAACACACACAAACAGATAAACACACACAGACATACTTACACACATCCCTCAAACAAAACTGCACTTACAACAAAAGGAAAAGAAATCAATTAAATGGCTATCAGAATCTAAAATCTGTTGAAAACTCTAATTCTGACCCAAGATTCTGAGAAAAAGGCTAGGCCTTAAATACCTTTCTAAAGGCCTGCAGTGTCAGGGCCAAGTCTATCTTGGAGGTTATTCCAAAAAGTAGGTGCTGCCAATGAGAAAGCTCACAAGATGACATTCTTTCAGGAAAGGAACCAGGAGTGAAAACTTCCTATCAGAGTGTGTCTGCCAGACAGGCAGATTCCCCTCCAACAACATGTCTTCCACAACTGGTGCCAACAAGAAAGCTCACAAGATGACATTGTTTCAGGAAAGGAACCCAGAGTGAAACCTTCCTAACACCAGTCAATTTGCAAGTAGCCGAACCTCCACCAAAGAACAACTGTTCTTTATGTTCTGTATGAATGCCTATGACAGCATGCCCTGGCCGCCAATGTCAGTTACATACCTCCAATAAACTGCACAGCTGGATGGAAGATAGCGCAACAAAGTGGGTGAAAAATGGTATGGCTAATGATAATGGATGCCCACCTCAGATTAAACAAATATCAACCTACCATAGAGAGCCTCAAGGAACAACTAGAACAGACTATGACCCCTGAACACATCAACATGCTGACTACTACCATCAAGACCACGTCACTGAGACAAACAGAAAAAAGGAAAGCTAATCTCCAAACTAAACTACTTAAGTTAAACCCGAGGAAAAAAGAAGTACCGGAACCGGAATGGGTGGTCAAAATGTCCAGGCACCCATTACCCACTGCACAACACAAAAAAGCAGAGGACAGAGCAGCCCTCAAAAACCTAAAGAGGGACCAAACTATCATCATCCTCCCAGCAGACAAAGGCCGCACCACTGTCATTATGGACAGATTGCAATATATACAAAAGGCTAAAGAATTACTTGAGGACAAAGAAACCTACACCATAGTAAACACCAATCCCATACAGAAACTGGACAACAAGGTAAAAAGAACTCTTACCAACCTCACCAAGAAAGGTCAAATCACAAAAGAAGAACAGAGATAGATGGAAAGCAGTGGACCCATCCTCCCACGCTTCTACGGACACCCCAAAATACACAAACCTGGCATACTGCTTTGGTTAATTGTATCGTTACCAGGGACTCCCACTTACAACATAGCTAAAGAGCTCACAAAAAACTTAGGCATCTTACAGAGGAGAGTGAATATTTTATCAACTCCCCATTATAGTGCCTCCAGAAAATCAAAGACTTAAAAATAGAAAAAGATGAAATTATGCTGTGATTTGATGTCATTGCACTCTTTACATCCATAGACCCAGCACTAGAGAAAGAATCCATGGCAGAAGTTCTACAAAACACACCCGACCTAGTCAAATACACTAAGATAGAAATACCCAGAATCATGGATCATCGACCTCTGCCTCACTACCTACATTCAGTTTGATGGACAAATATACCAACAAATCTAAGGAACACCCATGGGATCACCACGTTCAGGACTTATAGCAGAGATTGTAATGCAGTGTCTAGAAACGATAGCACTCCAACGTATACAGCCCAAATCATGGATCTGGTATGTAGATGATACCTTCATCATAATAAAAAAGAACAAGTGGAGGAAACACATGAAACTATGTGTTGAATGGAATAAAATTCACAAATTATTACTATTATTACTAACCAAATGCTCCATTACCAAAGGAACAACTAAACCTCCCACAAGAGAAGCTGTTTAAGAACATTATTCAGACAAGCACTAACGCACTGCAGCAACCCAGAACACCAGAAAAAGGAAATAGATAATCTATACAGCATTTTCCAGCAAAATGGATACCCACTCAACTTTATTAATAAGTGCCTGACCACCCAACACACTGCAACAAAACCAGCAGAAGCCATGAAATGTATAACACTGTCATACATTAGAAACATCTCAGACTGTTGCAACCACATGGCATCACCGTAGCACATAAACCAACCAAAACCATTCAGAACACCTTAATTAACCCAAAAGACCCAGTAGCCCAAGAAGAAAAAGCAGGAGTTATCTAAAACATACAGTGTAAAGACTGTAGCAGCCACTATGTAGGGCAGACGGGCAGAGTGCATCCACGAACACCAACTAGCAGTCAGAAGACAAGATGAAAACTCCTTAATCTCATAACACATGGAGAGATGCAACCATACTTTCAACTGGGAAACTGTGAGCATCTTAAACAAAGCCAAATCCAAAAATGCTAGAGAATTCCTGGAAGCTTGTCACTCAGACAAAACAACCATCAACAGACACATAGAGGTAGATAAGAGTGGACTTTGAAGTTTAACTAGAGGGAAACAGAGAGCATTGAAGGGGAAGATGCCTATTGAAACAATGAAGCAGCACTATCTGACTTTAAAATAAATCAAGTCTTAACCATAGTTAACCATATTTTCAACTGGGAAACAGTGAGCATCTTAAACCAAGCCAAATCCAAAAATGCTAGAGAATTCCTGGAAGCTTGGCACTCAGGCAAAGCAGCCATCAACAGACACATAGAGGTAAACAACATTTACATACCATTCATAAGAGACAACAGAAAAGCCAGAAGAGCAGAACACCTCCTTGCCAGCAATCAACACCCAGATAGGCAGAGATTAACACCAAGATTAGCACCAGAGGAGCAATCAAACAACACAATATACCCTAATCAAGGAACTATTAACTCAGTCAATCAACCAAGCGGCAAACAACAGCCCAACCAAGGAACTACCAAGGAAAGTACAACACCCCCACCAACACAGGCAGGACAAGCCAGGGTATATAAACATAGAGCAAGTCCCACTCCCTTTGCGCACTGAAGATGTTGCCTAGCCTGGCAATGAAACGTCTGCAAGAAAACAACAAGGCTCAGAGAGCACCAAGGACTCCACAAATCAAGTCTGTTTGGGAACAATACACTCAGAACATACTTTTAAAAATATCTGCTACTACAAAAATGGATTTAACAGAGGCTATGGAAGAGAGGCTGAGGCTGTTTTGGATGTGGATTTGAACCAGGATCACAAAAGTGACATGGAAAGAGATGACATGGTTTCGAAAATCGATGAAAAAATGCCACAGTATAAGAGTGATGTGGGAAAAGGTGTCAAAGTGGAGAATCAAAGAAAGGGATCATACAAATAATAAATCAGAAGAGTGACTTGGAAAGACTTTTTATCTTTTAATCTTGGATTTACAGAAAGGGTGTGTTAAACCAATGAAGCTGTTTATGGGAGTACAAACAGAAATTATTGAGGCTATTTCTCAAAGAGAACAAAGACATGATACGAAATGAACTTGGGGGACATTATTCAACAGTTTTAAAGAATAAGCTTTTTAAAAGTAAACAGAAGCTTTATAAAGTGAATCTATTTGATGGGGGTTAAATTTTATACGTTGTGGTTTCTGGTAGTTATTAATGGGTTTTTCTTCTTGATCAGGACTGTATGACGAGGCTTTAAGGATTTGTCTATAAGTGAAGAGAGATTTCTTTCATTTCATTTGTTAGAGAAAGAGAGAAGTTGGTTTATAAAATGGATTTTTTATTAAGGTTAAAATTTATATGCTATTGGTGGTAGCTTTTAATTGATCTTTGCTAATTAGGATTAAATGATTATTTCTTATATTTTGATATGGGAAGAAAAGGATTTTTTTCTTTTTAACTTATTACATAAGGTGTTAACTTACTGAAACTGTCTAGAGGGGAAGGGGTCATCTTTTATATATCTTCTTTTTTCTGTCTGTTTCTTCTTTTTCTATATTTCCTTGCATTCCTAGCTTGTATTAGTTTTTTATCTTTGTATATGTCTAATTTAATAAAATTGTTATATAAAAAAAGAAACTGTGAGTTCACATTGCTCTGAATAATAATAATAATAATAATAATAATAATAATAATAATAATTAATAATAAGTTTTTGTATGGTTCAGCTCTGGGGATGAATGACAAATATGCTTGCTAAGATTCAACAATGATTTATTTTTAATTTTAATTTTAGTTTAATTTTAATTTTAATTCTTTTTCTGAACTTACCTGAATAAATAAGAAATCTAATGATATCATCTGTTTGGTATTTTAAGACGTAGAATGTGTAGGTTAGAAATCCAATAACATTGTCTGTAATCTAAATTGCTTCCAACTGTTCTCGAGAACCCAACTTGAAAAACAGGGTCTCATTATGCTGGCCACATGACCATGGGAGCATCTTCGGACAATGCTGGCTCTTCGGCTAACAAACGGAGGTGACCACCGGCCTCTAGAGTTGGACACGACTGCACAAAAGTGGGGGGGGGAACCTTTACCTTTACCTTTACCTTTACCTTTACCTTTACCTTTACCTTTACCTTTACCTTTACCTTTACCTTTACCTTTACCTTTACCTTTACCTTTATATATATACATATACATATACATATACATATACATATACATATACATATACATATACATATACATATACATATACATATACATATACATATACATCCATACACATACATACAAATACATACATACATACATACATACATACATACATACATGCAAGCACTGAGTCATTACTGAACCTTTGGAGGGACGTCGCTTTCCGTGATGTTTTCTTCGCAGACTATAGAGTGCGGTAGTTTGCTATTGTCTTCCCAGTCATGATTACCTTTCCCCCAGCAAGCTGGGTACTCATTTTACCGACCTCAGAAGGATGGAACACTGAGTCGACCTGAGCTGGCTACCTGAGAAACGAACTTCCACTGGGATCAAACTCAGGTCATGGGGAGAGTTTCGGTTGTACTACTGCAGTACTGCTGCCTACCACTCTGCGCCACATGAGGCTCTCTCTCTCTATATATATAATTTTTATTTAAAAATTTCAGAGATAAAACATGAAATAATATAAAGTAAGGTTAAAGAAAAGAAGAAGAAAATAATGTGAAGTGAAAAAGTTAAAAAAGTATAAAAAGAAATAGAAATAGAGAATTATATAAAAAGCTTTACAGCACTTACAAACAGATTTATCCTCTCTTCTTATTAAAATTACATCATTGGACATTAAAATTCTGAGTTAATGCAATAGCTGACTGAGGTCTCTCTCCTGCTGAAATTGTTTCTTCATAAAAGCAACTTTCTCCATCTCCTGTTATTGACACAATACAAGGGGGTAGGGAAGCAGACTGGATAGACAGTCCCCAATACACTGGTACCAGATAAAAACTTGTCAAAAAGAAACCGTTCTGTTCTTTTATTTGTGGACAGGCCCAGCCACTTTCTCTGTGTAATGCAAAGTGCCATTCAGGTTACATTAAGAGCAAGATAGAAGGGAAATCATTTTGCTGCTATAATTGTCTTCGATGTCCACAGGGCAAGATCTCCAACAAGGAGGGAAAGATATAATTTCATATTTTTTCACTTAGAATACAGTTAAATGAATGTGTGAGTAAAGAATATGTCTGAAACAAAGTTAAAAAAAAATAGTGCCAAAGATTATCTACTCAACTTGGCAAATTGGTCCAATGGAACATGGATACAAATAAATGTATTGCAGAGTTTTAAAGATTTAATTACAAGTAGTGTATCCCTGAGCAAATAATTTAGCAATGGTAAGGTTATTGCAACTATATTAACACATTTGATTTTCAGATATTAAACACAACTTTCTTTGAATATTGTATTATTCAGGTTTGATTATTTTTGTGTAAACTCTTATTTCTGTGCTATTTTATTTCCTAGACTTGGATGACTGTTTTCAGTGTTCAGAAGATCAGTATCCCAATGAGAAGCAGGATTTGTGTCTCCCCAAAGTTATAACATTCTTGAAGTATGAAGAAACATTGGGGGCTATTTTAGCCAGTTCAGCTCTTTTCTTTTCTTGGGTCACAATTGGAGTCCTTTGGATCTTTATTAAGCATCAGGACACTCCCATTGTCAAAGCCAACAACCGGAATCTCACATATGCTCTCCTTGTTGCTCTCCTGTTATCATTTCTTTCTTCTTTGCTATTCATTGGGCAACCTGACAAGGTGACTTGTGTCCTTCGTCAAACTGCCTTTGGCATCATCTTCTCTGTGGCCATTTATTGTGTGTTGGCCAAAACCATCATTGTGGTTCTAGCTTTCATGGCCACCAAGCCAGGGTCCAGGATGACCAAATGGGTGGGGAAAAGATTAGCCATGTCCATTGTGTTGGGCTGCTCATTTATTCAAGGAATTATTTGCTCTATATGGCTGACAACCTCTCCCCCATTCCCAGATACTGACACAAATTCAGTGGCAGAAGAAATAATTCTGGTGTGTAATGAAGGATCTGCCTTCATGTTCTACTGTGTCTTGGGCTTTATGGGCTTCCTTGCCATTCTCAGTTTCACAGTGGCTTTCCTAGCCAGGAAATTGCCTGATGCTTTCAATGAAGCCAAGTTTATCACCTTCAGCATGTTGATCTTCTGCAGTGTTTGGTTGTCCTTTGTTCCAACATATCTGAGTACAAAAGGAAAATATATGGTTGCTGTGGAGATCCTCTCCATTTTAGCCTCTAGTGCTGGGTTACTGATTTGTATCTTTTCTCCCAAATATTATATCATAGTGTTGAGGCCTGATATGAACAAGAAAGAACATCTCAAAAGAGAAAAGAACAGGAAAATATAAATTCTATGCCTCTTTCCTGTTTTGCTTCAGGTATGGGAAAGTATTAGGAATCACATCTATTCCAGTACCATTTTCAAACTATCTATCACCTGTGTTTTCAAGATTAGAACTCTGGAGATAGATGATAGATTGTAGATAGGTAGGTAGATAGATGATAAATGATAGATGATAGATAGGTAGGTACTGTAGATAGATGACAGATGACAGATGACAGATGACAGATGACAGATGACAGATGATAGATGATAGATGATAGATGATAGATGATAGATGATGATAGATGATGATAGATGATTATAGATGGAAGATGGATGATGGATGATGGATGTTAGATGATAGATGATGGATGATAGATGATAGATGATAGATGATAGATGATAGATGATAGATGATAGATGATAGATAGTAATAGATTATACTTCCTTTAAAAGTTACATTATTCTTTTTAGTTGAATTTGAGATCAATGATTCTGCTCCATTATTTATTACTTACGAGAATTTATTTATTCCTTGAAAATAAATTTAAAATGTACATATACTAGTTTCCACCTTCAGAACATACTAAGAAGATAATGGTAATGGTAAATTACCACTGTGATAATGGTACACACAAAAATGTAAAATCACAATCAGAAACTGAGTTTTAAGGCTACACACACAAACACAGAGACATTTAAAGTCACCAGAAGGCACTTTGGACAGATCCCAAAACTGAACTATAATTTCTTGTATAATATATTACACTTTTTTAAACAGTGATTTCTTCTTTGTTTTCGTTCAACTTTTTTCAAAACGGGCTGAATTCTAGCTCTGTTGCGCTCCATTATTTATTTCAGGCAAATATACTGAAAATTTAATGGAGAGGTTATGCATACTAACAATTATATTGGTAATATATGTCTACTCATGGCTATCACTTTGGAGAGCCAGAGATTCTTTTCTTCCTGCTCCATGTCTACAGAATGAAACTTTGAACTCAGTTTGGAGTTGAATTACTGGAAAAGAGAATCTCAAACAACTGTTTAGGCATTTCATCAGAATACCATGGTCTAAAACGATCAGGAGGGATGTACTCCCCCATCCAGGTCCCAATTGTGCCCAATCATAAGAGGAAACCTAGTTGTTTTCATACTATAAAAAGGCCTGAATGCAGACTGGAAGCTATCTAGGTCAACCATATTTTCTAGGATGCTCTGTAGTTTAGTTGTCATAAAACTTTATTGATTATTCCATTAACCATATCAAAACAATGGGCACCAGCCACAATAATATACAGTTAAATGAATAAGGTAAGATACAGTAAGATAAGATAAAATAAATTAAGGTCAGATAAAGTAAAAACAAGAGAGTTGTCCTGGTTCAGCCTCTGCCCCAGGGCCTCAGCGATGAGTCAGAGGACGAGCTGCCCCTGGCAAACCTCCAGGGGATTGAGCCAGGCGAGGCCCCAGAGACAGGCACGGTCCCAGACAATGACCCAGCACCGCAGGAGGCGGCAATACCTGAGGCTACAGGGGAGCAAGCTGGGGATGGTGGTTTGGCCCCACCCTCTGGCCAGCAGCCAGCAGCCGAAGCTACAGGGGAGCAAGCTGGGGATTGCAGTTTGTCCCCACCCTCTAGCCAGCAGCCAGCTGGATCCCATCAGCCTCCCAGCTCACCTGAATCCCCCAAAGGGCAGAGGCGGAGGCGTGTGCGCCTCGCCTTAAAGGACCGAAGGAAAAGTGCTTGGCTGGCTGCTAGGGAGTTACGCAGAGGGCAGGGAGAGTCTTTGCAGGACCCAGAGGACAGCTCCTGAGCTCCTAATAAGTACCGGCAAAGCAGTAAGGGAGTCGTGGGAGCAATGTTGCATTTTGGCTTCGTGACCACTCTGTTATCCTGTCTTGTTGCCTGTGTTCCTGACCCTGTTTGGATTATCGTTACCTTGACTTCTGGACTCCTTGTCCTTGTTTGGATTATCGTTACCCGGACTTCTGGAACCCTTGACCTGGTTTGGATTACTGACTACGCTTTGCTACACTCCTTTGACTATTGGCATACAGAATACTGGTTTGTCTCTCCCTCTTGGCTTTCCTTGCAAAGTGACTCTGGGCTGCATTCCTTACCTCTGGCCGACTGCCAAGACTCTCTAATCTGTTCTGGAGGTGAGCCAGCACAAAAGTGTGCTAAAATATTGTTAGACAAAATGGAATGCAGAGACATGAAATAAGGTCAATATTAAAATACAAAACAATATGTGTTTGGGTGAATTCATCATCTTTACATGCAACCCCAACATGGTCTTAGTTGGACAGCCCTAAGTTAACAGTTCTAATGACTACATATATGTTTGTGCCCTGAAGGAAATAAGATACAGTCCCAGTAAGTGGTTCTGTCAAGTAGTGTCTATAAATACTGAGCCCTTGCTGGGGCATTTAATTGACAGTTGAATAGGACATGCACAATGTCTTCTATTTCTTGTGCTCCACAAACACACGTTCTCTCAGAACATGGCACTTGGTGGAGTTGTCCATATTCAACCATAGAAACCAGCTGATCAACCTTTCTCTGGTAAGGGCTGTCCTATGGCATTGAGTCAAACCCATTGTCAGGTATTTTTCTGTTTGAAAGAGATTTTATTCTTGGCCAGCCATTTCAATGACCTGATGTTTGCAAGTGACTCAAGATCAATATGGAAGCTCACATCCAAAATTCTTTGTTTCAATATTGCCTTGGCCTGATGTCCATCTGAGAGTAGATATTATGTTGAGAATCGAAGCTGTGAGATGATGTGAAAAAGTTGATTCATCCATGTGGTGGGTTGAAGCATGCCCACCTGTTCTTCAAAGGATATTTTTGGTCGTCTGGAAGGTTCCATTGGGAGAATCTTCCACCAGTAGTTAAAGCCTTGCTTATTATTAGAGTGTAAATGGAGTGGGTGCCTCTTTCAGCTCTGACTGCTGCTGCTGCAGGGGTATTCCTTTTGGTCCCCTGAATAAGTCTTAAAAAGCATGCTTTATTTTGTTTGAGTTGGGGGGGGGGGCTTGATAGTCCCAACTGTTCTGCCACATATGTTAGCACTGGTGCAATGTTTGCCTTGTGGACCTTTAAAATAGAGAGCAGAGCGATTGGTGGTTGTAACTGAGTAATTTAGTTAATTTAATTTGCTCCAAGATATGTTTTTTGTTTAAAGTTGGACTTTGGATGATGGATGCTTCAGTTCAACAAATAGCTCCTGCCTGATGCTCTGATTCTTTGATACTATGAATCAAGCATTGAAGGCAGCACAGTAGGGACCTGCCTCAAAGCAGGTGTGATGATCCCAACAACAATACCCTAATAAACACTTCTCAATGTGGTTCGTTAGAATGAAGATTAAGCTTTATTCAGGATACATGCAATCTGAAAAACAAAATCAAGTAGAAAGACATACAATTAACCAGGTTTAGCAGGAAACTGAGCATGGAACTTCTTTACCAAGCTAGGAGCAGAAACATGAACTTTATCAACCCATTCCTTAAATCCAATAGGTAGATGCTTCCATTGAACTAGATATTGAACCTTATCCCTATGTAATCTAGAATCCAAAATGTCCTGAACTTCAAAATGTTCTTTATCCCCCCACCATGATGGGTGGGGGAGTGCTTGGGTCCGGATGCCACTGAGGAGCAGATTTAACTGGCTTTAGCAAACTAATGTGGAACACAGGATGCACCTTACATAGGTTTTTAGGCAAGTCCAACTGAGCAGCTACAGGATTAATCACTTTCACAATAGGAAAAGGTCCAATAAACTTAGGTCCCAGCTTTTTAGAAGGTTGAGTAGACTTTAGATGTTTTGTAGACAAATAAACCTTTTCACCCACCACCAATGGCCATTCTGGAGCACGTTTGTGATCAGCAAAATTTTTGTAAGAATCTTTAGCATCCTGCAATACCTTAAGCATGACTGGCCAATTGGCCTGTATTTTTGTAATCCATTCATCTGCCAGTACAGG
Organism: Charina bottae; assembly: GCA_023362775.1. Taxonomy (NCBI): domain Eukaryota; kingdom Metazoa; phylum Chordata; class Lepidosauria; order Squamata; family Charinaidae; genus Charina; species Charina bottae. The sequence goes on from JALMGJ010000011.1 coordinate 11,963,865, forward strand.
ATTTGGAGATTGAATCATGGCAGGATCAGGCAGTTCAGGAATAGGGACAAAGTCTTGACCAGTGGCCACTTTAAATGGCAAAAATCCAGTGCTTTGATGAACAGCATTATTATATTCAACTTCAGCAAATGGCAACAAGTCCACCCAATCATTCTGTTGATAACTGATATAACATCATAAATACTGCTCCAATACCCCATTAAGGCGTTCACACACCCCATTACATTGTGGATGGAATCCAGAGGTAAGTCCCTGTTCAGTTCCAATCAATTTTAAAAATGATTTCCAAAATTTGGCAGTAAATTGACTTCCGCGATCGCTGATAATCCACAAGGGGGTGCCGTGAGCTCGGTAGATATGCAAAATGAATAATTTTGCTAGTTGACCAGCAGATGGCAGCCCTTTACAAGGGATGAAATGAGCTTGCTTGGAAAACAAATCAGTGACAACCCATATCACAGTTTTGCCTTTACTCTCGGGTAAATCCACAATAAAATCCATTGAAATTTGTTTCCAAGGACTTGTTGGTTCAGCTACACCTTGTAAAAGTCCCACAGGCTTACCAGGTGCCTTTTTCATAGAAGCACAGATAGGACAAGACAATACATACTGCTTCACATCTTTTCTTAAAGTTGGCCACCAAAATTGCCTTCTTACTAAATGCAATGTTTTAACAAAGCCAAAATGTCCAACAACTTTACTATCATAACAACGTTGTAAAATAGCTTTCCTCACAGTTTCAGGAATATACAATCTATCTCCACTCCACCATACTCCGTTAGTTTCCGTTAGAGATTGTTTATGTGTTTTCCACCATTCATCCTCTCCCATAGCTTGCCAGATTTCTTTTTCTAAAGAGGGTTCACATGGAGTATGTTGATGTTTGGCTTGGCGTGTAGTAAGAGCGACTTTCCCCTCCAATTGTACTGGCAAGGGTGAAGGCAGAATTTCAGAACCTTTCTCAGCATGGTTTGGTATACCCAACTGTTGTGGAGACATTACTGTAGACACAACATGCTCCATTTGAGTATCATGCTGAGGCAAGCGAGATAGTGCATAAGCCAAGAAGTTTTTCCCTGCTGGCAAATACTTCAATGTGAAATTAAACCTACTAAAAAATTTGGCCCATCGGATTTGTTTAGGATTTAACTTCCTGGGGGTTTTGAGAGCTTCCAAGTTCTTATGATCAGTAAAGACTTCAAATTGTTGGGGAGAGCCCTCCAGCAGATGTCGCCAGGTAGCTAATGCATGCCGTACAGCAAAAGCTTCTTTCTCCCAAACATGCCAGCGTTGCTCTGCCTCCGTGAACTTACGGGAAATGTACGCACATGGTCTTAATTGATTAGTATTATCGTTTTGCAATAATATACACCCAATGGCAGAATTGGAAGCGTCAGTTTGTATAACGAATGGTTGCTCAGGATAAGGGTGTTTTAAGATAGGCTCTGCGGTGAACAACTGTTTCAATTGTTCAAAAGCCCTTTGGCAAGCTGGCGTCCATTTTAGTTTTGACTTATTTGCTAATACACCATCAGTTGATTTTTTAGTTTTTAACAAATCTGTTAATGGTAACGCTATTTTAGCAAATGCAGGAATAAATTGTCTATAAAAATTGGAAAATCCTAAAAAAAACTTATAATTGCTTTTTTGTTCTGGGTGTTTCCCACGCCAAAACATCTTTAACTTTGGCAGGATCCATTTCAATGTCCTGATGAGATATTCTGTACCCCAAAAAATCCAGTTTTTCCTTATGAAATTCACATTTGGATAATTTCACATACAACTTGGCTTCCAATAATTTTTTCAACACTGCCTTGACCAATTTTACATGTTCTTCCATAGTTTCTGTATAGATCAAAATGTCATCTAAATATACCAATACACCTTGATATAAAAATTCATGCAGAACCTCATTAATTAAGCTCATGAAGACTCCAGCCCCCCCTTAATCCGAACAGCATGACTTTATTTTATGCCTCTTTTATGCGCACTCTAAAATATGCTTCCCTCAAGTCCAGTTTAGTGAAGAACTTTCCCTTTGTCAGTTGCACTAGCATATCCTTCATCAAAGGTAACGGGTACTGATTAGAAATACAAATAGCATTCAACCCCCGATAATCGGTACAAAGTCTCAATGATCCATCTTTCTTTTTCCTAAACAACACTGGAGCAGCCATGGGAGAAGTAGATGGCTCAATAAATCCTTGCTTTAAATTCTTATCTATAAATTTCCTCAATTCTTGCAATTCCTTATGAGTCATCGAGTACAACTTTGGTTTAGGTAACACTGCCCCAGGTTCCAGTTGCAGAGAACAATCCGTTTTACGGTGAGGGGGCATTTGATCTGACACAGTCTCTACGAAAATTTCCCCCTCCTCCTCATACACCGCCGGAGCAATGGCTGCTTGTGCTACTTCCCTCAATGAGGCTGCTAATTCCATACACAGTCTCGCATGGTCCTGTTCCATCCCCAGATACGAGCCATCTGCAAATTCCATCTCCCCAGAGACCCAATCAATCTGAGGGTTTCGTTCCCTCAGCCATTTAAGCCTCAACACTATGGGCTGACTGGAAATGGGTGCCACGATAAACCATATAGTCTCTTGGTGTGTCCCAATAGTCATTTTTAGGGCTTCAGTATAATATTCAACTGGTCCCCCCTTCATGTCTGACCCATCCAATTGACAAAATATAATGGGAACTTTTAGCTTATGCAATTTCAGTCTTAATCCAGTCACAATAGCAGGGTGCATCGAACACCTTGAACACCCTGAGTCTGGCATAGCCATCAGATTGTCACTGTACCCCCTTCTTGCTTCGGAGACAGGACAAGCTGCTGCAGAGAGTGGCTGATAGACTCTATTTTCTTGCTGATAGTCTCTAACTCAAAATTGATGCGTACTGTCTTCACTTCTAAAGAAGCCATCCTTTGGGATTGGGTAACTCTGGGTTTAGCAGTCCGTTTACCCATCCCTGCCTGGAGGCCGCCGCCAATTCCCGCAGACCACTCCGCACCAGCTTTGTGAGTACGTGCCACAAGAAGCTCGGCAGCCTCTATTCTCTTGTATCTATTTCCCTTGCAAGGGTCAATGAAGCAGGAATAGATGTTTTTCTGGAAGTCTCCTGCTTTTTCCATGATCCAGCGAATGTTGGCAACCTGATCTCTAGTTCCTCTGCCTTTTCGAAACCCAGCTTCCACTTCCGGTAGTTCTCGGTTCACATACTGCTGAAGCCTAGCTTGTATGATTTTAACATAACCTAGCTAGCATGTGAAATGAGTTTGAACATTCTTTGGAATTGGAATGTAAACTGACCTTTTCCAATCCTGTGGCCACTGTTGAGTCTTCCAAATTTGTTTGCATATTGAGTGCAGCACTTTAACAGCATCATCTTTTAGGGTTTATATAGCTCATCTAGGATACTGTCTTCTCTGCTAGCTTTGTTGTTTGTAATGCTTCCTAAGGCCCACTTGACTTCATTCTCTAGGATGTCCGGCTCAAGGTCAGTGACCACACCATCGTATTGATCAGGGACATTAAGATCTTTCTTGAATAGTTCTTCTGTGTATTCTTGCCACCTCTTAATCTCTTCTGCTTCTGTTAGGTCCCTGCCTTTTTTGTCCTTTATCATGCCCATCTTTGCACAAAATGTGCCCTTGATATCTCCGATTTTCTTGAAGAGATCTCTAGTCTTCCCCATTCTATTGTTTTCCTCGATTTCTTTGCATTGTTCTTTTAAGGCCTTCTTATCTCTCCTTGCTATTTTCTGGAACTCTGTATTCAGTTGGTTATATCTTTCCCTTTCTCCCTTGCCTTTTGCTTTCCTTCTTTCCTCAACTATTTCTAAAGCCTCATCAGACAGCCACTTTGCTTTCTTGCATTTCTTTTTCTTTTGGATGGTTTTAGTTGCTGCCTCCTGTACAATGTTACGAACCTCAGTTCATAGTTCTTCAGGCACTCTGTCTACCAGATCTAATCCCTTAAATCTATTCCTCACCTCCACTGTATATTTATAAGGGATATGATTTATGTCATACCAGAATGTTCTAGTGGTTTTCCCTACATTCTTCAATTTAAGCCTAAATTTTGCAATAAGATGCTCATGATCTGAGCCACAGTCAGCTCCAGGTCTTGTTTTTGCTGATTGTATAGAGCTTCTCCATCTTTGGCTGCAAAGTTTATAATCAATCTGATTTCAGTATTGACCGTCTGGTGATGTCCATGTGTAGAGTCGTCTCTTGTGTTGTTGGAAAAGAGTGTTTGCTATGCCCAGCGTGTTCTCTTGACAAAACTCTATTAGCCTTTGCCCTGCTTCATTTTGTATTCCAAGGCCGAACTTGCCTGTTATTCCAGTTATTTCTTGTCTTCCTACTTTAGCATTCCAGTCCCCTATGATGAAAAGGACATCTTTTTTTGGTGTTAGTTCTAGGAGGTGTAGGTCTTCATAGAACCGGTCAACTTCAGCTTCTTTGGCATCAGTGGTTGGGGCATAGACTTGGATTACTGTCATGTTGAATGGTTTGCCTTGGATTCAAACTGAGATCATTCTTTCGTTTTTGAGGTTGTACTCCAGTACTGCCTTTCCCACTCTTTTATTGACTATGAGGGCTACTCCATTTCTTCTAAAGGATTCTTGCCCACATTTGTATATATAATGGTCACCTGAATTAAATTCGCCCATTCCTGTCCATTTTAGTTCACTGATTCCTAAGAAGTCAATGTTCAATCTTGTCATCTCATGTTTGACCACATCCAGCTTACCTTGATTCATAGATCTTAAATTTCAGGTTCCTATGCAATATTGTTCTTTACAGCATCGGACTTTCCTTCCAAATTCATCCACAACTGAGCGCCCTTTTGGCTTTGGCCCAGTCACTTCACTCTTTCTGGAGTTACTCGGAATTGCCCTCCGCTCTTCCTCAGTAGCATTTTGGACACCTTCTGACCTGAGGGGCTCATCTTCTGGCATCATATCCTTTAGCCTTTTGATACTGTCCATGGGTTTTCTTGGCAAGGATACTGGAGTGGGTTTCCATTTCCTCCTCCAGTGGACCACGTTTTGTCTGTACTCTCCATCATGACCTGTCCGTCTTGAGCTGACTTCAGTGAGTTATGCAAGCCCCTTCGCCATGACAAGGTAGTGACCCATGAAGATTACTAAGACACTACTAAATTAATTAATTAAGCTTACTAAAACATGAGATTACTAAGGCCCAAACAGAAGCAATGCAAAAGGTAAAGACAAATGGGAAACAGTTGATGAGGCCAACATAGTAGCATATGGAGCTTTCTGAGAAACCGAAAAACAATCAGGACAAGTAGAAAAAAGGGAAAGAGGGTCATAAAACAGAAGCAGAATATCAGGAAATAGCTCAAATCTGCAAGGATGAAGGCTAGAAGGCTAAGGGTCAAAATTAGCTGCTCTGCTGCTTGGAAAAAATGGCAAGACGGCGACAGACCACAGGGAGGAGGCTGAACTGCTGAATTCCTATTTTGCCTCTGCCTTTTTGTAAAAGGGAAAAGAAGTAGTCCAACTTGCCAGAAGCCGCATCATGAGGAGCAGAAGAGATACACAGATCAGAATAGTCAAGGAAGTGATGAGAGAACACCTAGCTGTTTTGAAAGGCTTCAAGATGCTGAGGATGGATGGATTACATCCCAGGGTACCAAAGGAATAGGTGGGTGTGACCTCAGAACCACTAATTGTCTTCTTGGAGAACTCTTAGAGTACAAGGGGAATGCCAGAAGTGTTGCACTTCTCTGTTTGTCTAAATGTCTAAACATTTATCTAATATTTTTTCTAAACATTAGACATTTCCAGTGTGTTGGGCTGCTCATTTATTCAGTCTACATGGCTGACAACATCTCCCCCATTCCTAGATGCTGACATGTATTCAATGGCACAAGAAATAGTTCTGGAATGTAATGAAGGATCAGTCTTCATGCTCTACTATATCTTTGGCTATATGGGCTGCCTTGCCGTTGTCAGCTTCACATTGGCTTTCCTAGCAAGGAAATTGACTGATGCTTTCAATTAAACAAGTTTATCACCTTCAGCATGTTGGTCTTCTTTAATATTTGGATGTCCTTTGTTCCAAAGTACATGAGCTCAAAGGGAAAATATACGGTTGTCCTTGGTTCCAACATATCTGAGTACAAAAGGAAAATATATGGTTGCTGTGGAGATCCTCTCCATTATACCTCTAGGGCTGGGTTAATAATTTACTTTTCTCCCAAATGCTACATCATTGTGCCTGATCTGAACAAAAAAGAACAGCTGAAAAGACAAAAGAACAGAATAATATACAGGTAGTCCTTGATGTATGATGGCAATTTGAATGGGAATTTCTGTCGGTACTCAATGAAGTCATAAAGTGCAACTGCATTTCTTAGCGTCCACAATCCTTGCAGTCACAGTGCCTTTGTTAAATGAATCCCATCATTGCTATGCGAGGCAACTACCTGCCAGCTTTCCATAACCAAGTCAGTTCAGAAGCCAGCAGGAGGTTGCAAGACCCAGGTGGCTTGCAAGCATGATGGCAAGCAGTTAAATTCTTGCTGCTAGGTGAGGGAGGGTGCCAGAGGGTGTGTGGGGTTGTGATGAAGGGACTGTGAGGATTTTGGTGGATGCGTGAGGGTGTGTGGGTGTCTGTCGGAGGCACAGCAAAGGTCATGGTGGGTGCACAGGGGTGTCTGTGTGCTAGGTGATGCAAGGGCGGCACAGCGAAGGTAAGGGAGGGTGCACGAGGGTTCAAGAAGCTGCACGAGGGTATAAGGGAGGTGCAGTGAGGGTTGGAGAGCATGTGTAGGGTGTTTGGGGTGTGTGGGTGTGCAAGGGAGGCACGTTTAGGGTCGTGGTGGATGCTCAAGTGTGCATGTTAGAGTTATTCTATGTAGAATTCTTACGAATGGATTCCTCCACTTGCTTGTAAAGACAGTATTTTTCCATATTGAGTGTTCTCAAAACATTCCACCAGTAAACACCAGGTGTGTGACCTTCGCTAGTCAAGGCATTGCCATGTTTTGACTAGCTATTGGCTATCTCGTGGGAACCGTTTCCCGGAGGGGAGACAATATGCAACACTGCCATCTCATGGCGATTTATAGTAAGTACAACTCTTAATGCATTGTTAGTTTGAAATGTCCTGACCCACATATAGCCAATCAGAATGCTGAAACAAGTGTATATCTCAGCTATGAACTATGGGTCTATACTTCCTCTTCTTCTTGACTTCTATCTGTCCTGTTGCCATGTACTCTGTTCCTGAACTGTAACTATGCCTGGCCTTTGTATGGGCCATGATTTTTTCTTCACATCTGCTGATGGAACTCTGCGTATGCTTTGTTTTTTCCTTTTGCAATAATGTACTATATATCCATTATTGCCTTATGCTACAATAAAATATAGTTAGCCCTACACGCTACACGTTGTTTGGATTACTCTGCGCCTGGAACACCATAAAGCCAGCAATATCCCACAGGTTATGGGCCCAGTCTGGATGGTGCGCTGTTCGCTGCGCTGGATCTGGCTGTAACAAGGGGGTTTGTTTTTAAGGCTGCATTTTAGAGTAAACGTGTTTTTCTTTGAGTGGTCAGCATGGCTGCTACAGGGCTAACTAGTCTGCCTTTTGAGCGCTTGAATGGCACAAACTATCGGACCTGGTGTGTGAAGATCAAGTCATTCTTCCTAAAAGAAGGTTTGTGGAAGTATGTGAAAGACGCACCTCCAGCTGGTCCCATTACTGATGAAGTGCAGTTGTGTTTGGATCGTGCTTATGGCAATTTGATTCTGGGACTGGAATCATTGCAGCTACTGCATATCAGCAATCTAGACACTGCACATGCATGTTGGGAGGCTCTCAAAGCCCTTTATTCCAAGCAAACCTCTGCTGCCATCGTTGGTCTATCATGTCAGCTTTACAACCTAAAGCTGCAGCCCGGTGGAAACGTGATGACCCACCTCCATAAACTCAAGACTTTGTTTCTTGAACTTGAGGAGCGGGACGTTGTGGTCCCAGATACCCAGAGAGCTTGTATTATCTTGTCAAGCTTGGACATTAGCTTTGACATGCTCATCGAGGCAACTCAGACATTGAGACCCCAAGACCTCACTGTGGATTATCTTACAAATCGGCTGCAAGAAATCCAGCAAGCTCGTGACCTGGAGAGGATGCAGGGTAAGCCATCTGTTGCTGTTCCTGAGGCTTCTAGACAGCGTTTTCCTGCTGGAACAGAAGCTGCCTGTGCTGTAAGGAGATGCTACCGGTGCAATTCGACCCAACACTTCTTGAAAGACTGTCCCCAGCCACCTCGCCTGGTGGGTAGTGCCAGTGGAAAGAGGTTCGTGCGAAAGAAGGGGAAACAACCGCCTAGACAACATACCCAAGTGTCTGCTCTGCTCACGGCTGTGAGTAAACGATCTCCAGAGACTTGGCTCTTGGACTCAGCTTGTAGCCAAATCATTGTAAACAATGAACAGTTGTTGTTAACAAAAAGCAAGCCTAAAATCCAACAGGTTGCTCTAGCTGATGGATCCATGGCTGATGTGTCTTTTCAGGGTGAAGTATACATTCCTTGTTTGGGGATAAGTGTGCAAAATGTGTTTTGTGTTCCTACACTTGATTTTTCCCTCCTCAGCGTTCCAGCCCTGGTGAAGTCTGGATATACTGTTGTGTTCAAGGGTACTGGATGTTCTATTGAAAAATATGGAATTGAATGTGCTAGGGGGAGATTAGTGAATCACTTGTATGAAATGCTTCCTAAACAGGGGATTGTGTCAGGAAATTGTGTTTCCAATGTTCCCCCACATAATAAATGCATCCACTACTATCACAGAGTTCTGGGACATCCCGGGTGGGGAGTTTGTCCCAGATGGCCAAGGTGTATCCTGAGTTTGGATCCAAAAAGTTTGATGACTTTCCTGATTGTACTGTGTGCATACAATCTAAGATCATGGCTGCGCCTGTTGCTAGGAAATGTGACAGAGTGTCAACTAGGCCTTTTCAGTTGGTTCATGGAGACCTAGCTGGCCCCAATGCTCCTAGTGAAGGAGGGGCACGTTTCATGTTTCTTCTGGTGGATGACCATACTCACTTTACGTTTTGTTATTTGCTCAAATCTAAAGCGGAGGCCTTTGCTCGCTTTAAGGAGTTTGTTGCAATGGTGGAGAGAAACTATAGTTATCAAGTAGGTCAGTTTCAGTCTGATCGTGGTGGAGAGTTCCTAAGCCATGAGTTCCAGAATTGGCTTTGTAGGAAAGGAATCTCCCATAGACTTGCCAATGTTGGTGTTCCAGCTGAGAATGGAATAGCAGAAAGGAAGATTGGTGTTGTTAATACCATTAGAAATAGCCTGATGTTAGATGCTCAGGTGCCAGCCCGTTTCTGGGGTGAGGCTACCATGACTGCAGTGTATCTAACCAACAGGGTGTGGAATTCATCTGTGAATGAAGTTCCTTACTTCCTTTTGTTTGGCAAGCGCCCTTCGCTGAAGCACCTGCGTGTTTTTGGAACATTTGCATATGTTCACATCCCTACGTCTCAGCGAAGGAAGAACCAGCCAAAAGCACAGCGCTTAAGGTTTGTTGGTTATTCATCAAGATCTAAGGGTTACCGTTTTTCTGCAGGCTATGGTCGAGTGGTAGTCTCCAGAAGTGCTAATTTTGAGCACCCTACTGGTTGGGATAGGTTGAATGCTAGTTCAGAGGTGTTGTTGCAATCTAGTGTACAGCCAACTGTCCATGCTCCTGTGGCTGGACAACAGCCAGTCCAATTACCTTCTGTTTCCCAGTCTCCTAGTGTGGTGAGAAGGTCCCCTCAGGTGAAGGAAGAAGAAATTTCACCTGAGCAGGTTCAGGACCTGAACGGGGAATCTGGTAGTGAAAAGACAGAGGACAGTGATGAGGAAGAGGCAGTGGTCATTCCTTGTAGGTCCTCTCGTTCCACAAAGTGTGTGAAGCCTGACAGGTTTGTAATTCAGCAGGTGAGAGTGTGTCAGATTACCTGTGAACCTCAGTCTTTCCAGGAGGTGTTGCTCCTGCCTGTTGAGGAGCAGGAGAAATGGAACACAGCGATGGATAAGGAGTTTGAGGCATTAGTGAGTCAAAAGGTGTTTGAAGTCACTGACTTGCCCCCATCCCAAAAAGCTGTAGGTTCCAGATGGGTATTCAGGAAAAAGCTTCTTCCTGATAACACAGTGCAGTACAAAGCCAGGATTGTTGCTCAGGGATTTTCACAAGAGAGGTTTTTGAACTATGATCTCACATATGCACCCACAGTTAGACCAGAGTCTTTACGTATGGTACTTTCTCTGGCTGCACAGCGTGAACTGGTTGTCCATCATTTTGATGTTGACACAGCATATTTGAATGCAGAGCTCCCTGAGACAGTGTACATGAAGCAGGCCCCTGGCTATGCTTGTGACAATTCCCAGAAAGTGTACAGACTATGCAAAGCGCTTTATGGGTTAAAGCAGGCCGGTCGTTGTTGGCATCAGTGCTTAGATACGGCTTTAACGGAACTAGGGTTTAAAAGGTCTGTTGCTGATCCTTGTGTGTACATAAGAGGTTCTGGAAGTAACTATACAGTGCTGCTAACTTATGTGGACGATTTTTGCCTAGCAACTGGTTCTTTGCACCTTGTACAAGAATTTGCCAAACAGCTAAGACAGTACTTTCAGTTGAAAGACTTAGGCGAACTGAAATATTATTTGGGTGTTGAAGTTACTAGATCTCAGAGTGGTGAGTTTTATCTGAGTCAGAAGAGAAAAATTGTTCAATTGTTGAGTCAACTTGAGATGTCAAATGCAAAACCTACCAGAATGCCTATGACTCTTGATTTCCTAAAGGGTGACACATGTGAGGAACCTTGTCCTCAACCTGAGTTGTATCACTCTGCTGTAGGAAGCTTCCTACACTTAACACAGTGGACACGCCCTGACTTAGCTTACTCAGTTGGAGTGCTCAGTCGTAAAGTTGCCAAACCGTCTATGCGAGATTGGCAAGGGTTAAAAAGGGTCCTACGTTATCTAAAAGGCACAGCTGATCTTTGTCTTAAAGTGTCAGCTACTAAGTTTGAAATGCCTGTGATTTATGTTGACAGCTCCTTTGCAGAAGAGGGAGATAGAAAACCTGTGAGTGGATTTCTCTGCCTGTTTGCCAACACAGCCGTTGCTTGGCGGGCAAGAAAGCCAAATGTGGTCGCAGTTTCAATCAGCGAGGCAGAATATAGTGCCCTCAGTGAGGCAGTAAATGAACTACATTGGTATAAACAATTATTCCAAGATCTCACCGTAAACATTAAGTTACCATTTACAGTTTATGAAGACTCACAATCATGCATTGCACTTGCTCTATCTGAAAATGTGAGAGGCCGCACAAAGTATGTCGATGTGAAGTTTCAGAATGTAAGACATGCAACTCAGGAAGGGTTTATCCAATTAGAATATTGTCCTTCTGAACTGAATGTGGCAGATGTATTCACGGAAGCTTTACCTTTTGAAAAACATGCAACCATGGTTACAAAATTGGGACTGAAGCAAATGTGTTTGGAATAAAATCATTTGTGTCTCTCTGTTCTTGTAAAATGACAGTTTTCACTCCCCAAAGTGTTCCGAAATCCATTCGGAAGGGGTGTTAGAGTTTTTCTATGTAGAATTCTTACGAATGGATTCCTCCACTAGCTTGTAAAGACAGTATTTTTCCATATTGAGTGTTCTCAAAACATTCCACCAGTAAACACCAGGTGTGTGAACTTCGCTAGTCAAGGCATTGCCATGTTTTGACTAGGTATCGGCTATCTCATGGGAACCGTTTCCCGGAGGGGAGACAATGTGCAACCCTGCCATCTCATGGCGATTTATAGTAAGTACAACTCTTAATGCATTGTTAGTTTAAAATGTCCTGACCCACATATAGCCAATCAGAATGCTGAAACAAGTGTATATCTCAGCTATGAACTATGGGTCTATACTTCCTCTTCTTCTTGACTTCTATCTGTCCTGTTGCCATGTACTCTGTTCCTGAACTGTAACTATGCCTGGCCTTTGTATGGGCCATGATTTTTTCTTCACATCTGCTGATGGAACTCTGCGTATGCTTTGTTTTTTTCCTTTTGCAATAATGTACTATATATCCATTATTGCCTTATGCTACAATAAAATATTGTTAGCCCTACACGCTACACGTTGTTTGGATTACTCTGCGCCTGGAACCCCATAAAGTCAGCAATATCCCACAGTGCAAGGGTGTGTACAGGGGTGCAAGGAGGTATATGAGGGCATGAGGGAGGTGTGGTGAAAGTCAGGGTGGGTGCATGGAGGTGTGCGAGGGTGTGAGAGAGGCATGGCAAGGGTCATGGAAGGTGCGAGGGGATGTGCAACAGTGCTGGAGAGGCACAGTAAGGCTGGGGAGGTTGTGCAAGGGTTTGCAAGGGTGCGAGGGAGGTGAAGCGAGGGTCAGGGAGTGTGAAAAAGTGTGCACAAGTGTGCAAGCCTGCAAGGGAGGTGCAAGCATAGAGGGGCTGGAAGACGGTGTGTGGATGGGGGAGACTTACCCCAGCAAATTGCAACCTTCCATGCTGGCTTCCCTATTTCCTTTCTGGGAAGTTTGGCAGGGCAGGTTGGAAATGATGATCACGTGATAATGGGGCACTGCAACCAGTCATAAGTGTGAGCTGGTTGCCAGATCACAATCATGTGACCACAGGGGTGCTGGGATGACCAGAACTCTGAGGATCGATCATAACCACCATTTGTTCAGCACCATTGTAACTTTGAATGGTTACTGAATGAATGGTCGTAGGTCGAGAACTACCTGTAAATTCTATGGCTCTTTCCTATTTTGCATCACATATGGGAAAGTATTAGAAATCACATCTGCTCCAGAACCACAGGCCTCATTAAGAAGAGGCTGAATAAAGAGAGCCAAAGCTCAGGAGTCAAAGTAAAGAGGCAAACTGAAAGATAGACGGCCCTGTTGAGGAGAGGCAACCGGAAAGGATACAGCAGCTGAGAAAATTGGAGAGGGATATGTGTTTATTTACTCCTCTCAGACTGTCATGAGGGAAGCCTGGAGCCGATTCCCTCAGATGGAGCCAAGATTCAGAAGAGGAGAAGAATTAAGAAGCCCAACCAGGAACACACAAGCATAGAAGATGAAGAAAAAGAAAAGACTTTGACAGAACAGAAATAGAAAGCAGAAATTTTAAAAAGATAAAAGACAGGTTGAGAGAGAGAGATGTTTATTTATTTCCCTCAGACTCTCATGAGGTAAAAATTCTTTTTAGGCAGTCAAAACCTTCCTCTTCTCTATCAACAGCATCCTCCTTTTTATTCTTTAAAGTTTCTGAGTGTTGTGCTGTTTTAACAGGGGGCTGGTTGGAGGGGTTTAGATCTGCTCCAGGGGACTTCGATTTTTTCTTTTTTTGTAGTTTTTACTTTTCTCTTAAATCTAATAAATGTCTTATTAAAAAAAGAATACTTGGGGCAGGTATCTACCTAAGCTAAACTCCCATACCCTGCCAGATTATATAGGTAAAAGACTATCTACACTGCTAATCTTTAAATTCAATGCAAATAAATAAATGAGACAATGTCAGTTAAAATGAGACTACACTCGAATAAGAGGTATAATGTTGATCTGAAATAGAGGTATAACTTCTTGTATCAAAGGACATCACAATGGCCAGTTACATTTGAACAGTGGATAGTAAGTGAATTGACAGGTTTTATTTATTTATTTATTTATTTATTTATTTTTTTATTTATTTATTTATTTATGAATTCATTTATATGTAATTTCCCTACTGACTCAATCTAACCACACTGCTTGGTGAGAAAGGGCCTTAAAAACAGAATGTAACAATCAACTTTAACATAAGAAAAATAATGAAACAGCTATAATAAAAGGATGCCATCCCCACAATGCAAAGGCCCAAAGGTCTTTCTGCTGAACATGATCCCTCTTCTCGTGCTGATAGTACCCAGCGTAGTTCCTCTGTTGAGGATTTAACAAGATCTTAGAATCCTTTTGCAGTAAGATACTAACAAAGATCATTTTTAACATTATTTTCTCCTTAGGTGCTTCCTGCTGTTTAGCTCAGGCTTCAGTAAAAGAATATAAATTTTGGGGGAAAAGATGCAGACCAATAAGCCAGCACTGGAGGCCAAGATGGAAAAGATCTCCACAGCCACCATGTATTTGCCCTTTGTGCTTGAATAAGTTGGAACAAAGGACACCCAGACACTGCAGAAGACCAGCATGCTGAAGGTGATAAACTTGGTTTCATTGAAACTGTCAGGCAAGTTCCTGGCCAGGAAGGCCACTGTGAAGCTGATGGTAGCCAGAAAGCCCAGGAATCCCAGGACACTGTAAAACATGGTGACCGATCCTTCATTACACTCCAGGATAATTTCTTCCATCAGGGAGTGCATGTCAACATCTGGAAAGGGGGGAGCAGTTATCAACCACACACTGTAAATCAAGGCTTGAGTAAAGGAACAGGAAAGAACAATGGAGCTGGCCAGGTGTTTCCCAGACCATTTTCTCATCCCAACTCCTGGCGTGGTGGCCATGAAAGCGAGGACCACAATGATGGTCTTGGCCAAAACCGAAGAAACAGCTATTGAAAAGATTATGCCAAAAGTTGTTTGTCGAAAGAGACACAGAAACTTTGTGGGTTGTCCAATGAAGAGCAAAGTGCAAAGGAAAGAAAACAAGAGGGAAATGAGGAGAACATAGCTGAGGTTGCGGTTGTTGGCTTTGACGATCGGGGTTTCCCGGTGCTTAATGAAGAGGTGAAGCACCAAAGCTGTGAGGAAAGAAAAGAAAAGGGCAGAAACAGTGAGCATGATTCCCAAAGGTTCTTCATATGAGAGGAAGCTGATATGTTTTGGAAGGCACAAATTCTGCTCTTTGTTGAAATGCTGATCTTCTGGACACTGAAAACAGTCATCCAGGTCTGTTTAAAAAAAAAGGAAGAAGAACAAGCTGTTTAATGGACTGCAGCTGTATGTATAACAAGTGTATAAGAAATTGATGAATGTGTCAGTCATGAAAAGGAAATGAGACAATAAAGAGCAATAGCACAGATCATAGGATCACATTTAGAGGAACCTGAATATATTATTATCTTTGTGTTGTCACCAAATATTGCGGTTCCTTCTCCTTTTCATTTAAATACCAAAAATACCTTTCTTCATTGTTTTGTTTCTTTGTCTCATTATAAAAAGATACAATCAATCCAGATTCTACATTTCATTGCACGTTATGCAATATTTTTATTTGTGTACTGTGATGTTGCTTG
Organism: Charina bottae; assembly: GCA_023362775.1. Classification (NCBI taxonomy): domain Eukaryota; kingdom Metazoa; phylum Chordata; class Lepidosauria; order Squamata; family Charinaidae; genus Charina; species Charina bottae. The sequence goes on from JALMGJ010000011.1 coordinate 11,979,166, forward strand.
GTTTTAACTGCCAAGGTATGCATAAAATATAGGTGCCCGTAGTCAAGAAATGATGACAAATGCATAAATCAAACTCCAAACTTATATATTTTTGTCCAAATGTCTGATGCAAATATCTAAGTTGCCATTTTTATGTCAAGAGATCATTGTGAACTTTTTCTGTTTTGCCCTCTCCCACAGACACTTAGAGGCTCTTCCTAAACAATATGAGAGAAATGTGAATATGGCAAATCTGAATAGAAAGTAAAACCCCTAAGTCCTTTTCAAACTGCTTGGTGTCCCAAAGACTGAATCTTAAATCACCACTTTATAATGAATCCTCATGATATTGGGAATGATATGAAGCTTGTAGGTTTTGCATGAATGCATTTTTACACAGCAGTTCTTACTCTTTAGGTGAGAAATCTTCCCCTCTGGGCATCGGTGGCAATTGTAGCAGCAAAACGGTTTCCCTTCAATCTTTGTCCTACTGTATCCAGAATTGCAATGGGCATTGCACAGAGAAAGAGGGCGTACCTGTCCAGAAACATGAGAGGAGAACGTTTTAGCCTTCCTAAAAATGATATTTTAAGTATCGACCTCCAGGTTGTACCCGTGGATCTTTTACAAAAAGATTAATTGATGGTGTCCTTGAAAAGAGCTCTGTAAAGATAGAAATTCAAAGGCCTGATGTGGTGATGAGCACAGGTGACTGTACACATCACATTTCTCAACAACCCCTTAAGGAATCTGGATATTCCCCCCAAAAGGATTTATGTGATTTCATGAGTAGCCCAGAGATGTGACCCTTTTTCCCCTTCAGATCAGTATCTTAGCAGACTGCTAGGTTGGAACAAAAAATGGACTGCCTTATTGCTGAAATTTCACTGAATTGTATAATAATCCACATAAGGTGACTTTGACAGAGTTGAAGGGTAGTTGCATCTGTCCATTAATTCTGGACTTTAAATACATAAATACCCCAAACATTTGTTGATCCCTTGCATTGCAGCAAGTTTTCACCAAAGCAGAGGAACCTGGGCAAACATCAGCATGCAGTAGGCAGATTGTGTAAATCAGTAATTAAATTAAGAACATGAAAAGGAATTTTGAAAATGATGGAATGGGAAGAAATGGGACATTTCACATCCGTAAATATGTGATGGGAAAATGATTGAAATATCTTAGTATGAGCTCTACCTGGTTGAACGCCTTGGGCCATTTGATAGCATCTTCAGAAATGGTGAATACTTTGCCAGGGTGTGAATTCTGTGGTGCCATTCTTCCAACTTTGACTCTAACGAAGGACTGATTTGGAAATGTGATCCAATTGATAATATCAAATCCTGCTATTAGTTCCCCTTTTGCACTAAAGGAAAGCATTTCGCCAACACTGTTGTTAAATGAAACACTCCTCAAGTAGTGGTGAAGCTACATGAAAGTGAGGGCAACAAATCATCAGCCTCATCAGCATCAGCATCCTATTAAGTAAGTACAGTTACAACCAAATTAAATATTTGGCATACTTTCTTTAAAATAAATAATCTGGTGTACACATTTATCCCAGATATTTCGAATAGGCAATTTCAATTCATTTTTTCCAGTTTTCCTTTTTGAGAACCTATTTCAATTGACCTAAGGAAGCTTTATTTTGTTTGCAGTCATGGTTGTACTGAAATGTATGAAATTAGCTCTAGGCCGGATTGCTTGCTTTTAGAGACTGGAATGTACTAATCTGGTAATTTCTTCTGTTTTCTAGGAGAATGCATGTTCTTTCAAAGTGAGGAGCAATTAGATATGAATTACTAATGACATAGAAAATCAACATGACTCATATTGGGTTGATCATAATCTTTTCAGTCCAGTTAGGTAGCAATATATATCTCACAAGTCACAATGAAATGCATTAAGTTCAAATTCTCATTACTCTATTTAAATGTTAGAGCAGAGGCAACTCAGTATTTTCTGACAAAGAAAACATGTCAGTTTTCAGTAGTTTGAAGGCCTCCTGCTAGATCATGAAGTGAAGTTAAAAAAAAAGGAAAAGGAAAAAGAATAAAATAAAAGAATTGAAGTTCATAATCATCATTATCTTAGTTTCAGTTAGCAGGAATAGCCAATCAGCTTCCACATTTTTTTCAAAGCAATCCTATCAACTGGGTGAGAAATGGCAGCCATGACACAACTATTGTCTGAATGTCTAAAACTCTGCAGTGATGTCAGAATATCAACCAGTGGGTACCATGCCTGTAGCTCCCAAAATTGTGTGTACATGAGTTCTCCTGTATTATTGATCTCAGGAAACTACCTGCCAAGGTTGTTGTTTGACAAGCTGCTGTCTCTGCTTATCTTGTCTTGTTCCTTTTTTCACTGTAGATGAATGCATAGCATGCAAAGCTTCTGCCACTACATGGACAGCATTATAGATGCTGTAGCTGTGGCTGGTCATGCTCATTTCAAAGATCGACCCAGGAAGATGCTCCAGGTTCTCTTCTTGGGTGCAGATGTCTTCTGCCAGTGTTTCTCCAGTAGAATTGGTGAAAGAACACTGAAATGCCTCTTTCCAGAAATCCCTGAAAAAAATATCTTCCTGTTTAGTTGTGAGCTTCCTGTGCTGAAGGAACTGATGGAATCCCAGCACTTCCTCACTGTGAACTGCAAAGGAAAGTGCACCATGTATAAAGTCAATGGGCCAGCTTCTTTGAAAAGACATTGATGTGAAATCCATCTGGGCTACAAAAATCCACACTTTGGGTTTCATTTGGATCTCCTCAAATTCAGACATATGAAGCATTATCCTTAAAACCACCATAGTTTGAATTTCGCCATGTACAAGTACAACATTAGCAGTGGCTCCCATAATGATTCTTGTAGTTTGCACTCCTTCCATAACCATTTCAGAGATTTGAGTTGAAAACTTCAGTTGTGGAAATTTTTCTATAAAGTCAAAGCAGATGCCTCCCCGGGCAAAGATGGGCAGCTCATTTTCTGCAAATCTCTTCCCACTCTCATAGTTAATGAAAATCACTCCAATCCACATCCACTGGAAATAGAGCAGCAGGTAGAGAATCCCCTTATATTGTTGGTTGATGTCTGGAAATATTTGGCGAAGGAAAACTCCTTGGTGTATGTCACTCATCACTGGCGAGGACCCATATGCCAACTAAAGAATATAGCAAACTGTCAAGAAGTAAATAACCTCCCATCTGGATTACTGCAATACGCTCTATATGGGGCTGCCCTTGAAGAGCATTTGGAAGCTTCAACTGGTACAGAATGCAGCTGCATGGGTAGTAAATGGTGTTGGATATTTAACACATGTAACACCACTACTACATAAGCTGCATTGGTTGCCAATGTGCTTCTGGGTTCAATTCAAGGAGCTGGTTGTCACCTTTAAAGTCCTTCATGGCTTGGGACCGGGTAACCTAAGGGACAGTCATTTCCAAGTTGTTTCTACCCATCCAATTTGGTCTGGTAGATTGGGTATGCTACGGGTCCCGTCAGCCAAGGAATGTCAGTTGGCGGGGATTAGAAGGCATGACTTCTCTGCCATAGCGCCTGCCCTCTGTAATGTTCTCCCTTCAGAGATCAGTATGTCCGGACTTCAGGTGTAGAGAGATGGCGAGCGGACATATGATTTACAGCTCGTCATAATTTCAAACTAAAATGAAAGAAAATTGGTCGATTCTGTGGCTTTTTCTAGAGGTGTGGAAAATGGCTGGGTAGCCAAGATAAGGGCGAAACCCGAAAGAAAGAATTCCTGCAGCTTCAGAGCGGGAGCAGTGAAAAGAGCAAGCTTCAATTAAGAGGACTTTCACTTTCTCAGCCGGCAGACATCTAACAGTGAAAGGACGCCGAGAAGCTGGAAGTGCGATTTTCTTCGTTGTTTCCCGATTCAGGGTTAGCTGCTATCTTTTCTACACTTTATACTTTTTCACAAATTATAGACAATATCTACTTTTAATTGACTACAAATATTTAAGAAAGCTTACCCAGAAAACCAAAGATTGTGGCTGAGACATTGAAGATATTAAAGCAACAGACAAGTAAGTGGAACTGACTATTAATTAATTATTTCTAATCGCCATCTTGTCTGAATTAAAGAAAATAATTTGAATTAAATCTAGTGTCTTACAAGGGTAGATATATAAATCAAGAAAAGATGACTTCAAAGAAAATGACAAGAAGAGGCTCAGATCTAACAGAAGACAAAGGAGAATGGTTAAAACCGTTGTTTGAGGACTTTACAAAGAAAGCCATACAAAGTATTACTGCAAATGTGACTTTAGTTTTGGAGGAAAAAATACAAGAATTTGAAAAATCATTAGACAGAAAATTAGATAATATGGAACAAAGATTTCAAACTGAGATTAAAGGGATGAAAGAAAAAATGAAAAGAATGGAAAAACAAAAAGAAGAAGATACAGACAAATTAATTCTATTGGAATTAAAACAAAAAGAAAACTGTTTAAGAATAAGAGGACTAAAGGAAGGGAAAGAAGTTGAAATTAAAAACACTATTATTCAAGCAGTGGCAGAACTGATTGACTGGGAAAAAGAACAATTGGAAGAAGAAATTGAAACAATGTACAGAGTTAACTCAAAATATGCAAAAGAACATAATATATCAAGAGATTTGGTAATAGAATTCAGTAGAAAAAAGTTGAGAGATTTGATATTACAAACTGGGTTTAACAAAAAAAATTAATATAGAAGGGAAAGACATTCAAATGTTTAAGGAAATTCCAAATGCTATTCTAAAAAAAAGGAAAGAGTATTATTTTTTAATAGAAGTTTTGAAAAGGGAAAAAATTACATACAGATGGGAAACTTTAGAAGGTGTGAATGTACTATACAAAGAGCAAAGTTTTAAATTAAATTCAATAGAGATGGCAAAAGATTTTTTAAGAAAACTAGAAAGAGATGCTAAACATTCACCAAGTAAAAGCCCCTTACAAGAAAAAATACAAGAGAAATTCAAAATTTTTGCACAAGCAGTGGATACCCAAGAACTAAGCAGTCAATCAGATAATGAATAAGGTAAAATGTCTATCATGGAACATAAATGGATTAAATTCTCCAGTTAAAAGAAGTAGAACTTTTCATATTCTTTACAAATACAATCTAGACATTATTTGTTTACAAGAAACACATATTAGAGATAAAGATAGAAAATTGTTAATTAACAAAAAATTAGGAACAGAATTTGCAACAAAAAATGAAAAAAAAAATGGGATTGTATGTTATATTAAGCCAAACAAAACCACAATTAATAAAAATGGATGATAAAGGAAGATTCATTATAACTGAAATTGAAATTCATAATATAAAAGCGATCTTAGTAGGTATATATGCCCCAAATGAAAATCAAAAGAATTTTTTTAAAAAACTAATGAATTGTTTAATTGATCTACCAAATAAAAATTGGTTAATTATGGGTGACTGGAACGGTGTGGTAAATCCAAATTTAGATAGAAAATCACAGAAATTTATTAAACCACACCAAGGTAAACTACCTCAGGTTTTTTTCGAATTGATGAATAACTTGGAAACGTTAGATGCCTGGAGACATAAAATGCGTAGTAGTAAAGATTTTACTTTCTTTTCAAATAGATTTCACTCGTATTCCAGAATAGATATGATTTGGTTGTCAAAATATTTAGTAAATAAAATTGAAAATACTAAAATCCTGCCAAGAACAATATCAGATCATAATGCAATACAATTAGATCTAAAAATAACAGAATTATCGTTTAGATGGAGACTTAATGAATCCATATTAAAAAATAAAGTATATATAGAACAAAGTAAAAACAAATTAAAAGAATTTTTTGAAATAAATATGAAAGATAATATTAATATAAATACAGTATGGGATGCTAGTAAAGCATTTATGAGAGGCCATTTTGTTTCTCTAGGCAAATATCACAAAAAATGAAATTAGAAAAATTTAATAAAATATGTGAACAAATTAAAATAAAAGAAATTGAATTGCAAAATAAAATAGGGGATAATGAAATAAAAAACCAAATAACTATTCTACAAAAACAATTAGAAATATTAACATCTGAAGAATTGGAAAGGAACCTGAGGTATATCAAGCAAAGAAATTTTCAATATGCTAACAAAGCTGGCAAATGGTTAGCATTTAAGTTAAGAAAAGAGGGGGAGAAAAAAATTATAAAGAAAATAAAAAATAAAGGAATAGAGTTAAATGATAATGCTAGTATCATAAAAGCATTTCATGAATATTATTCTAAACTATACCAAAAACAAGATCTGGATAAAGATAAAGCAGATACTGTAAATATTTAACAGAGAGTAATCTCCAAAAAATATCCAAATCACAATCAGATAGATTAAATGAACCAATAACTACACAAGAAATCTCTAAAGCCATACAAAGACAAAAACTAGGAAAAGCACCAGGTCCAGATGGTTTTACAGCTATGTATTACAAAATATTTCAAGAACAATTGTTAATACCATTTAATATATTATTAAATTCAATTCTGAATGGAAATGTAATACCGGAAACCTGGACTAATGCGAATATAATTTTGATTCCCAAGCCAGACCAAGACCATACCATTTGTAAAAATTATAGACCAATTTCATTGTTAAATATAGACTATAAATTTTTTACCAGTATCTTGGCAAATAGATTAAAAGAGGTATTACAAGAGACAATAAATATGGACCAATCAGGCTTTTTACCAAAAAGACACATTAAGGACAATATAAGAACTATAATAAACTTAATTGAATATGCTAAAGTACACAAGGAAAAAAAATATTATTACTATTTTTAGATGCGGAAAAGGCCTTCAATAATTTAAATTGGGATTTTATGATTAAAATATTAGAAAAAATGGAATATGGGGATAAATTTATAAAAGCAATCAAAGTGATATATAATCGACAAGTTGCCAAGATACTGGTAAATGGAGAAACAACCCAAAATTGCGATATAGGCAAAGGCACTAGACAAGGGTGCCCAATTTCTCCACTTCTATTTATCTTAGTTTTAGAAATTTTATTGGAAAATATAAGGAAAGATAATTTGATAGAAGGAATAAAAATAAAAAATGAAATTTACAAATTAAGAGCTTTCGCCGATGATATGGTTATAACATTACAAAATCCAGAAACTTCAATCAAACAATTAGTAAAAAAAAATTCAAGATTTTGGTGAATTGGCGGGGCTCAAAATAAATAATCATAAAACAAAGATGATAAATTTGAATATGAATCAAAGGAATATATATAATATGGAACAGATTACAGGATTTGTAAATGTTAAAAAACTGAGATATCTAGGAGTGGATATAACCTCTAATAATTCGGAACTATTTAAAAATAATTATATAAAATTATGGAACAACATTAAAATGATTTAAAACTCTGGAAAAATTTACAGTTATCATTTCTGGGAAGAATTTCAACAATAAAAATGAATATTTTACCAAAATTTATTTTCTTATTTCAAACAATACCAATTGTGATAACTCAAAAAACTTTTTTAAATTGGCAACAAGAATTAGCAAAATTTATATGGCAGGGAAAGAAGCCAAGAATTAAATTTAATTTTTTACAAGATACAAAAGAAAATGGTGGTTTTGATCTGCCTAATTTAAAATTATATTATGACGCATGTATTCTCTGGTGGCTTAGAGATTGGATAAATTTGGAAAACAAAAAATTACTAAATTTGGAAGGACACGATTTAAAATTTGGCTGGCATGGATACCTATGGTATAATAAAATTAAAGCAAACACAGCATTCAATCATCATCCTATAAGAAAATCAATTATAAAAATTTGGAATAAATATAAGAGCACGATTCTACCAAATATACCACTTTGGATTTCACCACACGAAGCCTTTACATGGTATGGAAATTTAAATATAGGGAACTGGATCACATACAAAGATTTATTAGAGTTAGACGGGTCAAATTATAATTTAAAACTAAGAGAACAGTTACAAAATGAAGGTCTGAATTATAATTGGTTTTCATATGCCCAAATTATAGAACAATTTAGAATAGATAACAAAACTTTAAATTTAGAGAAATTGCCAGTAATTGGGATACTATATTATGGAAAAATAAAGATCATCTAATTTCAAAAATGTACAAAATATTAATTCAAAACAATTCTATAAATATAAAAAACAAGAAATTTATTAATAATAGGGAAAGAAATTTAGGCCATAAAATTCAAATTGAAACATAGGAAAAAATGTGGCAAAAAGATTTAAAATTTACTTTGAACTATAACATGAAAGAAAACTTTTATAAAATGATGTATACATCTACTTCTGCTTCATTGACTACGCTAAAGCCTTTGATTGTGTGGATCACAACAAACTGTGGCAAAGTCTTAAAGAGATGGGAGTACCAGACCACCTTACCTGTCTCCTGAGAAACCTGTATGTGGGTCAAGAAGCAACAGTTAGAACCGGACATGGAACAACCGACTGGTTCAAAATTGGGAAAGGAGTACGACAAGGCTGTATATTATCACCCTGCTTATTTAACTTATATGCAGAGTACATCATGAGAAATGCCGGGCTGGATGAATCACAAGCCGGAGTTAAGATTGCCGGGAAAAATATCAACAACCTCAGATATGCAGACGATACCGCCCTAATGGCAGAAAGTGAAGAGGAACTAAAGAGCCTCTTGATGAGGGTGAAAGAGGAGAGTGCAAAAGCTGGCTTGAAACTCAACATTAAAAAAACCCAGATCATGGCATCTGGTCCCATCACTTCCTGGCAAATAGAAGGGGAAGAAATGGAAGCAGTGACAGATTTTATTTTCTTGGGCTCCAAGATCACCACAGACGGTGACTGCAGCCATGAAATTAAAAGACGCTTGCTCCTTGGGAGGAAAGCTATGGCAAACCTAGACAGCATATTAAAGAGCAGAGACATCACCTTGCCGACAAAGGTCCGTATAGTTAAAGCTATGGTTTTTCCAGTAGCAATGTATGGCTGTGAGAGTTGGACCATAAGGAAGGCTGAGCGCCGAAGAATTGATGCTTTTGAGCTGTGGTGCTGGAGAAGACTCTTGAGAGTCCCTTGGACTGCAAGGAGGTCAAACCAGTCAATCCTAAAGGAAATCAACCCTGACTGCTCATTGGAAGGACAGATGCTGAAGCTGAAGCTCAAATACTTTGGCCACCTAATGAGAAGAGAGGACTCACTGGAAAAGACCCTGATGCTGGGAAAGACAGGGCAAAAGGAGAAGGGGACGGCAGAGGATGAGATGGTTAGATAGCATCACCGATGTAATGAACATGAATTTGAGTAAACTCCGAGAGACAGTGGAGGACAGGAAGGCCTGGCGTGCTATGGTCCATGAGGTCACGAAGAGTCGGACACGACTGAACGACTGAACAACAACAACAACAAACACCAATTACTCTATCCAAAATGAATAATAGTATATCAGACAAATGTTGGAAATGTAAAAAAGAATCAGGAACCTTTTTCCATCTATGGTGGTCGTGTAAAGAAACTAAAAAATATTGGAAAAGAATACATCAAATAATAAGTGAAATTCTAAAAAAAGATTTAATTATGGAACCGGATATGTACCTATTAGGATTTATAAAACCTGAGATATATAAAGAATATGGAAAATTACTATTTTATTTAATAATTGCGGCAAGAACCATATTTGCGAAATATTGGAAAGAAGATTATATACCCACAAATGAAGAGTGGCTACTAAAAACAATGGATTTAATTCAAATGGCAAAATTAACAGATTTAATAAATAATAAAAACCAAGAAGAATTTAATTTATGCTGGGATCCATTTTATAGATATATAGAAAAAACTCAAAAAATACAAATAATAAATTAATTGTAAATAAGATAAAGATTAGTAAAATAGTAACTATGTAGAATTTATTATAGTAAATTTTGTGAAGAGAAAGTTGGGAGTTCATTTTATTTTGTTGTTCTTTATATGTTGTATTTTGTAGTTTTGTATTGTTTACTTTAAAATTAAGTTAACAAGTAAAAAAGAAAGAAAGAAACAAAAGAAAAGGGATTCTAGAAAAAGAAGAAGGTTAGAGTAAGTAGAAGAATGGGAAAAAGAAAGAAGTAAGATGGAAGGTAAAATAAAAAAAAAGGATTTATAGAAATATTTTACCAAGGATGAATGAAGGTAGAGGAAGGAAAAAATGGAAAAAGAAGTTGTAAGAAGGTGTAAAAAAGAGAGAATAAAGGAAGAAGAAATTAGAAATATATGTGAAAGGTATTTAGAATATCTATGTACAAAGCTAGAAAGTGATATAATATATTGTTATGTTTAGAGTTGTATGTTTTGTTAGTCTTGAATTAAATGTTTGTAAATGTTGTTTAAGAAATAAAATTTGTTTAAAAAAAAAAAAGAGAGATCAGTATGTCCCTGACCCTGCTGGCCCTCCGTAAGGCGTGAAGACCTGGTTATGTGACCGGGCCTGGGGCCCTGAGTGTGTTAAGGGCCCCATTTCTTGGCTATATTAACATCCATGCATGTTTACTTGGTGACCATATACAGTATATTTATTTTGTACTTTTAATTGTTTTTAATTATTTTACCTGTTTTATTTTTTTTTATGACTGGCTGAGATGGGCAACTATAGAAATTAATTAATTAAATAAATAAATAATAAAAATAAAATGACTCTGAGACATTTTCAGAATACAGTTAATTTGAGTACATTAACCATTTTTAAATTGCTAGGTATGTCCCCAAGCATTAACTGTTTTTCAGTGCAGAGTTCATTCAAATTCTGACATTTTGAGGTTTGTGAGTGTAATGTATATGGATTTACCTACTCAGAAATGAACAGAAGAAACTTTCCCCAGTAGATGATCAGTAACAGAAACCCCAAGAATCCAGATATATTTTCATCCATCCATCCATCAGCATAAAGCTAAACTAGGAATGGAAGCATTGAAATTCTCTCTCACTGATGTGCATGGGGTTTTAGGTCCTTTGTAATGTCACCTTAGGCCCTTTGTAATGTAACACATAACTGAAGCTACTATAAAACAAACCAATTGAATCTAGATATGTTGCCTTGAGCAGTAGCGGACACCAATTCTTGGACAGAACCAGCATCTACCTCTAAGAGCTACAAGGGAGCATGGCCAGAATGTCCTGCTCTGTTCTCACTCAGAAATGCATAGGTTTCCTTAACTGTTACACATGTGTGTTACTGTTTAAGTGTGCCAAATCCATGAAATGCCACACAAACAGTGTGCTTTTGAATTTAAGCTTTTTGAGCAGGAAAATTGGAACTCAGTAGCATGTGAAATATGGATTACCCAGGTCTCTCTCATACTTCTATTACTAAGTAGAAGCATGACTGCTTGGTCTATTATTTTTGGTCATAAGCCAGTACCACCCTAATGGAATCAAAGCCATATCTCAAAAGTATTGCTTGCTTAATGGTATTGCATGAGGACAACTCACCTGTGGAATCTTGTAGATGGACAAAATGGTTGCCATGAAGAGACACACATCAGCATTAGGCCCCCCGATAACCGCTGCTATATTAGTCTGCAGATCACACTTGTAGTTAGGGATAAACTTGCCCAGTGTGGAGAGAAGGTCTATTGAGGCACGGAAAGTCCACTTAGGGTGGAAATTGCTGTTCAGCACATGGAATCCCAGTGTGGCATTAGGTAAGTTCCTTGGACTTTCATTAATGGTCTCTATAGCAAATTGCAAGGCTAGCATATGTTGGTAGTTCTGAGTTATTACACTGCAATGAGAAGTTTGGCTTATTAATAATTAGTTCCTACAATCTAAACACATCACTAGCTCTCCATGAACAAAAATTCTTGGAACTTTTCTCTTCCTAAAAATAAACATTTAATAGTATTAAGTGGTAATAGCTGATGCTAGTGAAAGTGGAAGGCAAAAGGAAGAGGTGCTGACCAAGGGCAAGATGGATGTGTGATATTCTGGAGGTGATGGACTCAACCTTGTGGGAGCTGGGGGTGGCGACGTCTGACAGGAAGCTCTGGCGTGGGCTGGTCCATGAAGTCACAAAGAGTCGGAAGTGACTGAATGAATAAACAACAAGTAATACAAGATCTGGAGTAATTATTTTGTCTGTATAATTCGATATATTCAGAACATTGCTAATTATTATTATATGCTCTCTTGTAGATTGCTTATCCTTTTGCTGACCTAGAGATATTTATTCAAACCATTGGGAAGCTTTGCCCTTTCCATAGATGTAACCAAGCCATAAAGTGATACAATCCATCCCATAATAATCCATAATAACCAACTATCGTTGTATGTTTAGAAGCACCAATCACATTGCTCTTTTGAGTCCTGCAGAACCTTGACTTGAATTCTGCAGTTTTATTTATTTTTTTCCATCAAGTTTAATCTGCTTTTATGTTCTCAATAAGAAGATGCCTTAAGTTCTAATTATTCCCTTTGTAAGCCATTCCTTCTGGGTTACTCTTCTGAGCATGACCATCTGTTCCTGATTCTTTCAATGCTCATGCCTCCTTAGTTATAACGAGAATTAAACTTCCATGTTCTGTAACAGACTGAATATTTGAGTATTAAAGATACTGATATTTACTTACCCAATGCTGGAAGAGTGAAGACTATCAAATGACTGGAGGTGCCCTTCTGTAACAAGTCATTTAATAAAAGACTCATACATGAACCCCTTTGCAAAAAGCTCTGAGTGCAAAAGAGCCAAGAAATTTGAAAACCCCAAAGGATAGCAAGCTGGTTCAAATTGGGAAGCTTGGATGAAAAAGATGCCGTTTATCAGCAATAGAGAAATGCTTACTGCTAAATACTCCCATAAATCTATAAATATCCTAAAAGTCAGCCTAAATCTTTTCTAAACCATAACATGGTAGTAGAATGAAGCTGTCTTAACAGCTATAAAAAGGAAAACAAATATATGCACATTTCAATGAATAGATATATAAACAATCGAAGAGAATATATACAGTATAGAGAATATATATATATATATATATATATATATATAGAGAGAGAGAGAGAGAGAGAGAGAGAGAGAGAGAAGAGAGATATAAACATTTATCCCTGGAAATAAATACATTTAAAAATGATGAAAACTCTATCTCAGTGAATCAGTCTGCTCTCAGGATTACCTCTGACCTTAAAATGTTCTGAATGAAAGCTGTTCAGTCCAATTCCTTGGAAACCATTGTTGCAATTCAAGTTTGTTCCATTGTTCCTCTATTAAACTTTCCTTTTACTTACCTAGCATATAAAGCAGAAGGGGATTTTCACATCGACTTGCTCCCCATACTCTATATTTCATTGAGTCTCCTAAGTCTCAGTACTGTTTAATTAGAATTGTTATCATCCTTACACTGGGCATACAGTGACAGATAATAATTCAAGGATGCCGCCCCCGTTAATTCAGGGAGACTCACATCACTTGAGTATTAGCCAGGGGCTTGCCAGGAGATGTAATGAGGTTAAAAATCAAGGGAAAACATTAAAGCCCTTACATGATATTGTCAAACACATCAAAAGAGGGATTTCTTTCAAAGGTTGCTGGAGGGGAAAATAGATAGATCTGAGAGAGAATGGCACCAATGATAAAGTCACCAGGATGGTAATGCTTGTGAAGAATATCAAGAGGGAGACTTGTGTGGCACTTCTCAGGAGGACTGTTACAGGATTTTTCAAACACCAGCATCACCAGTATTGATGCCACAAACATCACCATCTTCAATGAAGCTTCAAGATTTCCTATCACATATACCTATCTTGTTGAGTTGGAGACGTTGGTCTGAATAAACACTTATTTGAGGTCTGGCCTTAATAATAAATATAATTAAACAGATTAAATGTTGTCTGTCTCTGTCCTAGGTCAGAATGGATATTATTAGCAGGTACTAGTCTTGGTTCAATGTTTTGCTATCAATTATTTGGATTCTCTAGGGAGTTATACAAGTCATTGTGCTTGAGTTTAAAATTATAGAGAAGAGAAACTCCAGTGTAATGTTGATATATGAGGCTCAAAAAAAAAATGGAAGATTTATCAGATCTCTACTGTTGGCTCTCATAGTCATATAACTATCTTAAACAAGACATGGAAAACTGAAAATAAAACTTTTTAAAATGAATGTTAACATCAAAGAAGGTGTAGAATTTTGTAAGAGGTGAAGTTTGCACAACTTTCAAAATGGGCTAAAGTATGGGAAAAAGACAGAAACAAACCTGTTGGTACATAAATCTAACATTTCTAATAGAAAAAAAATGAATTTCATGCAAGTTCAGAATATCTGCATATTCCATTCATCAGGAAAGTTGGTAGGGACCACACCACTCCATAAGCGGGAAGATAGCAAGTCTATCAAGAAAACTCCTCCCTAAAGGAAAGAAAACTGGGGTGCTAACATAAATGCATCCAGTTGCCAAGCTTTTGTAAACGGACCCTTTTCCCCTTTTCAATAGTGATTGATTGATTCATCAATTCATTTTTGATTCCTAGCAACCACATAGATAGATGTTCTCCATGACAATCTGTCCCTAACTTGTTCTTTGAGGTCTCCCAATGGTGCACTCATTACCACTGTACCTGAGCCCATCGACCTTGCTGCTGGTCATCCTATTCTCTTTCCTTCCACATTTCCTAGCACTACAGCCTTTTCTAAAGAGACTTTTCAATATGTATGTAATCAAAAAGCTTCTGAGAATCCAGTGTTCTTGGTGATAGGTGGCTACTGGGAGTCTTATAGCATCCCTGCCCATCATGAAATGGACATCTTTTGATCCAACTTCCACATAGTCTTCAGTCATGCTCATTTCAAAAACATACCTAAGAAGTGTTCCAACTTCTCTTCTGCACTGCAGATTCCCCCAACTTCATTTTTGTGATTGTTGTGATTGTTATATGGTTTATGGTTAGTCATGTAGCTGTATTTTAATCTCCTTATTGTATCTGTCAAGTATAAGCCACTCAGAGGGTAACAAGCTGGATTAAAAAAAATAAATGGAAAGGGGACGTATAGCATCTGAGTTGAAACATTTTGCTCGCTGAAAATTCAGTTCCAAATGATATCCCAAGGGTTGGTGGTTATCTTCAAAGCCCACACAGTTGAAGTGCAGGGAAGCTGTCAGAATGTCTCCTTGTATATGCAACTGAACTCTTCTTAAGATAATCTGACAGTATCTCTACAGTTGCCATGAGCTCATTGGACAGCTGTTCAAGTTTGAACGTTCTCTGTTTTCTCTGAATTTCTTTTGACGGAGTGCCCTGGAGATTTATGGTGCCCTATATGTTTATTAGCCTGTGAAAAGACTCTTCCAACACATCTTTTTGAACAGGCTTTTTTATTTTAAATTTTAAGGTTAATTATAACATTTACGTACTTTATTTTTCATTATTATCTTAGTTAATACATCTTTTTAAAGAACGGTCTGAAATTTAAGGTTAAGCTGTCTCTGTTGTCATTTAAGTTCTTTTGAAGAAGTTCCCTAGAGAGTTGAAGGGCCTCACATTTTCCTTAATGTGTGAAAAGGCTCTTGCAACACATCTTCCTGGTATTTTTAGTTAATTTTATTAAAAATTATAATAACAATAGTAAAAACTTATACAAACTAAAAGAAAAGTAAAAAAAATAGAAAAAAAGAGTAAAATGTGCAAAGGGAAAAGAAGAAAAGGTGAAAAGAAAAGAAAAGAAAAGAAAAGAAAAGAAAAGAAAAGAAAAGAAAAGAAAAGAAAAGAAAAGAAAAGAAAAGAAGTAAGAATGTAGTGAAGGAAAAGAAACGAAATATATAAAGAAGTGTAAGCCTCGCATGTTCGTCTGCCATGCTTCCCTGACTGTTGTTCATGTGAAGTTTGCTGGTCTGTACTTAATTGTTTCAAGAAGCCTCCCTCTCGGCATTCCTGCATCTCTTACCAAAAACTGTGATAAGCACCTGCTCTTTCAACAGACATTCTATCGGGTGGAGGGATGCTTGGAGTGAGGACTGAAGTCTTATGTCTTGACCCTGGGTGATGTCAGAGGGACATTTTTATAATGCAGCTTGGGCGCAAAAATCTTTATTCGAGGCTTCTCCTGACCTGAAGTGTACTGATCCTGAATAAATACTGTAAATGATATGTAGTGATAAATGAATCTTTTAGGGTTATTTCCTGAGGGATTTCTTGATTGGGAATTCTGACACTGAGGGTTATCACAGACAGCCTCGAATCCATCTGTTTCACTATGGCTACGTGCCCTGAGGATACTGTTCTTTCAGAGACAGAATATCCTACTGCGGTTACAGAGAAGTCGGGTGAACAACAATACCTCACCAGGAATGAATGGCCAACAGGACAATATTCTGCTGAGGCCCAATCTTTTTACCAGGAGGGAGTCAGAATTTCCCAGTCACTTACATTTGAAGAGGAGACTGGAGGTGTCGTCCCGAGGGTTGAACTAATTCTACGTTCCCGCCTTGGGGATCGGGAAGACTGCCATCCCCGATAGAAGGAGTGCGTATAACCCAGTTAGCCGAATTGGAAAAGCCATCTTTACCGAGTGGGGAATATGGACTATCACCCCGAGAATTGGGTGAAATGAGGGAATTACAGTATTTGACAACTGGATATCTATCCGAGCCTGAATGGCATCGGACTGGTTCACGACCCAAAAACTATATCAGGTACAGTAGGTGGCTTAGAGAGAGAAGCCTGCCGTCAAGAAACAAAGAGACAGCTGGTCTATGGTTGTAGGGCGAATCCAGCAACCAGAGATACCACCTACGGTTACTATCCAGCGGTGGTCTTGGCCATCTTCCAAAAACAACTTCCGGACCCTAATGTGGTTGAACTTCAAGAACAAGTTAAAGAATTGCACACCGTCATGGCTGAGATGAAGCAGCAATTTGCACAAATGCAACCAACTGACCCAGCTACGCAACAGCCCAGACCTGCTTCACCGCAATGCATAATGGCCAGAATAAAGTTGCAAAGACTGAGTCCGGCCCCCAAGTTTTTCTACCACCACCAGCAGCACCGCAACGTCAACCCACTCTCCCGCCACCCAGACAAGCACCCTACATGGGTGCTGGGGTGTTCGGTTTATGAGAGTTAAAAGTAAAGTTTACAGGAAACCCAAAAAAGCTAGCTTGGTTTTTGAGCCAAGTGCGCATTTTTATGGACACTTGGGAAGGATTGTTTCCTGATGAGGAGTCTAAAATTCAGTATATAACTGCACATCTGGAAGATACAGCAGCTGATTGGGTGGTGGGCTTATTTGATACTGATGCGGAAGAGTTAGAGGACTTTGATTTGTTTATCATTGCCCTCCGTCGCCGCTTCGAAGACCCATTAACAGAAATGAGGGCTCGCACTATGCACTACGCAAGCCTGTAGACAAAATAAATTATTATGCACATGCTCAGTGTCATAATATGCTGCTGAATTCCAAAATTTAGCTGGCCAGATGACAAATTGGACAGAAGAACTGAAGACTGAATGTTTTACCATGGGTTTAAACTCTGAAATCCTACAATGGTGTTTGGCCTGAGACAAAACACCTACTCTACGTGGATGGATTTGTATGGCTGGAGAAATTGAAGAAGCCAATGAACAGGTTAAATGGCAAAGTCGCTTTCAACTAGCAGATTGCCGTGGTCCCACAGGTGCTGCACCCATGGAATGCAGGGAACCACACAGAGACCAACACCCAAGATGGAGACCACCCCACTAGCAGAAGCCAAGAGACACCACTTGCTTCCGCTGTGGCAAAGGACATTGTGCTTCAGCTTGCCCTCGCTCTTAACAAGCTCCAGAACCCAGAAGCAAGACTCCTGCTACCAAACCCAGGCTTACACCTAAGAAGGCTACCAGTGGTGCATCTATTGGCACAGAGCTGGTATCATCTGACACCAATATTCATCTTGCCCCAGGGGATTCAACAACTCCAGTCGATGACTCTGCAGACGAAGACTTCCAGTTGTTGGAAAACTGGAACTGCCTGCCCTAAACGGTGGTGCCTGAGGGCAGGCAACAACATCTCCACAAAATTGGCATCTGGAATTGATGGTGAGTGGCCCGTGCCCCAGTTTGTTAGTGGGTACAAAAATAACTTCCTTACCAATTGGCAGGAGTGCGGACTTAGTAGCTTTAGTAGATAGCGGCTGCACACACTGCCTCATCCACCCTCATCCTTGCTAAAAGCAAGACAGACAGCAATTGATAGGCTCACTGTCAGTTTGCATTTCACTGTTGGCATTTACAGCAGCTGGCCAGACCAAGAGCCCCTGCCAGACCTTGAACTTGTTCTCCCTCTGATTTAACTGCCAATTTTACTCCTGTGCCGCAAAACCTAACCATAGCGGTGGCAAATGGTTCAGTGCCGCCTCCTAACGATCTTGCAGATGACGTATTATCTCGATACTATTCTACACGCACACAAGCATTTGATGAGGTAGAGCCAGATCAACTCTTTGCACGTCGTAAGACTGACTGTGCTATTGAATTCGATCCTGCAGCCCCTCTTCCTAAGACAAATTTGTATCCGATGTCTGCTCAAGAAAAGGAAGTTCCTAGAGAGTTCGTTGACAAAAACCTCCAATGAGGGTTCATTTGACCGGCTAACTCTTCCTTAGGGGCCCCAGTCCTGTTCTGCCCGAAAAAGGATGGCTCACTACGTTTGTGTTCAGATTATAGAGGTCTAAATGCTATTATATCTGCCAACAAGTATTGTCTCCCTTTGGTGCAAGACATGTTAACTCACTTGTCTTCAGGGAATTTTTTTTACCAAATCTGATTTAAGAGAAGCATATTTCCATATTCGCATATGGGAAGGAAATGAATGGAAGACTGCTTTTAATTGCCATTTAGGAGCATTTGATTATCTAATGCTCCCATTTGGACTAAAGGGAGCTCCTGGTTGCTTCATGGCATTAATCAATGACATTTTCCATGACTTTTTATATAAAGGCGTAATCTTCTACCTGGATGACATTTTAATTTACACAGAAACTCTTGACCAGAACATTACTCTTGTCAATGAGATATTACAAAGGCTCATAGACAATCAACTGTATGCCAAATTGTCAAAGTGTGAATTTCACAAACAACAAATAGACTACCTTTGTTGTTGTTGTTGTTCAGTCGTTCAGTCGTGTCCGACTCTTCGTGACCTCATGGACCATAGCACGCCAGGCCTTCCTGTCCTCCACTGTCTCTCGGAGTTTACTCAAATTCATGTTCATTACATCGGTGATGATATATAACCATCTCATCCTCTGCCGTCCCCTTCTCCTTTTGCCCTCAGTCTTTCCCAGCATCAGGGTCTTTTCCAGTGAGTCCTCTCTTCTCATTAGGTGGCCAAAGTATTTGAGCTTCAGCTTCAGCATCTGTCCTTTACCGTATTTCTCACAAGGGCATCCAGATGGACCCAGCCAAGGTCCGTGATGTCCTCAATTGGGAGCCTCCTCGAACTCACCGCCAACTCCAGGTTCACTAATTTCTATCGCAATTTCATTCACAATTTCACCCAGGTTGCTTTACCTCTCACTGATTTCTTAAAAACCAAGAGTAAAGTCAACCCAAAGAAAGCCAAGCGGCCCAGCACTCCCTTACTGTGGACGCCTGAATGCCAGGAGGCATTTGACCAGTTAAAGACATTGTTCATGGCTGAACCTATTTTAAAACACCCTGATCCCTCTCAGCCATTCCTGGTCCAATGTGACACCTCTGATGTAGCTATTGGATGTATACTCCTCCAAAAAGGCACTATGGGACTGTGGAAACCTTGCACTTACATTTCCTGTAAATTCACTGATACCGAACATTGTTGGCACATTTGGGAAAAAGAAGCTTTTGCTGTTCACCATGCATTGGTTACTTGGCGCCACCTATTAGAGGGCTCGTCCCAACCCTTTGAGGTTTGGACTGATCACAAAAACTTGCAAGCCCTTCAATCACCCCACAAACTACATCCCAAACATGTTTGGACTCATATTTTTTACTCGCTTTAATTTCACTCTGAAATACATTCAAGGAGGTAAAAACTTTCTTGCAGATGCACTTTCCCACAAACCACAGCACAACAGCCAGAAGGAGGAGGTGGTTAGTTCCGTCATCCCCCCTTCCCTGCCATTGGCTCAGGACTGTTCAGGAAACAATCTCTCCCATCTGTCTGATCCTGCCTCCACCAAGGTTGTGCCAAGAGTTTCATTACTGCCCCTTGTGGATGCTTGCATCGCTGCTACTTGACATGCATCTGCAGCTCCGCCATTAACTCTGCCTCCTGATATACAACCTGATCTTCTTGCCTCTCAGCAACATGATCCCTGGCTTAATCAAAACAAAGCCTCACTGACTGAATGCAATGGCATTTGGTATCGAGGTTCACAAATTTATCCCCCCCAGCCTTTGCGCTCTTTAGCTTTACAATGCTCTCATGATGCTAAATCAGCAGGCCACTTTGGATCTGTAAAGACTTTACATTTAATCCGTTGTTAATTCTGGTGGCCCTCCTTGCATAAAGGTGTCAATGACTACATCTCATCATGCCCTACCTGTGCCATGGCTAAATGGAAAATTGGTAAACCTTCTGGACTTTTGCAACCAGTTTCCACTCCCACCAAACCTTGGGAACAAATCGCCATGGACTTTATTATGGATTTACCTTCCAGCAAAAATAAATCTGTCATTTGGGTTGCTACTGATTTGTTTTCTAAACAAGCTCATTTTATTCCATGTGCTTCTTTACCATCAGCTCCACAACTTACCCACCTCTTCATACAACATATTTACCACTACCACCGACTCCCCCACTTCGGGTCACCTCAGACCACGGTTCACAATTTACTTCACAATTTTGGCGGGCTTTTCTCAAACTCATTGGGCAGAGAAAGAATTAAGCTCCGCCTTTCATCCCTAGACAGATGGATCAACTGAACATCTTAACTCCACCCTTGAGCAATATCTCCGCTGTTATCTCTCTTATCAACAGGATGACTGGGACAATCTTCTCCCATTTGCTGAACTTGCTTTTAATAACTCTGTGCATCACAGCACTGGCTTTTCGCCCTTCCATGTTGTTTTGGCCATGACTTCCCACCATTTCCTGAATTGCCACATCCTCCTGATCCTCCTCTCTCCACTGATGCTTGGATTACAAATATTTGAAAAAGTTGGCCAATCATTTTACAGACATTACAGGAGGCTCAAGCTGCCTATAAACACTTTGCTGACCGCAAATGCTCCCCCGAGTGGAATTTTGCTGTTGGACAGCAAGTCTACCTTTCTACTAAGCACCTTAAATCTACCCAACCAACAAAACACTGGCTCCTAAATTCATTGGACCCTTTCCAATCATCAAAGTCATCAATCCTGTTACTGTTAAACTTCAACTGCCAAAGAATTTGCAACACATTCACCCTGTTTTTCATTGCAGCCTGCTTAAACCTTATATCTCCTCCTCTACCTCGCATCCATCACCTCCACCACCCCCTCCATCTCTCATTGTTGATGGTTACCAACATTTTGAGGTGCACTTGACTCTCAAAAATCTCGTGGATGTCTCCAATACCTTGTACAATGGAAACATTTCCCCAAACCCGATGCTGAATGGGTTTCCAGCAAACATATTCGTGCTCCTGCTCTCACTCATGCTTTTCAAAACCAATATCCTGATAAACCTAAATAACTTTCTTTTGTCTCTTTTACAGGCTATCCTTGCCTTTTTTCTAGGGGGGCGGAATGTCAGCCTCACATGTTCGTCTGCCATGCTTCCCTGACTGTTGTACATGTGTAGTTTGCTGGTCTGCACTTAATTGCTTCAAGAAGCCTCCCTCTTGGCATTCCTGCATCGCTTGCCAAAAACTGATAAGCACCTGCTCTTTCAACACACATTCTATCGGGCAGAGGGATGCTTGGACTGAGAACTTAATTCTTATGTCTTGACTCTGGGTGATGTCAGAGAGATGTTTTAATTATGCAGCTTGGGAGCAAAAATCTTTATTCGAGACTTCTCCTCACCTGAAGTGTACTGATCCTGTATAAATGAATATTTTAGGGTAATTGCCTAAGGGATTTCTTGATTGGGAATTCTGACACTGAGGGTTATCACAAGAAGTGACGTCCAACCTTCATCAGTGTCCAATTTTTAAAATCTTATTATGTTTTAAGAAAAAATATTTTTTACTTAAACTTTATTAATTTTTCAAGATAAAAAGATAAAAGCTAACAAAAAGCTGATTAAGATAAAAAGTAAAAAAGAACAGAGTGAAAAAAGAGAAAGAACAAAGTCAAAAGTGCAGAAAAAAGAAAAAGAAAGAAAAAGAAATACAGAAAGAGAATGACTCTCAACTTTATTTGCAACACTTACTCTAAGTTTACAACATAGCTTTCATTATTACTATTGTCCATTATTATTTCTAATAATCAAATCCATATAGCATAATTTCATTTTTGTTTCTGTTTCACACAAAAAGTCCAAAAGGGTCTTCCAGGTAGCATTAAAATTACTCAGTGTATTTTCTCTAATCAAAGCTGTCTGTTTCACCATCTCAGCCAACTCCATCAACTTCACCATCCATTCTTCCATTGTAGATAATGTCAAATATTTTCACATTTGTGCATATGAAAGCCTCACTGATCTTATCATATATAAAAATAAAGTTCCATGGGTTCTTTCCAATTATTTGTCCATTAGTCCCAAAAGAAAAGTCTCTGCTTTTGATTGTATGTTAATCTTTAAGCTCTTCTGAATTGGGACTTTCAGAGGAAAAATGGCAGATTGAAGATGGCTCCACTGTTTGCAGAGCTGATGGCCACAGCAGATAAGAGGAGCCAGTGAAGGTACCAGTTCCTTGGAACACTCTCCAGATCAAGGAGAGGACGGGATCATCCACACATACTTCGCACACAGGCTCCATGTGTAGAAATCACCCAATCACAATCTCCAGCGGGTTTAGAGCTCTGGAAGTCACAGGAAAAACCTTGACAAAGCTGCAGTTTGGAGCCTTCAATGGACACTAGATTTGCTTTCACTTCTTCTCTTAATTAACATTGGAAACTATCAAAGGTTTGTTTGAAAATTCTGAAGGACAAGTCTCAGTACACTGGGAGAATTTCCTTCGTTCCTTGATCTAAGAAGATTTCTGTAAGTTTAAAGATTAAGAAGAATAACATTGACTTTTGAAAATAACAAAGAAAGTTTAAAATTAGCCATTACTTGGATTTGATTGTATTTTATATTTTATATTTTTATTGATTATTGGTATTTATTTATGACTTTTATTAGATTTTAAATTGTTTTATTGTGAACCACCCAGGGTCCCTCCTTGTGGGGGAGATGGGCGGTGATATAAATGTGATGAATGAATGAATGAATGAATGAATGAATGAATAAATAAATAAATAAATGAATAAATAAATAAATAAATAAATAACATTGACCTTGTATATAGCACCAGAAGGTTTTGTAACATGTTTTTATGTACTGTTTAAAATTTTATATAAAACGTATTTTGAGATTTTGAAATTAACTGCAAGAACTCTCTCATGGGAAAGTCCTGCTAGTGAAAAATAAACATATGATAAGAGTGGACTTTGAAGTTTAACTAGAGGGAAACAGAGAGCATTTAAGGGGAAGATACCTATTAAAACAATGGAGCAGCACTATCTGACTTTAAAATAAATCAAGTCTGTTTGGGAACAATACACTCAGAACTTACTTTTAAAAATATCTGCTACTACAAAAATGGATTTAATAGAGGCTATGGAAGAACAGATGGTTTTCAGATAAAAGAGAGACTGAGGCTGTTTTGGATGTGGATTTGAACCAGGATCACAAAAGTGACATGGAAAGAGATGACGTGGTTTTGAAAATCGATTAAAAAATGCCAGAGTATAATAGTGATGAGGAAAAAGGTGTCAAAGTAAAGGAAAGGGATCATACAAATAATAAATCAGAAGAGTGACTTGGAAAGACTTTTTATCTTTTAATCTTGGATTTACAGAAAGGGTGTGTTAAACCAATGAAGCTGTTTATGGGAGTACGAACAGAAATTATTATTTTTTCCAAAGTTTTTATTATTTTTTACAAGGATAAAAAAAACTACAAAAAACAAAAACACTACAAACAAAAAAAAATTAAAAGTGTAAAAACACAAAAGAGAAAACTTTTAGAAAGTTACATACATACAGGTAGCTTCCAGATTTCCACAGCAAGAATATACAACAATTCCCACAAACAAACCCTTCCTCTATATCAAACCATAATCACATTATTTCTATAAATTCCTCCATTAACACATATATTGATGGGATGTATGCTGGCTTAAAGGGAAAAACCAAGGCTTGAGAATAAACAGACAAGAATGCAGCTTGTTAGGGCTAACAGTGTTTACTGGTAGCATAAGGCAATAAATGCAGATATAGTACATTATTGCAATAAAGGTAAAACAAAAACAAACTTATAAGCAGAGATACGTGTATTGATCCCAGGGCCAGAGCTCACGCCATGGCCTACACACAAAGGCAGGCATATCTGCTCTGCTCAGCCCTCAGAAGGAGGATACACACACAAACATGGCTAAAATGACCAGACAGAAGTCTAGAAGTCAAGAAGCATAGAACACCATTTTGCATGGTTAGATATGCAGTTCTTCCAGCATTCTGATTGGCTGAAAGTTAGGTGTGACACATACCAGGCCCAAAGCACACAGCATGATCTGCTATTGGGTGGCAGTGCTGCATCTAAGCAAGCACGTGAGTTCCTCCCTCCCTCTGCTCCCCCTGGAGCAGGCTTCCCACAGAAGGAATCAGGAGACATTTGTTCTCATGGGAAGGTTTAGAACCTAGACGTAAACAATGTATCACATGGTACCTTCTAGCTTCATATCTAATGAAGGTATAAACAAAACCATTCAATGTTATGGGAAGGCTTGTTATCTAGCCACCTGGCGTTCACGTCATCATGAGAAGCCTTTCTTTGTACAGAAATAATTTGCCAATTTCATATGAGAAATCTGACACCCTTCCCAAATTTTTTCTGTCAATGGGATTAACAAAGTGGGAAAATACATTTTTACAGAAACAAGAAAAAACATGGTTAGTACATGTATTCATTTACAGGCTTCAGTTTTTCAGTTTTTACAACCAATAGTCATCAACACTAGAAAATGGTTTAAAAACACTTGTTACACATATGTATAATGCACAATATACACTTCATGCAATGTTTTATTCAGATACATACAAATACATCAAATAATACAACTTATGCAGTAATATAAAACAGTCAAAGAGAAACAGAAAACATTGCCCACAAATTGTCCCCTCCTTTGCAAAAAATACAGCTAGCATAGATAAGCCGATCTTGCTAGCTGCTTTCTGTTTGAAGCAAAGGTTCGTTTTGATTTTAAGAAAAACTGCAGGACTGTTTCAACCCTTTGCAAGCCTTGCATATATGGCTAAACCATTTTGCAGGCTTGGTACCCTACCTGGGTAAAACTAATTCAGGGCATGTCCACTGCGTTCTGCAGAGTGATATACAACAAATTAAGGATAAGCCTTCCTTTACAACAGATTAAGGACAAGGTTCCTCACAAATGACACACTGTAGGAAACCAAGAACCATAGTCTCTGTTCTGGGCTCTAGAAAACCAACATCAACACCAAGATAAATGTTTGAATTTGTGCTTAACTTCCTCAGCTGGCAATTCTGTCTCAGCTGACTGACAAATTCTTATACAAGGTGGAAAATATTCAGTTTCTTAGCAAAAAATCAACTACATAAGTAAGAAGTCCTAACTCCTACACTTTCTTATGTACACACAGAAAACAGCACGTGACTGTTCTACACATCCCAGTTTTTCTACACATCAATGACTGGCCTGCGTTAAGATCCATACAGCACCCTGTTAAGTCAATGGACTGTCTGGGAATTGCCACACATGTATAGCCAAAAGCTTGCCTTACACACACTGTTTCAGGGAGATCTATATTCAGATATGCTGTGTCAACATCACAATATGTAAATGGACACCTGTTTCACGCTACGCAACCAGAAAACGTACCACATGTAAATATTCTGGCCTAGCTGTGGGTGCATATACTAGATTCACAGTTCACAAACTCCTTTTGGGGAACAAAACCCTGGGCAACAAAGCTGGCTTTACATTGCAGAGTATTATCAGGAAGAAATGTCTTTCTGAACACTCATCTGGAACCTACAGCTTACTAAAACAAAGGACAGGTTGGTTACTTTTAACACTTCACCAAAACTCAAACAGACTATCCTCAGCTGTGTTCCAATGTTCTTGCCTCTCAAAAGGCAGGAGCAACACGTCTTGAAAAGACTGGTTTTTTTCAGGCATTTTGTCACCTGCTAAATCACAAATCTGTCAGGCTTCACACCCCGGAATAAGAAGACCCATGAGGAATGACCACTGTACATCCTCATCACCATCTCTTTTTCCTAATACATGACTCCCCCTCCAGGCCCTACACCTGCCCAGGTGAAATTTCCACTCCTTCACCTGAGGGGCCCTTTTAACACACTCGGAGACTGGGGAACAGAAGAAACCTGAACTGGTTTTTGCCCATCTACTGAACCATGGACTGTGGGTTTACACTAGCAATGCAGCAACACTTCTGCAACCTTAGCATACAACCTTTCCCAACCAGTAGGCTGCTTAAACATAAAGCACTTCTGGAGATTTGGATTTGACCATGGCCTAATGAAACAACGATAAGCCTTGGATTTTAATTAACAACTAACAACCAACAACCTGAAGCACTGTGCTTCCTTGGTTCCTCCTTCTCTGTGAACTGGGGTTGTGAACACATGCAAATGTTTCACAGACATGCAGGTACTTCAGTGAAGGGCGCTTGCCATACCAAAGAAAAATAATGAACTTCTTTTTACAGTTGAATTCTACTACCTGTTAGTTAGAAACACACTACAGTCAAGGCAGCCCCTCCCCAGACATGGGATGGCACCTGAGCAACTAACATCAGGCTATTTTTAATGGTATTCACAACACCAACACTCAGCTAGAATTCCAACATTGGCAAGTCTTTGGGAGAATACTTTCCTACAAAGCCAATTCTAGAACACATGACTCAGGAACTCTCCACTACAATCAGACTGGAACTGACTTATTAGATAACCATATTTTCATCCTACTATTGCTACATACACTTCAAAGTGAGCACAGACCTTCGCTTTAGACTTCAACAAGTAGCAACAACACAAAGTAGATATGATCATCAACCAGAAGGAACATGAAACTCGCACCCCACCATTACTTGGGACATGGGGGCTAACTAGATCTCTATGAACCAACTGAAATGGTCTAGTTAACACTCTGTCACTTTGCCTAGCAACAGATGCAGTCCTGATTTTAGATTGTTTACACAACCTCAAAAAAACCAAGATTATGGCAACCAGCTTGATTGATAACTGGCAAATAGAGGGAGAAAAAGTGGAGGCAGTGACAGACTTTCTATTTCTAGGCACAAAGATTACTGCAGATGCTGACTGCAGCCAGGAAATCAGAAGACATCTACTTCTTGGGAGGAGAGCAATGGCAAATCTTGATAAAATAGTTAAGAGCAGAGACATCACACTGACAACAAAGGTCCGCATAGTTAAAGCAATGGTATTCCCCGTAGTAACCTATGGCTGTGAGAGCTGGACCATAAGGAAGGCTGAGCGAAGGAAGATAGATGCTTTTGAACTGTGTTAAATATTCTTAATTTTTATAAATTGTCCACTTTATAATTAACAATCTTAACCCTAATTATGCTTAAAAACAATATAAAATATTGCCAGAACTTGTCAATATCTTTTAAGTCTTAGAAATCAAAAATCCTGTAAATCATGTTAACCTCATTATCAGTCCAATTAAATATTCTTAATTTTTTACCCCTCCTCAAAATATATCAGGGCATCCAGATATTTCACCCTTACACCAACAGCATTTTTTTTACAAAGATCTAACAGTCCAATAGCTTCAAAAAATACAAACTTTCCAGCAAAAGAGAAAAAAACTCCCACATAACATACTCTTCTTTCCCATATCATTGATTGAAATAGTCATAACATTTCCCCCGCTTGGCAGTTCCTTTTGCAGTCCTAAAGTTAAACAATCGTTTTAATACCAATCGAAGAGAATATTTGTAGCTCAGGGTTGAACTGGGGAGTCTTTGGTACTCTCTGAGCCTTGTTGTTTTCATGCAGACGTTTCATTGCCAGGCTAGGCAACATCTTCAGTGCGAAAAGGGAGTGGAACTTGCTGTCTGTTTATATACCCTGGCTTGTCCTGCCTGTGTTGGTGGGGGTCTTTTACTCTCCTTGGTAGTTCCTTGATTGGGCTGTTGTGCTTCCTTGGTTCCTCCTTCTCTGTGAACTGGGGTTGTGAACACATGCAAATGTTTCACAGACATGCAGGTACTTCAGTGAAGGGCGCTTGCCATACCAAAGAAAAATAATGAACTTCTTTTTACAGTTGAATTCTACTACCTGTTAGTTAGAAACACACTACAGTCAAGGCAGCCCCTCCCCAGACATGGGATGGCACCTGAGCAACTAACATCAGGCTATTTTTAATGGTATTCACAACACCAACACTCAGCTAGAATTCCAACATTGGCAAGTCTTTGAGAGAATACTTTCCTACAAAGCCAATTCTAGAACACATGACTCAGGAACTCTCCACTACAATCAGACTGGAACTGACTTATTAGATAACCATATTTTCATCCTACTATTGCTACATACACTTCAAAGTGAGCACAGACCTTCGCTTTAGACTTCAACAAGTAGCAACAACACAAAGTAGATATGATCATCAACCAGAAGGAACATGAAACTCGCACCCCACCATTACTTGGGACATGGGGGCTAACTAGATCTCTATGAACCAACTGAAATGGTCTAGTTAACACTCTGTCACTTTGCCTAGCAACAGATGCAGTCCTGATTTTAGATTGTTTACACAACCTCAAAAAAACCAAGATTATGGCAACCAGCTTGATTGATAACTGGCAAATAGAGGGAGAAAAAGTGGAGGCAGTGACAGACTTTCTATTTCTAGGCGCAAAGATTACTGCAGATGCTGACTGCAGCCAGGAAATCAGAAGACGTCTACTTCTTGGGAGGAGAGCAATGGCAAATCTTGATAAAATAGTTAAGAGCAGAGACATCACCCTGACAACAGTCCGCATAGTTAAAGCAATGGTATTCCCCGTAGTAACCTATGGCTGTGAGAGCTGGACCATAAGGAAGGCTGAGCGAAGGAAGATAGATGCTTTTGAACTGTGGTGTTGGAGGAGAATTCTGAGAGTGCCTTGGACTGCAAGAAGATCAAACCAGTCCATACTCCAGGAAATAAAGCCAGACTGCTCACTTGAGGGAATGATATTAAAGGCAAAACGGAAGTACTTTGGCCACATAATGAGAAGACAGGATACCCTGGAGAAGAAGCTGATGCTAGGGAAAGTGGAAGGCAAAAGGAAGAGGGGCCGACCAAGGGCAAGATGGATGGATGATATTCTGGAGGTGACAGACTCGACCATGGGGGAGCTGGGGATGGTGACGGCCAATAGGAAGCTCTGGCGTGGGCTGGTCCATGAAGTCACGAAGAGTCGGAAGCGACTGAACGAATAAACAACAACAACATATATATATAAAATACATACATACATACATACATACATACATTTAATTTTTTTACTTCAAATTTCCCTTCCTCTTAAAAAATAATCCATTTATTTTTTTTCCTTCTACTACTATTCTATATACTTCTGTCTACACAATAAACATCAAATTATAGAAACAAATAAATTGTCTGCCTTTATAATAAACAATCTTAACCCTATTAAATCTCAAAAACAGTAAAAAACATTATAATATGTTATCGATATCCTTTAAGTTTTACAAATCTATAACCCTATAAAACAATCATATTAGTCTCTATATCAATCCAATTAAATATTCTTAATTTTTATAAATTGTCCACTTTATAATTAACAATCTTAACCCTAATTATGCTTAAAAACAATATAAAATATTACCAGAACTTGTCAATATCTTTTAAGTCTTAGAAATCAAAAATCCTGTAAATCATGTTAACCTCATTATCAGTCCAATTAAATATTCCTAATTTTTTACCCCTTCTCAAAATATATCAGGGCATCCAGATATTTCACCCTTACACCAACAGCATTTTTTTTACAAAGATCTAACAGTCCAATAGCTTCAAAAAATACAAACTTTCCAGCAAAAGAGAAAAAAACTCCCACATAACATACTCTTCTTTCCCATATCATTGATTGAAATAGTCATAACATTTCCCCCGCTTGGCAGTTCCTTTTGCAGTCCTAAAGTTAAACAATCGTTTTAATACCAATCGAAGAGAATATTTGTAGCTCAGGGTTGAACTGGGGAGTCTTTGGTGCTCTCTGAGCCTTGTTGTTTTCATGCAGACGTTTCATTGCCAGGCTAGGCAACATCTTCAGTGCGAAAAGGGAGTGGAACTTGCTGTCTGTTTATATACCCTGGCTTGTCCTGCCTGTGTTGGTGGGGGTCTTTTACTCTCCTTGGTAGTTCCTTGATTGGGCTGTTGTGTGCTGTTTGGGTGATTGACTGAGTTAATAGTTCCTTGGTTAAGGTCTATTGTGTTGTTAGATTGCTCCTCTGCTGCTAATCTTGCTGTTAATCTATGCATATCTTGTTGTTGATTGCTGGCCCAGGGGTGTTCTGGTCTTCTGGCTATTCTATTGTCTCTTATGAATGGTATGTAAATGTTGTTAACCTCTATGTGTCTGTTGATGGCTGCTTTGTCTGAGTGCCAAGCTTCTAGGAATTCTCTAACATTTTTGGATTTGGCCTGGTCTAATATGCTCATAGATTCCCAGTTGAAAGTATGGTTAAGTCTGTCCATGTGTTGTGAGATTAAGGAGTTTTCATCATGTCTTCTGACTGCTAGTTGGTGTTCGTGGATGCGTTCTGCTGGTCTTCTGCCAGTCTGTCCTACATAGTGGCTGTTACAGTCCTTACACTGTATGTTGTAGATAACTCCTGTTTTTTCTTCTTGGGCTACTGGGTCTTTTGGTTTACTTACAATGTTCTGAAGGGTTTTGGTTGGTTTGTGTGCTACAGTGATGCCGTGTGGATGTAACAGTCTATTAGTAGTTTCTGAGATGTTTCTGATGTATGGCAGTGTAATCCTTTTCATAGCTTCTGTTCGTTTTGCTGTGGTGGGTTGAGTGGTCAGGCACTTTTTGATAAAGTTGTGTGGATATCCATTTTGCTGGAAGATGCTATATAAGTGGTCTGTTTCCTTTTTCTGGTGTTCAGGGTTGCTGCAGTGTGTTTGTGCTCGTCTGAATAGTGTTCTTACACAGCTCCTCTTGTGTGAGGTTGGGTTATTGCTTTGATAGTGGAGCACTTGGTTAGTGTGGGTAGATTTCCGGTAGACTTGTGTTTCTAGAATGCCATCATTTCCTCTACTGATGAGGATGTCCAAGAAGGGTAGTGTGCTGTTGTTTTCTTCTTCCCTTGTGAATTTTATTTCTTTGAAGATGTTGTTGATGGCTTCATGTGTTTCCTCCAGTTGATCCTTTTTTATTATGACGAAGGTGTCATCTACATACCGGATCCATACTTTGGGTTGTATGTGTGGGAGTGCTATCCTTTCTAGACGTTGCATTACTATCTCTGCTATGAGTCCTGAGAGTGGTGATCCCATAGGTGTTCCTTTGATTTGTTGGAATATTTGTCCATCAAACTGAAAGTAGGTGGTGAGGCAGAGATTGATGAGGTCCATGATTCTGGGTATTTTGATCTTGGTGTATCTTGTTAGGTCGGGTGTGTTACGTAGAGCTGCTGCCATGGATTCAATCGCTAGTGCTTGGTCTATGGATGTAAAGAGTGCAGTGACATCGAATGACACCATAATTTCATCTTCATCTATTTTTATGTCTTTGATTTTCTGGAGGCACTGTAGTGGGGAATTGATAAGAGTATTCACTCTCCTCTGTGAGATGCCCAAGTTTTCTTGTAAGTTCTTTAGCTATGTTGTATGTGGGGGTGCCTGGTAATGATACAATTGGACGGAGTGGTATGTCAGGCTTGTGTATTTTGGGGCGTCCGTAGAAGCGTGGGATGATAGGTCATTTGCGTGCTATCTGGAGCGTTTGACGCCCATATGTGGTACCAATCGAAGAGAATATTTGTAGCGCAGGGTTGAACTGGGGAGTCTTTGGTGCTCTCTGAGCCTTGTTGTTTCATGCAGATGTTTCATTGCCAGGATAGGCAACATCTTCAGTGCGAAAAGGGAGTGAAAAAGGGATTGGTACCACACATGGGCGTCAAATGCTCCAGATAGCACGCAAATGGGAGAAATTTGCAGGTAGGCAAACTTCCACCAAAGAACAGCTGTTTTTTCTGCATGAATGCCTACGACAGCATACCCTGCCCGCCAGTGTCAGATACAAACCTATGGAAGATTACACAACAAAGTGGGCGAAAAATGATACGGCTAATGATCATGGACGCCCACCTTAGATTAAACAAATATCAACACACAATAGACAGCCTCAAAGAACAACTAGAACAGACTATGACTCCGGAACATATCAACACGCTGACTACTACAATCAAGACCACAGCTCTGAGACAAGCAGAAAAAAGGAAAGCTAAACTTCAAACTAAACTACTTAAATTAAACCCCAGAAACAAAGAAGTACAGGAACAGGAATGGGTGGTCAACATGTCCAGCCGCCCATTATCCACTACAGAACACAGTATCTTGCAGAGAGGCCTCAATTATAACACAGAGGATGCAAATAAATTAGAATTCTTTGCAGCTTTCGAAGCAGCAATGAAAACAACAGGACTTACTACAGAAATCCAAGAGAATGTAAGACAAATAATCATACCACAAACCAGAAGGACATGGAAACAGAACCAACTGAAAGCAGAAGACAGAGTAGCCCTCAAAAACCTAAAGATGGACCAAAGTATCATCATCCTCCCAGCAGACAAAGGCCGCACCACTGTCATTATGGACAGATCACAATATATACAAAAAGCCAAAGATTTACTGGAGGACAAAGAAACCTACACCCCAGTAAACTCCAATCCGATACAGAAACTTGACAGCCAGGTCAAAAGAATCCTCAACGACCTAACCAAGAAAGGTCAAATCAGTAAAGAAGAACAGAGGCGTATGAAAAGCAGTGGACCTATCATCCCATGCTCAGTAAAGTGGACCTATCATCCCACAATCAGTAAAGAAGTACAGAGGCGTATGAAAAGCAGTGGACCTATCATCCCACGCTTCTACGGACGCCCCAAAATACACAAGCCTGACATACCACTCCGTCCAATTGTATCATTACCAGGCACCCCCACATACAACATAGCTAAAGAACTTACAAGAAAACTTGGGCATCTCACAGAGGAGAGTGAATACTCTATCAATTCCCCACTACAGTGCCTCCAGAAAATCAAAGACATAAAAATAGATGAAGATGAAATTATGGTGTCATTCGATGTCACTGCACTCTTTACATCCATAGACCAAGCACTAGCAATTGAATCCATGGCAGCAGCTCTACGTAACACACCCGACCTAACAAGATACACCAAGATCAAAATACCCAGAATCATGGACCTCATCAATCTCTGTCTCACCACCTACTTTCAGTTTGATGGACAAATATTCCAACAAATCAAAGGAACACCTATGGGATCACCACTCTCAGGACTCATAGCTGAGATAGTAATGCAACGTCTAGAAAGGATAGCACTCCCACACATACAACCCAAAGTATGGATCCGGTATGTAGATGACACCTTCGTCATAATAAAAAAGGATCAACTGGAGGAAACACATGAAGCCATCAACAACATCTTCAAAGGAATAAAATTCACAAGGGAAGAAGAAAACAACAACACACTACCCTTCTTGGACATCCTCATCAGTAGAGGAAATGATGGCATTCTAGAAACACAAGTCTACCGGAAATCTACCCACACTAACCAAGTGCTCCACTATCAAAGCAATAACCCAACCTCACACAAGAGGAGCTGTGTAAGAACACTATTCAGACGAGCACAAACACACTGCAGCAACCCTGAACACCAGAAAAAGGAAACAGACCACTTATATAGCATCTTCCAGCAAAATGGATATCCACGCAACTTTATCAAAAAGTGCCTGACCACTCAACCCACCACAGCAAAACCAACAGAAGCTATGAAAAGGATTACACTGCCATACATCAGAAACATCTCAGAAACTACTAATAGACTGTTACATCCACATGGCATCACTGTAGCACACAAACCAACCAAAACCCTTCAGAACATTGTAAGTAAACCAAAAGACCCAGTAGCCCAAGAAGAAAAAACAGGAGTTATCTACAACATACAGTGTAAGGACTGTAACAGCCACTATGTAGGACAGACTGGCAGAAGACCAGCAGAACGCATCCACGAACACCAACTAGCAGTCAGAAGACATGATGAAAACTCCTTAATCTCACAACACATGGACAGACTTAACCATACTTTCAACTGGGAATCTATGAGCATATTAGACCAGGCCAAATCCAAAAATGCTAGAGAATTCCTAGAAGCTTGGCACTCAGACAAAGCAGCCATCAACAGACACATAGAGGTTAACAACATTTACATACCATTCATAAGAGACAATAGAATAGCCAGAAGACCAGAACACCCCTGGGCCAGCAATCAACAACAAGATATGCATAGATTAACAGCAAGATTAGCAGCAGAGGAGCAATCTAACAACACAATAGACCTTAATCAAGGAACTATTAACTCAGTCAATCACCCAAACAGCACACAACAGCCCAATCAAGGAACTACCAAGGAGAGTACAAGACCCCCACCAACACAGGCAGGGCAAGCCAGGGTATATAAACAGACAGCAAGTTCCACTCCCTTTTCGCACTGAAGATGTTGCCTAACCTGGCAATGAAACGTCTGCATGAAAACAACAAGGCTCAGAGAGCACCAAAGACTCCCCAATCGTTTTAATCCCATAAACACCAATCCAGAGTTTTCAGCTGAGAGTTTTCCATTTTCCTCCACAACAGTAAAAACACCATCTTTTCCAACTTCTTCTTCTATCATAGTATTTTCATATATTTGTTGCATTTTAAGTAAAATCTCATCTCTAATGTCCCAAATAGTCTGTATAATGGTTTGACAACTCTTTGAAATAATATCTTCTTGCTGACAACGTAATTCTCTGAGATCTTCTTTAAACTCTTCCATTGTTCAAACAGTAAATTATAACACACCCTAAAAAATTAACTCACAGAAAGAAAGGTTAATGAATTAATCCAAAATTAACCAAAGAAAATATACTAGCAGACAGTGGAAAAAAGTAAACAGAAAGCCTAAAATTTAAAATAAGAAGTGAGTAGAGAGAAAAAACTTCAACCTTGGAATTTAGCAACATAGATAACGGAAAGGCAATGTTACAGCTCTGAATATAACCCAGATGGGGAGAAAAGCCAAAACATTTTTTTTATAATTAAAAATCTCCAAAAATAACTATAATCACCAAGAGATTCCGCTTTTCATTACTGTGAAAATCTTCTCTTAAGATACAAAACTTAAAAAAACAAATTGGGTGTTTAAGATATGGAAAGGTGACGACTTATTTCCCTTTTTAATAAGGGAATACAAACGTGGATTAGAACAAGATTAAATCCCAGCCTCCCAGTGTAGTTTTACCGCTCGGTCGCAGATGCTGTCTACGATCTCCTGGCTACAACTCACCATCTGGAGGACAAATGGGTCGATTCTCAGTGTTTTCCTTAATCCAGAAAAACACTTGGGGCTACAGAAAAACATGTCTGTGCCCAAAAAAAAACTACCACGCTGCCAGCTCTGCCCATGGAGCTCACAGGCAAAGTTGTTCAGTCAGCAATTTTCCACAGGAAGCTCTGGAGTACAAACAGAAATTATTGAGGCTATTTCTGAAAGAGAACAAAGACATGATAAGAAATGAACTTGGGGGACATTATTCGACAAGGTTAAAGATTAAGCTTTTTAAAAGTAAACAGAAGCTTTATAAAGTGAATCTATTTGATGAGGGTTAAATTTTATACATTGTGGCTTCTGGCAGTTATTAATGGGTTTTTCTTCTTGATCAGAACTGTATAACAAGGCTTTAAGAATTTGTGTATAAGTGAAGAGAGATTTCTTTCATTTCATTTGTTAGAGAAAGAGAGAAGTTGGTTTATAAAATAGATTTTTTATTAAGGTTAAAATTTATATGCTATTGGTGGTAGCTTTTAATTGATCTTTGTTAATTAGGATTAAATGATGATTTCTTATATTTTGATTATTAAGAAGGGAAGTGATATGGGAAGAAAAGGTAGTTTTGTTTTCTTTTTTTTTCTTACTACATAAGGTGTTAACTTACTAAAATTATCTAGAGGGGAAAGGGATCATCTTTTATATATCTTCTTTTTTCTTTCTGTTTGTTCTTTTTCTATATTTCCTTGTATTCCTTTTTTTCTTTTCTTTACTTTTTATATTTTCTTAGCTTGTATTAGTTTTTTACCTTTGTATATGTCAACTTTAATAAAATTGTTATATAAAAAAAGAAACTTAATAATTCAAGTCCCAATCAAGGACCTAAAAATCCTCAAATTTCCACTATATAAAGAAAACCATATGAATAAAAATAAAATCAGAAAAACTAAGATTGCCTCTAACAGCTGAGTGAAGTTGGGGAAAGACTAGGAGAGGAAGTCTGTTGCATAGCACAGGGGTTATTACAGGGAGATTCCTTCTCCTGCTCTCACCTGCCTGAATTCAGAATTTTTGGGGATTCCAAGCATTATTTTTTCTGGTAGGATGGTTCATTCTAGCCAAAGAAAGTGGTTCTGAAAGGATGTTAAGACTAAACCATGCAGATTTATGCGGAAGAAAATCTGTGCATTGACAAAATTTCCATCTGTCAATCACAAAAGGCCACACTGCTTGGATCCGCAAATATACTATGGCGAAAGATTACGACATCCTAGATTCTTGGGAAGAACTCCAGGCAAATGAAGGCCAACACCAGCTAAAGAACTGACAGCTGTGAGTTCACATTGCTGTGAATCATCATCATCATCATCATCATCATCATCATCATCATCATCATCTTTAGTTTGTGTATGGTTCAGCTCTGGTGATGAATAACAAATCCCAAGAAGTTTTCCTATATCAGCTTTCACAAACCTTGACTGACACTATAAAGCAGAGCTTTCCAAACTTTTCATGTTGGTGACACACTTTTTAGACATGCATCATTTCGCGACACAATCTTACAGCAGGGCACAGGGCAGGCATTAGGACCTGTGTGGAATCACAGCAGGTTTGGAGGCAGAAAGGCACAAGGCAGGCACTAGGAAATGCGTGAAATCCTGGCAGGGCTCGGAGGCAGCACCAGCCGCGACACACCCAGACACTGCAGCCGACACACTAAGGTGTCCCGACACACAGTTTGGAAAGCTCTGCTATAAAGGGATTCTACAGCTCTTGCTGTATTTCCAGTGGATGTAGATTGGTATTCTGTATGTAATTGTCAGCCTTCCCAGGTATTCCAGACAGGAAACATGACCAGATGAGTTAATTCTAATTTATTGTAAGTCTACATTAACAGAATTTGCAAGTCTGAAAATACAAATCTCCCGCCCTATCCTTTACAGACCGGAAAGCTAGGCAGGATCCATCCTAACCCACCCTTCCTTCCTTCCTTCCTTCCTTCCTTCCTTCCTTCCTTCCTTCCTTCCTTCCTTCCTTCCTTCCTTCCGTGCTCACTAAGGCCAATTTTACTGTCATTTTCTCCTTAGGTGCTTCCTGCTGTTCAGCTCAGGCCTCAGTAGAAGAATATATATTTTGGGGGAAAAGATGCAGACCAATAAGCCAGCACTGGAGGCCAAGATGGAAAAGATCTCCACGGCCACCATGTATTTGCCCTTTGTGCTTAAATAAGTTGGAACAAAGGACACCCAGACACTGCAGAAGACCAACATGCTGAAGGTGATAAACTTGGCTTCATTGAAACTGTCAGGCAGGTTCCTGGCCAGGAAGGCCATTGTGAAGCTGATGGTAGCCAGAAAGCCCAGAAAGCCCAGGGCACTGTAAAACAGGGTGACGGATCCTTCATTACACTCCAGGATAATTTCTTCCATCAGGGAGTGCGTGTCAACATCTGGAAATGGGGGAGCAGTTACTAACCACACAATGTAAATCAAGGTTTGAGTAAAGGAGCAGGAAAGGACAATGGAGCTGGCCAGGTGCTTTCCAGCCCATTTTCTCATCCCACGGCCTGGTGTGGTGGCCATGAAAGCGAGGACCACAGTGATGGTCTTGGCCAAAACCGAGGAGACGGCTATTGAAAAGATGATGCCGAAAGCTGTTTGTCGAAGGAGACACATAAGGTTTCTGGGTTGTCCAATGAAGAGCAAAGTGCTGAGGAATGAAAGCAAGAGGGAAGTGAGGAGAACATAGCTGAGGTTCTGGTTGTTGGCTTTGACAATGGGAGTCTCCCTCTTCTTCATGAAGAGGAGAAGTACCAAAGCTGTGAGGAAAGAAAAGAAAAGGGCAAAACAAACTAGTGTGATTCCCAAGGGTTCTTCAAATTTCAAGAAGCTGATATATTTTGGAAGGCACAGATTCTGCTCCTTGTTGGGATACTGATCTTCTGGACATTCAAGACAGTCATCCATATCTGTGAAGGAAACACACTTTATGAGACACATAATTATCACTCTTTGAATAATAACTTCTTTTAACTGAGTTGGAATCATGAAATTTGGAGGAATTGCCAGACAAATAGGAGGTAGTCCATGGTTTGGATTCAAGGGAAGCTGGCCTCTCTGTAGCAACCACATGCTTTGCTCAGTTTTCTTCCCTCCGTATAATGAAAGCAAATAGCATCTTTATTTCTAATTGCATTTTGTTTCTTTGCTGTGTGGGGGGATATGGAAACCAGAATATATTTTACTGTCTTTCTTTTTTTTCCCCAAATGGTTTCTTGGTATTTGGTTGTACTTTTACCTGTTAGCTGCCATTATTCAGGTTGGATATGATGGTGGGTATAAGATAAATAGATGCATATTCTAAAGGCCATACAAACAAAGCTGAATCTTATGTTCTGCTGTCTCCCCCATCCCAACTGGCTTGGCAAACCACAGAATAGTTGGAAGCTCCAGGCCACAATATTTGTAGAAATTGTAGTGTTCATGATATGCAAGGAAATCTTTCCACTGTATACAGTAATCTCTCTCTCTCTCATTCTCTCTCTCTCTCACACACACACTTCTATATATCTACATATCATGTAGTAATGATTAGAATGTTGAAGGCAAAATCTACATCTTATTTGCAATAAAATATTGGTGTGTGTTGTTTGACAATTAATTTGGTTTTTCCAGACAAGGTGCATGGAAGAAAGATTTCGACAAATACAGTCAAGGTTCAGAATTGTTTTGTAGTTGATTTAATTCTCATTTATTCCATTTGTTATAATGCTTGTTATTATGATGAATGGTTTTATTAATACTGGCATAAGCCTGCATAATTTTTCTTTTTTTTAAATTAACTTATAAAACTGGTGATTCACTTCAATATCTGAAATAGTAATGTGTGTAAGATGAATAGTAAGTCAACAGGTGTAATATCATAACACACAACAATAAATGTTTGATCTATTATTGCAATGTAAAAGCATCCAACCATTCCTCCAATTTTTTTTAAAAAAAATCATTAACCACAATTTATAGATTGTCCAAATCTGCCAAGTTTTAGCAAGCTTTTAGATGGTCCTGAGAGATTGAGAAAATATTTGTTTAATACTCTTATTTGATTGCATAAACGTAGAAAGGTTATGGAAACAAAAATAACAGAAATTGAAAATACCAAAAGGAAAGTAGAATATGATTTTCTAATAAAAAATTAGTAAACATGTTGGGGTTTGATATACCCCGGAATTTACAGCTAGATATAAATTATACTGAGAGGCTTGATATTTAGGTGAGAGTGGAAATATTCTGCAGAGTCACCCAATTAGCAGCCATTGTTGTAGTGATGATGTGTCAGTGTATGACTCATACGACAGGTGCTAAGAGTTAATTTGGGTGTGGTGGATAATGAGAGTGACCTATAATGTTATTGGTCAGTTTATTTACATAAGCAGAGATATTCTGTATCTCATTTCTTCTCATTCTACCTCTGTATGCTGTATCGTTGGTTTATCAGTTGTTACCTGTGTGTGGAAGTGATCTGTAAATACGTATGTATATAAGTAAATAGGATATTTGATATAATCTCTGTTTGGAGTCTATTTACTGCATAGTACTTGGATCGCTGGTGCCTAGGAGAGAAGCAGGCCACTCCATCCGCTCGCCCTGACAGGTTATGGGCCCAGAGATGAAGTTTTGGACTGGCTGTGGATCGTGGGATTGTGTGCAATCTGTGAGCTGGATGATTTGGAAGCCTATCCAGGAGTCGTGTGGCTATTTGGAGTGATTTGGAGTTTTACATGTTCCGTGCCTGCATGTGGTGTTTTTTCCTACGCTTGTTTTGCAGCTGGAGGACATTCTGATAAGGTCTGCATCTTTAATCATCAGTGTCTGCCCAGGAGGGGCTGAAAAGATGAGCAAAGCCAAGATGTTGCCTGTAGTCGGGGGACGATTTCCTTTGGAAAGACTAAATGACACTAATTATTCATCGTGGGCATACAAGATGGAGATGTATCTTCGACATGAGGGTCTTTGGAAGTTTATTGATGCCCCACTGACCAACTTGGATGATGAAGACATTGTTCTATTGCACGATAGAGCACTGGAAAGCAAAATTTTATGTCTGGAGGATAGCCAGTTATGTTATGTTAGGCATTGAACGGTAGCCAGTGAGGTTTGGGAAGCTTTAAAGAATGTTTGTCTGAGAAGCACGCCGTTATGCAAGGTTATGTTAACAAGAAAACTTTATCATGCCAGATTAGGGGTCACTGATAATATTCGGGATCACCTGCATTATATGACAAGCTTGTTTCAGGAGTTGGCTCAGAGAGATATGCCATTTACAGAAGCAAATAAAGTGTATGTAATTCTCAGTTCTCTAAATGAAACGTGGGATAATTTAGCTACAAGCTTCGGGTCATTATCTGAAAGGGATTTGACCGTAAATTACTTATCTGGCAGATTATTGGAAGAAGAGCAGAGGAGGCTAAGTTCTAATGTAAATAGGTCTAAGCAAAAAGGTATTTCTGTTAAGGAATGTTATTCTAATAAGTCTGAGAATGTTTTGTATGTACGGAGATGTTTCTACTGCAAGTCTGATAAGCATTTGTTAAGAGATTGTAGAAAGAAACAGAAGCCTAAAGCCAAGCCGGGGATTTCCAAGCTGGGACGTGCTTTGCAGGTGTCAGTAATTAGCTCTGTAGGCAAGGATTTAAAGGGGCCATGGCTGTTTGACAGCAGTGCTAGTCAGCATGTAGCCAACAACAGGCAGATGTTTAAGAGTTTTAAGCAGGCTGATAGAGATCATGTTAGCCTAGCTAATGGAAGCATTGCATCTGTGACTGGTAAGGGATTAGTGTATGTACCAGGATTAAATGTTGAATTATCAATGTTATGTGTACCAGAACTGGAGTACAATATTATAAGTGTTTCACAATTGGATACACAGGGTTATAATGTACAGTTTGGTAATGGTGAATGTATTGTCATGAAGGATAATAACGTTTGTGGTAAAGGTGTTTTACAGAACAGTCTTTATGAAATGGTACAGCCCATGTCACGCAGAAGCCATGATGTAGCCACAATTAATAAGCCAACACATGATTCATGTGAGCACCTATGGCATAGAAGGCTTGGGCATCTGAGTTTCAAAGTGATTGAAAAGATGTCTGAAGCAAGTTCTGGGATGAATTTGAAACAGTGCCAAGTGTATTTGGATTGCACAGCTTGTAAAGTTGCAAAGTCAAAAGTATTTCCTGTGAGCAAATTCAGTGATAGGAAGTCACATAAATGTTTTGAATTAGTTCATGCTGACTTAATTGGTCCATTACCAGCTACAATAGGGGGTGCTAAATATGTTTTAGTTATTGTAGATGATTTCACCAGATTTGGGTTCTGTTACCTATTGAAAGCTAAAAGTCACACATTTGAAAAGTTTAGAAACTGGGTGCAGTTTGTGGAGCATACATATAGCACAAAGGTGTGTAGTTTACAAACTGACCGGGGTACTGAGTTTCTGAGTGGGAGTTTTCAGCAATGGCTCAGTAGAAGGGGCATTGTGCATAGGAGAACCAATCCGCATAGTTCAGCTGAGAATGGCGTGGCTGAACGTAGGAATTTGGCATTGCAGACAGTAAAGGATTCACTTATAGCTGACTCAGGGTTATCTAGGGGATTCTGGGGGGAGGCTATATTAACTGCTAATTACTTAATTAACAGGTTATGGAGTGTGTCTGTAAATCAAACTCCATATTATATGTTATATGGCAAGAAGCCATCATTAGCTCATTTGAAGTTGTTTGGGTGCACTGCCTATGTTCACGTGCATAAAGAGGTATGCAGGAAGGGGCAGGCAAAAGCACAGAAGATGACATTTGTGGGGTATGAGCCAGGGACCAAGGGATATAGGTTCACTGATGGCAGGAAAGTTGTTATTTCTAGATCAGCAAGTTTTAGTGAGCACAGCAATTGGCAGAGATTACACGGGAGTAGTGAGGTTTTTCTTCCTAGTCAGAGAAGTTTTGAGTTCTCAGAGCAGAGAGAGTCCAGTGATGTGATTAAGAAGGAAGAGGAATTAACTCCTAGTGTGCCAATGATGCAGGATGCTACAGTATTGCGCAGATCTGAGAGAGTTAACAAGGGCATACCACCTCACCGTTATACACCAGGTGATGTAAAAGTGTGTTTTATCAATTATGAACCTCGTAGTTACAAGGAAGTATTGGAGTTGCCACTAAAAGAGCAGAAAAAGTGGAAAGCTGCTATGGATGTAGAAATGAAAGCCATTAATTCTCATAAGGTTTTTAAATCTACCAGGTTGCCTGAGGAGCATAGGGCAGTAGGTTGTAGGTGGGTGTATAAGAAGAAAACCTTAGTGAATGGTGATATTCAGTATAAAGCTAGGTTGGTGGCACAAGGATTTTCCCAGATAAAGAATCAGACTTATGATGAGGTTTTTGCACCAACGCTAAGAGGGGAGACATTTAGGTTTGCCTTAGCAATGGCAGCAGGTGGGAATTGTGTAGTACACCATTATGATATTACAACAGCATATTTGCATGCTGATTTGAAAGAAGAGATCTATATGATTGAAGCCCCAGGGTATGAATCAAATATTGCATGGAGCGTATACAAGTTGCAGAAAGCATTGTATGGACTCAAGCAATTGGCACGTTGCTGGAATCTAACTTTAGATAAGGAATTACAAAGAATGAGATTCAAGTGTAGTATAGCTGACCCATGTCTGTATGTAAAGCAATGTGAAAATGATGAACAGATTTTGCTTTTGATTTTTGTAGATGATTTGTGTTTTATAGTGAAAGATCAAAGGAGGGTAATTGAATTTACTGAAAATCTGAAACAACAATTTGATGTCAAAGATTTGGGAGAGATTAGGAATTACCTAGGCGTAGGTATTCAGAAAGTTGATGGGGGTTATGTTCTAGAGCAGCGGAAGAAAATTGAACAACTGCTAAGAGAGAACAATATGGAACATTGTAAGGAAGTTTCTACCCCGATGATGACAGATTTTGTTAAAACAGAGACTGGAGATGATGACCAAACTTCATGTGATCAAGAACACTATCATTCAATAATTGGAAGTTTATTATATTTAGCACAATGGTCGCGCCCTGATATCGGGAATGCAGTAAATGTACTGAGTAGATATGTAACAAAACCTACCCAGAAGCATTGGCAAGGTCTTAAACGAGTGTTTAGGTATCTTAAGGGGACTATTGATAAATGCTTATTGATAAAACCTTGTAAGCCATTGGAATTAAAATGCTATGAAGATAGTGATTGGGGTAATGATGTACATGATAGAAAATCAATGACAGGATTGATAATTATGTTTGGTAACACCTTAGTTGGGTGGAGGTCTCGTAAACAAAGTTCAGTCACCGTATCAACTGCAGAGGCGGAGTACACTGCATTATCTGATTTATGTTCAGAGTTGATATGGTATAGGCAATTGTTAATGGATGTTAATATAACAATTGAGGGTCCTATATGTGTATACGATGATAGTGAGGCATGTATACAGATTGCAAAGAGTGATAAGGTCAGAGCAAGGAGCAAGCATGTTGATATTAAGTATCACAATGTTAGGAATGCTATCAAAGAGTCTCTGATTGATTTGCAATATTGTCCAGCTGAATGTAATGTAGCAGATGTGATGACAAAGCCTCTAAGTATAGATAGACATAGGATGTGTGTGTCCAATATGTGTATGTCTTCTATTCTGTATAAGTGAAAATGTAATATCTATTGTAAATTGGAGGGGTGTTGGGGTTTGATATACCCAG
Source organism: Charina bottae (assembly GCA_023362775.1). NCBI lineage: Eukaryota > Metazoa > Chordata > Lepidosauria > Squamata > Charinaidae > Charina > Charina bottae. The sequence continues at coordinate 12,023,714 of JALMGJ010000011.1, forward strand.
GAATTTACAGGTAGATATAAATTATACTATAGAGGCTTGATATCTAGGTGAGAGTGAAAATATTCAGTGATGATGTGTCAGTGTATGACTCATACGACAGGTGCTAAGAGTTAAGTTGGGTGTGGTGGATAATGAGAGTGACCTATAACCTTATTGGTCAGTTTATTTATATAAGCAGAGATATTCTTTATCTCGTTTCTTCTCATTCTACCTCTGTATGCTGTATCGTTGGTTTATCATTTGTTACCTGTGTGTGGAAGTGATCTGTAAATACGTATGTATATAAGTAAATAGGATATTTGATATAATCTCTGTTTGGAGTCTATTTACTGCATAGTACTTGGATTGCTGGTGCCTAGGAGAGAAGCAGGCCACTCCATCTGCTCGCCCTGACAAAACAGATCAGTTTTTTAAAAAATAGTAGTACATCCTTTTAATCCCATCCATTTTCCCCCACCCAACCTTTAACCACCACCTCAATATTTGTACTGTACTTTGAAAGTTAAGCATTTGGGGTTATTCTTTACTCTTAGACAATGGGTTGTGCATCAACACTCTCCATGCAGGAACTCTTACCATTTTGGTTTGAAATCTTCCCTTCTGGACATGAGTGGCAATCATAACAACAAAATGGTTTCCCCTCAATCTTGGTTTTACTATAACCAGAATGACAATTGTCATTACACAGAGAAGTGGGGCAAACCTGTGCAGAAATGGGAGAGATGAGAATATGTCACCATTCAGAAGAATCACTTTGCAATTTGGGGGTCTACCTTATTATTTATGTATTATTTATGTAGTATTTTGTATTTATGTATTTATGTATTTATGTATTTATGTATTTATGTATTTATGTATTTATGTATTTATGTATTTATGTATTTATGTATTTATGTATTTATGTATTTATGTATTTATGTATTTATTTTTGGTTCCTTTGCGGCAGTGTTGACTCCTGGTGATTGCCCATACATGTCCCTGCAGTTCTCTTGGCAAGATTTCAGAAGTGGCTTGCCTTTGCCTCCTCCTTCCTAGGGCTGAAGGAGAGGGACTGGCCCAAGGTCACCCAACTGGCTTCCTGCTTAAAGCAGGACTAGAACTCATGATCCCCCATTTCTAGCCTGATGCCTTAACCACTACACCAAACTGTCTCTCTGCTGCCATGTGTTACAGGTTATAAATTCTGGAGTCCTTGTTGCTCTCTGAGCTTGGTTGTTTCCTTGCAGACGTTTGATTGCCCAACTAGGCAAGCCCCACTCCCTTCTAGCACTGAAGATGTGTAATGAAATTATATATTGATTATAGTAATAAGTTCATATGAAATATATAAAATCATAGTTTGATAGAATGAGGTAGTGAGCCATGCTTGTCCTGTTCATGAACGCACTGGGTTGTTCACGTTGCTGGTATGCATGGAATAAGGAATGTATGGGAGTGTGTGTTATCAACAACAGATAACACTTGGAACAATTTGTGGCTGTAAGGAGTACTGAACAAGGGAGAACGTACTGAACAGGGGATGCAAGGTCAGAACTATGCAAAACAAGGTCAGAACAAGGTCAGAACAACACTCAACTGGCTGTGACACATACAGTTCTGACACTGACTCTGATGTGAATTTGGATTTAACATAGTCAGCTATAAAAGAAGGATGACCTGAAAATGGGACCCTTGAGGTGTGAGACTCTCCACAGGGAGCGGGGGATGCCCCAAATGTCTGACTCCCAGCCCACTCTTACACGTCTGGCCAACTGTTAGGAGTGGATGTAAGTATTTATGAGATACTATTAAGGAAGCCTGGTGAGGCGAATCTTGACAGCAACTTGGGTAGCTTAGTTGGGCACAGTTAACCTGGTTGTCTACTGATATTAAGCTGATGCATTGTCTGGCAGTTGTGGGCAATTGAGATCAGTTGTGGGCAATTGTGGACAGGAAACGTTGATGGTTAACCTAATATATACACTGCTCAAAAAATAAAGGGAACACTGAAACAACACAATGTAAGTCCAAGTCAATCACACTTCTGTGAAATCAAACTGTCCACTTAGGTAGCAACACTGATTGACAATCAATTTCACATGCTGTTGTTCACATGGAATAGGCAATAGGCGGAAAGCATAGGCAGTTAGCAAGACATCCCCAATAAAGGAGTGGATCTGCAGGTGGTGACCACAGACCACTTCTCAGTTCCTATGCTTTCTGGCTGATGGTTTGGTCACTTTTGAATGCTGGCGGTGCTTCCACTCTAGTGGTAGCATGAGACGGAGTCTACAACCCACACAAGTGGCTCAGGTAGTGCAGCTCATCCAGGATGGCACATCAATGCGAGCTGTGGCAAGAAGGTTTGCTGTGTCTGTCAGCGTAGTGTCCAGAGCATGGAGGCGCTACCAGGAGACAGGTCAGTACATCAGGAGACGAGGAGGAGGCCGTAGGAGGGCAACAACCCAGCAGCAGGACCGCTACCTCCGCCTTTGTGCAAGGAGGGACAGGAGGAGCACTGCCAGAGCCCTGCAAAATGACCTCCAGTGGGCCACAAATGTGCGTGTGGCTGCTCAAACGGTCAGAAACAGACTCCATGAGGGGGGTATGAGGGCCCGACGTCCACAGGTGGGGGTTGTGCTTACAGCCCAACACCGTGCAGGACATTTGGCATTTGCCAGAGAACACCAAGATTGGCAACTTCGCCACTGGCGCCCTGTGCTCTTCACAGATGAAAGCAGGTTCACACTGAGCACATGTGACAGACGTGACAGGGTCTGGAGACGCCGTGGAGAACGTTCTGCTGCCTGCAACATCCTCCAGCATGACCGGTTTGGCAGTGGGTCAGTAATGGTGTGGGGTGGCATTTCTTTAGGGGGCCGCACAGCCCTCCATGTGCTCGCCAGAGGTAGCCTGACTGCCATTAGGTACCGAGATGAGATCCTCAGACCCCTTGTGAGACCATATGCTGGTGCAGTTGGCCCTGGGTTCCTCCTAATGCAAGACAATGCTAGACCTCATGTGGCTGGAGTGTGCCAGCAGTTCCTGCAAGATGAAGGCATTGATGCTGTGGACTGGTCCGCCTGTTCCCCAGACCTGAATCCAATTGAGCACATCTGGGACATCATGTCTCGCTCCATCCACCAATGCCACATTGCGCCACAGACTGTCCAGGAGTTGGGGGATGCTTTAGTCCAGGTGTGGGAGGAGATCCCTCAGGAGACCATCCACCACCTCATCATGAGCATGCCCAGGCGTTGTAGGGAGGTCATAATGGCACGTGGAGGCCACACACACTACTGAGCCTCATTTTGACTTGTTTTAAGGACATTACATCAACGTTGGATCATCCTGTAGTGTTCTTTTCCACTTTAATTTTTGAGTGTAACTCCACATCCAGACCTCCAGGGGTTGCTTACATTTGATTTCCATTGCTTTTTGTGTGATTTTGTTGTCAGCACATTCAACTATGTAATGAACAAAGTAATTAATACGAATATTTCATTCATTCAGATCTAGGATGTCTTATTTCAGTGTTCCCTTTATTTTTTTGAGCAGCTTATATTATTGTTATAAGCTTCAGAAGGTCTTGTAATTTTATCCATTTATTATTAACTAATTGTAATTAAATACTTGCTTTGCTTTCTGTCCCAATAACACAAGAATAAAAGAACTATTATTGGACTTTACATGGAGTAAGTTGTACTCATTAAAATGTATATGACAGATGTTGCCTAATGAGGCAATGAAACATCTGCTAGAAAACAACCAAGCTCAGAGAGCACCAAGGACTCCATAGTTCAACCCTGAGCTACAGATATTCACTTTGATAGGTTATAGTTTGATGATGGCTTGGCACAAGTGTGTAAGTGTAAGTGTGGCTGCAACAATTAAAATAAAAAAAGAATAACATTCAAAAAGATATTGGCTTAGGAGGGATGGGGGTTTCAGCTCCCCAACCCTTCATTTGGAGGCAAATTCTCTCTCTTTGAAACGTCTCTTCCTCTCTACATTTTGAAGCCTCAGAAAATAGTTTAATGTATCCTGCTGTGAACATCACCTGGTTGAAATAGTTGGGCCATATAATGGCATCCTCAGAGATGGTGAATACTTTTCCAGGGGAACTCAGGGATGCTACTCTTCCAACTTTTACTCTCCAGAAGGACTGATTGGGAAATGTGACCCAATTTATAATGTCAAATCCAGCCATCAGTTCCCCATTTGAACCAAAGGTGAAAGTTTCTCCAACACTATTGTTAAACGAGTTGCTTTTCAGATAGTGGTGAAGCTAAATTGGAATGGGAAGAAAAGTAATAATTATAAAAAGGACAACAGGAATAACTGTCCAATAATACTTTTAAGAGTTATATTATTTTAAACATATAAAATTTAAATATTATTAACATATGTTAGGCATTTACTCTATTCCTTCTTGGAAATCTCCCTTTAATTTCAGATGTGCCTTGACTATTTTTAGGGGGGTTACATATAACACCTTTTAATTCATTACCTCAATTAAATGGCTCTGGGAAACTGTACCTATTAACAGAGATGTAAAGAAAGAGATGAGGATACAATACAATCCTATGGAAAGTCTTACTCTTCACAAAATAGTGAATTAGATCGACTAAAGGAACAATAACCTAGTGATGCCCCTGCGTCTTTTGGAGGATTGTGGTTTCTGTCATTTCCCTTTTCCTCTTTGAGCCTGAACCCATTTGAAGATACATGTGGGGGAACGATAATTTGGCCAGGGAATTTTTTATTTTTGGTTTTTTGGAAGAACCCTGCAAAGTGCGGGTTCCAGTGGAAATCTGTGAAGTATGTGCAACTAAATACTTGAAAGGAGAATTAGAAATGTCTGTCTGTTCAATTTGGATGTGTTTGTGTGTGTGCCTTCAAGGCAGCTTGACTCCTAGCGACTCCCTGGACAAGTCCCTGCAGATTTCTTGGCAAGATTTCAGAAGTGATTTGCCTTTGCCTGGTTCCTAGGGCTAAGAGAGAGAGTGATTGGCCCAAGGGACTGGCTTTGTACCTAAGGCAGGGCTAGAACTCATGGTCTCCCAGTTTCTAGCCTGGTGCCTTAACCACTACACCAACCTGGGTCTCATTTGTTTACTACAAATGCTTTTATGCCACTTCAGTTATAAGACTTGAAGAATCTCAAAGCAGTATTACTACTGAAAGATGCCTCCGGTCAAGTCATAGCTGAAATCTCAAAATCTGTCCTTCTAATTTTATAGTCAAGAGTTTATTTATTTATTTATTTACTGGATTTATTTTACCGCCCGAACTCTGGGCAGTTTACAACCAAACCATCATTAAAATACAAAACGATCCTAAAACAAATATACAAAAAATATAAAATATCATTAAAATTCTTAAACAATATAAGTAGAATAATATGAAATAAAATCAAGATGGCCACATTTCTCAAATTCTAAGCATAAGGGGCACTCTCTATGCATGCTAAGGTGCTAGCCATCCCCAAGAATGACTATTTCCCCTCCCATCCCAGGCTTGGTGAAAAAACCAGGTTTTCAATTTTTTTCTGAAGTCCAGGAGTGTGGGGGCCTTTCTCACCTCTGGGGGAAGGATGTTCCAGAGGGCGGGAGCAACTGCAGAGAAGGCACACTTCTGAGACCCTGCTAGATGGAATTCTTTTACGGAAGGAATCCGTAACATGCTCCCTCTGCATGATCGGGTGGGACTGGTCGATGTAATAGGGATGAGACGTTCCCTCAGGTAACCTGGCCCGATGCCATGTAGGGCTTTAAAGGTCATAACCAACACCTTGAATTGAACCTGGAAGCAAATTGGAACCCAGTGCAGCTTGCGGAGCAAAGGTGTTACATGTGCTGATCTTGGTGCACCTAAGATTGCCTGCGTGGCCGCATTCTGGATCAGTTGTAGCTTCCGGATATTCTTCAAGGGTAGCCCCATGTAGTCTGGATGTTGGACAGATTTGGCATTAGTCACTGTGGTCTACAATTTTTGTCCACACCTGATGGAGGAGGATGCACTTCCTGGTCCTGTTGGATGTCTTGGCGGCCTGTGCTAATATAGACTATTCGTCTTTCAGGCCTGCCTGTGAGAGCTGGGAATTAGAGGAACTCTTTTATGGAGGATCGGTTCCTTAATGAAAAGAAGGAAGCTTTGGCCCCAGTTTCCATATTTTGTGGGGTGCTCCAAGATTTTGTCCTCTCATCTCTAGTGTTTAAATTTTATATGAACCTCCTAGAAGTGATTGTCTGTCAGTGGGCAGTGCAATATAATCAATACCCTGATGATTCTCAGCTTTACATTGACATACCGGCCTGAACTGAAGGTGCCATTAATGTCTACCTGGGGTTTATACTCAGACTGGGAGTATTGCTGTAGTCCAAGAAAAGATTGGGTTTCCTGCATTAATATTCATAAGAAGTTACCTTCCATGGTTGTTGATTGAGAAGTTCCCTTCTTCCTTCATCCCTTATTGTTCTTTTGTTCACTGTCAAGGAACACATAGCATGCAAGGCTTCTGCCACTGCATGGACAGCATTATAGAGGCTATAGCTGTGGCTAGTCATGCTCATTTCAAACACAGAGCCAGGAAGAGTTTCTAACTTCTCCTGTCCAGTGCAGTTTCCCCCTGACTTCATTTCTCCATTGGAATTAGAGAAAGAGCACTGAAATGCCTCTTCCCAGAAATCCCTGAAAAAACCATCTTCCTTTTCTGATGTAAGCTCTCTGTATTGAAGGAACTGATGGAAGCTATATAATTCTTTGGTGTGAACTGCAAAAGAGAGAGCACCATGGATGAAGTCCATGTCCCAGTTCCGTAGAAATGGAATTGATGTGAAATCCATTTGGGCTGTGAAAATCCATACTTTGGCTTTCATTGGTATTTCATGAAATTTTGAGAACTGAAGCATAATTCTCAAAACCATAATACTTTGAATTTCACCATGTACAACCACCACATTGGCTTTCCTTCCCATAACAACGCTTATTGTCTTCAGTCCTTCCAATGCTATTGGGTTTATTTCTGAGGAAAAACTTATTTGTGGAAATGTTTCCACAAAATCAAAGCAGATACCTTCCTGGGCAAAAAATGGCAACACATTTTCCACAAAGCTCTCTCCACTGTCATCAATTACATATAGAATACCGATCCACATCCACTGGAAATACAGCAGTAGCTTGAGAATCCCCTTATAGTGATGGTCAAGATTTGGGAATAGCTGATGAAGGAAAACTCCCTGGGATTTGTCATTCATCACCGGAGCTGAACCATATGCAAACTAAATAAAAAAATTATGATGATGATGATGATGATGATGATGATGATGATGGAGATATGTGTTTAAACAGTACTGAATCCTTTTCATTAACCTATATGGCTTGGTCTTGAGGTCACTTCAGGACCACTTTCTTCAACTAGAATCAACCATCCTATCTGAACCTACAAGTAAAATATGTTTGTGATCCCCAATTATTCTGAATTCAGGCAGGTGAGACCAGGAATGGAATCTCACTTTGATAAACACTGTCCTATGTAATTGTCCTCCTCTGCTAGTGAGTTTTTACCTGAAAAGTATAACACAATCAAAAACATGTCAGAAATAGCCAACAGACTATTACAACTGCACAGCACCACAATAGCACAAATAACAACTAAAGTCCTCTAAAACATCTTAAATAAACCAAAAGAGCCTGTAGCCCAAGAAGAAAAAACAGGAGTCATCTACGAGATATAGGGTAAGGTCTGTAACAGCCACTATGTAGAACAGACAGGGAGAAGACTAGTAGAGTGCATCTATGAACACCAACTAGCAGTCAGAAGACAGGAAAAATCCTTAATCTCATAACACATGGACGGACTCAACCAGAGTTTAAACTGTGAAACTGTGATAGCATCCGAGACCAAGCTAATTTCAAAAATGCTAAGGAATTCCTGCAAGCTTCGCATTTAGACAAATTAGCGATCAATTGACACTTAGAGATAAACCACCTTTACAAATCATTCAAAAGAGACTATACAAAAGCTAAGAAGGAAACAAAAAGACCACAACACATCCTCTCCAGCAACCTACACCCAGAGAAGCAGGGATTAACACCAGAATAACGATCAAGCAGAAAACAGTACCTTAATCAAGGAACTACCAAGGACAAAACCGCACCCCCACCAACACTGGCAGGGCAAGCTACTGTATATAAACAGGGAGAAAACCCCACATTCACTTGCACTGATGATGTTACCTAGCCAGATAATGAAACCTCTACAAGCAAACAGCATAGCCCCAACCCTTTTGGCTTTTTGGAAGGCCTTGAAGATTTGGCTTTGTGCCCAGGCCTGGGGTCCTGAGCTTGTAAAAGGCCCCGTTTCATGTTTATTGATGGTTTTTAAGGTCTCTCAGCTGTATTTATATTTAATTTTTTTTAAATTGTTGATTGTTTTTATTATTATTAACCACCCAGAGTTGCTGGTCTGAGATGGGTGGCTATATAAATTGATTGATTGATTGATTGATTGATTGATTGATTGAATGAATGAATGAATGAATGAATGAATGAATGAATGAATGAAACAATCAAGCTCAGAGAGCACCATGGACTCCACAGTTCAATGCTGAGCTATATATATTCTCTTCTTTTTGATACTAACAAAGATCAGGCAATGGTCTTTCCTGTATGGAAGTCAGAGTTGGACTTTAAAGAAGAAGGACAGAAAGTGTATTGACACTTTTGAACTTTGGTGTCAGGGAACTTCTGGGAATATCATTGATAGCACCCCCTCCCCACCCAAAAATGGATCGCAGAACAAATCAATCCAGAATTCTCATTCAAGTCCTAAATCATCATATTTGGGACACATTGTGCTGTTTTATGAATTCTATAATGATGGGAAAGGTGAAGGAAAGAGAAGAAAGAATGAGGTGGATGGACTGGATACAGCAGCAATGGATGCATTTTTGGAAGACATGTAAGGCCAGGTTGGGGACAGATCATCCTGGAAAAGATCTGTCTCTGGGGTCTCAATGAGTCAACAGCAATTTGATGGCAAATAATCAATAAATCAATAAATCAGAAGGGGTGTCATAAGTGGCATAATGTAAATGTGTTCCTCAATAGGCAGAGACTGGAAAGCCTTAAACGACTTAGGATAGGTTTATAAGGAGCACCTTGAACATTGATCTATGTGGTCACTAGCATTTAGAAGAGCATCACGGCAGTCTCTGAGTGCTACAAAAGGTAGAAAGCAGAGGAAGAAGTTCCATTTTTTTCCCTTTAATGATAATTGGGTTGCTTTGGTTTTAAAATATGTGTATTAAGATTCTGAGATTTGGTTCAGCATATGAAAATGTGCCATGTGGCTTCTGACCAGCTCCAGTATATAGATATTTCATCAAGTCAAAAGATAGAAGACCTATTATTTATTTTGACTGATGAGTCATAATTTAAACTAAGATTAAAAGTTTTCACTTCAGGAGACATCCTTTTCTCTTCTTCTTTTTTTAAAAAACTTATTTTTCAAATTGATGAAAAAGACATATATAAAATGCAAAATAATCCCACACTTTTTAACTGTTATTTGAATGAGGGCAACTTACCTGTGGAACTTTGTAGATGCATAGAATTGTAGCCATATAAAGGCATACATTAGTGTTAGGGCCACCAATAACAGTGGCTATATTAGCCTGGACATCGCACTTGTAGTTAGGGGTAAACTTGCCCCGTGTGGAGAGCAGTTCCACTGAGGCACGATAAGTCCATCTGGCACGGAAATTGCTGTTCAAAACATGGAACCCCAAACTGACATTAGGTAAGATCCTTGGATTCTCATTAATTGTTTCTACTGCAAATTGCAAGGCCAGAATATGTTGGTAGTTCTGAGTTAATACACTGCAATAAGAATAGAAGTTATATGCACCTTCTTCAAAATATAACACAGGAACCACATTTCAGTTCAAGAAATGAATATAATACATGAATTGTTATTAGCTAGATCATACTTCCATGCCACAAGGGAGAGAGAGAAGAAAACGTGTTATGAATTTCTAACTGTTTGAATAAATTCTCAGTGCTATCACTTCTTGAAAGAATTCTTGGTCATCTGCATAGTGCCATAGCTGGCATCCAAATCAATTTTAAACATTTATAATTATATTGATGTTGCCTTTCAAATGTCTTGAATGGATGTTGAAAAAGAGTGTAGAATGTGTACATAATTTTTTCTAGAACTTTATTGTGATCAGTGACCAGAAACATGTGACAAAAAGACATAGGACCAAATTATTATTTTTTTCATAGTTACAATTTGTTGCAGAAAGAAATGGCTACTATAAGAAATTTGGCCAGTCTTCTGGAGATGTTAAAGTTCTAGTCCAATAATACACAGAAAATAAAATCATCCTCAGAACAGCTGGAAGTTCTGTTAGGAACGGGTGTTATGAAGGTTGGTATAGAAAGGCCATCAAAGGAACATGAGGGCTACAATCTCAGGTTCCCTCAAATCGAAAGTGTGCTCTGCAAAAGCTGTATTGTTATATCTTCCTTCCAACCCTGCAAATTAAAGCAGGCCAAATAAAGACCTCCACAATGTGTTGGGGAGGTAATATAGCATAGATAGTTTTATGGCACGAAGGACTCTTTTTATTATCCTGCCAATACCTAGAGTGTGATGAAACATCTCTTGCCAAATTGGGGCTTTAGCTCCATGGCTAGGAGTGTCTGACCCCAAAAGCTGCACTGACAGAGATCATTATGGATTCGAGTTTTACAGGAAGAGGAAAAAAAGTCAGTAAGGTACATGGAGGAGAATCACTGGAAAGATGAAGCTATAAATGAAGAGGACTGTAGTAAAGTTTATAATGCAGCAATTTTGTAGAGAACTATCTCAAGATTCTTCTTTTGCAGACTGTTCTAAAAGACATTTATAAGAGGATTTTTTTAAAAAAATCAAATGACATTTATTTAATGACAAGGAAGAGAACTCCAGCACAGTATATAAGTAAAATTACACCTAGAATATAATGTTTCTTCCCCACCCAAACTAAAATTAGAGTACAAATATGGCTGGCTGCTGGGGTTGCTGCTAGTGTTAATGTAGGTATAAAAGTAGTGATCAAATTTCTCCTCTCCCTGTAATCAAAGGGTTTCAAAATGAGTGATGGAGAAAACAGAAACAAACTCCACTGTGCAAAACTTCAATCATTCCAGGACATCCAATCAAGAATTAACATATGGAAATCCAGAACTTTGCTAGAAATTAACTAGCAATTATACAGTAGCTCGCCCTGCCAGTGCTGGTAGGGGTGTGGTTTTCTCCTTGGTAATTCCTTGATTAAGGCATTGTTTTCTGCTTGGTTAAAAAGGTAAAGGTTCCCCCCGCACATTTGTGCAGTCATGTCCGTCTCTAGGGGCTGGTGGTCATCTCCGTTTGTTAGCCGAAGAGCCAGCGTTGTCCGAAGATGCTTCCGCGTTCATGTAGCCGGCATGACACACTTGGATTAGTCTGGCGTTAATCCATGTTTATCTGGGTGTAGGCTGCTAGAGAGGATGTGTTGTGGCCTTTTTTCTTTCCTTCTTAACTTTTGTATTGTGTCTTTTGAATTTTGTGTAAAGGTGGTTTATCTCTATGTGTCTATTAATCGATAATTTGTCTGAATGCCAAGCTTGAGTCTGTCCATTTGTTGTGAGATTAAGGAGTTTTCATTATGTCTTCTTACTGCTAGTTGGTGTTCATGGATGCACTCTGCTAGTCTTCTGCCTGTCTATCCTGCATAGTGGCTGTTACAGTCCTTACCCTGTATGTTGTAGATGATACCTGTTTTTTCTTCTTGAACTAAAGGGTCTTTTGGTTTACTTAAGATGTTTGGGGGGGAGGGGGCTTTAGTTGTTTTTCTTGTTATGGTGATGCCTTGTGGTTGTAATAGTCTGTAGGGTTTTTTTGAGATGTTTTTGATGTATGGTAGTGTTATCCTTTTCAGATAAAGAAAATATGGAAATATCCACATTAGATTAGTGAAACCCAGTCACTGTAACATAGCCAGTTAAGATGTTGTAATAGGTACACATATGCATAAGCTTCTTAAGCAGAAAAAAACCCACATAAATGTATAAATGAATGCAATTGATGCTTTCTCACACCCCTAAAATTTAAATCTTGAAAGTCACAGACTCCAGAATAAGAAAGCATGTATTCTGAAGCAGAAAGGAAGGATTAGTAAACATTTTCTCTAGAATTTCCTTGATAGAGCACATTTACATTCAAACCATCATCCTGACCTGACAACAAATATTCTGGGGAGAACATGCCAAGGAAATGAGACTACAGGTTATAAGCAGGTGCAATTGTGATAATAGCTAAAACATCAACTAAAATATTGTGAAATGAGAATTGAGAACAATATTTTCCCTTGGAGAGAACTCTTATCTCAAAGACAAAATACTCTTTTCAACATGCACTTTAAGACTTCCTAAAATAATATGTACAGAACTTTGGAGTGCATTCCCATGATTGCATCACTGAATCAAAATCTCATTCTCTTCAGTGGAACCTCTTCTCAGCAACAAGAAGCCTAAGAAGGACACATGTTCCATTGTTTCTATTCAATGCAATGTTTTTATGTGACATAACAGCTATATAAAATAGGAGATGGCTTACATATGTGATCACCACCAATTTCCTATGTGTAATCTTGATAAGATTCCTCATCCTCATTGCATAAACATAACAACTGTGAAAAGGAAAAGCAAGGAGTTTCTTAGAAAGACAGTCTTGCAATTAAGCCTTGTAAGAATTCAGAGATTAATATCAGTATCAGTTAGGCTGGGTGGCTCAGGATATAATGTGGTTCTAAACCAAAAGAAAACATGGTCTAACTTACTTGGTGAAATCAAATACTTCAGAAGAAGGATCTTCTTCAAAGGTAAATAGATTGGAAAACACATAAATCTGAGAGAGAATGCCACCAATGATAAAGTCACCAGGATAATAGTACTTGTGAAGAATAGAAAGAGGGTGACTCATGGGACATTTCACAGAAGAACTGTTCTGAACAATCTGAAGTGTCAACATCACTACAACCAATGCCACGAACACCACCATCTTGCATTCAAATCTTCCATCTGGATTCCAAAACATATATATCGACTTTGATATTTAATCAGACACACGGACTTCAGTAAACTTATTTTTGAAGCCTTGTCTGGACAGTCATGATTAGTAGAAAGATGAAAGCATGTCTATCTAGGCACCTATTAAAGTTGTTATTCTTCTATAACGTTTTTTTAAGGTGTAGACGTAATCATGGTTGATTTGATAATTACAGAGGAAATAATCACCGATGGAAAGACTTGTTCTTTGGAACATCACTGAAGAAAACATTGCCCACTACACTTTTGCAGTGAAATAGCCATCCAAAGGATGGTACTAGGAGAGTAAACAGATGAACTAGGTTTCATTGAATGCATCACGTCTGGGCAAAGAAAGCCACAGTGAGGCTGCCAATGACCAATATGCCCATAAAATTCAGGGCATAGTAAAATACAGAATGTATTTATTTATTAGAATGATTTCTATCCTGCCCAATTACAATTCACCTAGAACAAATTACAATGATGGTAATCTCAAAAACATCCCTGAGACCCAGACTACTAAAACTATAGCATTAAACTAGAAGCCATTGGCTAAATACAAATGGCCCATTAGAAAGAGATCCAGGCCCCAAAAGGCAGCCGAATACCACAATTAAAACTCCCCAAATATAATTATTTCCACGTCCATATTAAACTCTTCATTCCTTCCAGTATAAGTTCTTCTGTCACATGTCAGAATCTGGGAATGAGAAAGAACTTGCTTAAGCACTACTTTTGCTTCCTATTTTATTTTTTTATTTATGATCAGATGTCAGGTATAGTTGACACTGATCTCTTGCCATAAATATTTACAGGGACTGCAAGTATGATGGAAAGTTCAGAAAGTGTTTGGTACATATGACACACAGTCATCCTCAGAATCACAAATTCTGGTTTATGAAGGAAAGTTTACCAGATATGTTTGATTATGGCCTAATACTTATCCATTAAAGGCTGCTTAAACAATTGACTAACATGCAACTTGGTGAATTAAAGCTTGAACTCAAAGTTCCCACAGAAATAACAGACTTTTCCACTTTTGTTTTTTGAACAGATGCACAAAGCACACCAAATTAAACCTCAGAGAACGAAGGAGAGAGATATTCAGGAAAAATGAATTATTTTAGCTACGAATATTAGTAATCTAATTCAAAAGACAAAATAAATATTAAAAAACAAATTAAACCGTTTGGGGGAGATGGGCGGTGATAGAAATAAAATAAAATAAAATAAAATAAAATAAAATAAAATAAAATAAAATAAAATAAAATAAAATAAAATAAAATAAAATAAAATAAAATAAATAAAAGAATAAATAAAATAAAAAAATTAAAAAAATAAAATAATAAAATAAAATAAATAAAATAAAATAAAATTAAATTAAATTAAAAATTAAAAATTAAAAATTAAAAATTAAAAATTAAAAATTAAAAATTAAAAATTAAAAATTAAAAATAATTAAAATAAAATAAAATAAAATAAATAATAAAATAAAATAATAAAATAAAATAATAAAATAAAATAAATAAAATAAAATAAAATAATAAAATTAAAAATTAAAAATTAAAAATTAAAAATTAAAAATTAAAAATTAAAAATAATTAAAAATTAAAAATTAAAATAAAATAAATAATAAAATAAAATAATAAAATAAAATAATAAAATAAAATAAATAAAATAATAAAATAAGAAATAAAATAAAATAAAATAAAATAAAATTAAAAATTAAAAATTAAAAATTAAAAATTAAAAATTAAAAATTAAAAATTAAAAATTAAAAATTAAAAATTAAAAATAAAATAAATAATAAAATAAAATAATAAAATAAAATAAAATAAAATAAAATAAATAAAATAATAAAATAAGAAATAAAATAAAATAAAATAAAATAATAAAATTAAAAATTAAAAATTAATAATAATAAAATAGATATTTCCACCTAATCCTAAACTGAAATATATACTGTACTGCCCTGGGACCTCCTTAGGAATGCAAAAAAGGTGCAGCACGCATTCCAATGCCCCCTAAAAAGAACTTTTTTCAACTTTAGATTGAAATACGTAGTTAAACATCCATCGTCTTGATCTTTCTCTGAGCCGGGAATTCTGCAAATAAGATGAGTTACTAGAGAATTTATCACTGCATTTATTTTCTAAAATAGCAGCCTTTATTGTGAACAGTGTCAACTTCAGGTTCAATATATTCATTTCCATGAATATATTGCATTTTCTAATTGGACACTAGAGTGAGCTGGAGGATAACAAAAGAGTTGAAGGAAATACAGCTTTTTGATGGAAAATTACGAAAAATTATTACGAAAATTACGAAAAAGTTATGACAATTTATGCCAAATCATCTTTGAAATTATCAGAAATGATGGATATATGGACTGTTAAATAGGCAATGGAAGAAGAACAACATACGTGTGAAATTAATCTTAATGTGGATATAAATGTGGCAAGTATTGAGAAGGATGCAGAAAAGGATATACTGGACTTCCAATCCTTAAAGAAGATAAACAACTATCAAGTAAGAAAAGAAAGAAAGAAAGAAAGAAAGAAAGAAAGAAAGAAAGAAAGAAAGAAAGAAAGAAAGAAAGAAAGAAAGAAAATGTATTCCTGTATGTACAGAAGAGATCTGTTAAAGTTTTGAAGGATATTTTGAGAAGTGATAAAAAAGGACAAATTCCTCCTACTGGATGGAGACTTGCTAAACTTGTGAAAGATTTTTTGGGGAAGAATAAAAAAAAGATGATAAGAAATCAAGCTGTGGGGCTCTATTTGAATGTGTTAAGAAATAAGATTTTTAAAAGTATAGGGAAGGAATACAAGGTTGGCTTATTCAATCAAGGTTAAGATAGATAATTATATATATCTGACAATGCTTACTTTACCTTTGCTGATAAGGAATGTATGATGAGGATTTTGGATTTTGTTGTTAGCTAAGAGATGAGGTATGTGTGAAGAGACTGTAAGTTGCAATTTAAGAGATGACAATAAATTTACATAAATTTTGTGCACTTGTTGGGATGAAGGGGAAAGTTACTTCTCTTTTCTTCTTTTTTTCTTTTTCCACACCATTTTTTCTTTTCTTTTTATATTTTTGTACTTTGTATAGTTGTTATTCTTTTTAATTGTAATCTCTAATAAAATTATTTTAAAAAATAGAGACTCATCCCTCCCTCCCGAGTTCCCAGGGGAAACAGGTTCTGGGCTGTGAGAATGAATTATAGCTGTGTCACTCCCCTCTTCTGCTGGTAACTCCCCAGGATCACACAAGGTGTCCTGTAACTCAGCTGTGCCAGTAGAGGTGGGAGCCACCCCTCCACCCGGAATCTGTGGGTCTCCCCTCTCATGTCCTGTATGTCCGAAGTGGAAGGAGCTGGTTCATTTCCCATGCCCCCTACTTCATCTCTTGCTTTCCCCGAGACTCCCTCCACCCCATAGAAGAACTCCTTCCGCTCATCCTCGTCAGTGCCTAACTCCTGCAAGGCCGGTGAGGAGTGGTTTGTTAGATCGTGAAAGCGGTGCACCAATTGCAGAACATGCACATCCATGCTTGATGCCTGAAGAAACTTTAGGGATTGTTTTGGCCAGTTCAGCACTTCTTGGGTCATAGTTGGAATCTTTTGGATCTTCATTAAGCATCAGGAAACTCTTGTAGTTGGTCTTCCGGTGGGGATCATGGCGGTTTGACCAGCTCCTTTTGAAGCAGAGCCAATGATATAGGTTCTTTTTTGGGCTTGGACTGTCTACCGGAGCCCGAAGAATTCTCCAGACCCAAGGAAAATCTGGGAAATCACCCCACTTGTCCTCAGGATGGCTGTTCCTCGGGGGGGGGTGTCACGTAACAGAGTTTTACCGGTGAGTGTAACAGCTGGGAGGCGGGGCTGTCATCTTGTTTGAGACTATGTTGAAGCCGAAACAGGCCTCTAGAGCCAACCACCCCATTTCTAAGGCACTTTACTTTTATGTTTATTTCTTTCTTAAGAGAGGCTTTTTAAACTGAAGAGAAGCTGACTCTCTTGGAGATTTTCATTATTTGGGGGGATTTCTTTCTTAAGTGAGCAGCCTGGAAATTTGTGCTTTGCATATATTGCAAAAAAATGAAGCTGAGAATGTTGATTTTTCTTTTCTTTTTATGAAGCAAGTTAAGTTTTATGGATTACTGAAGATTTCTTTCTTTTGGCGAATTTTTGTTAGTGGAGCCAGAATCTGTCTTTTTTCCTTTTTGTGTTCCTATGGGAAAGTTTCTTTGTTATTTTTCCCTGCTGTGTTGATAGGTTAAGCTGTGTAAACAATAGTAATTGGAGAACTTTCTCTTGCTTTCTCTGAAATAACTTTTGTTTTCGGAACTAAGTTAAGTTTCATGTGTGATATTCTGAGGCACTGGAATGCACCATAAATTATCGTAGAGAGACATGAAAGGTTTTAAACTGATCTTCGAGAAGTTTATTTTTAAAGTTATTCAATATATAAAGAATCAAAACTAGCCAGAAGATTTGGAGAAGAGAATGGATCAAAAGTTGGAAAAAATTGACAGTGATGCCAAATATTTAAAGGACAAAGTGGAATTTTTAAACAATTAGATCAGAGCTTTCCAAACTTTTCATGTTGGTGACACACTTTTTAGACATGCATCATTTCGCGACACACTCTTACAGCAGGGCACAAGGCAGGCACTAGGACCTGCGAGTAATCACAGCAGGTTTGGAGGCAGCAAGGCACAAGGCAGGCACTAGGACCTGCCCAGAATCCTGGCAGGGCTCCGAGGCAGCAGCAGCCGCGACACACGCAGACACTGCAGCCGACACACTAACGTGTCCCGACACACAGTTTGGAAAGCTCTGAATTAGATGGAAACTAGAGATTTGGACTGAGAAAGAGAATTTGATAAGATTGTACTGTTGGAGTTTGAAGGAAAGAGAGATTTGGAGCTAGAAAGATGAATTTAGATGAATGTTCTGCTGTTTATAAGTGATATTATTCTCACTTTAGGTCTGCCACAGGTTCTTTTTTATACCCAAAGTTTGATTGTTTCAGGCTCAAAATGATCTCACAAAAAGCACTGCACTCTACAACACTTAGAGATTTTATATCACCCCTTATAGGTTGGGGAGGTGTTTTACTTTAAACAAAACAGTTTATAGTATAAAAGTGAATCTTTCAAAACCATGTGACTAGAGCTAATATCTAACTATCCTAGCTTATTACTAACGAAACTATATTACTAAAGAAACTATCCTATACAATGTTATTCTATTCTTAACTTACTATGCTTTATATTACTACTTCTATTCTATACTAATACAAATATATTCTAACTACCACAGCCTACCACAGCTAGCATGGAGCTTCTGTTATTGGGCAGTTTGAACCGCACTTGCCCCGTCTCACTGGTTTTCTGCAGGACTTTGTCTCTTTGTTCTGTTTCCTCAGGACCTCAAAGTCTCTGTGTGGAAAACAAAACTTCTTTGTTCCTTTGGCTGCTTTCCTTTTTGGCTGCTGCAGGACCTCCAAAAACACCTGTCTCTGCTTATCCCCTCGCATCTCCTTTCGTTTCCTCCCCAGCTGTTACAAAGCTGAGGGTTCTTATCAGCTGCTCTGCCATCCTGACACTGGGAGGAGGTTTGAAATAGGAGGGGGGAAGGCAGCACAGGTGCCTGTGATTTCTTCAGCAGCCTGTTCTTCCACAAGGTCATATTGATATTAATAATGGAAGTATTTTTAAATATTAGTAATAAGATATTTTTATGTTTAATATATGAGGTGAATATATTTTTTGTTTTAGGTCTTTTGTTTTTCTTTGTGGTGGGATAAACTTTTATTATTGTTGTTGGTATGGATTTTGGTGATTAAGATGATTACCCATGATATTACTTTTTATTTTAGATAATACTAATATTGATAATGGAAATACTACTTAGGTTGTATTATTATTTATTTTCAAGATTCGTAAAGTGAGTATTTCTAGTTTTTTTAGAGTATTAAGAACTACTGGGAAAAGATATATATTGTGATTTTAAAGGCTTTTAAATTGAATGTAAATTAGAATTTGTCCCTAAGTTAAAGTTTTGGATATTCATTATTAATTATAAATGTTTTATAGAAATAATGTTTACTTTAGTTAAAATTGGAGTAAGACATTGATGTATTTTTTATGTATATCTTTGTTGAAAAGGGTCAGAAGTCATTCCTTTTGTATCTTCCATTGATTTCTTCCCTTTTTCATTTTTTTCTCTTTTTTCTTTAGTTTTCTTTTGACCTTTTTTGACCTTTTCATGTTTTATCTATACTTTGAAAATATAAAAAAGTTTTTTAAAAAAAATGAAACTCCCATATTCAAAGCCAACAGCTTGAATCTCACATATAGACTCCTGGTTGCACTCCTATTATCTTTTCTTCCTGCTTTGCAATTCCTTGGCCAACCTTCCAAGATGACCCTTCATCAACCTCTACTGGTACCATTCTCTCCGTGCCTATTTCTTGTGTGTTTGCCAGAATCATCATTGTGGTTCTGGATTTCATGAACACCAAGACCACAAAACTTCCACTATATAAACCGAACCATATGAATAAAAAATAAAATCAGAAAAACTAAGATTGCCTCTAACAGCTGAGTGATTATAGGAAATAAAATATAGCATTGTCTCCGTTAATTAAAGCTCCATCTTAATTTGTTCCAAGAAGGCCAAAAAAGTTGGGGAAAGACTAGGAGAGGAACTCTGTTGCATAGCACAGGGGTTATTACAGGGAGATTCCTTCTCCTGCTCTCACCTGCCTGAATTCAGAATTTTTGGGGATTCCAAGTATTTTTTTTCTGGTAGGATGGTTCATTCTAGCCAAAGAAAGTGGTTCTGAAAGGATGTTAAGACTAAGCCATACAGGTTTATGCAGAAGAAAATCTGTGCATTGACAAAATTTCCATCTGTCAATCACAAAAGGCCATACTGCTTGGATCCGCAAATATACTATGGCAAAAGATTATGACATCCTAGATTCTTGGGAAGAACTCCAGGCAAATGAAGGCCAACACCAGCTAAAGAACTGACAGCTGTGAGTTCACATTGCTGTGAATAATAATAATAACAACAACAACAACAATAATAATAATTAGTTTATGTATGGTTCAGCTCTGGTGATGAATGACAAATCCCAAGAAGTTTTCCTATATCAGCTTTCACAAACCTTGACTGACACTATGAAGCAGAGCTTTCCAAACCTTTCATGTTGGTGACACACTTTTTAGACATGCATCATTTCGCAACACTCTTACAACAGGGCACAGGGCAGGCATTAGGACCTGTGTGGAATCACAGCAGGTTTGGAGGCAGAAAGGCACAAGGCAGGCACTAGGACCTGCGTGAAATCCTGGCAGGGCTCGGAGGCAGCACCAGCCGCGACACACCCAGACACTGCAGCCGACACACTAACGTGTCCCGACACACAGTTTGGAAAGCTCTGCTATAAAGGGATTCTACAGCTCTTGCTGTATTTCCAGTGGATGTAGATTGGTATTCTGTATGTAATTGTCAGCCTTCCCAGGTATTCCAGACAGGAAACATGACCAGATGAGTTAATTCTAATTTATTGTAAGTCTACATTAACAGAATCTTGCAAGTCTGAAAATACAAATCTCCCGCCCTATCCTTTACAGACTGGAAAGCTAGGCAGGATCCATCCTAACCCTTCCTTCCTTCCTTCCTTCCTTCCTTCCTTCCTTCCTTCCTTCCTTCCTTCCTTCCTTCAGTGCTCACTAAAGGCCAATTTTACTGTTATTTTCTCCTTAGGTGCTTCCTGCTGTTCAGCTCAGGCCTCAGTAGAAGAATATATATTTTGGGGGAAAAGATGCAAACCAATAAGCCAGCACTGGAGGCCAAAATGGAAAAGATCTCCACGGCCACCATGTATTTGCCCTTTGTGCTTAAATAAGTTGGAACAAAGGACACCCAGACACTGCAGAAGACCAACATGCTGAAGGTGATAAACTTGGCTTCATTGAAACTGTCAGGCAGGTTCCTGGCCAGGAAGGCCATTGTGAAGCTGATGGTAGCCAGAAAGCCCAGAAAGCCCAGGACACTGTAAAACAGGGTGACCGATCCTTCATTACACTCAAGGATAATTTCTTCCATCAGGGAATGCATGTCAACATCTGGAAATGGGGGAGCAGTTACTAACCACACAATGTAAATCAAGGTTTGAGTAAGGGAGCAGGAAAGGACAATGGAGCTGGCCAGTTGCTTCCCAGCCCATTTTCTCATCCCACGGCCTGGTGTGGTGGCCATGAAAGCGAGGACCACAATGATGGTCTTGGCCAAAACCGAGGAGACGGCTATTGAAAAGATAATGCCAAAAGCTGTTTGTCGAAGGAGACACATAAGGTTTCTGGGTTGTCCGATGAAGAGCAAAGTGCTAAGGAATGAAAGCAAGAGGGAAGTGAGGAGAACATAGCTGAGGTTCCGGTTGTTGGCTTTGACAATGGGAGTCTCCGTCTTCTTCATGAAGAGGAGAAGTACCAAAGCTGTGAGGAAAGAAAAGAAAAGGGCAAAACAAACTAGTGTGATTCCCAAGGGTTCTTCAAATTTCAAGAAGCTGATATATTTTGGAAGGCACAGATTCTGCTCCTTGTTGGGATACTGATCTTCTGGACATTCAAGACAATCATCCATATCTGTGAAGGAAACATGCTCTATGAGACACAATCACTCTTTGAGTAATAACTTCTTTTAAATGAGTTGGAATCATGAAATTTGGAGGAATTGCCAGACAAATAGGAGGTAGTCCATGGTTTGGATTCAAGGGAAGCTGGCCTCTTTGTAGCAACCACATGCTTTGCTCAGTTTTCTTCCCTCCGTATAATGACAGCAAATAGCATCTTTATTTATAATTGCAATTCTTTTCTTTGCTATGTGAGGGGATATGGAAAGCAGAATATATTTTATTGTCTTTCTTTTTTCCCCCCAAATGGTTTCTTGGTATTTGGTTGTACTTTTACCTGTTAGCTGCCATTATTCAGGTTGGATATGATGGTGGATATAAGATGAATAGATGCATATGCTAAAGGCTATACACACAAAGCTGAATCTTATGTTCTGCTGTCTCCCCCAACCCAACTGGCTTGGCAAACCACAGAATAGTTGGAAGCTCCAGGCCACAATCTTTGTATAAATTGTAGTGTTCATTATTTGCAAGGAAATATTTCCACTGTATACAGTAATGTCTTTCTCTCTCTCTCTCTCTCTCTCTCTCTCTCTCTCTCTCTCTCTCTCTCTCTCTCTCTCTCTCTTCTATCTCTCTACATATCATCTAATAATGATTAGAATTTTGAAGGCAAAATCTACATCTTATTTGAAATAAAATATTAATTTGTGTTGTTTGACAATTGAATTTGGTTTCTTCCAGACAAGGAGTATGGAAGAAATATTTATACTAATACAGTCAAAGTTCAGAATTGTTTTGTAGATGATTTAATTCTCATTTATTCCATTTGTTATGATGCATGTTACTTATGTGAATTGTTTTATTAATACTGATATAAGTCTGCATATTTTTTTTATTCACTTACAAAACTGATGATTCACTTCAATATAAAAAAGTGATGTGTGTAAGATGAATAGTAAGTCAACAGGTGTAATATCATAAGACACAAGAACAATATATGTTTGATCTATGATTGCAATGTAAAAACATCCAACCATTCCTCCAATTGTGTTAAAAAAGAAGATAAACCACAATTTATAGATTGTCCAAATCAGCCAGGTTTTAGCAAGTTTTTAGATGGTCCTGAGAGATTGAGAAAATATTTGTTTAATCCTCTTATTTGATTGCGTAAACGTAGACAGGTTATGGAAACAAAAATCACAGAAAATGAAAATACAAAAAGGAAAGTAGAATATGATTTTCTAATATAACATTAGTAAACAAATCATTTTTTAAAAAATAGTAGTACATCCTTTTAATCCCATCCATTTCCCCCCCAGAACCTTTAACCACCACCTCAATATTTGTACTGTACTTTGAAAGTTAAGGATTGGAGGTTATTCTTTGTCTACTCTGAGACAATGGGTTGTGCATCAACACTCTCTTTGCAGGAACTCTTACCATTTTGGTTTGAAATCTTCCCTTCTGGACATGAGTGGCAATCATAACAACAAAACGGTTTCCCCTCAATCTTGGTTTTACTATAACCAGAACGACAATTGTCATTACACAGAGAAGTGGGGCAAACCTGTGCAGAAATGGGAGATATGAGAATGTGTCACCATTCAGAAGAATTACTTTGCAATTTGGGGGTCTACTTTATTATGTATGTATTTATTTATTTATTTATTTTTGGTTCATTTGCGGCAGTGTTGACTCCTGGTGATTGCCAATACATGTCCCTGCAGTTATTATTATTATTTATTATTATTTATTTAATTTATATAACCACCCATCTCCCCCGACGGGGAACTCTGGGCCGTTTACAGCAAAATAAAATTAGATAAAAGCATGAAATATAAAATATATAAACCAACAATTTATACAATTAATATAATAAATAGATATAAAAATCCAAGTGGGAGATAGTATTAATAAAAGAAGGGCATTATAAAATTATGGGATTAACCACCCCGTTCTTTTCTAAAGGTCGGGAGGGAGGGGATCAGTCTCAACTCTGGGGGCAAGATGTTCCATAGTGTGGGTGCTGCTACAGAGAAGGCCCGCCTCCTAGCTCCCATCAGATGACATTCTTTAATTGATGGGGCTCGTAGCAGGACCTCTCTGAACGATTGGGTGGGGTGGGTCGATAATATGGGGATAAGACAGTCCCTCAGGTATTCTGGTCCCATGCCATGTAGGGCTTTAAAGGTGATAACCAACAACTTGACTTGTACCCGACAGCAAACCGGCACCCAATGCAGCTCGTGGAGCAAAGGTGTTATATGTGCGGATCTTGGCGCACCTAAAATCGCCCGCGCGGCTGCATTCTGCACCAGCTGTAGCTTCCGGATAGTCTTCAAGGGTAGCCCCATGTAGAGCGCATTGCAATAATCTACATGGGAGATGACAAGAGCGTGAGCGACTGTTCGGAGGGCATCGCGATCCAGGAATGGGCACAAGTGGCGCACAAGCCGAAGCTGTGCAAAAGCCCTTCTAGCCATGACTGCCACCTGCTCTTCGAGCAGGAGTCGTGAGTCTAGAAGGACCCCCAAATTGCGCACCGGTTCCGAATGGGGCAGTGCTACCCCATCGAGAACCAAAGATGATAATTTCCTAGAAGACACTAAGCCATCAATCCACAGCCACTCGGTCTTGCCAGGGTTCAACTGAAGCCTGTTGTTCCCCATCCAGGCCCTCACAGCCCCCAGGCACTGGGACAGGGTGGTCACTGCATCACTTATTTCACCTGGGATGGAGATAAACAGTTGAGTATCATCCGCATACTGATGATACCTCATCCCATGGTGTCGGATGACCTCGCCCACCGGTTTCATGTAGATGTTGAATAGGAAAGGAGAGAGAACCGAACCCTGCGGCACCCCACACAGGAGTGGTCGCATGCTGGATTTCTCCTCCCCTACCACCACCGACTGGGAATGGCCCTGGAGGAAGGAGGTGAACCAGCGCAAAACTACGCCGCCCACCCCCAACTCCCTAAGCCGTCCCAAAAGGATACCATGGTCGATGGTATTGAACGCCGCTGAGAGATCTAAGAGAGCCAGGATGGATGCACTACCTCCATCCCGCTCCCGCCAGAGATCATCCGTAAGCACGACCAATGCAGTCTCCATCCCAAATCCTGGCCTGAAACCTGACTGGAAAGGGTCTAGATAATCCGCTTCATCCAGGGTCCTCTGAAGCTGCAACGCCACCACCTTCTCAACCACCTTTCCCAAAAAGGGAAGGTGGGAGACTGGACGAAAATTGTCCAGAATGGTAGGGTCCAGGGATGGCTTCTTGAGGAGGGGGTGCACCAATGCCTCCTTGAAGGCCTCTGGAAACACCCCCTCCAACAAGGATGTATTAATCATTGCCTGGACCCATCCACATGTCACCTCCCTGGCTGATTTTACTAGCCAGGAAAGACAGGGATCTAATTGACATGTGGTGGAATTAACAGTTCGGAGGATCTTGACCACTTCCTTAGGTCCAACAGGATCAAATTGTTCCCAGATAATAGGGAAAGAGCACTCTCCCGGCATCTCCCCAGACTGCATTTCCCGCATGGAGTCCAACTTAGACCGAATCCGAGCAATTTTATCCTGCAGATGCTCAGAAAATTCTTCCGCACAGCCCTGTAGGTGGGTGGTCAACTCCACCCTACCTAAGAGAGATCGAGTAATCTTAAACAGGGCCGTCGGACGGCATTCTGCGGATGCAATAAGAGCGGAGAAATATTCACGTTTCGCCGCTCTTACCACCACAAGGTAGGCCTTAATAGCGGCTCTAGATTGTGTTCGGTCCGATTCCGCCTTCATCTTTCTCCAGCGACGCTCTAGACGTCTCTTCACCCTCTTCAAGACCCTCAACTCCTCCGTATACCACGGGGAGTGACGGGTTGAATGGGGTTGGAGAGGTCGCATCGGCGCGGTCCTGTCCAATGCTCCGGCCGCCTCCCTATTCCAGGAAGTGGCCAGTGCCTCCGCTGGACCGTGCAGCAGATCATCGGGTATTACCCCCAGCTCCCTCTGAAACCTCATTGGGTCCATAAGTCACCGGGGGCGGACCAATCGAATAGGTCCTGCCTCCCTGCGGAGTGGGGCGGTGTAAGAGAATCTTAGAGATATCAGGACGTGATCTGACCATGACAATGGGGATAGTTCTAACTTTCCACTCAGGTCACAAGAAAATCAAATCCGGAGTGAGTCCACTGTCTCAAGTTGGGTCTCGAATAATCTGGGCCAGGCCCATGGCTGCCATGGTAGTCATGAACTCCCGAGCCACTTCCGAGGCACATCCCAGGGATGGCAGATTAAAATCCCCCAGGACCATCAGCCTGGGGTACTCCACTGCCCACCCTGAGACAGCCACCAGCAGCTAAGGCAGGGAGGTTGCTACGCAGCAGGGAGGCTGGTACAGTAACAACACTCCCAACTGTTCCCGGGCACCCAACTTGAAAAACGGTCTCACATCCGGCCACTTGTGGAGCAAGTCCCTTGAAAGCCACTAAAGACTCTCTAATGATAACTGCCACCTCTCTTCCCCTACCCCGGTGTCTCGGCTAGTGCCACACCCGAAACCCAGCTGGGCACATTTCCGAGAGGGCTACCCCTCCCTCTGGGCCCAGCCAGGTCTCAGTAATACACGCCAGGTCAGCCCCTCTCTCCATGATTAA
The DNA here is from genome assembly GCA_023362775.1 of Charina bottae. NCBI lineage: Eukaryota > Metazoa > Chordata > Lepidosauria > Squamata > Charinaidae > Charina > Charina bottae. The sequence continues at coordinate 12,050,132 of JALMGJ010000011.1, forward strand.
TTCACTTATGACAGGGGCTTTTTTATTTACTGACCTGGCGTTGAGCAGCAGCAGTCGAAAACCGGGGCCCTCAAATATCCGCTATCCAGAACCTGGGGCTGAACTCAGAGGACCGGAACGCACCACCGGTAGTAAACACCCAGGGCGCCTTCCCCGAAAATGGCTTGTCCTCCGGTTCCCATCATAATATCCCCTGCCCGTCACCACCTCGATCAATTAACCCTCCCCATAGCCCCCAGAGTTTCCTAGCCCAGTCGCCTCCACTCCCGAGCCCCTGGAAAACCTGGATTTAGGCAAGGGTCCCTTTCCACATCCATCCATCCTCTCACACCCAATCTCTCCTGGGCTATAGTAAGGCTCCCAGCGCACCAGCTCACGCTCTTGGCGCTGGTAAGCCTCACCATCCCATACACTCTATACACATTCACTGTGCCCCTCTGTGGCTTCTCTCACTGGTCACAGAAGGGGCCACACAACCACTCCTGCCTACCCTGTCTCTCACTCAGGAACAGGCACTCTCCCACACTCATACGATCCTGGACCCCCCTTGTGACTCTCACTCACAGGGGGGAACCTCACAATCCCACAGGGATCCTATATCGTTCTGCCGCCCTAAAAAATGGGGATGGCCAACCCTTCCCTTCATCCACCAAGCTGTTGTGATGTTAAAAATCCACAATGTCAGAGTCCACAATGTTAAAATCAGCGGGGGTGTTATTCCAGACCATTCCACCTGGGTCTTTAATACTGTCCAGCTCATATCCCATACACTCCCACAGCTCTTCATATGGGGTGTACCAGGTCTATCGGCGTCCTTTAAAACTCCGAGATCGTCAGTTCTCTTGGCAAGATTTCAGAAGTGGCTTGCCCTTGCCTCCTCCTTCCTAGGGCTGAAAGAGAGGGACTGGCCCAAGGTCACCCAACTGGCTTCCTGCTTAAAGCAGGACTAGAACTCATGATCCCCCATTTCTAGCCTGATGCCTTAACCACTACACCAAACTGTCTCTCTGCTGCCATGTGTTACAGGTTATAAATTCTATAGTCCTTTTATTGTCGAAGGCTTTCACGGCTGTTGTTGTCAATGGCTGTTGTGGGTCTTCCGGGCTGTGTGGCCGTGTTCTGGAAGTTGTGGTTCCTAACATTTCGCCAGCATCTGTGGACAGCATCTTCAGAGGGCAGGAGCACAGATAGAAGACAGAGATTTTTCTTCTATCTGTGCTCCTGCCCTCTGAAGATGCTGGCCACAGATGCTGGTGAAACGTTAGGAACCACAACTTCCAGAACACGGCCACACAGCCCGGAAGACCCACAACAGCCATCTGGAGTCCTTGTTGCTCTCTGAGGTTGGTTCTTTCCTTGCAGATGTTTGATTGCCCAACTAGGCAAGCCCCACTCCCTTCTAGCACTGAAGATGTTGCCTACTCAGGCAATGAAACATCTGCTAGAAAACAACCAGGCTCAGAGAGTACCAAGGACTCCATAGTTCAACTCTGAGCTACAGATATTCACTTTGATAGGTTATACTTTGATGATGGCTTGGCACAAGTGTGTAAGTGTGGCTGCAAGAATTAAAATAAAAAAGAATAACATTCAAAAAGATATTGGCTTAGGAGGGATGGGGGTTTCAGCTCCCCAACCCTTCATTTGGAGGCAAATTCTCTCTCTTTGAAACTTCTCTTCCTCTCTACATTTTCAAGCCTCAGAAAATTGTTTAATATCTCCTGCTGTGAACATCACCTGGTTGAAATAGTTGGGCCATATAATGGCATCCTCAGAGATGGTGAATACTTTCCCAGGGGAACTCAGGGATGCTACTCTTCCAACTTTTACTCTCCAGAAAGACTGATTGGGAAATGTGACCCAATTTAAAATGTCAAATCCAGCCATCAGTTCCCCATTTGAACCAAAGGTGAAGGTTTCTCCAACACTATTGTTAAACGAGTTGCTTTTCAGATAGTGGTGAAGCTAAATTGGAATGGGAAGAAAGTAATAATTATAAAAAGGGCAAGAACAACAGGGATAACTGTCCAATAATACTTTTAAGAGTTATATTATTTTACACATATAAAATTTAAACATTATTAGTGTATGTTAGGCATTTACTCTATTCCTTCTTGGAAATCTCCCTTTAATTTCAGATATGCCTTGACTATTTTTAGGGGGGTTACATATAACACCTTTTAATTCATTACCTCAATTAAATACATCTGGGAAAATGTACCTATTAACAGAGATGTAAAGAAAGAGATGAGGATACAATACAATCCTATGGAAAGTCTTACTCTTCACAGAATAGTGAATTAGATCGACTCAAGGAACAATAATCTAGTGATGCTCCTGTATCTTTTGTAGGATTGTGGTTTCTGTCATTTCCCTTTTCCTCTTTGAGCCTGAACCCATTTGAAGATACATGTGGGGGAACGATAATTTGGCCAGGGAATTTTTTATTTTTGGTTTTTTGGAAGAACCCTGCAAAGTGCAGGTTCCAGTGGAAATCTGTGAAATATATGCAACTACATACTTGAAAGGAGAATTAGAAATCTCTGTCTGTCTGTTCAATTTGGATGTGTTTGTGTTTGTGCCTTCAAGTCAGGTTGACTCCTAGCGACTGCCTGGACAAGTCTCTGCAGATTTCTTGGCAAGATTTCAGAAGTGGTTGGCCTTGGCCTGGTTCCTAGGGCTAAGAGAGAGAGTGATTGGCCCAAGGGACTGGCTTTGTACCTAAGGCAGGGCTAGAACTCATGGTCTCCCAGTTTCTAGCCTGGTGCCTTAACCACTACACCAACCTGGGTCTCATTTGTTTACTACAAATGCTTTTATGCCACTTCAGTTATAAGACTTGAAGCATCTCAAAGCAGTATTACTACTGAAAGATGCCTCCGGTCAAGTCATAGCTGAAATCTCAAAATCTGTCATTCTAATTTTATAGTCAGAGTTACAGTCTGGATGTTGGACAGATTTGGCATTAGTCACTGTGGTCTACAATTTTTGTCCACACCTGATGGAGGAGGATGCACTTCCTGGTCCTGTTGGATGTCTTGGCGGCATGTGCTAATATAGATTATTTGTCTTTCAGGCCTGCCTGTGAGAGCTGGGAATTAGAGGAACTCTTTTATGGAGGATCGGTTCCTTTATGAAAAGAAGGAAGCTTTGGCCCCAATTTCCATATTTTGTGGGGTGCTCCAAGATTTTGTCCTCTAATCTCTAGTGTTTAAATTTTATATGAACCTCCTAGAAGTGATTGTCTGTCAGTGGGCAGTGCAATATAATCAATACCCTGATGATACTTGGCTTTACGTTGCCATACTGGCCAGGACTGAAGGTGCCATTAATGTCTGCCTGGAGTTTATACTCAGACTGGGAGTATTGCTGTAGCCTGAGAAAAGATGGGGTTTCCTGCATTAATATTCATAAGAAGTTACCTTCCATGGTTGTTGATTGAGAAGCTCCCTTCTTCCTTCACCCTTTATTGTTCTTTTGTTCACTGTCAAGGAACACATAGCATGCAAGGCTTCTGCCACTGCATGGACAGCATTATAGATGCTATAGCTGTGGCTAGTCATGCTCATTTCAAACACAGAGCCAGGAAGAGTTTCTAACTTCTCCTCTCCAGTGCAGTTTCCCCCTGACTTCATTTCTCTATTGGAATTAGAGAAAGAGCACTGAAATGCCTCTTCCCAGAAATCCCTGAAAAAACCGTCTTCCTTTTCTGATGTAAGCTCTCTGTATTGAAGGAATTGATGGAAGCTGAATACTTCTTTGGTGTGAACTGCAAAAGAGAGAGCACCATGGATGAAGTCCATGTCCCAGTTCCGTAGCGATGAAAGTGATGTGAAATCCATTTGGGCTGTGAAAATCCATACTTTGGCTTTCATTGGTATTTCATGAAATTTTGAGAACTGAAGCATAATTCTCAAAACCATAATACTTTGAATTTCACCATGTACAACCACCACATTGGCTTTCCTTCCCATAACAATGCTTATTGTCTTCAGTCCTTCCAATGCTATTGGGTTTATTTCTGAGGAAAAACTTATTTGTGGAAATGTTTCCACAAAATCAAAGCAGATACCTTCCTGGGCAAAAATGGGCAGCACATTTTCCACAAAGCTCTCTCCACTGTCATCAGTTACATACAGAACACCAATCCACATCCACTGGAAATACAGCAGTAGCTGGAGAATCCCCTTATAGTGGTGGTCAAGATTTGGGAATAGCTGATGAAGGAAAACTCCCTGGGATTTGTCATTCATCACCGGAGCTGAACCATATGCAATCTAAAGAAATAATAATAATAATAATAAAATAATAATAATAATATTAATAATAACAACAACAATTATAATAACAATAATAATAATAGAGATACTTTCCAGGATAAAATGTGTTTAAATAGTACTGATACCTTTGCATAAACTTATATGGCTTGGTCTTGAGGTCACTTCAGGACCACTTACTTCAACTAGAATCAACCATTCTATGTGAATACACAAGGAAAATATGTTTGTGATCCCCAATTATTCTGAATTCAGGCAGGTGAGACCAGGAATGGATTCTCCCTGTGATAATCACTGTCCTATGTAATTGTCTTCTTCTGCTAGTGAATTTTTACCTGAAAAGGATAACACTATCAAAAACTTGTCAGAAACAGCCAATAGACTATTACAACTACATGGCATCATGATAGCACAAGTAACAACTAAAGCCCTCCAAAACATCTTAATTAAACCAAAAGACCCAGTAGCCGAAGAAGAAAAAACAAGAGTCATCTACAACAGGGGTCCCTGTTGTACAGCAGGTGAGTGCTGGTGGTCTGTGCGATTGGCTCCCGCCTGCAAACCCCACTCCCCATCCACACAATTGGCTCCCGCCTGCAAACCCTGCACCCTGTCTGCATGATTGGCTCACGCCTGCAAACCCTGCTGCAATCCGCTCGATTGGCTCCTGCCTGCAACCCCCCCCCCCCCCGGTCTGCATGATTGGCTCCAACCTGCAAACCCTGCCCCCCTCCGTTCATGGAAAAATTGTCTTCCACGACCTGCCCCTGGTGCCAAAAATGTTGGGTAATAATATTTTAGTTGATGTTTTAGCTATTAACACAATTGCACCTGCTTATAACCTGTAGTCTCATTTCCTTGGCATGTTCTCCCCAGAATATTTGTTGTCAGGTCAGGATGATGGCTTGAATGTAAATGTGCTCTAGCTATTTAAGAGAAAATGTTCACTAATCCTTCCTTTCTGCTTCAGAATAAATGCTTTCTTATTCTGGACTCTATGACTTTCAAGATTTAAATTTTAGGGGTGTGAGCAAGTATCACTTGCGTTCATTTATACATTTATGTGGGTTTTTTTCTGCTTAAGGGGCTTATGCATATGTGTACCTATTACAACATCTTAACTGGCTATGTTACAGTGACTGGGTTTCACTAATCTAATGTGGATATTTCCATATTTTCTTTATCTGAAAAGGATAACACTACCATACATCAAAAACATCTCAAAAAAACCCTACAGACTATTACAACCACACGGCATCACCATAACATGAAAAACAACTAAAGCCACCCCCCAGACATCTTAAGTAAACCAAAAGACCCTGTAGTTCAAGAAGAAAAAACAGGTGTCATCTACAACATACAGGGTAAGGTCTGTAACAGCCACTATGTAGGACAAACAGGGAGAAGACTAGCAGAGTGCATCCATGAACATCACTAGCAGTCAGAAGACATGAAAAATCCTTAATCTCACAACACAAACTCAACACAGACTCAACCTGAGTTTAAACTGCGAAACTGTGAGCATCCTACATGAAGCTAAATTCAAAAATGCTAAGGAATTCCTGCAAGCTTCGAATTTAGACAATTTAGCGATTAATAGACACATAGAGATAAATCAACTTTACAAATAATTCAAAAGAGACAATACAAAAGCAAAGAAGGAAAGAAAAAGACCACAACACATCCTCTCCAGCAACCAGATGATACCACTTTGATGGCTGAAAGCGAGGAGGAGTTGAGGAGCCTTATGACGAAGGTGAAAGAAGAAAGTGCAAAAGCTGGGTTGCAGTTAAACCTCAAAAAAACCAAGATTATGGCAACCAGCTTGATTGATAACTGGCAAATAGAGGTAGAAAAAGTGGAGGCAGTGACAGACTTTGTATTTCTAGGCGCAAAGATTACTGCAGATGCTGACTGCAGCCAGGAAATCAGAAGACGTCTACTTCTTGGGAGGAGAGCAATGGCAAATCTTGATAAAATAGTTAAGAGCAGAAACATCACACTGACAACAAAGGTCCGCATAGTTAAAGCAATGGTATTCCCTGTAGTAGCCTATGGCTGTGAGAGCTGGACCATAAGGAAGGCTGAGCGAAGGAAGATAGATGCTTTTGAACTGTGGTGTTAGAGGAAAATTCTGAGAGTGCCTTGGACTGCAAGAAGATCAAACCAGTCCATACTCCAGGAAAGAAAGCCAGACTGCTCACTTGAGGGAATGATATTAAAGGCAAAACTGAAGTACTTTGGCCACATAATGAGAAGACAGGATACCCTGGAGAAGATGCTGATGCTAGGGAAAGTGGAAGGCAAAAGGAAGAGGGGCCAACCAAGGGCAAGATGGATGGATGATATTCTGGAGGTGACAAACTCAACCATGGGGGAGCTGGGTATGGTGACGGCCGACAGGAAGCTCTGGCGTGGGCTGGTCCATGAAGTCACGAAGAGTCTGAAGTGACTGAGCGAATAAACAACAACAAACACCAAACTAACAATCAAGCAGAAAACAGTACCTTAATCAAGGAACTACCAAGGAGAAAACCACACCCCCACCAACACTGGCAGGGCAAGCTACTGTAAATAAACAGGGAGCAAACCCCACATTCACTTGCACTGATGATCTTACCTAGCAGGATAATGTAACCACTACAAACAAAGAACATGGCCCCGACCCTTCTGGCTTTTCAGAAGGCCTTGAAGTCCTGGTTTTCTAACCCAGGCCTGGGGCCCCGATTGTGTGAAGGGCCCCATTTCATGTTTGTGCTGATACCAATGGTTTTTAAGGTCTCTCGGCTGTATTTATATTTAATTATATGTATTGATTTAATTGTTGATCGTTTTTACTATTATTAGCCACCCAGAGTCGCTGCTCTGAGATGGGCAGCTATATAAACTGAATGAATGAATGAATGAATGAATGAATGAATGAATGAATGAATAAATAAATAAATAAATAAATAAATAAAAACAATCAAGCTCAGAGAGCACCAAGGATTCCATAGTTCAACCCTGAGCTATACATATTTTCTTCTATTCGATTCTTACAGAGATCAGACAATGGTCTTCCCTGTATGGAGGTTAGAGTTGGACTTAAAAGAAGGACAGACATTGTATTTACACTTTTGAAATTTGGTTTCAGGGAACTTCTGGGAATATCATTGATAGGAACCCCTTCCCATCCAAAAATGGATCACAGAACAAATCAATCCAGAATTCTCATTCAAGTCCTAAATCATCATATTTGGGACACATTGTGCTGTTTTTTGAAGTCTATAATGATGGGAAAGGTGAAGGAAAGAGAAGAAAGAATGAGGTGGATGGACTGGATACAGCAGCAATGGATGCATTTTGGAAGACATGTAGGGCCAGGTTGGGGACAGATCATCCTGGAAAAGATCTGTCTCTGGGGTCTCAATGAGTCAACCGCAACTTGATGGCACATAATCAATAAATCAATAAATCAGAAGGGGTGTCATAAGTGACATAACGTAACTTTGTTCCTCAATAGGCAGAGACTGGAAAGCCTTAAACGACTTAGGATATGTTTATAAGGAGCAGCTTGAACATTGATCTATGTGGTCACTATCATTTAGAAGAGCATCACGGCAGTCTCTGGATTCCACAAAAGGCAGAAAGCAGAGGCAGAATTTCCACTTTTATTTCCCCTTGAGGATAATTGGATTCCTTTGGTTTTAAAATATGTGTATTAAGATTCTGAGATTTGGTTCAGCATATGAAAATGTGCCATATGGCTTCTGACCAGCTCCAGTATATACAGTAGATATTTCATCAAGTCAAAAGATAGAAGACCTATTATTTATTTTGACTGATGAGTCATAATTTAAACTAAGGTTAAAAGTTTTCACTTCAGGAGACATCCTTTTCTCTTCTTCTTCTTTTTTTTAAAAACTTATTTTTCAAATTGATGAAAAAAATTATATAACATGCAAAAAAATCCCACTCTTTTTAACTGTTATTTGAATGAGGGCAACTTACCTGTGGAACTTTGTAGATGCATAGAATGGTAGCCATCTCAAGGCACACATTATTGTTAGGGCCACCAATAACAGTGGCTATATTAGCTTGGACATCGCACTTGTAGTTAGGGGTAAACTTGCCCCGTGTGGAGAGCAGTTCCACTGAGGCACAATAAGTCCATCTGGCACAAAAATTGCTGTTCAAAACATGGAACCCCAAACTGACGTTAGGTAAGATCCTTGGATTCTCATTAATTGTTTCTACTGCAAATTGCAAGGCCAGAATATGTTGGTAGTTCTGAGTTAATACACTGCAATAAGAATAGAAGTTATATGCACCTTCTTCAAAATATAACACAGGAACCACATTTCAGTTCAAGAAATGAATATAATACATGAATTGTTATTAGCTAGATTGTACTTCCATGCCACAAGGGAGAGAGAGAAGAAAACGTGTTATGAATTTCTAACTGTTTGAATAAATTCTCAGTGCTATCACTTCTTGAAAGAATTCTTGGTCATATGCATAGTGCCATAGCTGGCATCCAAATCAATTTTAAACATTTATAATTATATTGATGTTGCCTTTCAAATGTCTTCAATGGATGTTGAAGACTACATAATTTTTTCTAGAACTTTATTGTGATCAGTGACCAGACACATGTGACAAAAAGACATAGGACCAAATTATTATTTTTTTCATAGTTACAATTCGTTGCAGAAAGAAACGGCTACTATAAGAAATTTGGCCAGTCTTCTGGAGATTTATTTATTTATTATTTGAATTTATGACCGCCCATCTCTACCATGGAGGAGATGTTAAAGTTCTAGTCCAATAATACACAGAAAATAAAATCATCCTCAGAACAGCTGGAAGTTCTGTTAGGAACGGGTGTTATGAAGGTTGGTATAGAAAGGCCATCAAAGGAACATGAGGGCTCGAATCTCAGGTTCCCTCAAATCGAAAGTGTGCTCTGCAAAAGCTGTATTGTTATATCTTCCTTCCAACCTTGCAAATGGCAAGACATTAAAGCAGGCCAGAGATAGACCTCCAAAATGTGTTACACAGGTAATATAGGATAGGTAATTTTCTGGCACAAAGGGCTTTTATTATCCCTCCAATACTTAGAGTGTGGTAAAACAGCTCTTGCCGAATTGGGGCTTTAGCTCTAGCTCCATGGCTATACACCTAGAATATAATGTTTCTTCCCCAACCAAACTAAAATTAGACAATGTCTGCATAATTAGACCAAGAAGTAGTTATCTGTGCTTGGTCCACCCTAGATTAATTTGTTTTACTGTTCCTATTACAAATATTTCTGGCTGCTGGGGTTGCTGCTAGTGTTAATGTAGGTATAAAAGCAGTGATCAAATTTCAGGAGATCTCCTCTCCCTGTAATCAAAGGGTTTCAAAATGAGTGAAGGAGAAAACAGAAACAAACTCCACTGTGCAAAACTTCAATCATTCCAGGACATCCAATCAAGAATTAACATATGGAAATCCAGAACTTTCCTAGAGATTAACTAGCAAATATACAGTAGCTTGCCCTGCCAGTGCTGGTAGGGGTGTGGTTTTCTCCTTGGTAGTTCCTTGATTAAGGGACTGTTTTCTGCTTGATTGTTTGTCTGGTGTTAATCCCTGCTTATCTGGGTGTAGTATCCTGGAGAGGATGTGTTGTGGTCTTTTTCTTTCCTTCTTAGCTTTTGTATTGTCTCTTTTGAATGGTATGTAAAGGTGGTTTATCTCTATGTGTCTATTGATGGCTGATTTGTCTGAATGCCAAGCTTCCAGGAATTCCTTAGCATTTTTGAATTTAGCTTGGTCTAGGATGCTCACAGTTTCGCAGTTGAAACTCTGGTTGAGTCTGTCCATGTGTTGTGAGATTAAGGATTTTTCATCATGTCTTCTGACTGCTAGTTGGTGTTCATGGATGTTTGGGGGGGGCTTTAGTTGTTTTCTGGGCTATGGTGTGGGTGTAATAGTCTGTAGGTTTTTTCTGAGATGTTTTTGATGTATGGTAGTGTTATCCTTTTCAGATAAAGAAAATATGGAAATATCCACATTAGATTAGTGAAACCCAGTCACTGTAACATAGCCAGTTAAGGTGTTGTAATAGGTACACATATGCATAAGCCTCTTAAGCAGAAAAAAAAACACATGAATGTATAAATGAACACAAGTGATGCTTGCTCACACCCCTAAAATTTAAATCTTGAAAGTCACAGAGTCCAGAATAAGAAAGCATGTACTCTCAAGCGGAAAGGAAGGATTAGTAAACATTCCCTCTTAAATAGCTAGAGCACATTTACATTCAAACCATCATCTTGACCTGACAACATATATTCTGGGGAGAACATGCCAAGGAAATGAGACTACAGTTTATAAGCAGGTGCAATTGTGTTAATAGCTAAAACATCAACTAAAATATTATGAAATGAGAAATGAGAACAATATTTTCCCTTGGAGAGAACTCTTATCTCAAAGACAAAATACTCTTTTCAACATGCACTTTAAGACTTCCTAAAATAATATGTACAAAACTTTGGAGTGCATTCCCATGATTGCATCACTGAAACAAAATCTCATTCTCTTCAGTGGAACCTCTTCTCAGCAACAAGAAGCCTAAGAAGGACACATGTTCCATTGTTTCTATTCAATGCAATGTTTTTCTGTGACATAACAGCTATATAAAATAGGAGATGGCTTACATATGTGATCACCACCAATATCCTATGTGTAATCTTGATGAGAATCCTCATCCTCATTGCATAAACATAACAACTGTGAAAAGGAAAAGCAAGGAGTTTCTTAGAAAGACAGTCTTGCAATTAAGCCTTGTAAGAATTCAGAGAGATTAATATCTGTGTCAATTAGGCTGGCTGGCTCAGGATATAATGTGGTTCTAAACCAAAAGAAAACACGGTATAACTTACTTGGTGAAATCAAATACTTCAGCAGAAGGATCTTCTTCAAAGGTTAATACATTGGAAAATACATAAATCTGAAAGAGAATGCCACCAATGATAAAGTCACCAGGATAATAGTACTTGTGAAGAATAGAAAGAGGGTGACTCATGGGACATTTCACAGAAGAACTGTTCTGAACAATCTGAAGTGTCAACATCGCTACAACCAATGCCACGAACACCACCATCTTGCATTCAAATCTTCCATCTGGATTCCAAAACATATATATCGACTTTGATATTTAATCAGACACACGGACTTCAGTAAACATATTTTTGAAGCCTTGTCTGGACACTCATGATTAGTAGAAAGATGAAAGCATGTCTATCTAGGCACCTATTAAAGTTGTTATTCTTCTATAACGTTTTTTTAAGGTGTAGACGTAATCATGGTTGATTTGATAATTACAGAGGAAATAATCACCGATGGAAAGACTTGTTCTTTGGAACATCACTGAAGAAAACATTGCCCACTACACTTTTGCAGTGAAATAGCCATCCAAAGGATGGTACTAGGAGAGTAAACAGATGAACTAGGTTTCATTGAATGCATCACGTCTGGGCAAAGAAAGCCACAGTGAGGCTGCCAATGACCAATATGCCCATAAAATTCAGGGCATAGTAAAATACAGAATGTATTTATTTATTAGAATGATTTCTATCCTGCCCAATTACAATTCACCTAGAACAAATTACAATGATGGTAATCTCAAAAACATCCCTGAGACCCAGACTACTAAAACTATAGCATTAAACTAGAAGCCATTGGCTAAATACAAATGGCCCATTAGAAAGAGATCCAGGCCCCAAAAGGCAGCCGAATACCACAATTAAAACTCCCCAAATATAATTATTTCCACGTCCATATTAAACTCTTCATTCCTTCCAGTATAAGTTCTTCTGTCACATGTCAGAATCTGGGAATGAGAAAGAACTTGCTTAAGCACTGCTTTTGCTTCCTATTTTATTTTTTTATTTTTGATCAGATGTCAGGTATAGTTGACACTGATCTCTTGCCATAAATATTTACAGGGACTGCAAGTATGATGGAAAGTTCAGAAAGTGTTTGGAACATATGACACACAGTCATCCTCAGAATCACAAATTCTGGTTTATGAAGGAAAGTTTACCAGATATGTTTGATTATGGCCTAATACTTATCCATTAAAGGCTGCTTAAACAATTGACTAACATGCAACTTGGTGAATTAAAGCTTAAAGTTAAAGTTCCCACAGAAATAACAGTCTTTTCCACTTTTGTTTTTTGAACAGATGCACAAAGCACACCAAATCAACCCTCATAGAAGGAAAGAGAGATATTCAGCAAAAATGAATTATTTTAGCTACGAATATTAGTAATCTAATTCAAAAGACAAAATAAATATTAAAAAACAAATTAAACAGTTTGGGGGAGATGGGCGTTGATAGAAATATGAAAATTAAAATTAAAAAATAAAATAAAATAAAAAGTAAAATAATAAAAATAATAATAATAATAATAAAATCATAAAATAAAATCATAAAATAAAATCATAAAATAAAATAAAATAAAATAAAATAAAATAAAATAAAATCATAAAATAAAATAAAATCATAAAATAAAATAAAATAAAATAAAATAAAATAAAATAAAATAAAATAATAAAATAAAATAAAATAAAATAAAAAAATAAAATAAAAAAATAAAATAAAATAAAATAAAATAAAATAAAATAAAATAAAAAAATAAAATAAAATAAAATAAAATAAAATAAAATAAAATAAAAAAATAAAATAAAATAATAAAATAAAATAAAATAAAATAAAATAAAATAAAATAAAATAAATAATAAAATTAAATTAAAATAAAATAAATAAAATAAAAATAAAAAATAATAATAAATAAAATAAAATAAAATAAAATAAAATAAAATAAAATAAAATAATAAAATAAAATAAAATAAAATAAAATAAATAATAAAATAAAATAAAATAAAATAAAATAAAATAAAATAATAATAAAATAAAATAAAATAAAATAAAATAAAATAAAATAAAATAAAATAAAATTATAAAATAGATATTTCCACCTAATCCTAAACTGAAATATATACTGTACTTCCCTGGGACCTCTTTAGGAATGCAAAAAAAGGTGCAGCATGCATTCCCATGCCCCCTAAAAAGAACTTTTTTCAACTTCAGATTGAAATACGTAGTTAAACATCCATCGTCTTTATCTTTCTCTGAGCCGGGAATTCTGCAAATAAGATGAGTTACTCGAGAATTTATCACTGCATTTATTTTCTAAAATATCAGCCTTTATTGTGAACAGTGTCAACTTCAGGTTCAATATATTCATTTCCATGAATATATTGCATTTTCTAATTGGACACTAGAGTGAGCTAGAGGATAACAAAAGAGTGGAAGGAAATGTTCTAACAGCTTTTTGATGGAAAATTACGAAAAAGTTATGACAATTTAAATGGTCTTTGAAATTATCAGAAATGATGGATATATGGACTGTTAAAAAGGCAATGGAAGAAGAACAACATACGTGTGAAATTAATCTTAATGTGGATATAAATGTGGCAAGTATTGAGAAGGATGCAGAAAAGGATATACTGGACTTCCATTGCTTAAAGGAGATAAACAACTATCAAGTAAGGAAAGAAAGAAAGAAAGAAAGAAAGAAAGAAAGAAAGAAAGAAAGAAAGAAAGAAAGAAAGAAAGAAAGAAAGAAAGAAAGAAAGAAAATTTATTCCTGTATGTACAGAAGAGATCTGTTAAAGTTTTGAAGGATATTTTGAGAAGTGATAAAAAAGGACAAATTCCTCTTACTGGATGGAGACTTGCTAAACTTGTGAAATATTTTTTGGGGAAGAATAAAAAAAAGATGATAAAAATCAAGCTGCAGGGCTCTATTTGAATGTGTTAAGAATTAAGATTTTTAAAAGTATAGGGAAGGAATACAAGGTTGGCTTATTCGATCAAGGTTAAGATAGATAATTATATATATCTGACAATGCTTACTTTACCTTTGCTGATAAGGAATGTATGATGAGGATTTTGGATTTTGTTGTTAGCTAAGAGATGAGGTATGGGTGAAGAGACTGTAAGTTGCAATTTAAGAGATGACAATAAATTTACATAAATTTTGTGCACTTGTTGGGATGAAGGGGAAAGTTACTTCTCTTTTCTTCTTTTTTTTCTTTTTCCACACCATTTTTTCTTTTCTTTTTATATTTTTGTACTTTGTATAGTTGTTATTCTTTTTAATTGTAATCTCTAATAAAATTATTTTAAAAAATAGAGACTCATCCCTCCCTCCCGAGTTCCCAGGGGAAACAGGTTCTGGGCTGTGAGAATGAATTATAGCTGTGTCACTCCCCTCTTCTGCTGGTAACTCCCCAGGATCACACAAGGTGTCCTGTAACTCAGCTGTGCCAGTAGAGGTGGGAGCCGCCCCTCCACCCGGAATCTGTGGGTCTCCCCTCTCATGTCCTGTATGTCCGAAGTGGAAGGAGCTGGTTCATTTCCCATGCCCCCTACTTTATCTCTTGCTTTCCCCGAGACTCCCTCCACCCCATAGAAGAACTCCTTCCGCTCATCCTCGTCAGTGCCTAACTCCTGAAAGGCCGGTGAGGAGGGGTTTGTTAGATCATGAAAGCGGTGCACCAACTGCAGAGCATGCACATCCATGCTTGATGCCTGAAGAAACTTTAGGGATTGTTTTGGCCAGTTCAGCACTTCTTGGGTCATAGTTGGAATCTTTTGGATCTTCATTAAGCATCAGGAAACTCTTGTAGTTGGTCTTCCGGTGGGGATCATGGCGGTTTGACCAGCTCCTTTTGAAGCAGAGCCAATGATATAGGTTCTTTTTTGGGCTTGGACTGTCTACCGGAGCCCGAAGAATTCTCCAGACCCAAGGAAAATCTGGGAAATCACCCCACTTGTCCTCAGGATGGCTGTTCCTCGGGGGGGGGGGTGTCACGTAACAGAGTTTTACCGGTGAGTGTAACAGCTGGGAGGCGGGGCTGTCATCTTGTTTGAGACTATGTTGAAGCCGAAACAGGCCTCTAGAGCCAACCACCCCATTTCTAAGGCACTTTACTTTTATGTTTATTTCTTTCTTAAGAGAGGCTTTTTAAACTGAAGAGAAGCTGACTCTCTTGGAGATTTTCATTATTTGGGGGGATTTCTTTCTTAAGTGAGCAGCCTGGAAATTTGTGCTTTGCATATATTGCAAAAAAATGAAGCTGAGAATGTTGATTTTTTTTTTCTTTTTATGAAGCAAGTTAAGTTTTATGGATTACTGAAGATTTCTTTCTTTTGGCGAATTTTTGTTAGTGGAGCCAGAATCTGTCTTTTTTTCTTTTTCTGTTCCTGTGGGAAAGTTTCTTTGTTATTTTTCCCCGCTCTATTGATAGGTTAAGCTGTGTAAACAATAGTAATTGGAGAACTTTCTCTTGCTTTCTCTGAAATAACTTTTGTTTTCGGAACTAAGTTAAGTTTCATGTGTGATATTCTGAGGCACTGGAATGCACCATAAATTATCGTAGAGAGACATGGAAGGTTTTAAACTGACCTTCGAAGCGTTTATTTTTAAAATTATTCAATATATAAAGAATCAAAACTAGCCAGAAGATTTGGAGAAGAGAATGGATCAAAAGTTGGAAAAAATTGACAGTGATGCCAAATATTTAAAGGACAAAGTGGAATTTTTAAAAAATTAGATCAGATCTTTCCAAACTTTTCATGTTGGTGACACACTTTTTAGACATGCATCATTTCGCGACACACTCTTACAGCAGGGCATCATTTCACGACACACTCTTACAGCAGGGCACAGGGCAGGCACTAGGACCTGTGCGGAATCACAGCAGGTTAGGAGGCAGCAAGGCACAAGGCAGGCACTAGGACCTGCCCAGAATCCTGGCAGGGCTCCGAGGCAGCAGCAGCCGCGACACACCCAGACACTGCAGCCGACACACTAACGTGTCCCAACACACAGTTTTGAAAGCTCTGAATTAGATGGAAACTAGAGATTTGGACCGAGAAAGAGAATTTGATAAGATTGTACTGTTGGAGTTTGAAGGAAAGAGAGATTTGGAGCTAGAAAGATGAATTTAGATGAATGTTTTGCTGTTTATAAGTGATATTACTCTCACTTTAGGTCTGCCACAGGTTCTTTTTTATACCCAAAGTTTGATTGTTTCAGGCTCAAAATGATCTCACAAAAAGCACTGCACTCTACAACACTTAGAGATTTTATATCACCCCTTATAGGTTGGGGTGGTGTTTTACTTTAAACAAAACAGTTTATAGTATAAAAGTGAATCTTTCAAAACCATGTGACTAGAGCTAATATCTAACTATCCTAGCTTATTACTAACGAAACTATATTACTAAAGAAACTATCCTATACAATGTTATTCTATTCATAACTTACTATGCTTTATATTACTACTTCTATTTTATACTAATACAAATATATTCTAACTATTCTTCTTCTACTACTCCTATTACTAGTTTCCTCGGGACCTCAAAGTCTCTGTGTGGAAAACAAAACTTCTTTGTTCCTTTGGCTGCTTTCCTTTTTGGCTGCTGCAGGACCTCCAAAAACACCTGTCTCTGCTTATCCCCTCGCATCTCCTCCTGTTTCCTCCCCAGCTGTTACAAAGCTGAGGGTTCTTATCAGCTGCTCTGCCATCCTGACACTGGGAGGAGGTTTGAAATAGGAGCGGGAAGGCAGCACAGGTGCCTGTGATTTCTCCAGCAGCCTGTTCTTCCACAAGGTCATATTGATATTAATAATGGAAGTATTTTTAAATATTAGTAATAAGATATTTTTATGTTTAATATATGAGGTGAATATATTTTTTGTTTTAGGTCTTTTGTTTTTCTTTGAGGTGGGATAAACTTTTATTATTGTTGTTGGTATGGATTTTGGTGATTAAGATGATTACCCATGATATTACTTTTTATTTTAGATAATACTAATATTGATAATGGAAATACTACTTAGGTTGCATTATTATTTATTTTCAAGATTCGTAAAGTGAGTATTTCTAGTTTTTTTAGAGTATTAAGAACTACTGGGAAAAGATATAAATTGTGATTTTAAAGGCTTTTAAATTGAATGTAAATTAGAATTTATCCCTAAGTAGGGAAATAAATTATAGCATTGTCTCCGTTAATTAAAGCTCCATCTTAATTTGTTCCAAGAAGGCCAAAAAAGTTGGGGAAAGACTAGGAGAGGAAGTCTGTTGCATAGCACAGGGGTTATTACAGGGAGATTCCTTCTCCTGCTCTCACCTGCCTGAATTCAGAATTTTTGGGGATTCCAAGCATTTTTTTTCTGGTAGGATGGTTCATTCTAGCCAAAGAAAGTGGTTCTGAAAGGATGTTAAGACTAAGCCATACAGGTTTATGCAGAAGAAAATCTGTGCATTGACAAAATTTCCATCTGTCAATCACAAAAGGCCATACTGCTTGGATCCGCAAATATACTATGGCAAAAGATTATGACATCCTAGATTCTTGGGAAGAACTCCAGGCAAATGAAGGCCAACACCAGCTAAAGAACTGACAGCTGTGAGTTCACATTGCTGTGAATAACAACAACAACAACAACAACAACAACAACAACAACAACAACAATAATAATAATAATAATAATAATAAGTTTATGTATGGTTCAGCTCTGGTGATGAATGACAAATCCCAAGAAGTTTTCCTATATCAGCTTTCACAAACCTTGACTGACACTATAAAGCAGAGCTTTCCAAACTTTTCATGTTGGTGACACACTTTTTAGACAAGCATCATTTCGCAACACTCTTACAGCAGGGCACAGGGCAGGCATTAGGACCTGTGTGGAATCACAGCAGGTTTGGAGGCAGAAATGCACAAGGCAGGCACTAGGACCTGCGTGAAATCCTGGCAGGGCTCGGAGGCAGCACCAGCCGCGACACAACCAGACACTGCAGCCGACACACTAACGTGTCCCGACACACAGTTTGGAAAGCTCTGCTATAAAGGGATTCTACAGCTCTTGTTGTATTTCCAGTGAATGTAGATTGGTATTCTGTATGTAATTGTCAGCCTTCCCAGGTATTCCAGACAGGAAACATGACCAGATGAGTTAATTCTAATTTATTGTAAGTCTACATTAACAGAATCTTGCAAGTCTGAAAATACAAATCTCCTGCCCTATCCTTTACAGACCGGAAAGCTAGGCAGGATCCATCCTAACCCTCCCTCCCTCCCTCCCTCCCTCCCTCCCTCCCTCCCTTCCGTGCTCACTAAAGGCCAGTTTTACTGTTATTTTCTCCTTAGGTGCTTCCTGCTGTTCAGCTCAGGCCTCAGTAGAAGAATGTATATTTTTGGGGAAAAGATGCAGACCAATAAGCCAGCACTGGAGGCCAAGATGGAAAAGATCTCCACGGCCACCATGTATTTGCCCTTTGTGCTTAAATAAGTGGGAACAAAGGACACCCAGACACTGCAGAAGACCAACATGCTGAAGGTGATAAACTTGGCTTCATTGAAACTGTCAGGCAGGTTCCTGGCCAGGAAGGCCATTGTGAAGCTGATGGTAGCCAGAAAGCCCAGAAAGCCCAGGACACTGTAAAACAGGGTGACCGATCCCTCATTACACTCCAGGATAATTTCTTCCATCAGGGAATGCATGTCAACATCTGGAAATGGGGGAGCAGTTACTAACCACACAATGTAAATCAAGGTTTGAGTAAGGGAGCAGGAAAGGACAATGGAGCTGGCCAGTTGCTTTCCAGCCCATTTTCTCATCCCACGGCCTGGTGTGGTGGCCATGAAAGCGAGGACCACAGTGATGGTCTTGGCCAAAACCGAGGAGACGGCTATTGAAAAGATGATGCCGAAAGCTGTTTGTCGAAGGAGACACATAAGGTTTCTGGGTTGTCCGATGAAGAGCAAAGTGCTAAGGAATGAAAGCAAGAGGGAAGTGAGGAGAACATAGCTGAGGTTCCGGTTGTTGGCTTTGACAATGGGAGTCTCCCTCTTCTTAATGAAGAGAAGAAGTACCAAAGCTGTGAGGAAAGAAAAGAAAAGGGCAAAACAAACTAGTGTGATTCCCAAGGGTTCTTCAGATTTCAAGAAGCTGATATATTTTGGAAGGCACAGATTCTGCTCCTTGTTGGGATACTGATCTTCTGGACATTCAAGACAATCATCCATATCTGTGAAGGAAACACGCTCTATGAGACACAATCACTCTTTGAGTAATAACTTCTTTTAAATGAGTTGGAATCATGAAATTTGGAGGAATTGCCAGACAAATAGGAGGTAGTCCATGGTTTGGATTCAAGGGAAGCTGGCCTCTTTGTAGCAACCACATGCTTTGCTCAGTTTTCTTCCCTCCGTATAATGACAGCAAATAGCATCTTTATTTATAATTGCAATTCTTTTCTTTGCTATGTGGGGGGATATGGAAAGCAGAATATATTTTTTGTCTTTCTTTTTTCCCCCCAAATGGTTTCTTGGTATTTGGTTGTACTTTTACCTGTTAGCTGCCATTATTCAGGTTGGATATGATGGTGGATATAAGATGAATAGACGCATATGCTAAAGGCTATACACACAAAGCTGAATCTTATGTTCTGCTGTCTCCCCCAACCCAACTGGCTTGGCAAACCACAGAATAGTTGGAAGCTCCAGGCCACAATCTTTGTATAAATTGTAGTGTTCATTATTTGCAAGGAAATATTTCCACTGTATACAGTAATGTCTTTCTCTCTCTCTCTCTCTCTCTCTCTCTCTCTCTCTCTCTCTTCTATCTCTCTACATATCATCTAATAATGATTAGAATTTTGAAGGCAAAATCTACATCTTATTTGCAATAAAATATTAATTTGTGTTGTTTGACAATTGAATTTGGTTTCTTCCAGACAAGGAGCATGGAAGAAATATTTATACCAATACAGTCAAAGTTCAGAATTGTTTTGTAGATGATTTAATTCTCATTTATTCCATTTGTTATGATGCATGTTACTTATGTGAATTGGTTTATTAATACTGTTATAAGTCTGCATAATTTTTTTTATTCACTTACAAAACTGATGATTCACTTCAATATAAAAAAGTGATGTGTGTAAGATGAATAGTAAGTCAACAGGTGTAATATCATAAGACACAAGAACAATATATGTTTGATCTATGATTGCAATGTAAAAACATCCAACCATTCCTCCAATTGTGTTAAAAAAGAAGATAAACCACAATTTATAGATTGTCCAAATCAGCCAAGTTTTAGCAAGCTTTTAGATGGTCCTGAGAGATTGAGAAAATATTTGTTTAATTTCTTTTATTTGATTGCATAAACGTTGACAGGTTATGGAAACAAAAATCACAAAAAATGAAAATACAAAAAGGAAAGTAGAATATGATTTTCTAATATAACATTAGTAAACAAATCATTTTTTAAAAAATAGTAGTACATCCTTTTAATCCCATCCATTTCCCCCCCAGAACCTTTAACCACCACCTCAATATTTGTACTATACTTTGAAAGTTAAGGATTGGAGGTTATTCTTTGTCTACTCTGAGACAATGGGTTGTGCATCAACACTCTCTATGCAGGAACTCTTACCATTTTGGTTTGAAATCTTCCCTTCTGGACATGAGTGGCAATCATAACAACAAAACGGTTTCCCCTCAATCTTGGTTTTACTATAACCAGAATGACAATTGTCATTACACAGAGAAGTGGGGCAAACCTGTGCAGAAATGGGAGATATGAGAATGTGTCACCATTCAGAAGAATTACTTTGCAATTTGGGGGTCTTCTTTATTATGTATGTATTTATTTATTTATTTATTTATTTTTGGTTCCTTTGCGGCAGTGTTGACTCCCGGTGATTGCCTATACATGTCTCTGCAGTTATTATTACTATTATTTATTATTATTTATTTAATTTATATAACCACCCATCTCCCCCGAGGGGGAACTCTGGGCGGTTTACAGCAAAATAAAATTAGATAAAAGCATGAAATATAAAATATATAAACCAACAATTTAAACAATTAATATAATAAATAGATATAAAAATCCAAGTGTGAGATAGTATTAATAAAAGAAGGGTATTATAAAATTACGGGATTAACCACCCCCATGAGGAACTATCGTTTCCTCCCTCCCATGGCAGGCAGCAGAACCAGGTCTTCAGTTCTTTTCTAAAGGTCGGGAGGGAGGGGATCTGTCTCAACTCTGGGGGCAAGATGTTCCATAGTGTGGGTGCTGCTACAGAGAAGGCCCGCCTCCTAGCCCCCATCAGATGACATTCTTTAATTGATGGGGCTCGTAGCAGGCCGTCTCTGAATGACCGGGTGGGGTGGGTCGATAATATGTGGATAAGACGGTCCCTCAGGTATTCTGGTCCCATGCCATGTAGGGCTTTAAAGGTGATAACCAACACCTTGACTTGTACCCGGCAGCAAACCGGCACCCAATGCAGCTCGTGGATCAAAGGTGTTATATGTGTGGATCTTGGCGCACCTAAAATCGCCCGCGCGGCTGCATTCTGCACCAGCTGTAGCTTCCGGATAGTCTTCAAGGGTAGCCCCATGTAGAGCGCATTGCAATAATCTACATGGGAGATGACAAGAGTGTGAGCAACTGTTTGGAGGGCATCGCGATCCAGGAATGGGCACAACTGGCGCACAAGCCGAAGCTGTGCAAAAGCCCTTCTAGCCACGACTGCCACCTGCTCTTCGAGCAGGAGTCGTGAGTCTAGAAGGACCCCCAAATTGCGCACCGGTTCCGAATGGGGCAGTGCTACCCCATCGAGAACCAAAGATGATAATTTCCTAGAAGACGCTAAGCCATCAATCCACAGCCACTCGGTCTTGCCAGGGTTCAACTGAAGCCTGTTGTTCCCCATCCAGGCCCTCACAGCCCCCAGGCACTGGGACAGGGTGGTCACTGCATCACTTACTTCACCTGGGATGGAGATATACAGTTGAGTATCATCCGCATACTGATGATACCTCATCCCATGGTGTCGGATGACCTCGCCCACCGGTTTCATGTAGATGTTGAATAGGAGAGGAGAGAGAACCGAACCGTGCGGCACCCCACACAGGAGTGGTCGCAGGCTGCATTTCTCCTCCCCTACCACCAGCGACTGGGAATGGCCCTGGAGAAAGGAGGTGAACCAGCGCAAAACTACGCCGCCCACCCCCAACTCCCTAAGCCGTCCCAAAAGGATACCATGGTCGATGGTATCGAACGCCGCTGAGAGATCTAAGAGAGCCAGGATGGATGCACTACCTCCATCCCGCTCCCGCCAGAGATCATCTGTAAGCGCGACCAATGCAGTCTCCATCCCAAATCCTGGCCTGAAACCTGACTGGAAAGGGTCTAGATAATCCGCTTCATCCAGGGTCCTCTGAAGCTGCAACGCCACCACCTTCTCAACCACCTTTCCCAAAAAGGGAAGGTGGGAGACTGGACGAAAATTGTCCAGAATGGTAGGGTCCAGGGATGGCTTCTTGAGGAGGGGGTGCACCAATGCACCTCCTTGAAGGCCTCTGGAAACACCCCCTCCAACAAGGATGTATTAATCATTGCCTGGACCCATCCACATGTCACCTCCCTGGCTGATTTTACTAGCCAGGAAGGACAGGGATCTAACTGACATGTGGTGGAATTAACAGTTCGGAGGATCTTGTCCACTTCCTTAGGTCCAACAGGATCAAATTGTTCCCAGATAATAGGGCAAGACCACTCTCCCGGCATCTCCCCAGACTGCATTTCACGCATGGAATCCAACTTAGACCGAATCCGAGCGATTTTATCCTGCAGATGCTCAGAAAATTCTTCCGCACAGCCCTGTAGGTGGGTGGTCAACTCCACCCTACCTAAGAGAGATCGAGTAATCTTAAACAGGGCCGTCGGACGGCATTCTGCGGATGCAATAAGAGCGGAGAAATATTCACGTTTCGCCGCTCTTACCACCACAAGGTAGGCCTTAATAGCGGCTCTAGATTGTGTTTGGTCCGATTCCGCCTTCGTCTTTCTCCAGCGACGCTCTAGACGTCTCTTCACCCTCTTCAAGACCCTCAACTCCTCCGTATACCACGGGGAGTGACGGGTCGAATGGGGTTGGAGAGGTCGCATCGGCGCGGTCCTGTCCAAGGCTCCGGCCGCCTCCCTATTCCAGGAAGCGGCCAGTGCCTCCGCTGGACCATGCAGCAGATCATCGGGTATTACCCCCAGCTCCCTCTGAAACCTCATTGGGTCCATAAGTCGCCGGGGGCGGACCAATCGAATAGGTCCTGCCTCCCTGCGGAGTGGGGCGGCGTAAGAGAATCTTAGAAATATCAGGATGTGATCTGACCATGACAACGGGGATAGTTCTAACTTTCCCCTCAGGTCACTTTGCCATTGCTCAGACAAGAAAAACAAATCCGGAGTGAGTCCACTGTCTCGAGTTGGGTCTCGAATAATCTGGGCCAGGCCCATGGCTGCCATGGTAGTCATGAACTCCCGAGCCACTTCCGAGGCACGTCCCAGGGACGGCAGATTAAAATCCCCCAGGACCATCAGCCTGGGGTACTCCACTGCCAACCCCGAGACAGCCACCAGCAGCTCAGGCAGGGAGGTTGCTACGCAGCAGGGAGGCTGGTACAGTAGCAACACTCCCAACTGTTCCCGGGCACCCAACTTGAAAAACAGGGTCTCACATCTGGCCACTTGTGGAGCAAGGCCCCTGAAAGCCACCAAAGACTCTCTGATGATAACTGCCACCCCTCCTCCCCTACCCCGGTGTCTCGGCTAGTGCCACACCTGAAACCCAGCTGGGCACATTTCCGAGAGGGCTACCCCTCCCTCTCGGCCCAGCCAGGTCTCAGTAATACACGCCAGGTCAGCCCCTCTCTCCATGATTAATTCACTTATGAGAGGGGCTTTGTTATTTACTGACCTGGCGTTGAGCAGCAGCAGTCGAAAACCGGGGCCCTCAAATATCCGCTGTCCAGAACCTGGGGCTGAACTCAGAGGACTGGAACGCACCACCGGTAGTAAACACCGGGGGCGCCTTCCCCGAAAATGGCTTGTCCTCCGGTTCCCGTCATAATATCCCCTGCCCATCACCACCTCGATCAATTAACCCTCCCCATAGACCCCAGAGTTTCCTAGCCCAGTCGCCTCCACTCCCGAGTCCCTGGAAAACCTGGATTTAGGCAAGGGTCCCTTTCCACATCCATCCATCCTCTCACACCCAATCTCTCCTGGGCTATAGTAAGGCTCCCAGCGCACCAGCTCACGCTCTTGGCACTGGTAAGCCTCACCACCCCATACACTCTATACACATTCACTGTGCCCCTCTGTGGCTTCTCTCACTGGTCACAGAAGGGGCCACACAGCCACTCCTGCCTACCCTGTCTCTCACTCAGGAATAGGCACTCTCCCACACTCATACGATCCTGGACCCCCCTTGTGACTCTCACTCACAGGGGGGAACCTCACAATCCCACAGGGATCCTATATCGTTCTGCCGCCCTAAAAAATGGGGATGGCCAACCCTTTCCTTCATCCACCAAGCTGTTGTGATGTTAAAAATCCACAATGTCAGAGTCCACAATGTTAAAATCAGCGGGGGTGTTATTCCAGACCATTCCACCTGGGTCTTTAATACTGTCCAGCTTATATCCCATACACTCCCACAGCTCTTCATATGGGGTGTACCAGGTCTATCGGCGTCCATTAAAACTCCGAGATCATCAGTTCTCTTGGCAAGATTTCAGAAGTGGCTTGCCCTTGCCTCCTCCTTCCTAGGGCTGAAAGAGAGGGACTGGCCCAAGGTCACCCAACTGGCTTCCTGCTTAAAGCAGGACTAGAACTCATGATCCCCCATTTCTAGCCTGATGCCTTAACCACTACACCAAACTGTCTCTCTGCTGCCATGTGTTACAGGTTATAAATTCTGGAGTCCTTGTTGCTCTCTGAGCTTGGTTCTTTCCTTGCAGATGTTTGATTGCCCAACTAGGCAAGCCCCACTCCCTTCTAGCACTGAAGATGTTGCCTACTCAGGCAATGAAACATCTGCTAGAAAACAACCAGGCTCAGAGAGTACCAAGGACTCCATAGTTCAACCCTGAGCTACAGATATTCACTTTGATAGGTTATACTTTGATGATGGCTGCAACAATTAAAATAAAAAAGAATAACATTCAAAAAGATATTGGCTTAGGAGGGATGGGGGTTTCAACTTCCCAACCCTTCATTTGGAGGCAAATTCTTTCTCTTTGAAACTTCTCTTCCTCTCTACATTTTGAAGCCTCAGAATATAGTTTAATATCTCCTGCTGTGAACATCACCTGGTTGAAATAGTTGGGCCATATAATGGCATCCTCAGAGATGGTGAATACTTTCCCAGGGGAACTCAGGGATGCTACTCTTCCAACTTTTACTCTCCAGAAGGACTGATTGGGAAATGTGACCCAATTTATAATGTCAAATCCAGCCATCAGTTCCCCATTTGAACCAAAGGTGAAGGTTTCTCCAACACTATTGTTAAACGAGTTGCTTTTCAGATAGTGGTGAAGCTAAATTGGAATGGGAAGAAAAGTAATAATTATAAGAAGGGCAAGAACAACAGGGATAACTGTCCAATAATACTTTTAAGAGTTATATTTATTTTACACATATAAAATTTAAACATTATTAGTGTATGTTAGGCATTTACTCTATTCCTTCTTGGAAATCTCCCTTTAATTTCAGATGTGCCTTGACTATTTTTAGGGGGATGACATATATCACCTTTTAATTCATTACCTCAATTAAATAGCTCCTGGAAAATGTACCTATTAACAGAGATGTAAAGAAAGAGATGAGGATACAATACAATCCTTTTGGAAAGTCTTACTCTTCACAGAATAGTGAATTAGATCGACTCAAGGAACAATAAACTAGTGATGCTCCTGCATCTCTTGTAGGATTGTGGTTTCTGTCATTTCCCTTTTCCTCTCTGAGCCTGAACCCATTTGAAGATACATGTGGGGGAACGATAATTTGGCCAGGGAATTTTTTATTTTTGGTTTTTTGGAAGAACCCTGCAAAGTGCAGGTTCCAGTGGAAATCTGTGAAATATGTGCAACTACATACTTGAAAGGAGAATTAGAAATCTCTGTCTGTCTGTTCAATTTGGATGTGTTTGTGTGTGTGCCATCAAGTCAGGTTGACTCCTAGCGACTGCCTGGACAAGTCCCTGCAGATTTCTTGGCAAGATTTCAGAAGTGGTTGGCCTTGGCCTGGTTCCTAGGGATAAGAGAGAGAGTGATTGACCAAAGGGACTGGCTTTGTACCTAAGGCAGGGCTAGAACTCATGGTCTCCCAGTTTCTAGCCTGGTGCCTTAACCACTACACCAGCCTGGGTCTCATTTGTTTACTACAAATGCTTTTATGCCAGTTCAGTTATAAGACTTGAAGCATCTCAAAGCAGTATTACTACAGAAAGATGCCTCCGGTCAAGTTCAAGCTGAAATCTCAAAATCTGTCATTCTAATTTTATAGTCAGAGTTACAGTCTGGATGTTGGACAGATTTGGCATTAGTCACTGTGGTCTACAATTTTTGTCCACACCTGATGGAGGAGGATGCACTTCCTGGTCCTGTTGGATGTCTTGGCGGCATGTGCTAATATAGATTATTTGTCTTTCAGGCCTGCCTGTGAGAGCTGGGAATTAGAGGAACTCTTTTAAGGAGGATCGGTTCCTTCCTTAATGAAAAGGAGGAAGCTTTGGCCCCAATTTCCATATTTTGTGGGGTGCTCCAAGATTTTGTCCTCTCATCTCTAGTGTTTAAATTTTATATGTACCTCCTAGAAGTGATTGTCTGTCAGTGGTCAGTGCAATATAATCAATACCCTGATGATACTTGGCTTTACGTTGCCATACTGGCCAGGACTGAAGGTGCCATTAATGTCTGCCTGGAGTTTATACTCAGACTGGGAGTATTGCTGTAGTCCAAGAAAAGATTGGGTTTCCTGCATTAATATTCATAAGAAGTTACCTTCCATGGTTGTTGATTGAGAAGTTCCCTTCTTCCTTCATCCCTTATTGTTCTTTTGTTCACTGTCAAGGAACACATAGCATGCAAGGCTTCTGCCACTGCATGGACAGCATTATAGAGGCTATAGCTGTGGCTAGTCATGCTCATTTCAAACACAGAGCCAGGAAGAGTTTCTAACTTCTCCTGTCCAGTGCAGTTTCCCCCTGACTTCATTTCTCCATTGGAATTAGAGAAAGAGCACTGAAATGCCTCTTCCCAGAAATCCCTGAAAAAACCATCTTCCTTTTCTGATGTAAGCTCTCTGTGTTGAAGGAATTGATGGAAGCTGAATACTTCTTTGGTGTGAACTGCAAAAGAGAGAGCACCATGGATGAATTCCATGTCCCAGCTCCGTAGCAATGAAAGTGATGTGAAATCCATTTGGGCTGTGAAAATCCATACTTTGGCTTTCATTGGTATTTCATGAAATTTTGAGAAATGAAGCATAATTCTCAAAACCATAATACTTTGAATTTCACCATGTACAACCACCACATTGGCTTTCCTTCCCATAACGACGCTTATTGTCTTCAGTCCTTCCAATGCTATTGGGTTTATTTCTGAGGAAAAACTTATTTGTGGAAATGTTTCCACAAAATCAAAGCAGATCCCTTCCTGGGCAAAAATGGGCAGCACATTTTCCACAAAGCTCTCTCCACTATCATCAATTACATACAGAACACCAATCCACATCCACTGGAAATACAGCAGTAGCTGGAGAATCCCCTTATAGTGATGGTCAAGATTTGGGAATAGCTGATGAAGGAAAACTCCCTGGGATTTGTCATTCATCACCGGAGCTGAACCATATGCAAGCTATAGAAATAATAACAATAACAATAACAATAACAATAACAATAACAATAATAATAATAACAATAATAATAACAATTATAATAATAGAGATACTTTCCAGGATAAAATGTGTTTAAATAGTACTGATACCTTTGCATAAACCTATATGGCTTGGTCTTGAGGTCACTTCAGGACCACTTACTTCAACTAGAATCAACCATTCTATGTGAACACACAAGGAAAATACGTTTGTGATCCCCAATTATTCTTAATTCAGGCAGGTGAGACAAGGAATGGATTCTCCCTGTGATAATCACTGTCCTATGTAATTGTCTTCTTCTGCTAGTGAGTTTTTACCTGAAAAGGATAACACTATCAAAAACTTGTCAGAAACAGCCAATGGACTATTACAACTACACGGCATCATGATAGCACAAGTAACAACTAAAGCCCTCCAAAACATCTTAAGTAAACCAAAAGACCCAGTAGCCCAAAAAGAAAAAACAAGAGTCATCTACAACAGGGGTCCCCAAGGGCAGGTGAGTGCTGGTGGTCCGTGCGATTGGCTCCCGCCTGCAAACCCTGCACCCTGTCCGCGTGATTGGCTCATGCCTGCAAACCCTGCTGAAATCTGCTTGATTGGCTCCTGCCTGCAAACCCCCCCCCCCCCCGGTCTGCATGATTGGCTCCCACCTGCAAACCCTGCCCCCCTCTGTATATGGAAAAATTGTCTTCCACAACCTGTCCCTGGTGCCAAAAAGGTTGGGTAATAATATTTTAGTTGATGTTTTAGCTATTAACACAATTGCACCTGCTTATAACCTGTAGTCTCATTTCCTTGGCATGTTCTCCCCAGAATATTTGTTGTCAGGTCAGGATGATGGCTTGAATGTAAATGTGCTCTAGCTATTTAAGAGAAAATGTTCACTAATCCTTCCTTTCTGCTTCAGAATACATGCTTTCTTATTCTGGACTCTGTGACTTTCAAGATTTAAATTTTAAGGGTGTGAGCAAGCATCACTTGCGTTCATTTATACATTTATGTGGGGGGTTTTTCTGCTTAAGAGGCTTATGCATATGTGTACCTATTACAACACCTTAACTGCTATGTTACAGTGACTGGGTTTCACTAATCTAATGTGGATATTTCCATATTTTCTTTATCTGAAAAGGATAACACTACCATACATCAAAAACATCTCAGAAAAAACCTACAGACTATTACAACCACACGGCATCACCATAGCCCAGAAAACAACTAAAGCCCCCCCAAACATCCATGAACACCAACTAGCAGTCAGAAGACATGATGAAAAATCCTTAATCTCACAACACATGGACAGACTCAACCAGAGTTTCAACTGCAAAAGTGTGAGCATCCTAGACCAAGCTAAATTAAAAAATGGTAAGGAATTCCTGCAAGCTTGGCATTCAGACAAATCAGCCATCAATAGACACATAGAGATAAACCACCTTTACATACCCTTATGCATATGTGTACCTATTACAACATATTAACTGGGTTTCACTAATCTAATGTGGATATTTCCATATTTTCTTTATCGGAAAAGGATAACACTCCCATACATCAAAAACATTTAAAAAAAACCCTACAGTCTATTACAACAACACGGCATCACCATAACAAGAAAAACAACTAAAGCCCCCCCCCAAACATCTTAAGTAAACCAAAAGACCCTGTAGTTCAAGAAGAAAAAACAGGTGTCATCTACAACATACAGGGTAAGGTCGGTAACAGCCACTATGTAGGACAAACAGGGAGAAGACTAGCAGAGTGCGTCCATGAACACCAACTAGCTGTCAGAAGACATGAAAAATACTTAATCTCACAACACAAACTCAACACAGACTCATCCAGAGTTTAAACTGCGAAACTGTGAGCATCCTAGACGAAGCTAAATTCAAAGATTCTAAGGAATTCCTGCAAACTTCAAATTTAGACAAATTAGCGATTAAGAGACACAAGGAGATAAACCACCTTTACAAATCATTCAAAAGAGACAATACAAAAGCAAAGAAGGAAAGAAAAAGACCACAACACATCCTTTCCAGCAACCTACACCCATATAAGCAGGGATTAACACCAGACTAACAATCAAGCAGAAAACAGTATCTAAATCAAGGAACTACCAAGGAGAAAACCACACCCCCACCAACACTGGCAGGGCAAGCTACTGTATATAAACAGGGAGCAAACCCCACATTCACTTGCACTGTTGATCTTACCTAGCAGGATAATGTAACCACTACAAGCAAACAACATAGCCCAGACCCTTTTGGCTTTTCGGAAGGCCTTGAAGTCCTGGTTTTCCAATCCTGGCCTGGGGCCCCGATTGTGTGAAGGGCCCCATTTCATGTTTGTGCTGATACCAATGGTTTTTAAGGTCTCTCGGTTGTATTTATATTTAATTATACGTATTGTTTTAATTGTTGATTGTTTTTACTACTATTAGCCACCCAGAGTCGCGGCTATATAAACTGAATGAATGAATGAATGAATGAATGAATGAATGAATGAATAAATAAATAAATAAATAAATAAATAAATAAATAAAACAATCAAGCTCAGAGAGCACCAAGGATTCCACAGTTCAACCCTGAGCTATATATATTCTCTTCTATTGGATTCTTACAGAGATCAGACAATAGTAATATCAATATCATTGATAGCACCCCCTCCCCACCCAAAAATGGATCACAGAACAAATCAATCCAGAATTCTCATTCAAGTCCTAAATCATCATATTTGGACACATTGTGCTGTTTTATGAAGTCTATAATGATGGGAAAGGTGAAGGAAAGAGAAGAAAGAATGAGGTGGATGGACTGGATACAGAAGCAATGGATGCATTTTGGAAGACATGTAGGGCCAGGTTGGGGACAGATCATCCTGGAAAAGATCTGTCTCTGGGGTCTCAATGAGTCAACCGCAACTTGATGGCATATAATCAATAAATCAATAAATCAGAAGGGGTGTCATAAGTTGCATAATGTAAATGTGTTCCTCAATAGGCAGAGACTGGAAAGCCTTAAACGACTTAGGATAGGTTTATAAGGAGCAGTTTGAACATTGATCTATGTGATCACTATCACTTAGAAGAGCATCACGGCAGGCTCTGGATTCCACAAAAGTCAGAAAGCAGAGGCAGAATTTCCACTTTTATTTCCCCTTGAGGATAATTGGGTTACTTTGGTTTTAAAATATGTGTATTAAGATTCTGAGATTTGGTTCAGCATATGAAAATGTGCCATATGGCTTCTGACCAGCTCCAGTATATACAGTAGATATTTCATCAAGTCAAAAGATAGAAGACCTATTATTTATTTTGCCTGATGAGTCATAATTTAAACTAAGGTTAAAAGTTTTCACTTCAGGAGACATCCTTTTCTCTTCTTCTTCTTTTTTTAAAAAACTTATTTTTCAAATTGATGAAAAAAATTATATAAAATGCAAAAACATCCCACTCTTTTTAACTGTTATTTGAATGAGGGCAACTTACCTGTGGAACTTTGTAGATGCATAGAATAGTAGCCATCTCAAGGCACACATTATTGTTAGGGCCACCAATAACAGTGGCTATATTAGCCTGGACATCGCACTTGTAGTTAGGGGTAAACTTGCCCCGTGTGGAGAGCAGTTCCACTGAGGCACGATAAGTCCATCTGGCACAAAAATTGCTGTTCAAAACATGGAACCCCAAACTGACATTAGGTAAGATCCTTGGATTCTCATTAATTGTTTCTACTGCAAATTGCAAGGCCAGAATATGTTGGTAGTTCTGAGTTAATACACTGTTAAAAGATAAGAACATGGACAAATTTAAAAATGATTGGAAACCGTTTCTAGACTATATGATAAATGTACAAAAAAATAATACAATATATATAGGATTTAATGATTAAGTTGGTAAGAAATAGAAAAGGAACAAATGTAATTTAAACAAGCAATTAAGTAATGAGACAAATATATTAACCACAGTTAAGGAAATCGAGAACCAAACCTTTTTTCCCTTTTCCCTTTTTTTTTCCTTTTTTCCTTTTTTTTCTTTCTTCTGTTTCCTTGTTTGTCTCCCCTTTTACACACCTTTCCTTCTTTTCCCCACACCCTGTTTATTTGTTTCAAGGTGTATGTAAGTTATATGTTGTATGTTATATGTTATATGTAAATTTTATATAATAAAGTATTTTTTACAAAAAAAAAAAGAATAGAAGTTATATGCACCTTCTTCAAAATATAACACAGGAACCACATTTCAGTTCAAGAAATGAATATAATACATGAATTGTTATTAGTTAGGTTGTACTTCCATGCCACAAGGGCTAGAGAGAAGAAAAACTGTGATAAATTTCTAAATGTTTGAATAAACTCTCAGTGCTATCACTTCTTTATAGAATTCTTGGTCATCTGCATAGTGCCATAGCTGGCATCCAAATCAATTTTAAACATTTATAATTATATTGATGTTGCCTTTCAAATGTCTTGAATGGATTTTGAAGAAGAGTGTAGAATGTGTACATAATTTTTTCTAGAACTTTATTGTGATCAGTGACCAGACACATGTGACAAAAAGACATAAGACCAAATTATTATTTTTTTCGTAGTTACAATTTGTTGCAGAAAGAAACGGCTACTATAAGAAATTTGGCCAGTCTTCTGGAGATTTATTTATTTATTATTTGAATTTATGCCCGCCCATCTCTACCATGGTAGAGATGTTAAAGTTCTAGTCCAATAATACACAGAAAATAAAAATCATCCTCAGAACAGCTGGAAGTTCTGTTAGGAACGTTAGTTATGAAGGTTGGTATAGAAAGGCCATCAAAGGAACATGAGGGCTAGAATCTCAGGTTCCCTCAAATCGAAAGTGTAATCTGCAAAAGCTGTATTGTTATACAGTATCTTCCTTCCAACCTTGCAAATGGCAAGACATTAAAGCAGGCCAGAGAGAGACCTCCAAAATGTGTGGCACAGGTAATATAGGATAGGTAATTTTCTGGCACGAACGGCTCTTTTTATTATCCTGCCAATACTTAGGGTGTGGTAAAACAGCTCTTGCCGAATTGGGGCTTTAGCTCCAGCTCCATGGCTATACACCTAGAATATAATGTTTCTTCCCCAACCAAACTGTTCCTATTACAAATATTTCTGGCTGCTGGGGTTGCTGCTAGTGTTAATGTAGGTATAAAAGCAGTGATCAAATTTCAGGAGATCTCCTCTCTCTGTAATCAAAGGGTTTCAAAATCAATGATAGAGAAAACAGAAACAAACTCCACTGTGCAAAACTTCAATCATTCCAGGACATCCAATCAAGAATTAACATATGGAAATCTGGAAGTTTGCTAGAGATTAACTAGCAAATATACAGTAGCTTGCCCTGCCAGTGCTGGTAGGGGTGTGGTTTTGCTCTTGGTAGTTCCTTGATTAAGGTATTGTTTTCTGCTTGATTGTTTGTCTGGTGTTAATCCCTACTTATCTGGGTGTAGTATCCTGGAGAGGATGTGTTGTAGTCTTTTTCTTTCCTTCTTAGCTTTTGTATTGTCTCTTTTGAAGGGTATGTAAAGGTGGTTTATCTCTATGTGTCTATTGATGGCTGATTTGTCTGAATGCCAAGCTTGCAGGAATTCCTTACCATTTTTGAATTTAGCTTGGTCTAGGATGCTCACACTTTTGCAGTTGAAACTCTGGTTGAGTCTGTCCATGTGTTGTGAGATTAAAGATTTTTCATCATGTCTTCTGACTGCTAGTTGGTGTTCATGGATGTTTGGGGGGGCTTTAGTTGTTTTCTGGGCTATGGTGATGCCGTGTGGTTGTAATAGTCTGTAGGTTTTTTCTGAGATGTTTTTGATGTATGGTAGTGTTATCCTTTTCAGATAAAGAAAATATGGAAATATCCACATTAGATTAGTGAAACCCAGTCACTGTAACATAGCAGTTAAGGTGTTGTAATAGGTACACATATGCATAAGCCTCTTAAGCAGAAAAAAACCCACATAAATGTATAAATGAACACAAGTGATGCTTGCTCACACCCCTAAAATTTAAATCTTGAAAGTCACAGAGTCCAGAATAAGAAAGCATGTACTCTGAAGCAGAAAGGAAGGATCAGTAAACATTTTCTCTTAAATAGCTAGAGCACATTTACATTCAAACCATCATCCTGACCTGACAACAAATATTCTGGGGAGAACATGCCAAGGAAATGAGACTAAGGGTTATAAGCAGGTGCAATTGTGTTAATAGCTAAAACATCAACTAAAATATTATGAAATGAGAATTGAGAACAATATTTTCCCTTGGAGAGAACTCTTATCTCAAAGACAAAATATGCTTTTCAACATGCACTTTAAGACTTCCTAAAATAATCTGTACAGAGCTTTGTAGTGCATTCCCATGATTGTATCACTGAAACAAAATCTCATTATCTTCAGTGGAACCTCTTCTCAGCAACAAGATGCCTAAGAAGGACACATGTTCCATTGTTTCTATTCAATGCAATGTTTTTATGTGACATAACAGCTATAAAAAATAGGAGAAGGCTTACATATGTGATCACCACCAATATCCTATGTGTAATCTTGATGAGAATCCTCATCCTCATTGCATAAACATAACAACTGTGAAAGGGAAAAGCAAGGAGTTTCTTAGAAAGACAGTCTTGCAATTAAGCCTTGTAAGAATTCAGAGAGATTAATATCAGTGTCAGTTAGGCTGGCTGGCTCAGGATATAATGTGGTTCCAAACCAAAAGAAAACATGGTCTAACTTACTTGGTGAAATCAAATACTTCAGAAGAAGGATCTTCTTCAAAGGTTAATACATTGGAAAATACATAAATCTGAAAGAGAATGCCACCAATGATAAAGTCACCAGGATAATAGTACTTGTGAAGAATAGAAAGAGGGTGACTCATGGGACATTTCACAGAAGAACTGTTCTGAACAATCTGAAGTGTCAACATCACTACAACCAATGCCACGAACACCACCATCTTGCATTCAAATCTTCCATCTGGATTCCAAAACATATATATCGACTTTGATATTTAATCAGACACACAGACTTCAGTAAACATATTTTTGAAGCCTTGTCTGGACAGTCATGATTAGTAGAAAGATGAAAACATGTCTATCTAGGCACCTATTAAAGTTGTTATTCTTCTATAACGTTTTTTTAAGGTGTAGAAGTAATTATGGTTGATTTGATAATTACAGGGGAAATAATCACCAATGGAGAGACTTGTTCTTTGGAACATCACTGATGAAAACATTGCCCACTACACTTTTGCAGTGAAATAGCCATCCAAAGGATGGTACTAGGAGAGTAAACAGATGAACTAGGTTTCGTTGAATGCTTCACGTCTGGGCAAAGAATGCCACAGTGAGGCTGTCATTGACCAATATGCCCATAAAATTCAGGGCATAGTAAATACAGAATGTATTTATTTATTAGAATGATTTCTATTCTGCCCAATTACAATTCACCTAGAACAATTTACAATGATGGTAATCTCAAAAACATCCCTGAGACCCAGACTAAAACTATAGCATTTAACTAGAAGCCGTTGGCTAAATACAAATGGCCCATTAGAAAGAGATCCAGGCCCGAAAAGGCAGCCAAATACCACAATTAACACTCCCCAAATATAATTATTTCCACGTCCATATTAAACTCTTCATTCCTTCCAGTATAAGTTCTTCTGTCACATGTCAGAATCTGGGAATGAGAAAGAACTTGCTTAAGCACTACTTTTGCTTCCTAATTTATTTTTTCTTTTTGATCAGATGTCAGGTATAGTTGACACTGATCTCTTGCCATAAATATTTACAGGGACTGCAAGTATGATGGAAAGTTCAGAAAGTGTTTGGAACATATGACACACAGTCATCCTCAGAATCACAAATTCTGGTTTATGAAGGAAAGTTTACCAGATATGTTTGATTATGGCCTAATACTTATCCATTAAAGGCTGCTTAAGCAATTGACTAACATGCAATTTGGTAATTTAAAGCTTAAAGTTAAAGTTCCCACAGAAATAACAGTCTTTTCCGCTTTTGTTTTTTGAACAGATGCACAAAGCACACCAAATCAAACCTCAGAGAAGGAAGGAGAGATATTCAGCAAAAATGAATTATTTTAGCTACGAATATTAGTAATCTAATTCAAAAGACAAAATAAATGTTAAAAAACAAATTAAACCGTTTGGGGGAGATGGGCGTTGATAGAAATATGAAAATTAAAATAAAATAATAAAATAAAATAAAAAAATAAAAAAATAAAAAAATAAAAAAATAAAAAAATAAAAAAATAAATAAAATAAAATAAAATAAATATAATAAAATAAAATAAAATAAAATAAAATAAAATAAAATAATAAAATAAAATAAAATAAAATAAAATAAAATAAAATAAAATAAAATAAAATAAAATAAAATAAATAAAATTAAAAATTAAAATAAAATAAAATAATAAAATAATAAAATAATAAAATAAAATAATATAAAAGGACAAATTCCTCCTACTGGATGGAGACTTGCTAAACTTGTGAAAGATTTTTTGGGGAAGAATAAAAAAAAGATGATAAAAATCAAGCTGTGGTGCTCTATTTGAATGTGTTAAGAATTAAGATCTTTAAAAGTATAGGGAAGGAATACAAGGTTGGCTTATTCAATCAAGGTTAAGATAGATAATTATATATATCTGACAATGCTTACTTTACCTTTGCTGATAAGGAATGTATGATGAGGATTTTGGATTTTGTTGTTAGCTAAGAGATGAGGTATGGGTGAAGAGACTGTAAGTTGTAATTTAAGAGAAGACAATAAATTTACATAAATTTTGTGCACTTGTTGGGATGAAGGGGAAAGTTACTTCTCTTTTCTTCTTTTTTTCTTTTTCCACACCATTTTTTCTTTTCTTTTTATATTTTTGTACTTTGTATAGTTGTTATTCTTTTTAATTGTAATCTCTAATAAAATTATTTAAAAAAATAGAGACTCATCCCTCCCTCCCGAGTTCCCAGGGGAAACAGGTTGTGGGCTGTGAGAACGAAATATAGCTGTGTCGCTCCCCGCTTCTGCTGGTAACTCCCCAAGATCACACAAGGTGTCCTGTAACTCAGCTGTGCCAGTAGAGGTGGGAGCCGCCCCTCCACCCGGAATCTGTGGGTCTCCCCTCTCATGTCCTGTATGTCCGAAGTGGAAGGAGCTGGTTCATTTCCCATGCCCCCTACTTCATCTCTTGCTTTCCCCGAGACTCCCTCCACCCCATATCATCCTCGTCAGTGCCTAACTCCTGCAAGGCCGGTGAGGAGGTGTTTGTTAGATCGTGAAAGCGGTGCACCAATTGCAGAGCATGCACATCCATGCTTGATGCCTGAAGAAAATTTAGGGATTGTTTTGGCCAGTTCAGCACTTCTTGGGTCATAGTTGGAATCTTTTGGATCTTCATTAAGCATCAGGAAACACTTGTAGTTGGTCTTCCTGTGGGGATCATGGCGGTTTGACCAGCTCCTTTTGAAGCAGAGCCAATGATATAGGTTCTTTTTTGGGCTTGGACTGTCTACCGGAGCCCGAAGAATTCTCCAGACCCAAGGAAAATCTGGGAAATCACCCCACTTATCCTCAGGATGGCTGTTCCTCGTGGGGGGGGGGGGTCACGTAACAGAGTTTTACCGGTGAGTGTAACAGCTGGGAGGCGGGGCTGTCATCTTGTTTGAGACTATGTTGAAGCCGAAACAGGCCTCTAGAGCCAACCACCCCATTTCTAAGGCACTTTACTTTTATGTTTATTTCTTTCTTAAGAGAGGCTTTTTAAACTGAAGAGAAGCTGACTCTCTTGGAGATTTTCATTATTTGGGGGGATTTCTTTCCTAAGTGAGCAGCCTGGAAATTTGTGCTTTGCATATATTGCAAAAAAATGAAGCTGAGAATGTTGATTTTTTTTTTCTTTTTATGAAGCAACTTAAGTTTTATGGATTACTGAAGATTTCTTTCTTTTGGCGAATTTTTGTTAGTGGAGCCAGAATCTGTCTTTTTTCCTTTTTGTGTTCCTGTGGGAAAGTTTCTTTGTTATTTTTCCCTGCTGTGTTGATAGGTTAAGCTGTGTAAACAATAGTAATTGGAGAACTTTCTCTTGCTTTCTCTGAAATAACTTTTGTTTTCGGAACTAAGTTAAGTTTCATGTGTGATATTCTGATATTATTTTGATAAGATTGTACTGTTGGAGTTTGAAGGAAAGAGAGATTTGGAGCTAGAAAGATGAATTTAGATGAATGTTTTGCTGTTTATAAGTGATATTACTCTCACTTTAGGTCTGCCACAGGTTCTTTTTTATACCCAAAGTTTGATTGTTTCAGGCTCAAAATGATCTCACAAAAAGCACTGCACTCTACAACACTTAGAGATTTTATATCACCCCTTATAGGTTGGGGATGTGTTTTACTTTAAACAAAACAGTTTATAGTATAAAAGTGAATCTTTCAAAACCATGTGACTAGAGCTAATATCTAACTATCCTAGCTTATTACTAACGAAACTATATTACTAAAGAAACTATCCTATACAATGTTATTCTATTCATAACTTACTATGCTTTATATTACTACTTCTATTCTATACTAATACAAATATATTCTAACTATTCTTCTTCTACTACTATTACTAGCCTACTACACCTAGTATGGAGCTTCTGTTATTGGGCAGTTTGAACCGCACTTGCCCCGTCTCACTGGTTTGCTGTAGGACTTTGTCTCTTTGTTCTGTTTCCTCGGGACCTCAAAGTCTCTGTGTGGAATACAAAACTTCTTTGTTCCTTTGGCTGCTTTCCTTTTTGGCTGCTGCAGGACCTCCAAAAACACCTGTCTCTGCTTATCCCCTCGCATCTCCTCCTGTTTCCTCCCCAGCAGTTACAAAGCTGAGGCTTCTTATCAGCTGCTCTGCCATCCTGACACTGGGAGGAGGTTTGAAATAGGAGCGGGAAGGCAGCACAGGTGCCTGTGATTTCTTCAGCAGCCTGTTCTTCCACAAGGTCATATTGATATTAATAATGGAAGTATTTTTAAATATTAGTAATAAGATATTTTTATGTTTAATATATGAGGTGAATATATTTTTTGTTTTAGGTCTTTTGTTTTTCTTTGTGGTGGGATAAACTTTTATTATTGTTGTTGGTATGGATTTTGGTGATTAAGATGACTACCCATGATATTACTTTTTATTTTAGATAATACTAATATTGATAATGGAAATACTACTTAGGTTGTATTATTATTTATTTTCAAGATTCGTAAAGTGAGTATTTCTAGTTTTTTTTGAGTATTAAGAACTACTGGGAAAAGATATATATTGTGATTTTAAAGGCTTTTAAATTGAATTTAAATTAGAATTTGTCCCTAAGTTAAAGTTTTGGATATTCATTATTAATTAGAAATGTTTTATAGAAATAATGTTTACTTCAGTTAAAATTGGAGTAAGACATTGATGTATTTTTTATGTATATCTTTGTTGAAAAGGGTCAGAAGTCATTCCTTTTGTATCTTCCATTGATTTCTGCCCTTTTTCATTTTTTTCTCTTTTTTCTTTAGTTTTCTTTTGACCTTTTTTGACCTTTTCATGTTTTATCTATACTTTGAAAATATAAAAAAGTTTTTTTTTTAAATGAAACTCCCATATTCAAAGCCAACAGCTGGAATCTCACATATAGACTCCCGGTTGCACTCCTATTATCTTTTCTTCCTGCTTTGCAATTCCTTGGCCAAGCTTCCAAGATGACACCTTCATCAACCTCTACTGGTACCATTCTCTCCGTGCCTATTTCTTGTGTGTTTGCCAAAATCATCATTGTGGTTCTGGATTTCATGAACACCAAGACCACAAAACTTCCACTATATAAACCGAACCATATGAATAAAAAATAAAATCAGAAAAACTAAGATTGCCTCTAACAGCTGAGTGATTATAGGAAATAAATTATAGCATTGTCTCCGTTAATTAAAGCTCCATCTTAATTTGTTCCAAGAAGGCCAAAAAAGTTGGGGAAAGACTAGGAGAGGAAGTCTGTTGCATAGCACAGGGGTTATTACAGGTAGATTCCTTCTCCTGCTCTCACCTGCCTGAATTGAGAATTTTTGGGGATTCCAAGCTTTTTTTTTCTGGTAGGATGGTTCATTCTAGCCAAAGAAAGTGGTTCTGAAAGGATGTTAAGACTAAGCCATACAGGTTTATGCAGAAGAAAATCTGTGCATTGACAAAATTTCCATCTGTCAATCACAAAAGGCCATACTGCTTGGATCCGCAAATATACTATGGCAAAAGATTATGACATCCTAGATTCTTGGGAAGAACTCCAGGCAAATGAAGGCCAACACCAGCTAAAGAACTGACAGCTGTGAGTTCACATTGCTGTGAATAATAATAATAACAACAACAACATTAATAATAATTAGTTTATGTATGGTTCAGCTCTGGTGATGAATGACAAATCCCAAGAAGTTTTCCTATATCAGCTTTCACAAACCTTGACTGACACTATAAAGCAGAGCTTTCCAAACTTTTCATGTTGGTGACACACTTTTTAGACATGCATCATTTCGCGACACACTCTTACAGCAGGGCACAGGGCAGGCATTAGTACCTATGTGGAATCACAGCAGGTTTGGAGGCAAAAGGCACAAGGCAGGCACTAGGACCTGCGTGAAATCCTGGCAGGGCTCGGAGGCAGCACCAGCCGCGACACACCCAGACACTGCAGCCGACACACTAACGTGTCCCGACACACAGTTTGGAAAGCTCTGCTATAAAGGGATTCTACAGCTCTTGCTGTATTTCCATTGGATGTAGATTGGTATTCTGTATGTAATTGTCAGCCTTCCCAGGTATTCCAGACAGGAAACATGACCAGATGAGTTAA
This sequence comes from Charina bottae, assembly GCA_023362775.1. Classification (NCBI taxonomy): domain Eukaryota; kingdom Metazoa; phylum Chordata; class Lepidosauria; order Squamata; family Charinaidae; genus Charina; species Charina bottae. The sequence continues at coordinate 12,091,136 of JALMGJ010000011.1, forward strand.
TTCTAATTTATTGAAAGTCTACATTAACAGAATCTTGCAAGTCTGAAAATACAAATCTCCCGCCCTATCCTTTAAAGACCGGAAAGCTAGGCAGGATCCATCCTAACCCTCCCTCCCTCCCTCCCTCCCTTTCCTCCTCCTCCTCCTCCTCCTCCTCCTCCTCCTCCTCCTCCTCCTCCTCCTCCTCCTCCTCCTCCCTGAAATCAAAACTATAACTATATAACTGTAAATAAAACTATTAAAAACTATATAAAGTAACAAGGCAAATGATCAAAGACATCTTGGGAGCGGTATCTACTTAAACAAAAATCCCATAATCTGCATAAATCTATGCATACCAATATAATAAAGAACTATAATAAAGGGATGCCATCTTCACCTTGCAAAGCCACAAAGGCATCAAAGGTCTTTCTCCTGAAACTTGACCTAATTTCTCAGGCTGATAGCACCTAGCAGAGTACCTCTCTCGAAGTTCTAACAGGATGGTAGACACCTTTAGGGTAAAGTGCTCACTAAGGCCAATTTTACTGTTATTTTCTCCTTAGGTGCTTCCTGCTGTTCAGCTCAGGCCTCAGTAGAAGAATATATATTTTGGGGGAAAAGATGCAGACCAATAAGCCAGCACTGGAGGCCAAGATGGAAAAGATCTCCACGGCCACCATGTATTTGCCCTTTGTGCTTAAATAAGTGGGAACAAAGGACACCCAGACACTGCAGAAGACCAACATGCTGAAGGTGATAAACTTGGCTTCATTGAAACTGTCAGGCAGGTTCCTGGCCAGGAAGGCCATTGTGAAGCTGATGGTAGCCAGAAAGCCCAGAAAGCCCAGGACACTGTAAAACAGGGTGACCGATCCTTCATTACACTCGAGGATAATTTCTTCCATCAGGGAATGCATGTGAACATCTGGAAATGGGGGAGCAGTTACTAACCACACAATGTAAATCAAGGTTTGAGTAAGGGAGCAGGAAAGGACAATGGAGCTGGCCAGTTGCTTCCCAGCCCATTTTCTCATCCCACGGCCTGGTGTGGTGGCCATGAAAGCGAGGACCACAATGGTGGTCTTGGCCAAAACCGAGGAGACGGCTATTGAAAAGATGGTGCCGAAAGCTGTTTGTCGAAGGAGACACATAAGGTTTCTGGGTTGTCCGATGAAGAGCAAAGTGCTAAGGAATGAAAGCAAGAGGGAAGTGAGGAGAACATAGCTGAGGTTCCGGTTGTTGGCTTTGACAATGGGAGTCTCCCTCTTCTTAATGAAGAGGAGAAGTACCAAAGCTGTGAGGAAAGAAAAGGGCAAAACAAACTAGTGTGATTCCCAAGGGTTCTTCAAATTTCAAGAAGCTGATATATTTTGGAAGGCACAGATTCTGCTCCTTGTTGGGATACTGATCTTCTGGACATTCAAGACAATCATCCATATCTGTGAAGGAAACACGCTCTATGAGACACAATCACTCTTTGAGTAATAACTTCTTTTAAATGAGTTGGAATCATGAAATTTGGAGGAATTGCCAGACAAATAGGAGGTAGTCCATGGTTTGGATTCAAGGGAAGCTGGCCTCTTTGTAGCAACCACATGCTTTGCTCAGTTATCTTCCCTCCGTATAATGACAGCAAATAGCATCTTTATTTATAATTGCAATTCTTTTTTTTTCTATGTGGGGGGATATGGAAAGCAGAATATATTTTATTGTCTTTCTTTTTTCCCCCCAAATGGTTTCTTGGTATTTGGTTGTACTTTTACCTGTTAGCTGCCATTATTCAGGTTGGATATGATGGTGGATATAAGATGAATAGATGCATATGCTAAAGGCTATACACACAAAGCTGAATCTTATGTTCTGCTGTCTCCCCCAACCCAACTGGCTTGGCAAACCACAGAATAGTTGGAAGCTCCAGGCCACAATCTTTGTATAAATTGTAGTGTTCATTATTTGCAAGGAAATATTTCCACTATATACAGTAATGTCTCTCTCTCTCTCTCTCTCTCTCTCTCTCTCTCTCTCTCTCTCTCTCTCTCTCTCTCTCTCTCTCTCTTGTATCTCTCTACATATCATCTAATAATGATTAGAATTTTGAAGGCAAAATCTACATGTTATTTGCAATAAAATATTAATTTGTGTTGTTTGACAATTGAATTTGGTTTCTTCCAGACAAGGAGCATGGAAGAAATATTTATACTAATTCAGTCAAAGTTCAGAATTGTTTTGTAGATGATTTAATTCTCATTTATTCCATTTGTTATGATGCATGTTACTTATGTGAATTGTTTTATTAATACTGATATAAGTCTGCATATTTTTTTATTCACTTACAAAACTGATGATTCACTTCAATATAAAAAAGTGATGTGTGTAAGATGAATAGTAAGTCAACAGGTGTAATATCATAAGACACAAGAACAATATATGTTTGATCTATGATTGCAATGTAAAAACATCCAACCATTCCTCCAATTGTGTTAAAAAAGAAGATAAACCACAATTTATAGATTGTCCAAATCAGCCAAGTTTTAGCAAGCTTTTAGATGGTCCTGAGAGATTGAGAAAATATTTGTTTAATCCTCTTATTTGATTGCATAAACGTAGACAGGTTATGGAAACAAAAATCACAGAAAATGAAAATACAAAAAGGAAAGTAGAATATGATTTTCTAATATAACATTAGTAAACAAATCATTTTTAAAAAAATGGTAGTACATCCTTTTAATCCCATCCATTTCCCCCCAGAACCTTTAACCACCACCTCAATATTTGTACTGTACTTTGAAAGTTAAGGATTGGAGGTTATTCTTTGTCTACTCTGAGACAATGGGTTGTGCATCAACACTCTCCATGCAGGAACTCTTACCATTTTGGTTTGAAATCTTCCCTTCTGGACATGAGTGGCAATCATAACAACAAAACGGTTTCCCCTCAATCTTGGTTTTACTATAACCAGAATGACAATTGTCATTACACAGAGAAGTGGGGCAAACCTGTGCTGAAATGGGAGACATGAAAATGTGTCACCATTCAGAAGAATTACTTTGCAATTTGGGGGTCTACTTTATTATGTATGTATGTATGTATGTATGTATGTATGTATGTATGTATACTAGACTACACTAGACTAGACTAGACTAGACTAGACTAGACTTGACTAGACTAGACTAGAACTCATGATCCCACATTTCTAGCCTAATGCCTTAACCAATACACCAAACTGTCTCTCTTCTGCCATGTGTTACAGGTTATAAATTCTGGAGTCCTTGTTGCTCTCTGAGCTTGGTTCTTTCCTTGCAGATGTTTGATTGCCCAACTAGGCAAGCCCCACTCCCTTCTAGCACTGAAGATGTTGCCTAATAAGGCAATGAAACATCTGCTAGAAAACAACCAAGCTCAGAGAGTACCAAGGACTCCGTAGTTCAACCCTGAGCTACAGATATTCACTTTGATAGGTTATAGTTTGATGATGGCTTGGCACAAGTGTGTAAGTGTAAGTGTGGCTGCAACAATTAAAATAAAAAAAGAATAACATTCAAAAAGATATTGGCTTAGGAGGGATGGGGGTTTCAGCTCCCCAACCCTTCATTTGGAGGCAAATTCTCTCTCTTTGAAACTTCTCTTCCTCTCTACATTTTGAAGCCTCAGAAAATTGTTTAATATATTCTGCTGTGAACATCACCTGGTTGAAATAGTTGGGCCATATAATGGCATCCTCAGAGATGGTGAATACTTTCCCAGGGGAACTCAGGGATTCTACTCTTCCAACTTTTACTCTCCAGAAGGACTGATTGGGAAATGTGACCCAATTTATAATGTCAAATCCAGCCATCAGTTCCCCATTTGAACCAAAGGTGAAGGTTTCTCCAACACTATTGTTAAACGAGTTGCTTTTCAGATAGTGGTGAAGCTAAATTGGAATGGGAAGAAAAGTAATAATTGTAAGAAGGGCAAGAACAACAGGAATAACTGTCCAATAATACTTTTAAGAGTTTTATTATTTTACACATATAAAATTTAAATATTATTAGCGTATGTTAGGCATTTACTCTATTCCTCCTTGGAAATCTCCCTTTAATTTCAGATATGCCTTGACTATTTTTAGGGGGGTTACATATAACACCTTTTAATTCATTACCTCAATTAAATGGCTCTGGGAAAATGTACCTATTAACAGAGATGTAAAGAAAGAGATGAGGATACAATACAATCCTATGGAAAGTCTTACTCTTCACAGAATAGTGAATTAGATCGACTCAAGGAACAATAATCTAGTGATGCTCCTGCATCTTTTGTAGGATTGTGGTTTCTGTCATTTCCCTTTTCCTCTCTGAGCCTGAACCCATTTGAAGATACATGTGGGGGAACGATAATTTGGCCAGGGAATTTTTTATTTTTGGTTTTTTGGAAGAACCCTGCAAAGTGCAGGTTCCAGTGGAAATCTGTGAAATATGTGCAACTACATACTTGAAAGGAGAATTAGAAATCTCTGTCTGTCTGTTCAATTTGGATGTGTTTGTGTTTGTGCCTTCAAGTCAGGTTGACTCCTAGCAACTGCCTGGACAAGTCCCTGCAGATTTCTTGACAAGATTCAAGAAGTGGTTTGCCTTGGCCTGGTTCCTAGGGCTAAGAGAGAGAGTGATTGGCCCAAGGGACTGGCGTAGTACCTAAGGCAGGGCTAGAACTCATGGTCTCCCAGTTTCTAGCCTGGTGCCTTAACCACTACACCAAACTGAGTTTCATTTGTTTACTACAAATGCTTTTATGCCACTTAAGTTTTAAGACTTGAAGCATCTCAAAGCAGTATTACTACTGAATGATGCCTCCTGTCAAGTCATAGCTGAAATCTCAAAATCTGTCATTCTAATTTTATGGTCAGAGTTACAGTCTGGATGTTGGACAGATTTGGTATTAGTCACTGTGGTCTACAATTTTTGTCCACACCTGATGGAGGAGCATGCACTTCCTGGTCCTGTTGGATGTCTTGGCGGCCTGTGCTAATATAGACTATTCGTCTTTCAGGCCTGCCTGTGAGAGCTGGGAATTAGAGGAACTCTTTTATGGAGGATCGGTTCCTTTATGAAAAGAAGGAAGCTTTGGCCCCAATTTCCTTATTTTGTGGGGTGCTCCAAGATTTTGTCCTCTCATCTCTAGTGTTTAAATTTTATATGAACCTCCTAGAAGTGATTGTCTGTCAATGGGCAGTGCAAAAGAATCAATACCCTGATGATACTTGGCTTTACGTTGCCATACTGGCCAGGACTGAAGGTGCCATTAATGTCTGCCTGGAGTTTATACTCAGACTGGGAGTATTGCTGTAGCCCGAGAAAAGATGGGGTTTCCTGCATTAATATTCATAAGAAGTTACCTTCCATGGTTGTTGATTGAGAAGCTCCCTTCTTCCTTCACCCTTTATTGTTCTTTTGTTCACTGTCAAGGAACACATAGCATGCAAGGCTTCTGCCACTGCATGGACAGCATTATAGAGGCTATAGCTGTGGCTAGTCATGCTCATTTCAAACACAGAGCCAGGAAGAGTTTCTAACTTCTCCTCTCCAGTGCAGTTTTCCCCTGACTTCATTTCTACATTGGAATTAGAGAAAGAGCACTGAAATGCCTCTTCCCAGAAATCCCTGAAAAAACCGTCTTCCTTTTCTGATGTAAGCTCTCTGTGTTGAAGGAATTGATGGAAGCTGAATACTTCTTTGGTGTGAACTGCAAAAGAGAGAGCACCATGGATGAATTCCATGTCCCAGCTCCGTAGCGATGAAAGTGATGTGAAATCCATTTGGGCTGTGAAAATCCATACTTTGGCTTTCATTGGTATTTCATGAAATTTTGAGAACTGAAGCATAATCCTCAAAACCATAATAGTCTGAATTTCACCATGTACAACCACCACATTGGCTGTTCTTCCCATAACAGTGCTTATTGTCTTCAGTCCTTCCAATGCTATTGGGTTTATTTCTGAGGAAAAACTTATTTGTGGAAATGTTTCCATGAAATCAAAGCAGATACCTTCCTGGGCAAAAATGGGCAGTACATTTTCCACAAAGCTCTCTCCACTGTCATCAGTTACATACAGAACACCAATCCACATCCACTGGAAATACAGCAGTAGCTGGAGAATCCCCTTATAGTGATGGTCAAGATTTGGGAATAGCTGATGAAGGAAAACTCCCTGGGATTTGTCATTCATCACCGGAGCTGAACCATATGCAAGCTATAGAAATAATAACAATAACAATAACAATAACAATAACAATAACAATAACAATAACAATAACAACAATTATAATTAATAATAATAATATTAATAATATTAATAATAATAATATTAATAATAACAACAACAATTATAATAACAATAATAATAATAGAGATACTTTCCAGGATAAAATGTGTTTAAATAGTACTGATACCTTTGCATAAACTTATATGGCTTGGTCTTGAGGTCACTTCAGGACCACTTACTTCAACTAGAATCAACCATTCTATGTGAATACACAAGGAAAATATGTTTGTGATCCCCAATTATTCTGAATTCAGGCAGGTGAGACCAGGAATGGATTCTCCCTGTGATAATCACTGTCCTATGTAATTGTCTTCTTCTGCTAGTGAGTTTTTACCTGAAAAGGATAACACTATCAAAAACTTGTCAGAAACAGCCAATGGACTATTACAACTACACGGCATCATGATAGCACAAGTAACAACTAAAGCCCTCCAAAACTTCTTAAGTAAACCAAAAGACCCAGTAGCCCAAGAAGAAAAAACAAGAGTCATCTACAACAGGGGTCCCCAAGGGCAGGTGAGTGCTGGTGGTCCGTGCGATTGGCTCCCGCCTGCAAACCCCACTCCCCATCCACACAATTGGCTCCTGCCTGCAAACCCTGCACCCTGTCCGCGTGATTGGCTCATGCCTGCAAACCCTGCTGAAATCTACTTGATTGGCTCCTGCCTGCAACCTCCCCCCCCCCCCCCGGTCTGCATGATTGGCTCCCACCTGTAAACCCTGCCCCCCTCTATTTATGGAAAAATTGTCTTCCACAACCTGTCCCTGGTGCCAAAAAGGTTGGGTAATAATATTTTAGTTGATGTTTTAGCGATTAACACAATTGCACCTGCTTATAACCTGTAGTCTCATTTCCTTTGCATGTTCTCCCCAGAATATTTGTTGTCAGGTCAGGATGATGGTTTGAATGTAAATGTGCTCTAGCTACTTAAGAGAAAATGTTTACTGATCCTTCCTTTCTGCTTCAGAGTACATGCTTTCTTATTCTGGACTCTGTGACTTTCAAGATTTAAATTTTAGGGGTGTGAGCAAGCATCACTTGTGTTCATTTATACATTTATGTGGGTTTTTTTCTGCTTAAGAGGCTTATGCATATGTGTACCTATTACAACACCTTAACTGCTATGTTACAGTGACTGGGTTTCACTAATCTAATGTGGATATTTCCATATTTTCTTTATCTGAAAAGGATAACACTACCATACATCAAAAACATCTCAGAAAAAACCTACAGACTATTACAACCACACGGCATCACCATAGCCCAGAAAACAACTAAAGCCCCCCCAAACATCCATGAACACCAACTAGCAGTCAGAAGACATGATGAAAAATCCTTAATCTCACAACACATGGACAGACTCAACCAGAGTTTCAACTGCAAAAGTGTGAGCATCCTAGACCAAGCTAAATTCAAAAATGGTAAGGAATTCCTGCAAGCTTGGCATTCAGACAAATCAGCCATCAATAGACACATAGAGATAAACCACCTTTACATACCCTTATGCATATGTGTACCTATTACAACATCTTAACTGGGTTTCACTAATCTAATGTGGATATTTCCATATTTTCTTTATCTGAAAAGGATAACACTCCCATACATCAAAAAAATTTTAAAAAAACCCTACAGTCTATTACAACAACACGGCATCACCATAACAAGAAAAACAACTAAAGCCCCCCCCCCCCCAAACATCTTAAGTAAACCAAAAGACCCTGTAGTTCAAGAAGAAAAAACAGGTGTCATCTACAACATACAGGGTAAGGTCGGTAACAGCCACTATGTAGGACAAACAGGGAGAAGACTAGCAGAGTGCGTCCATGAACACCAACTAGCTGTCAGAAGACATGAAAAATACTTAATCTCACAACACAAACTCAACACAGACTCAACCAGAGTGTAAACTGCGAAACTGTGAGCATCCTAGACGAAGCTAAATTCAAAAATTCTAAGGAATTCCTGCAAACTTCAAATTTAGACAAATTAGCGATTAAGAGACACAAGGAGATAAACCACCTTTACAAATCATTCAAAAGAGACAATACAAAAGCAAAGAAGGAAAGAAAAAGACCACAACACATCCTTTCCAGCAACCTACACCCAGATAAGCAGGGATTAACACCAGACTAACAATCAAGCAGAAAACAGTATCTAAATCAAGGAACTACCAAGGAGAAAACCACACCCCCACCAACACTGGCAGGGCAAGCTACTGTATATAAACAGGGAGCAAACCCCACATTCACTTGCACTGTTGATCTTACCTAGCAGGATAATGTAACCACTACAAGCAAACAACATAGCCCAGACCCTTTTGGCTTTTCGGAAGGCCTTGAAGTCCTGGTTTTCCAATCCTGGCCTGGGGCCCCGATTGTGTGAAGGGCCCCATTTCATGTTTGTGCTGATACCAATGGTTTTTAAGGTCTCTCGGTTGTATTTATATTTAATTATACGTATTGTTTAAATTGTTGATTGTTTTTACTACTATTAGCCACCCAGAGTCGCGGCTATATAAAATGAATGAATGAATGAATGAATGAATGAATGAATGAATGAATGAATGAATGAATAAATAAATAAATAAAACAATCAAGCTCAGAGAGCACCAGGGATTCCACAGTTCAACCCTGAGCTATATATATTCTCTTCTATTGGATTCTTACAAAGATCAGACAATAGTAATATCAATATCATTGATAGCACCCCCTCCCCACCCAAAAATGGATCACAGAACAAATCAATCCAGAATTCTCATTCAAGTCCTAAATCATCATATTTGGACACATTATGCTGTTTTGTTTGTTGTTTATTCGTTCAGTCGTTTCCGACTCTTCGTGACTTCATGGACCAGTCCACGCCAGAGCTTTCTGTCGGCTGTCACTATCCCCAGCTCCCCAATGGTTGAGTCCGTCACCTCCAGAATACCATCCATCCATCTTGCCCTTGGTCGGCCCCTCTTCCTTTTGCCTTCCACTTTCCCTAGCATCAGCTTCTTCTCCAGGGTATCCTGTCTTCTCATGATGTGGCCAAAGTACTTCAGTTTTGCCTTTAATATCATTCCCTCAAGTGAGCAGTCTGGCTTGATTTCCTGGAGTATGGACTGGTTTGATCTTCTTGCAGTCCAAGGCACTCTCAGAATTTTCCTCCAACACCACAGTTCAAAAGCATCTATCTTCCTTCGCTCAGCCTTCCTTATGGTCCAGCTCTCGCAGCCATAGGTTACTACAGGGAATACCATTGCTTTAACTATGCGGATCTTTGTTGTCAGTGTGATGTCTCTGCTCTTAACTATTTTATCAAGATTTGCCATTGCTCTCCTCCCAAGAAGTAGACGTCTTCTGATTTCCTGGCTGCAGTCAGCGTCTGCAGTAATCTTTGCGCCTAGAAATACAAAGTCTGTCACTGCCTCCACTTTTTCTCCCTCTATTTGCCAGTCATCAATCAAGCTCGTTGCCATAATCTTGGTTTTTTTGAGGTTTAGCTGCAACCCAGCTTTTGCACTTTCTTCTTTCACCTTCGTCATAAGGCTCCTCAACTCCTCCTCGCTTTCAGCCATCAAAGTGGTATCATCTGCATATCTGAGATTGTTAATGTTTCTTCCAGCGATTTTAACTCCAGCCTTGGATTCCTCAAGCCCAGCATGTCGCATGATGTGTTCTGCATACAGGTTGAATAGGTAGGGTGAGAGTATACAACCCTGCCGTACTCCTTTCCCAATTTTAAACCAGTCCGTTGTTCCGTGCTCTGTTCTTACCGTTGCTACTTGGTCGTTATACAGATTCCTCAGGAGGCAGACAAGATGACTTGGTATCCCCATACCACCAAGAACTTGCCACAATTTGTTATGATCCACACAGTCAAAGGCTTTAGAATAGTCAATAAAACAGAAATAGATGTTTTTCTGAAATTCCCTGGCTTTCCCCATTATCCAGCGGATATTGGCAATTTGGTCTCTAGTTCCTCTGCCTTTTCTAAACCCAGCTTGTACATCTGGCAATTCTCGCTCCATGAATTGCTGGAGTCTACCTTGCAAGATCTTGAGCATTACCTTACTGGCATGTGAAATAAGTGCCACTGTTCGATAATTTGAACATTCTTTAGTGCTTCCCTTTTTTGGTATGGGGATATAAGTTGATTTTTTCCAATCTGATGGCCATTCTTGTGTTTTCCAAATTTGCTGGCATATGGCATGCATCACCTTGACAGCATCATCTTGCAAGATTTTAAACAGTTCAGCTGGGATACCATCGTCTCCTGCTGCCTTGTTATTAGCAATGCTTCTTAAGGCCCATTCAACCTCACTCTTCAGGATGTCTGGCTCTAACTCACTGACCACACCGTCAAAGCTATCTCCAATATTATTATCCTTTCTATACAGATCTTCCGTATATTCTTGCCACCTTTTCTTGATCTCTTCTGCTTCTGTTAGGTCCTTACCATCTTTGTTTTTGATCATACCCATTTTTGCTTGGAATTTACCTCCGATGTTTCTAATTTTCTGGAAGAGGTATCTTGTCCTTCCTATTCTATTGTCTTCTTCCACTTCCGCACATTGCTTGTTTAAAAATAATTCCTTATCTCTTCTGGCTAACCTCTGGAATTTTGCATTTAATTGGGCATATCTCCCCCTATCACTGTTGCCTTTTGCTTTCCTTCTTTCTTGGGCTACTTCCAGTGTTTCAGCAGACAGCCATCTTGCCTTTTTGGTTTTCTTTTTCTTTGGGACGTTTTTTGTTGCCGCCTCCTGAACAATGTTGCAAACTTCTGTCCATAGTTCTTCCGGGACCCTATCTACTAAATCTAGTCCCTTAAATCTATTCTTCACCTCCACTGCATATTCCTTAGGAATATTAGTGAGCTCATATCTAACTGATCTGTGGGTCTTCCCTATTCTCTTTAGTCTGATTCTAAATTGTGCAATAAGAAGTTCGTGATCTGAACTACAGTCAGCTCCAGGTCTTGTTTTTACCGACTGTATAGATGTCCGCCACCTTCGGCTGCAAAGGATGTAGTCAATCTGATTTCGGTGTCGACCATCTGGTGAAGTCCATGTATAAAGTCGTCTTTTAGGTTGTTGGAAGAGAGTGTTTGTTATGCACAGTGAGTTGTCTTGGCAAAATTCTATCAGCCTATGTCCTGCTTCATTTTGTTCTCCCAGACCATGCTTGCCTGTAATTCCAGGTGTCGTCTGACTACCCACCTTAGCATTCCAGTCTCCTGTAATGAAAATAGCATCTCTTTTTGGTGTATTATCTAGTAGGTGCTGCAGATCCTCATAGAACTGATCTACTTCTGCTTCTTCAGCATCTGTGGTTGGGGCGTATATTTGGATCACTGTGATGTTAAATGGCTTACCCTGAATTCGAATTGAGATCATTCTATCGTTTTTTGGATTGTATCCAAGCACTGCTTTAGCCACTTTATTATTAATTATGAAGGCTACTCCATTTCTTCTGTGGTCCTCTTGTCCACAGTAGTAGATCTGGTGGTCATCTGATGTGAAGTGGCCCATCCCAGTCCATTTCAGTTCACTGACACCTAAAATGTCTATATTTAATCTTGACATCTCACCAATAACCACATCCAATTTGCCCTGGCTCATAGATCTTACATTCCAGGTTCCTATGGTGTGTTGATCTTTAGAACATCGGATTCGTCGTTCACCACCAGCACCGTCGGCCGCTAGCCGTCCTTTCGGCTTTGAGCTAGCTGCGTCATCACATCTGGGGCTAGTTGAACGTATCCTCTGTTCCTCCCCAGTAGCATTTTGACCATCTTCCGACCTGGGAGTCCCATCTTCCGATGGTATACCGACATGTCTTTGGTTGTACTGATCCATTTAGTTTTCATGGCAAGAATACTGGGGTGGGTTGCCATTACCTTCCCCAGGGATCGTATTTAGTCTGACCTCTCTGCCACGACCTTCCCGTCTTGGGTGTCCCTTCACGGTTTAGCTCATGGTTTCATTGAGGTGCTCAAGCTCCAGCACCACGACAAGGTAACAATCTCCTTTGCTGGAGTATGAAGTATGCTGTTTTATGAAGTCTATAATGATGGGAAAGGTGAAGGAAAGAGAAGAAAGAATGAGGTGGATGGACTGGATACAGCAGCAATGGATGCATTTTGGAAGACATGTAGGGCCAGGTTGGGGACAGATCATCCTGGAAAAGATCTGTCTCTGGGGTCTCAATGAGTCAACCGCAACTTGATGGCATATAATCAATAAATCAATAAATCAGAAGGGGTGTCATAAGTTGCATAATGTAAATGTGTTCCTCAATAGGCAGAGACTGGAAAGCCTTAAACGACTTAGGATAGGTTTATAAGGAGCAGTTTGAACATTGATCTATGTGATCACTATCACTTAGAAGAGTATCACGGCAGTCTCTGGATTCCACAAAAGACAGAAAGCAGAGGCAGAATTTCCACTTTTATTTCCCCTTGAGGATAATTGGGTTACTTTGGTTTTAAAATATGTGTATTAAGATTCTGAGATTTGGTTCAGCATATGAAAATGTGCCATATGGCTTCTGACCAGCTCCAGTATATACAGTAGATATTTCATCAAGTCAAAAGATAGAAGACCTATTATTTATTTTGACTGATGAGTCATAATTTAAACTAAGGTTAAAAGTTTTCACTTCAGGAGACATCCTTTTCTCTTCTTCTTCTTCTTTTTAAAAACGTATTTTTCAAATTGATGAAAAAAATTATATAAAATGCAAAAACATCCCACTCTTTTTAACTGTTATTTGAATGAGGGCAACTTACCTGTGGAACTTTGTAGATGCATAGAATAGTAGCCATCTCAAGGCACACATTATTGTTAGGGCCACCAATAACAGTGGCTATATTAGCCTGGACATCGCACTTGTAGTTAGGGGTAAACTTGCCCCTTGTGGAGAGCAGTTCCACTGAGGCACGATAAGTCCATCTGGCACAAAAATTGCTGTTCAAAACATGGAACCCCAAACTGACATTAGGTAAGATCCTTGGATTCTCATTAATTGTTTCTACTGCAAATTGCAAGGCCAGAATATGTTGGTAGTTCTGAGTTAATACACTGTTAAAAGATAAGAACATGGACAAATTTAAAAATGATTGGAAACCGTTTCTAGACTATATGATAAATGTACAAAAAAATAATACAATATATATAGGATTTAATGATTAAGTTGGTAAGAAATAGAAAAGGAACAAATGTAATTTAAACAAGCAATTAAGTAATGAGACAAATATATTAACCACAGTTAAGGAAATCGAGAACCAAACCTTTTTTCCCTTTTCCCTTTTTTTTTTCCTTTTTCCCTTTTTTTTCTTTCTTCTGTTTCCTTGTTTGTCTCCCCTTTTACACACCTTTCCTTCTTTTCCCCACACCCTGTTTAATTGTTTCAAGGTGTATGTAAGTTATATGTTGTATGTTATATGTTATATGTAAATTTTATATAATAAAGTATTTTTTACAAAAAAAAAAAGAATAGAAGTTATATGCACCTTCTTCAAAATATAACACAGGAACCACATTTCAGTTCAAGAAATGAATATAATACATGAATTGTTATTAGTTAGGTTGTACTTCCATGCCACAAGGGCTAGAGAGAAGAAAAACTGTGATAAATTTCTAAATGTTTGAATAAACTCTCAGTGCTATCACTTCTTTATAGAATTCTTGGTCATCTGCATAGTGCCATAGCTGGCATCCAAATCAATTTTAAACATTTATAATTATATTGATGTTGCCTTTCAAATGTCTTGAATGGATTTTGAAGAAGAGTGTAGAATGTGTACATAATTTTTTCTAGAACTTTATTGTGATCAGTGACCAGACACATGTGACAAAAAGACATAAGACCAAATTATTATTTTTTTCGTAGTTACAATTTGTTGCAGAAAGAAACGGCTACTATAAGAAATTTGGCCAGTCTTCTGGAGATTTATTTATTTATTATTTGAATTTATGCCCGCCCATCTCTACCATGGTAGAGATGTTAAAGTTCTAGTCCAATAATACACAGAAAATAAAAATCATCCTCAGAACAGCTGGAAGTTCTGTTAGGAACGTTAGTTATGAAGGTTGGTATAGAAAGGCCATCAAAGGAACATGAGGGCTAGAATCTCAGGTTCCCTCAAATCGAAAGTGTAATCTGCAAAAGCTGTATTGTTATACAGTATCTTCCTTCCAACCTTGCAAATGGCAAGACATTAAAGCAGGCCAGAGAGAGACCTCCAAAATGTGTGGCACAGGTAATATAGGATAGGTAATTTTCTGGCACGAACGGCTCTTTTTATTATCCTGCCAATACTTAGGGTGTGGTAAAACAGCTCTTGCCGAATTGGGGCTTTAGCTCCAGCTCCATGGCTATACACCTAGAATATAATGTTTCTTCCCCAACCAAACTGTTCCTATTACAAATATTTCTGGCTGCTGGGGTTGCTGCTAGTGTTAATGTAGGTATAAAAGCAGTGATCAAATTTCAGGAGATCTCCTCTCTCTGTAATCAAAGGGTTTCAAAATCAATGATAGAGAAAACAGAAACAAACTCCACTGTGCAAAACTTCAATCATTCCAGGACATCCAATCAAGAATTAACATATGGAAATCTGGAAGTTTGCTAGAGATTAACTAGCAAATATACAGTAGCTTGCCCTGCCAGTGCTGGTAGGGGTGTGGTTTTGCTCTTGGTAGTTCCTTGATTAAGGTATTGTTTTCTGCTTGATTGTTTGTCTGGTGTTAATCCCTACTTATCTGGGTGTAGTATCCTGGAGAGGATGTGTTGTAGTCTTTTTCTTTCCTTCTTAGCTTTTGTATTGTCTCTTTTGAAGGGTATGTAAAGGTGGTTTATCTCTATGTGTCTATTGATGGCTGATTTGTCTGAATGCCAAGCTTGCAGGAATTCCTTACCATTTTTGAATTTAGCTTGGTCTAGGATGCTCACACTTTTGCAGTTGAAACTCTGGTTGAGTCTGTCCATGTGTTGTGAGATTAAAGATTTTTCATCATGTCTTCTGACTGCTAGTTGGTGTTCATGGATGTTTGGGGGGGCTTTAGTTGTTTTCTGGGCTATGGTGATGCCGTGTGGTTGTAATAGTCTGTAGGTTTTTTCTGAGATGTTTTTGATGTATGGTAGTGTTATCCTTTTCAGATAAAGAAAATATGGAAATATCCACATTAGATTAGTGAAACCCAGTCACTGTAACATAGCAGTTAAGGTGTTGTAATAGGTACACATATGCATAAGCCTCTTAAGCAGAAAAAAACCCACATAAATGTATAAATGAATGCAATTGATGCTTTCTCACACCCCTAAAATTTAAATCTTGAAAGTCACAGAGTCCAGAATAAGAAAGCATGTACTCTGAAGCAGAAAGGAAGGATCAGTAAACATTTTCTCTTAAATAGCTAGAGCACATTTACATTCAAACCATCATCCTGACCTGACAACAAATATTCTGGGGAGAACATGCCAAGGAAATGAGACTAAGGGTTATAAGCAGGTGCAATTGTGTTAATAGCTAAAACATCAACTAAAATATTATGAAATGAGAAATGAGAACAATATTTTCCCTTGGAGAGAACTCTTATCTCAAAGACAAAATACGCTTTTCAACATGCACTTTTGTTGTTGTTTATTCGTTCAGTCGTTTCCGACTCTTCGTGACTTCATGGACCAGTCCACGCCAGAGCTTCCTGTCGGCCGTCACCATTCCCAGCTCCCCAATGGTTGAGTCTGTCACCTCCAGAATACCATCCATCCATCTTGCCCTTGGTCGGCCCCTCTTCCTTTTGCCTTCCACTTTCCCTAGCATCAGCTTCTTCTCCAGGGTATCCTGTCTTCTCATTATGTGGCCAAAGTACTTCAGTTTTGCCTTTAATATCATTCCCTCAAGTGAGCAGTCTGGCTTGATTTCCTGGAGTATGGACTGGTTTGATCTTCTTGCAGTCCAAGGCACTCTCAGAATTTTCCTCCAACACCACAGTTCAAAAGCATCTATCTTCCTTCGCTCAGCCTTCCTTATGGTCCAGCTCTCGCAGCCATAGGTTACTACAGGGAATACCATTGCTTTAACTATGCGGACCTTTGTGGTCAGTGTGATGTCTCTGCTCTTAACTATTTTATCAAGATTTGCCATTGCTCTCCTCCCAAGAAGTAGACGTCTTCTGATTTCCTGGCTGCAGTCAGCGTCTGCAGTAATCTTTGCGCCTAGAAATACAAAGTCTGTCACTGCCTCCACTTTTTCTCCCTCTATTTGCCAGTCATCAATCAAGCTCGTTGCCATAATCTTGGTTTTTTTGAGGTTTAACTGCAACCCAGCTTTTGCACTTTCTTCTTTCACCTTCGTTATAAGGCTCCTCAACTCCTCCTCGCTTTCAGCCATCAAAGTGGTATCATCTGCATATCTGAGATTGTTAATGTTTCTTCCAGCGATTTTAACTCCAGCCTTGGATTCCTCAAGCCCAGCATGTCGCATGATGTGTTCTGCGTACAGGTTGAATAGGTAGGGTGAGAGTATACAACCCTGCCGTACTCCTTTCCCAATCTTAAACCAGTCCGTTGTTCCGTGCTCTGTTCTTACCGTTGCTACTTGGTCGTTATACAGATTCCTCAGGAGGCAGACAAGATGACGTGGTATCCCCATACCACCAAGAACTTGCCACAATTTGTTATGATCCACACTTTAAGACTTCCTAAAATAATCTGTACAGAACTTTGTAGTGCATTCCCATGATTGCATCACTGAAACAAAATCTCATTATCTTCAGTGGAACCTCTTCTCAGCAACAAGAAGCCTAAGAAGGACACATGTTCCATTGTTTCTATTCAATGCAATGTTTTTATGTGACATAACAGCTATAAAAAATAGGAGAAGGCTTACATATGTGATCACCACCAATATCCTATGTGTAATCTTGATGAGAATCCTCATCCTCATTGCATAAACATAACAACTGTGAAAGGGAAAAGCAAGGAGTTTCTTAGAAAGACAGTCTTGCAATTAAGCCTTGTAAGAATTCAGAGAGATTAATATCAGTGTCAGTTAGGCTGGCTGGCTCAGGATATAATGTGGTTCCAAACCAAAAGAAAACATGGTCTAACTTACTTGGTGAAATCAAATACTTCAGCAGAAGGATCTTCTTCAAAGGTTAATACATTGGAAAATACATAAATCTGAAAGAGAATGCCACCAATGATAAAGTCACCAAGATAATAGTACTTGTGAAGAATAGAAAGAGGGTGACTCATGGGACATTTCACAGAAGAACTGTTCTGAACAATCTGAAGTGTCAACATCACTACAACCAATGCCACGAACACCACCATCTTGCATTCAAATCTTCCATCTGGATTCCAAAACATATATATCGACTTTGATATTTAATCAGACACACAGACTTCAGTAAACATATTTTTGAAGCCTTGTCTGGACAGTCATGATTAGTAGAAAGATGAAAACATGTCTATCTAGGCACCTATTAAAGTTGTTATTCTTCTATAACGTTTTTTTAAGGTGTAGAAGTAATCATGGTTGATTTGATAATTACAGGGGAAATAATCACCGATGGAAAGACTTGTTCTTTGGAACATCACTGATGAAAACATTGCCCAGTACACTTTTGCAGTGAAATAGCCATCCAAAGGATGGTACTAGGAGAGTAAACAGATGAACTAGGTTTCGTTGAATGCTTCACGTCTGGGCAAAGAAAGCCACAGTGAGGCTGTCATTGACCAATATGCCCATAAAATTCAGGGCATAGTAAATACAGAATGTATTTATTTATTAGAATGATTTCTATTCTGCCCAATTACAATTCACCTAGAACAATTTACAATGATGGTAATCTCAAAAACATCCCTGAGACCCAGACTAAAACTATAGCATTTAACTAGAAGCCGTTGGCTAAATACAAATGGCCCATTAGAAAGAGATCCAGGCCCGAAAAGGCAGCCAAATACCACAATTAACACTCCCCAAATATAATTATTTCCACATCCATATTAAACTCTTCATTCCTTCCAGTATAAGTTCTTCTGTCACATGTCAGAATCTGGGAATGAGAAAGAACTTGCTTAAGCATTACTTTTGCTTCCTATTTTATTTTTTTTATTTTTGATCAGATGTCAGGTATAGTTGACACTGATCTCTTGCCATAAATATTTACAGGGACTGCAAGTATGATGGAAAGTTCAGAAAGTGTTTGGAACATATGACACACAGTCATCCTCAGAATCACAAATTCTGGTTTATGAAGGAAAGTTTACCAGATATGTTTGATTATGGCCTAATACTTATCCATTAAAGGCTGCTTAAACAATTGACTAACATGCAACTTGGTGAATTAAAGCTTGAAGTTAAAGTTCCCACAGAAATAAAGGACTTTTCCACTTTTGTTTTTTGAACAGATGCACAAAGCACACCAAATCAAACCTCAGAGAAGGAAGGAGAGAGATATTCAGCAAAAATGAATTATTTTAGCTACGAATATTAGTAATCTAATTCAAAAGACAAAATAAATGTTAAAAAACAAATTAAACCGTTTGGGGGAGATGGGCATTGATAGAAATATGAAAATTAAAATAAAATAATAAAATAAAATAAAATAATAAAATAAAATAAAAAATAAATAAAAAATAAAATTTAAAATAAAATTAAAATAAAATAAAATAAAATAATAAATTATATAAAATAAAATAAAATAAATAAAATAAAATAATAAAATAAAATAAATAATAAAATAAAATAAAATAAAATAAAATAATAAAATTAAATTAAATTAAAAATTAAAATAAAATAAAATAAAATAATAAAATAATAAAATAAAATAATATAAAAGGACAAATTCCTCCTACTGGATGGAGACTTGCTAAACTTGTGAAAGATTTTTTGGGGAAGAATAAAAAAAAGATGATAAGAAATCAAGCTGTGGGGCTCTATTTGAATGTGTTAAGAATTAAGATGTTTTTCACTCCAAGCCTGGCTGGCAACTTGACAAGTCAGAGTTTCTCAGAGCTCTGAGCTCTGAGACCTGGCTAACTTTCTATCTTGTTTGCAGGGGTCTACAGACCACTGAAGTTTCCCCCTGGAGAAGGGGAACCAGAAGATTGCTCACAGAGCCATTGTAATTGCCCACTCCTGTTTTTCTTTGTTGTTTCCACCGCGGAGAAGAACGGGGGTGAATGCAGTGAAATGGCCGAAGGAGGATCCTAGCTCTGCAGAGAACGTAAGTCTCTTGGGAGACACAAGAGTGACAGCCAGCTTTTAGACCACTTTATATTAGTTTTCTTTTTTAGATTAGTACATTTTTATTATCTAAAATTTATCTTTGTACTTCGTTCAAAATGTTGGCTAATTTTGTGTTTTCTTTGCTATAATTAATTTTGGTGGAAGTTTGATAGATTTTATTTTGGCAACATAGTGAACAAGTTTTGTATTTTTCTGCCTTTCTTTTGTATCAGAGAAATTGGGACTTAAGAGACTTTGTTGGTATTTCTCACTCGACAAACTAACTGACTTTTGAGAAATTGTTTGTTTGGGTTAAGCAGCTTGCAGCCTGAAGAATAAAGAAGAATAAAGAATAAAGTATAGAGAATGTGTGCCTCTCTACCTTTTTTTTTTCTTTTTCTACTTTTTTTTAGAAAGGACTATCTTTCATTTGGAATATATTTTCATCTTTCCTTTTACAAACTGTTTGAAATACTGCTCTGTGGAATTTTTTCATCTCTTACTTTAAAAGCTTTCCTCACTTAAAGAAATAGACATTATTGATAAATAATAGAACAGCTGTTCCCTGCTCCCTGAGAAAATTTTTTGTTTTGGCTACGGCAGCTGATTACGGTTTGAACAACAAATAATGGCATTTCTCACAGCACTTCAGGATTTTAAGGAAGAAACCAGCAAAAAAATTTTGCAAATTAAGAAATCCATAGAACGTATATTAATAGTTTTGGTGGCTCAGGAACAGAAGATACAAGGGACAGATTTAGAAACAGAGGAAAGACCTTTCGAACCAGTAGAGAAACAGGGAAAGAGGACTTTGAATGTATTGGTACAGAAGAAGATTATGATATTTTACAGGAAGTGGTCTATTAAATGTTTGGGCATAAATACATTGTGGCAGCTGAGACAGGAAGATTTTAATATGCAAATTGATAGATATGGCAAAATAAACACTTTGACATCCCACATGAGTTACAGAAATAAACAAGTTGCATATTGTGATATTGGCATAACCTAAACAGGAGATTTATTGATATTGATTTGGAATGCAAGGTTAATTAAAATGCGGATTTGGTATTGTACACAGAGTAAGCACAGATATGAGAAACTTACAGATGCATAAAAACATGATATTTTAAGTGTAAGATACAAGATTATAAATAAATATGTTGATATTATATATTACTCTTTCTGGAGACACATTTATGAGAAGACAATGAGATGATGAGATGGAATTAGAATGTAGGTTATTACAAGAATATGTTGTATGTATTAGGTTATATGTTATGTTAGGTTTTGTATTTTTGCTATATTATGTATTATTTTATGTAATATGTTAGATTATGTATTAATGGAATATATAGTCATAACATGAACAGAATATACTGTATTTTATTAGACGTAGATAAGGCCTTTATTTGTTATACTAATTGGACTTTATTGAAGATATAAATATAGATGTAAAAATGGAAAGAGCAAATGGAAAACATTTAATTGATGCAACAATGAACATTTGATTACTATTCTAAGGAGTAGAAACCAGAGATGGATTGTTGGAAGATATCAAGAAAGGCGAAACCTATATGAAGAACAGAAGATTGGATTATAGAAATCATAGGGTATATGACAAAGAAAAGTTTCTGTGTATTGTATTAAGGACTAACATTTAAAGTTAATTGTTGTACTTAAAGTTCAAGGATAAATTGGAGGACATCTATTTTCTATATTTTCTTTGTTTGTTATTTTTTGACTTCACTTTTTCTTTTCCTTTTTCTTACTTTGTATTTCTATTTCTTTTCTTTTGTATTATCTCTTAATATGTATTTTAAAATTTAATAAAACTTATGGGAAAAAAAGAATTAAGATGTTTAAAAGTATAGGGGAGGAATACAAGGTTGGCTTATTCAATCAAGGTTAAGATAGATAATTATATATATCTGACAATGCTTACTTTACCTTTGCTGATAAGGAATGTATGATGAGGATTTTGGATTTTGTTGTTAGCTAAGAGATGAGGTATGGGTGAAGAGACTGTAAGTTGTAATTTAAGAGAAGACAATAAATTTACATAAATTTTGTGCACTTGTTGGGATGAAGGGGAAAGTTACTTCTCTTTTCTTCTTTTTTTCTTTTTCCACACCATTTTTTCTTTTCTTTTTATATTTTTGTACTTTGTATAGTTGTTATTCTTTTAAATTGTAATCTCTAATAAAATTATTTTAAAAAATAGAGACTCATCCCTCCCTCCCGAGTTCCCAGGGGAAACAGGTTGTGGGCTGTGAGAACGAAATATAGCTGTGTCGCTCCCCTCTTCTGCTGGTAACTCCCCAGGATCACACAAGGTGTCCTGTAACTCAGCTGTGCCAGTAGAGGTGGGAGCCACCCCTCCACCCAGAATCTGTGGGTCTCCCCTCTCATGTCCTGTATGTCCAAAGTGGAAGGAGCTGGTTCATTTCCCATGCCCCCTACTTCATCTCTTGCTTTCCCCGAGACTCCCTCCACCCCATAGAAGACCTCCTTCCGCTCATCCTCGTCAGTGCCTAACTCCTGCAAGGCCGGTGAGGAGGGGTTTGTTAGATCGTGAAAGCGGTGCACCAATTGCAGAGCATGCACATCCATGCTTGATGCCTGAAGAAACTTTAGGGATTGTTTTGGCCAGTTCAGCACTTCTTGGGTCATACTTGGAATCTTTTGGATCTTCATTAAGCATCAGGAAACACTTGTAGTTGGTCTTCCGGTGGGGATCATGGCGGTCTGACCAGCTCCTTTTGAAGCAGAGCCAATGATATAGGTTCTTTTTTGGGCTTGGACTGTCTACCGGAGCCCGAAGAATTCTCCAGACCCAAGGAAAATCTGGGAAATCACCCCACTTGTCCTCAGGATGGCTGTTCCTCGTGGGGGGGGGGGGGGGTCACCTAACAGAGTTTTACCGGTGAGTGTAACATCTGGGAGGCGGGGCTGTCATCTTGTTTGAGACTATGTTGAAGCCGAAACAGGCCTCTAGAGCCAACCACCCTATTTCTAAGGCACTTTACTTTTATGTTTATTTCTTTCTTAAGAGAGGCTTTTTAAACTGAAGAGAAGCTGACTCTCTTGGAGATTTTCATTATTTGGGGGGATTTCTTTCTTAAGTGAGCAGCCTGGAAATTTGTGCTTTGCATATATTGCAAAAAAATGAAGCTGAGAATGTTGATTTTTTTCTTCTTTTTATGAAGCAACTTAAGTTTTATGGATTACTGAAGATTTCTTTCTTTTGGCAAATTTTTGTTAGTGGAGCCAGAATCTGTCTTTTTTCCTTTTTGTGTTCCTATGGGAAAGTTTCTTTGTTATTTTTCCCTGCTGTGTTGATAGGTTAAGCTGTGTAAACAATAGTAATTGGAGAACTTTCTCTTGCTTTCTCTGAAATAACTTTTGTTTTCGGAACTAAGTTAAGTTTCATGTGTGATATTCTGAGGCACTGGAATGCACCATAAATTATCGTAGAGAGACATGAAAGGTTTTAAACTGATCTTCGAGAAGTTTATTTTTAAAGTTATTCAATATATAAAGAATCAAAACTAGCCAGAAGATTTGGAGAAGAGAATGGATCAAAAGTTGGAAAAAATTGACAGTGATGCCAAATATTTAAAGGACAAAGTGGAATTTTTAAACAATTAGATCAGAGCTTTCCAAACTTTTCATGTTGGTGACACACTTTTTAGACATGCATCATTTCGCGACACACTCTTACAGCAGGGCACAAGGCAGGCACTAGGACCTGCGAGTAATCACAGCAGGTTTGGAGGCAGCAAGGCACAAGGCAGGCACTAGGACCTGCCCAGAATCCTGGCAAGGCTCCGAGGCAGCAGCAGCCGCGACACACCCAGACACTGCAGCCGACACACTAACTTTCCCAACACACAGTTTTGAAAGCTCTGAATTAGATGGAAACTAGAGATTTGGACTGAGAAAGAGAATTTGATAAGATTGTACTGTTGGAGTTTGAAGGAAAGAGAGATTTGGAGCTAGAAAGATGAATTTAGATGAATGTTTTGCTGTTTATAAGTGATATTACTCTCACTTTAGGTCTGCCACAGGTTCTTTTTTATACCCAAAGTTTGATTGTTTCAGGCTCAAAATGATCTCACAAAAAGCACTGCACTCTACAACACTTAGAGATTTTATATCACCCCTTATAGGTTGGGGATGTGTTTTACTTTAAACAAAACAGTTTATAGTATAAAAGTGAATCTTTCAAAACCATGTGACAAGAGCTAATATCTAACTATCCTAGCTGATTACTAACGAAACTATATTACTAAAGAAACTATCCTATACAATGTTATTCTATTCATAACTTACTATGCTTTATATTACTACTTCTATTTTATACTAATACAAATATATTCTAACTATTCTTCTTCTACTACTCCTATTACTAGTTTCCTCGGGACCTCAAAGTCTCTGTGTGGAAAACAAAACTTCTTTGTTCCTTTGGCTGCTTTCCTTTTTGGCTGCTGCAGGACCTCCAAAAACACCTGTCTCTGCTTATCCCCTCGCATCTCCTCCTGTTTCCTCCCCAGCTGTTACAAAGCTGAGGGTTCTTATCAGCTGCTCTGCCATCCTGACACTGGGAGGAGGTTTGAAATAGGAGCGGGAAGGCAGCACAGGTGCCTGTGATTTCTCCAGCAGCCTGTTCTTCCACAAGGTCATATTGATATTAATAATGGAAGTATTTTTAAATATTAGTAATAAGATATTTTTATGTTTAATATATGAGGTGAATATATTTTTTGTTTTAGGTCTTTTGTTTTTCTTTGAGGTGGGATAAACTTTTATTATTGTTGTTGGTATGGATTTTGGTGATTAAGATGATTACCCATGATATTACTTTTTATTTTAGATAATACTAATATTGATAATGGAAATACTACTTAGGTTGTATTATTATTTATTTTCAAGATTCGTAAAGTGAGTATTTCTAGTTTTTTTTAGAGTATTAAGAACTACTGGGAAAAGATATATATTGTAATTTTAAAGGCTTTTAAATTGAATGTAAATTAGAATTTGTCCCTAAGTTAAAGTTTTGGATATTCATTATTAATTATAAATGTTTTATAGAAATAATGTTTATTTCAGTTAAAATTGGAGTAAGACATTGATGTATTTTTTATGTATATCTTTGTTGAAAAGAGTCAGAAGTCATTCCTTTTGTATCTTCCATTGATTTCTGCCCTTTTTCATTTTTTTCTCTTTTTTCTTTAGTTTTCTTTTGACCTTTTTTGACCTTTTCATGTTTTATCTATACTTTGAAAATATAAAAAAAGGTTTTTTTTAAAATGAAACTCCCATATTCAAAGCCAACAGCTGGAATCTCACATATAGACTCCCGGTTGCACTCCTATTATCTTTTCTTCCTGCTTTGCAATTCCTTGGCCAACCTTCCAAGATGACACCTTCATCAACCTCTACTGGTACTATTCTCTCCGTGCCTATTTCTTGTGTGTTTGCCAAAATCATCATTGTGGTTCTGGATTTCATGAACACCAAGACCACAAAACTTCCACTATATAAACCGAACCATATGAATAAAAAATAAAATCAGAAAAACTAAGATTGCCTCTAACAGCTGAGTGATTATAGGAAATAAATTATAGCATTGTCTCCGTTAATTAAAGCTCCATCTTAATTTGTTCCAAGAAGGCCAAAAAAGTTGGGGAAAGATTAGGAGAGGAAGTCTGTTGCATAGCACAGGGGTTATTACAGGGAGATTCCTTCTCCTGCTCTCACCTGTCTGAATTCAGAATTTTTGGGGATTCCAAGCATTTTTTTTCTGGTAGGATGGTTCATTCTAGCCAAAGAAAGTGGTTCTGAAAGGATGTTAAGACTAAGCCATACAGGTTTATGCAGAAGAAAATCTGTGCATTGACAAAATTTCCATCTGTCAATCACAAAAGGCCATACTGCTTGGATCCGCAAATATACTATGGCAAAAGATTATGACATCCTAGATTCTTGGGAAGAACTCCAGGCAAATGAAGGCCAACACCAGCTAAAGAACTGACAGCTGTGAGTTCACATTGCTGTGAATAATAATAACAACAACAACAACAACAACAACAACAACAACAATAATAATAATAATTAGTTTATGTATGGTTCAGCTCTGGTGATGAATGACAAATCCCAAGAAGTTTTCCTATATCAGCTTTCACAAACCTTGACTGACACTATGAAGCAGAGCTTTCCAAACTTTTCATGTTGGTGACACACTTTTTAGACATGCATCATTTCGCAACACTCTTACAGCAGGGCACAGGGCAGGCATTAGGACCTGTGTGGAATCACAGCAGGTTTGGAGGCAGAAAGGCACAAGGCAGGCACTAGGACCTGCGTGAAATCCTGGCAGGGCTCGGAGGCAACACCAGCCGCGACACACCCAGACACTGCAGCCGACACACTAACGTGTCCCGACACACAGTTTGGAAAGCTCTGCTATAAAGGGATTCTACAGCTCTTGTTGTATTTCCAGTGAATGTAGATTGGTATTCTGTATGTAATTGTCAGCCTTCCCAGGTATTCCAGACAGGAAACATGACCAGATGAGTTAATTCTAATTTATTGTAAGTCTACATTAACAGAATCTTGCAAGTCTGAAAATACAAATCTCCTGCCCTATCCTTTACAGACCGGAAAGCTAGGCAGGATCCATCCTAACCCTCCCTCCCTCCCTCCCTCCCTCCCTTCCGTGCTCACTAAAGGCCAATTTTACTGTTATTTTCTCCTTAGGTGCTTCCTGCTGTTCAGCTCAGGCCTCAGTAGAAGAATATATATTTTGGGGGAAAAGATGCAGACCAATAAGCCAGCACTGGAGGCCAAGATGGAAAAGATCTCCACGGCCACCATGTATTTGCCCTTTGTGCTTAAATAAGTGGGAACAAAGGACACCCAGACACTGCAGAAGACCAACATGCTGAAGGTGATAAACTTGGCTTCATTGAAACTGTCAGGCAGGTTCCTGGCCAGGAAGGCCATTGTGAAGCTGATGGTAGCCAGAAAGCCCAGAAAGCCCAGGACACTGTAAAACAGGGTGACCGATCCTTCATTACACTCCAGGATAATTTCTTCCATCAGGGAATGCATGTCAACATCTGGAAATGGGGGAGCAGTTACTAACCACACAATGTAAATCAAGGTTTGAGTAAGGGAGCAGGAAAGGACAATGGAGCTGGCCAGTTGCTTCCCAGCCCATTTTTTCATCCCACGGCCTGGTGTGGTGGCCATGAAAGCGAGGACCACAATGGTGGTCTTGGCCAAAACCGAGGAGACGGCTATTGAAAAAATGATGCCGAAAGCTGTTTGTCGAAGGAGACACATAAGGTTTCTGGGTTGTCCAATGAAGAGCAAAGTGCTGAGGAATGAAAGCAAGAGGGAAGTGAGGAGAACATAGCTGAGGTTCCGGTTGTTGGCTTTGACAATGGGAGTCTCCCTCTTCTTAATGAAGAGGAGAAGTACCAAAGCTGTGAGGAAAGAAAAGAAAAGGGCAAAACAAACTAGTGTGATTCCCAAGGGTTCTTCAGATTTCAAGAAGCTGATATATTTTGGAAGGCACAGATTCTGCTCCTTGTTGGGATACTGATCTTCTGGACATTCAAGACAATCATCCATATCTGTGAAGGAAACACGCTCTATGAGACACAATCACTCTTTGAGTAATAACTTCTTTTAAATGAGTTGGAATCATGAAATTTGGAGGAATTGCCAGACAAATAGGAGGTAGTCCATGGTTTGGATTCAAGGGAAGCTGGCCTCTTTGTAGCAACCACATGCTTTGCTCAGTTTTCTTCCCTCCGTATAATGACAGCAAATAGCATCTTTATTTATAATTGCAATTCTTTTCTTTGCTATGTGGGGGGATATGGAAAGCAGAATATATTTTATTGTCTTTCTTTTTTCCCCCAAATGGTTTCTTGGTATTTGGTTGTACTTTTACCTGTTAGCTGCCATTATTCAGGTTGGATATGATGGTGGGTATAAGATGAATAGATGCATATGCTAAAAGCTATACACACAAAGCTGAATCTTATGTTCTGCTGTCTCCCCCAACCCAACTGGCTGGGCAAACCACGGAATAGTTGGAAGCTCCAGGCCACAATATTTGTATAAATTGTAGTGTTCATTATTTGCAAGGAAATATTTCCACTGTATTCCATAATCTCTTTCTCTCATTCTCTCTCTCTTTCTCTCATTCTCTCTCTCTTTCTCTCATTCTCTCTCTCTCTCTCTCTCTCTCTCTCTCTCTCTCTCTCTCTCTCTCTCTCCTATCTCTCTACATATCATCTAATAATGATTAGAATTTTGAAGGCAAAATCTACATCTTATTTGAAATAAAATATTAATTTTTGTTGTTTGACAATTGAATTTGGTTTCTTCCAGACAAGGAGCATGGAAGAAATATTTATACCAATACAGTCAAAGTTCAGAATTGTTTTGTAGATGATTTAATTCTCATTTATTCCATTTCTTATGATGCATGTTTCTTATGTGAATTTTTTATTAATACTGATATAAGTCTGCATAATTTTTTTTATTCACTTACAAAACTGATGATTCACTTCAATATAAAAAAGTGATGTGTGTAAGATGAATAGTAAGTCAACAGGTGTAATATCATAAGACAGAAGAACAATATATGTTTGATCTATGATTGCAATGTAAAAACATCCAACCATTCCTCCAATTGTGTTAAAAAAGAAGATAAACCACAATTTATAGATTGTCCAAATCAGCCAAGTTTTAGCAAGCTTTTAGATGGTCCTGAGAGATTGAGAAAATATTTGTTTATTCCTCTTATTTGATTGCATAAACGTAGACAGGTTATGGAAACAAAAATCACAAAAAAGGAAAATACAAAAAGGAAAGTAGAATATGATTTTCTAATATAACATTAGTAAACAAATCATTTTTTAAAAAATAGTAGTACATCCTTTTAATCCCATCCATTTCCCCCCCCAGAACCTTTAACCACCACCTCAATATTTGTACTGTACTTTGAAAGTTAAGGATTGGAGGTTATTCTTTGTCTACTCTGAGACAATGGGTTGTGCATCAACACTCTCCATGCAGGAACTCTTACCATTTTGGTTGGAAATCTTCCCTTCTGGACATGAGTGGCAATCATAACAACAGAACGGTTTCCCCTCAATCTTGGTTTTACTATAACCAGAACGACAATTGTCATTACACAGAGAAGTGGGGCAAACCTGTGCAGAAATGGGAGACATGAGAATGTGTCACCATTCAGAATAATTACTTTGCAATTTGGGGGTCTACTTTATTATGTATGTATGTATGTATGTATGTATGTATGTATGTATGTATTTATTTATTTATTTATTTATTTATTTTTGGTTCCTTTGCGGCAGTGTTGACTCCTGGTGATTGCCTATACATGTCCCTGCAGTTATTATTATTATTTATTATTATTTATTTAATTTATATAACTGCCCATCTCCCCTGACGGGGAACTCTGGGCGGTTTACAACAAAATAAAATTAGATAAAAGCATGAAATATAAAATATATAAACCAACAATTTATACAATTAATATAATAAATAGATATAAAAATCCAAGTGGGAGATAGTATTAATAAAAGAAGGGCACTATAAAATTACGGGATTAACCACCCCCATGAGGAACTATCGTTTCCTCCCTCCCATGCCAGGCGGCAGAACCAGGTCTTCAGTTCTTTTCTAAAGGTCGGGAGGGTGGGGATCTGTCTCAACTCTGGGGGCAAGATGTTCCATAGTGTGGGTGCTGCTACAGAGAAGGCCCACCTCCTAGCCCCCATCAGATGACATTCTTTAATTGATGGGGCTCGTAGCAGGCCATCTCTGAATGACCGGGTGGGGCGGGTCGATAATATGGGGATAAGACGGTCCCTCAATATTCTGGTCCCATGCCATGTAGGGCTTTAAAGGTGATAACCAACACCTTGAATTGTACCCGGAAGCAAACCGGCACCCAATGCAGCTCGCGGAGCAAAGCTGTTATATGTGCGGATCTTGGCGCACCTAAAATCGCCCGTGCGGCTGCATTCTCCACCAGCTGTAGCTTCCAGATAATCTTCAAGGGTAGCCCCATGTAGAGCGCATTGCAATAGTCTACATGGGAGATGACGAGAGCACGAGTGACTGTTTGGAGGGCATCGCGATCTAGCAATGGGTGCAACTGGCGCACAAGCCGAAGCTGTGCAAAAGCCCTTCTAGTCACGACTGCCACCTGCTCTTCGAGGAGGAGTTGTGAGTCTAGAAGGACACCCAAGTTGCACACCAGTTCCGAATGGGGTAGTGCTACCCCATCGAGAACCAAAGATGATAATTTCCTAGAAGACGCTAAGCCATCAATCCACAGCCACTCGGTCTTGCCAGGGTTCAACTGAAGCCTGTTGTTCCCCATCCAGGCCCTCACAGCCCCCAGGCACTGGGACAGGGTGGTCACTGCATCACTTACTTCACCTGGGATGGAGATATACAGTTGAGTATCATCCGCATACTGATGATACCTCATCCCATGGTGTCGGATGACCTCGCCCACCGGTTTCATGTAGATGTTGAATAGGAGAGGAGAGAGAACCGAACCCTGCGGCACCCCACACAGGAGTGGTCGCAGGCTGGATCTCTCCTCCCCTACCACCACCGACTGGGAATGGCCCTGGAGGAAGGAGGTGAACCAGCGCAAAACTACGCCAACTCCCTAAGCCGTCCCAAAAGGATACCATGGTCGATGGTATTGAACGCCGCTGAGAGATCTAAGAGAGCCAGGATGGATGCACTACCTCCATCCCGCTCCCGCCAGAGATCATCCGTAAGCGCGACCAATGCAGTCTCCATCCCAAATCCCAGCCTGAAACCTGACTGGAAAGGGTCTAGATAATCCGCTTCATCCAGGGTCCTCTGAAGCTGCAACGCCACCACCTTCTCAACCACCTTTCCCAAAAAGGGAAGGTGGGAGACTGGACGAAAATTGTCCAGAATGGTAGGGTCCAGGGATGGCTTCTTGAGGAGGGGGTGCACCAACGCCTCCTTGAAGGCCGCTGGAAACACCCCCTCCAACAAGGATGTATTAATCATTGCCTGGACCCATCCACATGTCACCTCCCTGGCTGATTTTACTAGCCAGGAAGGACAGGGATCTAACTGACATGTGGTGGAATTAACAGTTCCGAGGATCTTGTCCACTTCCTTAGGTCCAACAGGATCAAATTTTTCCCAGATAATAGGGCAAGACCACTCTCCCGGCATCTCCCCAGACTGCATTTCACGCATGGAGTCCAACTTAGACCGAATCCGAGCGATTTTATCCTGCAGATGCTCAGAAAATTCTTCCGCACGGCCCTGTAGGTGGGTGGTCAACTCCACCCTACCCAAGAGAGATCGAGTAATCTTAAACAGGGCCGTCGGACGGCATTCTGCAGATGCAATAAGAGCAGAGAAATATTCACGTTTCGCCGCTCTTACCGCCACAAGGTAGGCCTTAATAGCGGCTCTAGATTGTGTTTGGTCCGATTCCGCCTTCGTCTTTCTCCAGCGACGCTCTAGACGTCTCTTCACCCTCTTCAAGACCCTCAACTCCTCCGTATACCACGGGGAGTGACGGGTCGAATGGGGTTGGAGAGGTTGCATCGGCACGGTCCTGTCCAAGGCTCCGGCCGCCTCCCTATTCCAGGAAGCGGCCAGTGCCTCCGCTGGACCATGCAGCAGATCATCGGGTATTACCCCCAGCTCCCTCTGAAACCTCATTGGGTCCATAAGACGTCGGGGGCGGGCCAATCGAATAGGTCCTGCCTTCCTGAGGAGTGGGGTAGCGTAAGAGAATCTTAGAGATATCAGGACGTGATCTGACCATGACAACGGGGATAGTTCTAACTTTCCCCTCAGGTCACTTTGCCATTGCTCAGACAAGAAAATCAAATCCGGAGTGAGTCCACTGTCTCGAGTTGGGTCTCGAATAATCTGGGCCAGGGCCATGTCTGCCATGGTAGTCATGAACTCCTGAGCCACTTCCGAGGCACGTCCCAGGGACGGCAGATAAAAATCCCCCAGGACCATAAGCCTGGGGAACTCCACTGCCAATCCCGAGACGGCCTCCAGTAGCTCGGGCAGAGAGGTTGCTACGCAGCAGGGAGGCTGGTACAGTAGCAACACTCCCAACTGTTCCCGGGCACCCAACTTGAAAAACAGGGTCTCACATCCGGCCACTTGTGGAGCAAGGCCCCTGAAAGCCACCAAAGACTCTCTGATGATAACTGCCACCACTCCTCCCCTACCCCGGTGTCTCGGCTAGTGCCACACCTGAAACCCAGCTGGGCACATTTCCGAGAGGGCTACACCTCCCTCTGGGCCCAGCCAGGTCTCAGTAATACACGCCAGGTCAGCCCTTCTCTCCATGATTAATTCACTTATGAGAGGGGCTTTGTTATTTAGTGACCTGGCATTGAGCAGCAGCAGTCGAAAACCGGGGCCCTCAAAGATCCGCTGTCCAGAATCTGGGGCTGAACTCAGAGGACCAGAACGCGCCTCCGGTACTAAACATCGGGGGCGCCTTCCCCAAAAATGGCTTGTCTTCCGGTTCCCATCATAATATCCCCTGCCCGTCACCACCTCGATCAATTTACCCTCCCCATAGCCCCCAGAGTTGCCTAGCCCAGTCGCCTCCACTCCCGAGCCCCTGGAAAACCTGGATTTAGGCAAGGGTCCCTTTCCACATCCATCCATCCTCTCACACCCAATCTCTCCTGGGCTATAGTAAGGCTCCCAGCGCACCAGCTCACGCTCTTGGCGCTGGTAATCCTCACCACCCCATACACTCTATACACATTCACTGTGCCCCTCTGTGGCTTCTCTCACTGGTCACAGAAGGGGCCACACAACCACTCCTGCCTACCCTGTCTCTCACTCAGGAACAGGCACTCTCCCACACTCATACGATCCTGGATCCCCCTTGTGACTCTCACTCACAGGGGGGAACCTCACAATCCCACAGGGACCCTATATCGTTCTGCCGCCCTAAAAAATGGGGATGGCCAACCCTTCCCTTCATCCACCAAGCCGTTGTGATGTTAAAAATCCACAATGTCAGAGTCCACAATGTTAAAATCAGCGGGGCTGTTATTCCAGACCATTCCACCTGGGTCTTTAATACTGTCCAGCTCATATCCCATACACTCCCACAGCTCTTCATATGGGGTGTACCAGGTCTACCGGCGTCCATTAAAACTCCGAAATCGTCAGTTCTCTTGGCAAGATTTCAGAAGTGGCTTGCCCTTGCCTCCTCCTTCCTAGGGCTGAAGGAGAGGGACTGGCCCAAGGTCACCCAACTGGCTTCCTGCTTAAAGCAGGACTAGAACTCATGATCCCCCATTTCTAGCCTGACGCCTTAACCACTACACCAAACTGTCTCTCTGCTGCCATGTGTTACAGGTTATAAATTCTGGAGTCCTTGTATTGTTGAAGGCTTTCACGGCCGGAGTTCAATGGCTGTTGTGGGTTTTCCGGGCTGTGTGGCCGTGTTCTGGAAGTTGTCGTTCCTAACGTTTCGCCAGCATCTGTGGCCAGCATCTTCAGAGGGCAGGAGCACAGATAGAAGACAGAGATTTTGCTTCTATCTGTGCTCCTGCCCTCTGAAGATGCTGGCCACAGATGCTGGCGAAACGTTAGGAACCACAACTTCCAGAACATGGCCACAAAGCCCGGAAGACCCACAACAGCCATCTGGAGTCCTTGTTGCTCTCTGAGCTTGGTTCTTTCCTTGCAGATGTTTGATTGCCCAACTAGGCAAGCCCCACTCCCTTCTAGCACTGAAGATGTTGCCTACTCAGGCAATGAAACATCTGCTAGAAAACAACCAGGCTCAGAGGGTACCAAGGACTCCATAGTTCAACCCTGAGCTACAGATATTCACTTTGATAGGTTATACTTTGATGATGGCTTGGCACAAGTGTGTAAGTGTGGCTGCAAGAATTAAAATAAAAAAGAATAACATTCAAAAAGATATTGGCTTAGGAGGGATGGGGGTTTCAGCTCCCCAACCCTTCATTTGGAGGCAAATTCTCTCTCTTTGAAACTTCTCTTCCTCTCTACATTTTCAAGCCTCAGAAAATTGTTTAATATTTCCTGCTGTGAACATCACCTGGTTGAAATAGTTGGGCCATATAATGGCATCCTCAGAGATGGTGAATACTTTCCCAGGGGAACTCAGGGATGCTACTCTTCCAACTTTTACTCTCCAGAAAGACTGATTGGGAAATGTGACCCAATTTAAAATGTCAAATCCAGCCATCAGTTCCCCATTTGAACCAAAGGTGAAGATTTCTCCAGCACTATTGTTAAACGAGTTGCTTTTCAGATAGTGGTGAAGCTAAATTGGAATGGGAAGAAAAGTAATAATTATAAAAAGGGCAAGAACAACAGGGATAACTGTCCAATAATACTTTTAAGAGTTATATTATTTTACACATATAAAATTTAAACATTATTAGTGTATGTTAGGCATTTACTCTATTCCTTCATGGAAATCTCCCTTTAATTTCAGATATGCCTTGACTATTTTTAGGGGGGTTACATATAACACCTTTTAATTCATTACCTCAATTAAATACCTCTGGGAAAATGTACCTATTAACAGAGATGTAAAGAAAGAGATGAGGATACAATACAATCCTATGGAAAGTCTTACTCTTCACAGAATAGTGAATTAGATCGACTCAAGGAACAATAATCTAGTGATGCTCCTGTATCTTTTGTAGGATTGTGGTTTCTGTCATTTCCCTTTTCCTCTTTGAGCCTGAACCCATTTGAAGATACATGTGGGGGAACGATAATTTGGCCAGGGAATTTTTTATTTTTGGTTTTTTGGAAGAACCCTGCAAAGTGCAGGTTCCAGTGGAAATCTGTGAAATATATGCAGCTACATACTTGAAAGGAGAATTAGATATCTCTGTCTGTCTGTTCAATTTGGATGTGTTTGTGTTTGTGCCTTCAAGTCAGGTTGACTCCTAGCGACTGCCTGGACAAGTCTCTGCAGATTTCTTGGCAAGATTCAAGAAGTGGTTTGCCTTGGCCTGGTTCCTAGGGCTAAGAGAGAGAGTGATTGGCCCAAGGGACTGGCTTTGTACCTAAGGCAGGGCTAGAACTCATGGTCTCCCAGTTTCTAGCCTGGTGCCTTAACCACTACACCAAACTGAGTCTCATTTGTTTACTACAAATGCTTTTATGCCACTTCAGTTATAAGACTTGAAGCATCTCAAAGCAGTATTACTACTGAAAGATGCCTCCGGTCAAGTCATAGCTGAAATCTCAAAATCTGTCATTCTAATTTTATAGTCAGAGTTACAGTCTGGATGTTGGACAGATTTGGCATTAGTCACTGTGGTCTACAATTTTTGTCCACACCTGATGGAGGAGGATGCACTTCCTGGTCCTGTTGGATGTCTTGGCGGCCTGTGCTAATATAGACTATTCGTCTTTCAGGCCTGCCTGTGAGAGCTGGGAATTAGAGGAACTCTTTTATGGAGGATCGGTTCCTTTATGAAAAGAAGGAAGCTTTGGCCCCAATTTCCATATTTTGTGGGGTGCTCCAAGATTTTGTCCTCTCATCTCTAGTGTTTAAATTTTATATGAACCTCCTAGAAGTGATTGTCTGTCAGTGGTCAGTGCAATATAATCAATACCCTGATGATACTTGGCTTTACGTTGCCATACTGGCCAGGACTGAAGGTGCCATTAATGTCTGCCTGGAGTTTATACTCAGACTGGGAGTATTGCTGTAGCCTGAGAAAAGATGGGGTTTCCTGCATTAATATTCATAAGAAGTTACCTTCCATGGTTGTTGATTGAGAAGCTCCCTTCTTCCATCATCCTTTATTGTTCTTTTGTTCACTGTCAAGGAACACATAGCATGCAAGGCTTCTGCCACTGCATGGACAGCATTATAGAGGCTATAGCTGTGGCTAGTCATGCTCATTTCAAACACAGAGCCAGGAAGAGTTTCTAACTTCTCCTCTCCAGTGCAGTTTTCCCCTGACTTCATTTCTACATTGGAATTAGAGAAAGAGCACTGAAATGCCTCTTCCCAGAAAGCCCTGAAAAAACCATCTTCCTTTTCTGATGTAAGCTCTCTGTGTTGAAGGAATTGATGGAAGCTGAATACTTCTTTGGTGTGAACTGCAAAAGAGAGAGCACCATGGATGAAGTCCATGTCCCAGCTCCGTAGCAATGACAGTGATGTGAAATCCATTTGGGCTGTGAAAATCCATACTTTGGCTTTCATTGGTATTTCATGAAATTTTGAGAACTGAAGCATAATCCTCAAAACCATAATAGTCTGAATTTCACCATGTACAACCACCACATTGGCTGTTCGTCCCATAACAACGCTTATTGTCTTCAGTCCTTCCAATGCTATTGGGTTGATTTGTGAGGAAAAACTTATTTGTGGAAATGTTTCCATGAAATCAAAGCAGATACCTTCCTGGGCAAAAATGGGCAGTACATTTTCCACAAAGCTCTCTCCACTGTCATCAGTTACATACAGAATACCAATCCACATCCACTGGAAATACAGCAGTAGCTGGAGAATCCCCTTATAGTGATGGTCAAGATTTGGGAATAGCTGATGAAGGAAAACTCCCTGGGATTTGTCATTCATCAACGGAGCTGAACCATATGCAAGCTAACGAAATAATAATAATAATAATAATAATAATAACAACAACAACAACAACAATTATAATAACAATTATAATAATAGAGATACTTTCCAGGATAAAATGTGTTTAAATAGTACTGATACCTTTGCATAAACCTATATGGCTTGGTCTTGAGGTCACTTCAAAACCACTTACTTCATCTAAAATCAACCCGTCTATGTGAACACACAAGGAAAATATGTTTGTGATCCCCAATTATTCTGAATTCAGGCAGGTGGGACCAGAAATGGATTCTCCCTGTGATAATCACTGTCCTATGTAATTGTCTTCTTTTGCTAGTGAGTTTTTACCTGAAAAGGATAACACTATCAAAACATGTCAAAAACAGCCAACAGACTATTACAACTGCACAGCATCAGAATAGCACAAATAACAACTAAATCCCTCCAAAACATCTTAAGTAAACCAAGAGACCCAGTAGCCCAAGAAGAAAAAACAGGAGTCATCTACAACAGGGGTCCCCAAGGGCCACGGCCCACTAGTGGGATGCAGCAGGTGAGTGCTGGTGGTCCGTGCGATTGGGTCCCGCCTGCAAACCTCACTCCCCATCCACGCGATTGGCTCCCACCTGCAAACCCTGCCGCAATCTCCTCGATTGGCTCCCCCCTGCAAACCCCCCCGGTCTGCATGATTGGCTCTCACCTGCAAACACTGCCCCCCTCCGTTCGTGGAAAAATTGTCTTCCACGACCTGTCCCTGGTGCCAGAAAGGTTGGGTAACCCTGATCTACAAGATATAGGGTAAGGTCTGTAACAGCCACTATGTAGGACAAACAGGGAGAAGACTAGCAGAGTTCATCCATGAACACCAACTAGCAGTCAGAAGTCATGAAAAATCCATAATCTCACAACACAAACTCAACACAGACTCAACCAGATTTAAACTGCGAAACTGTGAGCATCCTAGACTAAGCTAAATTCAAAAATGCTAAGGAATTCCTGCAAGCTTCGAATTTAGATAAATTAGACACAGAGATAAACCACCTTTACAAATCATTCAAAAGAGACAATACAAAAGCAAAGAAGGAAAGAAAAAGACCACAACACATCCTCTCCAGCAACCTACACCCAGATAAGCAAGGATTAACACCAGACTAACAATCAAGCAGAAAACAGTACCTTAATCAAGGAACTACCAAGGAGAAAACCACACCCCCACCAACACTGGCAGGGCAAGCTACTGTATATAAACAGGGAGCAAACCCCACATTCACTTGCACTGATGATGTTACCTAGCAGGATAATGTAACCACTACAAGTGAACAACATGGCCCCGACCCTTTTGGCTTTTCAGAAGGCCTTGAATTCCTGGTTTTCTAACCCGGGCCTGGGGCCCCGAGTGTGTGATGGGCCCCATTTCATGTCTGTGCTGATACCAATGGTTTTTAAGGTCTCTCGGCTGTATTTATATTTAATTATACGTATTGTTTTAATTGTTGATTGTTTTTACTACTATTAGCCACCCAGAGTCGTGGCTATATAAACTGAATGAATGAATGAATGAATGAATGAATGAATGAATGAATGAATGAATGAACAAACAATCAAGCTCAGAGAGCACCAAGGATTCCACAGTTCAACCCTGAGCTATATATATTCTCTTCTATTGGATTCTTACAGAGATCAGACAATAGTAATATCAATATCATTGATAGCACCCCCTCCCCACCCAAAAATGGATCACAGAACAAATCAATCCAGAATTCTCATTCAAGTCCTAAATCATCATATTTGGACACATTGTGCTGTTTTATGAAGTCTATAATGATGGGAAAGGTGAAGGAAAGAGAAGAAAGAATGAGGTGGATGGACTGGATACAGCAGCAATGGATGCATTTTTGGAAGACATGTAGGGCCAGGTTGGGGACAGATCATCCTGGAAAAGATCTGTCTCTGGGGTCTCAATGAGTCAACAGCAATTTGATGGCACATAATCAGTCAATCAATCAATCAATCAATCAATAAATCAGTAGGGGTGTCATAAGTTGCATAATGTAACTTTGTTCCTCAAAAGGCAGAGACTGGAAAGCCTTAAACGACTTAGGATAGGTTTATAAGGAGCAGCTTGAACATTGATCTATGTGGTCACTATCATTTAGAAGAGCTTCAGGGCAGTCTCTGAGTGCTACAAAAGGCAGAAAGCAGGGGAAGAAGTTCCATTTTTTTCCCCTTTAAGGATATTTGGGTTGCTTTGGTTTTAAAATATGTGTATTAAGATTCTGAGATTTGGTTCAGCATATGAAAATGTGCCATGTGGCTTCTGACCAGCTCCAGTATATAGATATTTCATCAAGTCAAAAGATACTGTAGAAGACCTATTATTTATTTTGACTGATGAGTCATAATTTAAACTAAGGTTAAAAGTTTTCACTTCAGGAGACATCCTTTTCTCTTCTTCTTCTTTTTTTAAAAAACGTATTTTTCAAATTGATGAAAAAAATTATATAAAATGCAAAAAAATCCCACTCTTTTTAACTGTTATTTGAATGAGGGCAACTTACCTGTGGAACTTTGTAGATGCATAGAATGGTAGCCATCTCAAGGCACACATTATTGTTAGGGCCACCAATAACAGTGGCTATATTAGCCTGGACATCGCACTTGTAGTTAGGGATAAACTTGCCCCGTGTGGAGAGCAGTTCCACTGAGGCACGATAAGTCCATCTGGCACGGAAATTGCTGTTCAAAACATGGAATCCCAAACTGACATTAGGTAAGATCCTTGGATTTTCATTAATTGTTTCTACTGCAAATTGCAAGGCCAGAATATGTTGGTAGTTCTGAGTTAATACACTGCAATAAGAATAGAAGTTACATGCATCTTCTTCAAAATATAACACAGGAACCACGTTTCAGTTCAAGAAATGAATATAATACATGAATTGTTATTAGCTAGATTGTACTTCCATACCACAAGGGCTAGAGAGAAGAAAAATTGTGATAAATTTCTAAATGTTTGAATAAACTCTCAGTGCTATCACTTCTTGATAGAATTCTTGGTCATCTGCATAGTGCCATAGCTGGCATCCAAATCAATTTTAAACATTTATAATTATATTGATGTTGCCTTTCAAATGTCTTGAATGGATGTTGAAGAAGAGAGTAGAATGTGTACATAATTTTTTCTAGAACTTTATTGTGATCAGTGACCAGACATATGTGACAAAGGACATAGGACCAAATTATTATTATTTTTTTCATAGTTACAAACCTAAAAGCGTGATGCTTTGTTGCAGAAAGAAATGGCTACTATAAGAAATTTGG
Organism: Charina bottae; assembly: GCA_023362775.1. Lineage (NCBI taxonomy): Eukaryota > Metazoa > Chordata > Lepidosauria > Squamata > Charinaidae > Charina > Charina bottae. The sequence goes on from JALMGJ010000011.1 coordinate 12,130,646, forward strand.
CAAGTCTGGAAGTGTCAAGGTTCTAGTCCAATAATACACAGAAAATAAAATCATCCTCAGAACAGCTGGAATTTCTGTTAGGAAGGGGCATTATGACGGTTGCTATAGAAAGGCCATCAAAGGAACATGAGGGCTGGAATCTCAGGTTCCTTCAAATCGAAAGTGTGCTCTGCAAAAGCTGTATTGTTATATCTTCCTTCCAACCTTGCAAATGACAAGACATTAAAGCAGGCCAGAGAGAGACCTCCAAAATGTGTTGGAGACATAATATAGGATAGATAATTTTATGGCATGAGGGACTCTTTTTATTATCGTGCCTATACCTAGAGTGTGACGAAACATCTCTTGACAAATTGGGGCTTTAGCTCTAGCTCCATGGCTAGGAGCGTCTGACCCCAAAAGCTGCACTGACAGAGATCATTATGGATTCGAGTTTTATAGGAAGAGGAAAAAAAGTCAGTAAGGTACATGGAGGAGAATCACTGGAAAGATGAAGCTATAAATGAAGAGGACTGTAGTAAAGTTTATAATGCAGCAATTTTGTAGACAACTATCTCAAGATTCTTCTTTTGCAGACTGTTCTAAAAGACATTTATAAGAGGATTTTTTTAAAAAAATCAAATGACATTTATTTAATGACAAGGAAGAGAACTCCAGCACAGTATATAAGGAAAATTACACCTAGAATATAATGTTTCTTCCCCACCCAAACTAAAATTAGACAATGTCTGCATAATTAGACCAAGAAGTAGTTATCTGTGCTTGGTCCACCCTAGATGAATGTGTTTTACTGTTCCTATTACAAATATTTCTGGCTGCTGGGGTTGCTGCTAGTGTTAATGTAGGTATAAAAGCAGTGATCAAATTTCAGGAGATCTCCTCTCCCTGTAATCAAAGGGTTTCAAAATGAGAGATGGAGAAAACAGAAACAAACTCCACTGTGCAAAACTTCAATCATTCCAGGACATCCAATCAAGAATTTACATATGGAAATCCAGAACTTTGCTAGAGATTAACTAGCAATTATACAGTAGCTTGCCCTGCCAGTGCTGGTAGGGGTGTGGTTTTGCTCTTGGTAGTTCCTTGATTAAGATATTGTTTTCTGCTTGATTGTTTGTCTGGTGTTAATCCATGTTTATCTGGGTGTAGTATCCTGGAGAGGATGTTTTGTGGTCTTTTTCTTTCCTTCTTAGCTTTTGTATTGTCTCTTTTGAATGGTATGTAAAGGTGGTTTATCTTTATGTGTCTATAAATGGCTAATTTGTCTGAATGCGAAGCTTCCAGGAATTCCTTAGCATTTTTGAATTTAGCTTGGTCTAGGATGCTCACAGTTTCGCAGTTGAAACTCTGGTTGAGTCTGTCCATGTGTTGTGAGATTAAGGATTTTTCATCATGTCTTCTGACTGCTAGTTGGTGTTCATGGATGTTTGGGGGGGCTTTAGTTGTTTTCTGGGCTATGGTGATGCCGTGTGGGTGTAATAGTCTGTAGGTTTTTTCTGAGATGTTTTTGATGTATGGTAGTGTTATCCTTTTCAGAAAAGGACATAGAAATAGAAAAGAAAATATGGACACATATGCATAAGCCTTCTAAGCAGAAAAAAACCCACATGAATGTCTAAATGAACGCAAGTGATGCTTGCTCACACCCCTAAAATTTAAATCTTGAAAGTCACAGAGTCCAGAATAAGAAAGCATGTACTCTGAAGCAGAAAGGAAGGATCGGTAAACATTTTCTCTTAAATAGCTAGAGCACATTTACATTCAAACCATCATCCTGACCTGACAACAAATATTCTGGGGAGAACATGCCAAGGAAATGAGACTAAGGGTTATAAGCAGGTGCAATTGTGTTAATAGCTAAAACATCAACTAAAATATTATGAAATGAGAAATGAGAACAATATTTTCCCTTGGAGAGAACTCTTATCTCAAAGACAAAATACGCTTTTCAACATGCACTTTAAGACTTCCTAAAATAATCTGTATAGAACTTTGTAGTGCATTCCCATGATTTCATCACTGAAACAAAATCTCATTCTCTTCAGTGGAACCTCTTCTCAGCAACAAGAAGCCTAAGAAGGACACATGTTCCATTGTTTCTATTCAATGCAATGTTTTTATGTGACATAACTTCTATATAAAATAGGAGGTGGCTTACATATGTGATCACCACCAATATCCTATGTGTAATCTTGATGAAAATCCTCATACTCATTGCATAAACATAACAACTGTGAAAGGGAAAAGCAAGGAGTTTCTTAGAAAGACAGTCTTGCAATTAAGCCTTGTAAGAATTCAGAGATTAATATCAGTGTCAGTTAGGCTGGCTGGCTCAGGATATAATGTGGTTCCAAACCAAAAGAAAACATGGTCTAACTTACTTGGTGAAATCAAATACTTCAGAAGAAGGATCTTCTTCAAAGGTTAATAGATTGGAAAATACATAAATCTGAGAGAGAATGCCACCAATGATAAAGTCACCAGGATAATAGTACTTGTGAAGAATAGAAAGAGGGTGACTCATGGGACATTTCACAGAAGAACTGTTCTGAACAATCTGAAGTGTCAACATCGCTACAACCAATGCCACAAACACCACCATCTTGCATTCAAATCTTCCATCTGGATTCCAAACATATATATTGACTTTGATATTTAATCAGACACACTGACCTCAGTAAACATATTTTTGAAGCCTTGTCTGGACAGTCATGATTAGTAGAAAGATGAAAGCATGTCTATCTAGGCACCTATTAACCTTGTTGTTCCTCTTTAATGTTTTTTTAAGGTGTAGAAGTAATCATGGTTGATTTGATAATTACAGGGGAAATAATCACCGATGGAGAGACTTGTTCTTTGGAACATCACTGAAGAAAACATTGCCCACTACACTTTTGCAGTGAAATAGCCATCCAAAGGATGGTGTTGTTGTTGTTGTTCAGTCGTTCAGTCGTGTCCGACTCTTCGTGACCTCATGGACCATAGCACGCCAGGCCTTCCTGTCCTCCACTGTCTCTCGGAGTTTACTCAAATTCATGTTCATTACATCGGTGATGCTATCTAACCATCTCATCCTCTGCCGTCCCCTTCTCCTTTTGCCCTCAGTCTTTCCCAGCATCAGGGTCTTTTCCAGTGAGTCCTCTCTTCTCATTAGGTGGCCAAAGTATTTGAGCTTCAGCTTCAGCATCTGTCCTTCCAATGAGCAGTCAGGGTTGATTTCCTTTAGGATTGACTGGTTTGACCTCCTTGCAGTCCAAGGGACTCTCAAGAGTCTTCTCCAGCACCACAGCTCGAAAGCATCAATTCTTCGGCGCTCAGCCTTCCTTATGGTCCAACTCTCACAGCCATACATTGCTACTGGAAAAACCATAGCTTTAACTATACGGACCTTTGTCGGCAAGGTGATGTCTCTGCTTTTTAATATGCTGTCTAGGTTTGCCATAGCTTTCCTTCCAAGGAGCAAGCGTCTTTTAATTTCATGGCTGCAGTCACCGTCTGCGGTGATCTTGGAGCCCAAGAAAATGAAATCTGTCACTGCTTCCATTTCTTCCCCTTCTATTTGCCAGGAAGTGATGGGACCAGATGCCATGATCTGGGTTTTTTTAATGTTGAGTTTCAAGCCAGCTTTTGCACTCTCCTCTTTCACCCTCATCAAGAGGCTCTTTAGTTCCTCTTCACTTTCTGCCATTAGGGTGGTATCGTCTGCATATCTGAGGTTGTTGATATTTTTCCCGGCAATCTTAACTCCGGTTTGTGATTCATCCAGCCCGGCATTTCTCATGATGTACTCTGCATATAAGTTAAATAAGCAGGGTGATAATATACAGCCTTGTCGTACTCCTTTCCCAATTTTGAACCAGTCGGTTGTTCCATGTCCGGTTCTAACTGTTGCTTCTTGACCCACATACAGGTTTCTCAGGAGACAGGTAAGGTGGTCTGGTACTCCCATCTCTTTAAGAATTTGCCACAGTTTGTTGTGATCCACACAATCAAAGGCTTTAGCGTAGTCAATGAAGCAGAAGTAGATGTTTTTCTGGAACTCTCTTGCTTTTTCCATGATCCAGCGAATGTTGGCAATCTGATCTCTAGTTCCTCTGCCTCTTCGAAACCCAGCTTGCACTTCTGGTAGTTCTCGGTTCACATGCTGCTGAAGCCTAGCTTGTAGGATTTTGAGCATAACCTTGCTGGCATGTGAAATGAGTGCAATTGTACGGTAGTTTGAACATTCTTTGGCATTGCCTTTCTTTGGAATTGGAACGTAAACTGACCTTTTCCAATCCTGTGGCCACTGTTGAGTTTTCCAAATTTGTTGGCATATTGAGTGCAGCACTTTAACAGCATCATCTTTTAGGATTTTAAATAGCTCAGCTGGGATACTTTCTTCTCCGCTAGCTTTGTTGTTAGTAATGCTTCCTAAGGCCCACTTGACTTCACTCTCTAGGATGTCCGGCTCAAGGTCAGTGACCACACCATCGAATTTATCAGGGATATTAAGATCTTTCTTGTATAGTTCTTCTGTGTATTCTTGCCACCTCTTCTTAATCTCTTCTGCTTCTGTTAGGTCCCTGCCTTTTTTGTCCTTTATCATGCCCATCTTTGCACAAAACGTTCCCTTGATATCTCCGATTTTCTTGAAGAGATCTCTAGTCTTCCCCATTCTATTGTTTTCCTCGATTTCTTTGCATTGTTCATTTAAGAAGGCCTTCTTATCTCTCCTTGCTATTCTCTGGAATTCTGCATTCAGTTGTTTATATCTTTCCCTTTCTCCCTTGCCTTTTGCTTCCCTTCTTTCCTCAGCTATTTGTAAAGCCTCATCAGTCAGCCACTTTGCTTTCTTGCATTTCTTTTTCTTTGGGATGGTTTTAGTTGCTGCCTCCTGTACAATGTTACGAACCTCCATCCATAGTTCTTCAGGCACTCTGTCTACCAGATCTAATCCTTTAAATCTATTCCTCACTTCCACTGTATATTCATAAGGGATATGATTTAGGTCATACCTGATTGGTCTAGTGGTTTTCTCTACATTCTTCAATTTAAGCCTAAATTTTGCAATAAGAAGCTCATGATCTGAGCCACAGTCAGCTCCAGGTCTTGTTTTTGCTGATTGTATAGAGCTTCTCCATCTTTGGCTGCAAAGTATATAATCAATCTGATTTCGGTATTGACCATCTGGTGATGTCCATGTGTAGAGTCGTCTCTTGTGTTGTTGGAAAAGAGTGTTTGCTATGACCAGCGTGTTCTCTTGACAAAACTCTATTAGCCTTTGCCCTGCTTCATTTTGTACTCCGAGGCCGAACTTGCCTGTTATTCCGGTTATTTTTTGACTTCCTACCTTAGCATTCCAGTCCCCTATGATGAAAAGGACATCTTTTTTTGGTGTTTGTTCTAGAAGGTGTTGTAGGTCTTCATAGAACCGGTCAACTTCAGCTTCTTTGGCATCAGTGGTTGGGGCATAGACTTGGATCACTGTGATGTTGAATGGTTTGCCTTGGATTCGAACTGAAAGCATTCTGTCGTTTTTGAGGTTGTACCCCAGTACTGCTTTTCCCACTCTTTTATTGACTATGAGAGCTACTCCATTTCTTCTAAGGGATTCTTGCCCACAGTAGTATATATAATGGTCTCCTGAATTAAATTCGCCCATTCCTGTCCATTTTAGTTCGCTGATTCCCAATATGTCGATGTTCAATCTTGTCATCTCATGTTTGACCACATCCAGCTTACCTTGATTCATAGTTCTTACATTCCAGGTTCCTATGCAATATTGTTCTTTACAGCATCGGACTTTCCTTCCACTTCCAGACACATCCACAACTGAGCGTCCTTTCGGCTTTGGCCCAGCCGTTTCACACTTTCTGGAGCTACTCGGAATTGCCCTCTGCTCTTCCCCAGTAGCATTTTGGACACCTTCCGACCTGAGGGGCTCATCTTCCGGCGTCATATCTTTTAGCCTTTTGATACTGTCCATGGGTTTTCTTGGCAAGGATACTGGAGTGGTTTGCCATTTCCTCCTCCAGTGGACCACGTTTTGTCAGAACTCTCCATCATGACCTGTTCTTCTTGACCTGACTTCATTGTTAGTTACGCAAGCCCCTTCGCCACGACAAGGCAGTGATCCATGAAGGGGAAGGATGGTACTAGGAGAGTAAACAGATGAACTAGGTTTCATTGAATGCATCACGTCTGGGCAAAGAAAGCCACAGTGAGGCTGTCAATGACCAATATGCCCATAAAATTCAGGGCAATGTAAAATAAAGAATGTATGTATGTATGTATGTATGTATGTATGTATGTATGTATGTATGTATTTATGTGTGTGTTTGTTTGTTTGTTTGTTTATTTATTTATTTATTATTTTTTATTTATTAGAATGATTTCTTTTTTTTTCTTTTTAACAAAATTTTATTTACATTCAACATAAAATTTTATACAACACAAAACATTTTGTAACAAGTTATATATACATAGTATTCACACAATTCCATTCAATATTTAGTGTCTAAACTTTTATTTTTATCATCCTTCTCTCCTTTTCCTTCTTACTTCCTTCTTTCCCCTCTCTGGTCTTATACCCGACTTCTACTTTTCTCCTAACTTTCTAAGAACCATTCTTCCTTTTTTTTAAATTTTTTTTTTCATTCAACACATGCTTCTCCCTATCCTCTATCACATATACACCTTCCAACAAAATGTATATACAATTTATTAGTATCTATTATTCATTCTTTATCTCATCTATCTTTCTTTTTCCTTCTTTAATTCCTCTTTTGTCTCATACCCTCTCCTACTTTCTTCCTCCCTCCCTAATTCTTCCTTCCTTCATATATATATATATATATATATATTTATTTATTTATTTATTTATTTATTTATTTTCTCTTAGGTTTTTTCCCTCTTAGTTTATACAACTTGTCTCCACAGTACAAACATATATAAACATCCTTAAAATTACTTCCGGCTTTCTTAACTTAGAACTTAAATGTAACTATTTAGTATACATTTTCTCTTACCTCTTCTAGATTATTATTTCCCCCCCTCTTACTATTTTTATCAATCTATTTGTATTTTTTTTAGTTTTTATTCTAGTTTCTATTTTATTTATTTTATATCATATTCTTTTTTAATATATTCTGTAAAGGGGTCCCAAATTTCCTTATACTTCCCTGATTCTTTCTCTTTTATTAAATTAGTCAATTTATCTGCTTGCATCAATTCCATTATTTTTATTATCCACTCTTCTTTAGTTGGTGTTTTTTCTTCTTTCCAATATTGTGCATATTTTATTCTTGCCGCAGTACTTAAGTATAAAAATAAATTCCTTTGTCTTTTATTCATATTATTCTCCATTTTTCCTATCAAGTAAAGTTCTGGTTTCATTTCTATGTTATTACCCAATATTTCACATATATATTTATGTATTTTACTCCAATATTTTTTTGCTTTTTGGCATGACCACCAAATGTGGTAAAAAGACCTTCTTTTCTTTTTACATTTCCAACAAGCGTTCGTATTTCTAATTTTTGATTTGAATAATGCTTCAGGAGACAGGTACCACCTGAAAATCATTTTGCACATATTTTCCCTCAAATTATTACTTAAAGTAAATTTTATATTTTTTGTCCAAATTTTTTGCCATTGATCATAAGTAATTTCTATTCCTAAGTTTTCTTCCCATTTATTCATATAGTTTTTGATTTTTATGTCCTTGGTTTTCATCACTAGCAAAATTTTATATAATTTAGAAATTAAGTGATCATTTTCTTTTTCTAGTATATTATCCCAATTGTTTTCAACTTTTGTAAATTGAAAGTTCTTTTTATCTATTTTGTATTGCTCCTTCAGCTGAAAATATGTAAACCAATGACATATTATATTTTCGTTTTCTAATTCCTCTCTTGTTTTAATTCTGTAATTATTTCCTTCCATTTTAAACAAATTTTTATATCTTATATATTTTTTATTATTCTGATTCACAATTCTGGCACCTGCCTCTTGAGTTGATACCCATAGTGGAAGATTTGGTAATAACGTTTTTTTATATTTGTTCCAAATTTTGATCAATGATTTTCTTATTATGTGGTTATTGAATGCCTTATGTACTTTACATCTATTATACCACATATAACCATGCCATCCGTATCTATTATCGTGTCCTTCTAAATTAATTATTTTTTCATTTTCTAATTTTATCCATTCTCTAATCCAAATTAGTCCACTTGTTTCATAGTATAGTTTTAAGTCAGGCATAGCTAATCCCCCTCTATTTTTGGTATCTTGTAAATATTTTTATTTAATTCTGGGTTTCTTTTTTTGCCATATAAATTTTATATGGAAAATATATTTATTTATAATATATATATATTATAAATATATATTATTTATAATATATATATATTATATATATATATATATATATATATATATATATTATATATATATATATATAATAAATATATATTATTTATAATATATATATATTATAAATATATATATAATAAAATATATATATTTATATATTTATTTATATGCCATATAAATAAATGGAATCATTTGGAACAAATATAGAAATCTTGGTAAAATATTCATTTTTATTGTGGCTATCCTACCTAACAGAGATAATTGTAGATTTACCCATTTCTCCATATCTTTTTTTATTTCTTTCCATAGATTTTCATAATTATTTTTATATAAATCTAAATTATTTTTTGTTATTTGTATTCCTAAATATTTTACTTTTTTAACATTTTGAAATCCTGATAATTGTTCTATTTTAGTTATCTCTTCTTTACTCATATTTAGATTAATCAGTTTGGTTTTCTGCTTGTTTATTTTAAATCCTGATACCTCCCCGTATTCTTGCAACTTTACATTTAGTTTTGATATTGAATTCTTTGGATTTTGTTATTACAAGGTCATCGGCAAAAGCCTTTAATTTGTATTCTTCTTGTTTTATCTTAACCCCCTCCAAATTTTTGTCTTTCCTAATTTCTTCTAACAGCACCTCTAGCACCAAGATAAATAATAAAGGAGAGATGGGGCACCCTTGCCTAGTACCTTTTGATATATTACATTCTTGTGTTTCATTTATTTATTAGAATGATTTATTTATTATTTATTTATTAGAATGATTTCTATCATGCCCAATTGAGATATGATCTATCTCTCTTCTGTATTGTTATGATATTGTAATGGATGGGTAGGCTCATCCCCCAAAAACATTCTCAGATTTTTAGGAAGGAAGGGAGGGAGGGAGGAAACAAGAGGGCTAAAACATCTTATTGCAGATAAGATGACCATGAGCAGCCATGAAATTAAAAGACGCTTGCTCCTTGGGAGGAAAGCTATGGCAAACCTAGACAGCATATTAAAAAGGAGAGACATCACCTTGCTGACAAAGGTCCGTATAGTTAAAGCTATGGTTTTTCCAGTAGTAATGTATGGCTGTGAGAGTTGGACCATAAGGAAGGCTGAGCACCGAAGAACTGATGCTTTCGAACTGTGGTGCTGGAGAAGACTCTTGAGAGTCCCTTGGACTGCAAGGAGGTCAAACCAGTCAATCCTAAAGGAAATCAACCCTGACTGCTCATTGGAAGGACAGATGCTGAAGATGAAGCTCAAATACTTTGGCCACCTAATGCGAAGAGAGGACTCACTGGAAAAGGCCCTGATGCTGGGAAAGACTGAATGCAAAAGGAGAAGGAGACGGCAGAGGATGAGATGGTTAGATAGCATCACTGATGTAATGAACATGAATTTGAGTAAACTCCGAGAGACAGTGGAGGACAGGAAGGCCTGGCGTGCTATGGTCCATGAGGTCACGAAGAGTCGGACACGACTAAATGACTGAACAACAACAAAGGTTAATCTTACACCCTTAGCCCACCTTGCATAAAGAAACACATGCTTAGACATGGCAGGTATTAAAAGTAAGTACAAAAGAGTCCTTACGTTTATTCATTCCATGTAAAGCAGCGAGCCCCCAACATCTTGGGACTCTTTTCCAGACCCTGCCTTGCCAGATGGTAACTTTGGGGGGACTTCCTGTGGTCTCCTGGTCCTTGTGCTGGTGTACGGCGAGGACGCTGAGAGGCGAGCCCCAACATCTTGTGGACTCCTTCCCAGACCCCCACCTGGCCAGACAGTGACTTTGGGGGATTCCCTGGGGTCTCCTGGCCCTTATGCAAACAGTTGTATTATCAAATGAAATGATGAAAAATAAAATATGTAAATGTCACAACTAACAATTAAATTTAAGACTTAAAAGCCTGTTCAGAAAGATGTGTTGGAAGAGTTTTTTCACAGGCTAATAAATATGTTGGGCCCCTCAAATCTCCAGGGCACTACTTCAAAAGAAATTCAGTGAAAACAGAAAAAGCTCAACCTTGAATAATCATCAAATGAGCTCATAACAACTGTAGATATATTGTCAGGTTATCTCAAGAAGTATTGAGCTGCATATTCAAAGAGACTTTCTACCAGCTTCGCTGTAGTTAAACTGTGTGGGCTTCGAAGTTCGGAGTAAATCCTTGGGATTAGAAATGTTCAGCCAGCATAATGCTACATCTCAGATGCTATATGTCCTCTTTCCATTTATTTATTTTAATACTGCTTGTGAACCTCTGAGTGGATTACAAATGACAGATACAATAATAAGACTATAATACACACTATAGCTAAATGACTAATCATAAACCATATAACAATCACAATAATCACAAAAATGAAGTTAGGGGAATATGCAGTGAGAAGAGAGCCTAGAAACTCTTCTTAGGTATCTGTGGCTTGAATCATGTCAACTGGATTTCTATTTTCTCAGTGGAAACGTTTCACTCCTTATCCAAGGAGCTTCTTCAGTCTGAGCAAGGAGCGAAACATTTCCACTGAGAAAATAGAAATCCAGTTGACATGATTCAAGCTACAGACAATTCCACCTGGATGACTGAGAACCTTCATAGTCTTCTTAGGTATGTTTTTGAAACAAGCAGGACTGAAGACAAGGTGGCAATTGTATCAACACATGTCCATTTCATGTTGGGCAGGTTTTTTATCAAGCTCCCAGTAGACACATATCAGCAAGAACATAGACTATCACAAGCTCATTAATCAGATATTTTGACAAATCTCTCTGGAAAAGGCTCTAATGCTAGGAAAGGTGGAAGGAAAAATAAGAATAGGATGACCAGCAGCAAGATGGATGGACTCAGCTACGGTGGCGATGAATGCACCGTTGGCAGTCCTGAAAGAACAAGTTAAGCACAGATTGTCATGCAAAATAACTATCTATGTGGTCACTAGGAGTCCAGAATCAGTTGATGGCACATAATTAATCAGTATTGAAAAGGGAAATGGGGTCAGTTTACTAAATCTTGGCAACTGGATACATTTACTTAAGCACCCCATTTGTCTCTTGGTTAGGGTGGGGATTGCTTGATAGTCTTGCTAACTGCCTGTTTATGTAGTGGGAGGTCGCTACCCACCTTCCTGATTAATGAGAAACATGAAGATATTCTGAACTTGCATGGAATTCAATCATCTCTTCTAACAGAGAGGTTAGTTGTAGGTGCCAACAGATTTTGTAAGTTAGTTTGTATGTTTTTTGCCAAATGTTGGACCATTTTGAAAGTAGTGCAAACTTCACCTCTTACAAAATTCTATACCTTCTTTGATGTTAACATTCATTTTTCAAAGTTTTATTTTCAGTTTTCCTTGTCTTGTTAAAGATAGTTATAAAGCTGGTGGTAGAAGACTATGAGAGTCAACTGTAGAGATCTGACAATTCTTCCTTTTTGGGGGGGGGACTCATAGATCAACAACATTACACTGGAGTTTCTCTTCTTTATAATTTTCAACTCAAGCACGGTGATTTATACAACTCCCTAGAGAATCCAAATAATTGATTGCAAAATGTTGATCCAAGACTGCTATTAATATCCATTCTGGTCTAATATGGACAAGCCATGGTATATAAACAGAGAGCAAGTCCCACTCCCTTTTCGCACTGAAGATGTTGCCTAGTCTGGCAATGAAATGTCTGTAAGAAAACATCAAGGCTCAGAGAGCACCAAGGACTCCACAGATAATGTTATATCTATTTGATTATATTTATTATTCATGCCAGACCTCCAATAAGTGTGTATTCAACTGAACAAGATGGGTATATGTGACAAGGAATATTAAATAAAGAGCTTCATTCAAGATGGTGATGTTTGTGGCATCAATAGTGGTGATACTGGTGTTTGAAATAGCCTGTAACAGTCCTCCTGTGAAGTGCCCTACAAGTCTCCCTCTTTCTATTCTTCACAAGCATTACCATCCTGGTGACTTTATCATCGGTGCCATTCTCTCTCAGATCTATCTATATTCCCCACTACCAACCTTTGAAGGAAATCCCGCTTTTGATGTCTTTGACGATATAATGTAAGGTAACATTACATCTTCTGCAAGCCCCTGACTCATTCTCTGTCCTTCTGTCTCTGTCTCTGCCTCTGCCTCTGCCTCTTCCTCTGCCTCTGCCTTTCTCTTTTTTAATAACTAATTTTTATTAAAAGATTTTACAAAGATTTTAAAATGTACAGAAATATAGAAGAAGATATAGAAAAAGAAAGATTATAAAAGGTTAAAAAAGTGAAAAATAACAAAAAAGAAAGAAAAAAAGATATCTAAAGAAGCAACTTCTGATTGATAACAGTTGTAACTAAAATATACAGAAAGGAGACATATTAAAAAAATAGAGTATGGGCAGCAATAACATATCAAAATCCCCTTCTTCTTTTAATACCAAGTAAGTTAAAGAAAAACTTCATAGAAACAATGGGGCAACTACTCCCTGCTGTAACAAAGTGCCATTGAATCCAGGGTTTGCAAGGGACTGTAGTAAACAGCATTCATTAAGAAGGTCAGAGTTAATCCTATGAGAGAACTTACTCACTGAGAATGAGTTTCATATTTTATTTTCAGGGATAAATGTTTATATATCTATTCATTGAAACATGCATATATGTATGTGTTTTCCTTTGTTTTTGGCACAAAATCAGTCTCATAACCTGCATTCTAATGCTAATACATTCTGCTTTCATGTTCTGGCTTAGCAAAGATTTATACTGACTTTTAAGATATTAAAACATTAAGGGAGTATTTAGCAGCTGGGTTTATCAAAGAATCAGGAAGACATGGTCATGCTCAGAAGAGTTACCACCAAATAGGAAATAGAAATTAAGGTGTCTTCTTACTGAGAATATAAAAGCAGATTTTTTTTTTGGGGGGGGAGAACAAAATTAATTGTCTTGGCTAGCTAAAATTGCTGCCCTAAAAATGAATATTTTGCCGAAACACAATTTTCCTTTTCCAATGATTCTAATACATGTGGACAATAAGGTATTAAGTGATAGGTATAAATAGGTAATGAACTACGTACGGACTAATAAAAGGACAGGATCAAATTCAAGATTCTACAGGATTCAAAAGAGGAAGGTGGATTAGAAATTATTCCACATCTCTCCCCTCTTGTGTTATTATTCAGTGTTTATTCCTAGGAAGAGGAAAGTTCCAAGAAATTTGTTCCGTGGAGATCCAGTGATTTATTCAGAATGCAAGATCTAATTATTAATGAGGCAATCTTCTCATTGCAGTGTAATAACCCAGAACTACCAGCATATGCTAGCCTTGCAATTTGCTATAGAGACCATTAATGAAAGTCGAAGGATCTTACCTAATGCCACGCTGGGCTTCCATGTGTTGAACAGCAATTTCCAACCCAAGTGGACTTACTGTGCCTCAGTGGAGCTTCTCTCCACACGGGACAAATTTATCCCTAACTATAAGTGTGATGTGCAGACTAATATAGCAGCGGTTATCGGGGGACCTAATGCTGATGTGTGTCTCTTCATGGCAACCATTTTGTCCATCTACAAGATTCCACAGGTGAGTTTTCCTCATGCAATACCATTAAGAAAGCAATACTTTTGATATATGGCTTTGATCTATTAGGGAGATAGGATGAACTCAAAGGGACAGGTCCTGTCTCAAGAGCAAACCCTGTTCAAGAGACAGGTCTCTCCGTCTACTGCTGATCCTGGCTTATGAGCCAAAATACTGAACAGATCACTCCTGCTTCTCCTTAGCAATAGAAGTTTGACTGAGCGCAAGTTTGACTAATCCATATTTCACATGTCACTGAGTTCCCATTTTCCAGCACACGTAGCTCAAATTCAAAAGCAAATTTTGTGTGTGGCATTTTAGAGACTTTGCACTCCCAAAGAGTAACACATATGTGTAACATTTAGGGAAATCTACAAATGTCTGAGTGAGAACAGAGCAGAATATTCTGGACATGCTCCCTTGTAGATTTCAGAGGTACATGCAGGTTGTATCCGTGTCCTTTACTGGTCTAGGCAGTGAATGTAGATTTGGTTGGTTTTTTATAGTGTCTTCTTTAGTTATGTGTTACATGACAAAGGGCCTAAAACCCCATGTACATCAGTGAGAGAAAATTTCAATGCTTCCATTCCTAGGTTAGCTTTTTGCTTAAGGATGGATGGATAAAAATATATCTCCATACTTGGGCTTTCTGTTACTGATCATCTACTGGGGAAATGTTCTTCTGTTTATCTCTGGGTAGGTAAATCCATATGCATTACACTCACAAACCTCAAATTGTCACAGAATTTGAATGAAGTCTCCATTGAAAAAAAGTTAATGCTTACGGACATAATTAGCAATTTAGAAATGGTGAAAGTTCTCAAATTAATTGTATTCGAAAAAAATATCTGAGAAATGTCCTTCTTGAATGTTTGCTTTATTCTTCAGTTGGCATACGGGTCCTCACCAGTGATGAGTGACATATACCAAAAGGTTTTCCTTCGCCAGATATTTCCAGACAACAACGAACAGTATAAGGGGATTCTACAGCTACTGCTCTATTTCCAGTGGACTTGGATTGGAGTGATTTTCGTTAATGATGAGGGTGGGGAGAGATTTGCAGAAAATGAGCTGCCTATGTTTGCCCAAGGAGGTATCTGCTTTGACTTTATAGAAAAATTTCCACAACTGAAGTTTTCAACTGAAATCTCTGAAATGGTTTTGGATGGAGAGAAAACTACAAGTATCATTATGGGAGCCACTGCTAATGTTGTACTTGTACATGGCGAAATTCAAACTATGGTGGTTTTAAGGATAATGCTTCAGGTCCTTGAATTTGAGGAGATCCTAGTGAAGCCGATAGTATGGATTTTCGTAGCCCAGATGGATTTCACATCAATGTCTTTTCAACGAAGCTGGCCCTTGGATTCCATCCATGGTGCACTCTCTTTTGCAGTTCACAGTGAAGAAGTGCTGGGATTCCATCAGTTCCTTCGGCAGAGGAAGCTCACATCTAAACAGGAGGATGGTTTTTTCAGAGATTTCTGGGAAGAGGCATTTCAGTGTTCTTTCTCCAATGCTACTGGAGAAACAATGGTAGAAGAAATCTGCACTGGAGAGGAGAACCTGGAGCATCTTCCTGGGTCAGTTTTTGAAATGAGCATGACCAGCCACAGCTACAGCATCTATAATGCTGTCCATGTAGCGGCAGAAGCTTTGCATGCTATGCACTCATCTACAGTGAACAAAGGCAGAAGACGAGATAAGCAGAGACAGCAGCTTGTCAAACAACAACCTTGGCAGGTAGTTTCCTGAGATCAATAATACAGGACAACTAATGTACAAACACTTTTGGGAGCTACGGGCATGGTACCCAGTGGTTGATATTCTGACATCACTGCAGAGTTTTAGACATTCAGACAACAGTTGTGTCATGGCTGCCATTTCACACTGAGTTCAAAATATTTCTTTGAAAAAATGTGGAAGCTGATTGGCCATTCCTGATAAGTGGGACTCAGATAATGATGATTATCAGCTTCATTTTTTTATGTTTTCCTTTTATAGTTTTCCTTTTTTTTTTTACTTCATTTCATGGTCTGACAAGATCGATGAACAGGGAAACCTTGCATAAAGTTGCTCATCTGCTAGCAAACCACTGAATATTGACATGTTTTCTTTTTCAGGAAATATTGAGTTAACTCTGCACTAACGTTTAGATGGAGGAATGAGAATTAGAGTTTATTGCCTTTTATTTTACCTGTGAAACATTTTTTTTAGATTTTTTATCCTGCCTTAATTATTTCAATAAACAACCCATGCCTAAGGTGGGACTAGAACTCACAGACTCCTGGTTTCTAGCCCGGTGCCTTAACCACTAGACCAGACTGGCTTATTGCAACTTAACTGGATGGAAAAAGCTATCATCACCTTGATATGAATCTTTAATTGTTCCTGACAGTGAAGGAGCATGCATTCTCCGAGAAAGCAAGGGGAAAATTATTCTAGAGATTATTTTAGTATTTCTGTTGCCAGATTAGGAGATTCCATTTCCTTAAAGTAAGAAACCCAACCTAGATGTAATCCCATACAATCCAGTACAACAGTCACTGCAAAGAAAATTAACATTCGAAGAGAATGTTAAAAATTAACATTGCATATGTGAACAGCAATAGAATCTCCAAAAGGAGAACTGGAAGGAATGAAAGGAAATTGGCTATTTAAATATCTGGGAAATTTTTTATGCCGGAATATTTATTTTACAGAAAGTGTGTCTTTAAGATTCAATTTGATTTTAAATGCATTTAATTAAAATGAAACTGCTGATGATGATTTCTTGCCCTCATTTTCATGTAGCTTCACCACTACTTGAGAAGTGATTCATTTAATAACAGTGATTTTAAATGCATTTAATTAAAATGAAACTGCTGATGATGATTTCTTGCCCTCATTTTCATGTAGCTTCACCACTACTTGAGAAGTGATTCATTTAATAACAAAGTTGGCGAAATGTTGTCCTTTAGTTCAAAAGGGGAACTAATAGCAGGATTTGATATTATCAATTGGATCACATTTCAAAATAAGACCTTCATTAGAGTCAAAGTTGGAAGAATGGCACCAAAGAATGCCCCTGGCAAAGAATTCACCATTTCTAAAGATGCGATCAAATGGCCCAAGGCATTCAACCAGGTAGAGTATGTACAAGGGAAAGAGTGGGAACCAAAAAAAATCATTTCAGGTGCTTCTATCTTGAAAGACCAGAATTAATGGACAGATGAAGCTGCCCTCCAAGTCTGTCAAAGTCACCTAACATGTATAATTGTACAATTCAGTGAAATTTAAGTCACAAAGCAGTCCAGTTTTTTGCTGCAAACAAGACTCTGCCAAGATACCATTCTGAAAGGGGAAAAAAGTGTCATACCTCTGAGCACCTCGTTAAGTCAAGGGGATCTTTTCTGGGGAATATCTAGTTTCCTTAAAAGATTCTTCACGAATGTGATGTGTGCACACACCTGTGCTCATCACGTCATAACCCGATTGAATTCCTTTCATTCCACAGCATTTTTCAAGATCACCATCAATTTTTGAAAAAGAACTCTCAGGATAACCTGTAGGTAGATACTTGGAATATATGTTTCAGGAAGGATGAAAGATTCTCCCCTTATCTTTCCGAACAGGTACACCCTCTTTCTCTGTGTAATGCCCATTGCAATTCTGGTTACAGTCGGACAAAGATTGAAGGGAAACCGTTTTGCTGCTACAGTTGCTATCGATGCCCAGTGGGGAAGATTTCTCATGGAAAAAGTAAGAATTGCTGTATAAAAACATATTCATGCAAAGCCTGTCAGCTTCATTTCTTTCCCAATATCTTGAGAAGTCATTAAAAAGTGGTAATTGAAGGCTCAATGCTTTGGGAGATCATGAAATTTAAAAATCAAGTTATGGGGCTTACTTTCTTTTCACTTTTGCCATATTAATATTTTCTCATATTGTTTAGAAAGAGCCACTAAGTGTCTCTGGGAGAGGGCAAAAGACAAAAGTGCATTATGATGTCATGATACATCTTAGATGCTTGCATCAGACATTGGGACCCAAAGACTTAAGGTTGGAGTTTGACTCATGTGTCTGTGATTATTTGGGTGACTGTGGGGCACCTTTACTTTATGCCCAGCTTGGTAGTTCAAACCAGCAACATTAGAGAACAAAAATTAAACGTACTGGATAAAGTGTAATGAATTGTAGAATCTGGATTGATTGTATCTTTTTATACTGACACCAAGAAACAAAAGAATAAACAAAGCTATTTTAGGTACTTCAATGAAAAGGAGAAAGAACAGCAATATTTCATGACAACCAAAAGATAATGATACTGTATATTCAGGATCCTCTAAATGTGATCCTATGATCTTTATTACTGCTCTTCAATGTCTCATTTCCTTTTCATGATTGAGACTTATATACATAAGTTTATTATAAACTTTTTATACAGTACGTACAGCTGTAGTGTATTAAATAGGTTCTTCATTTTTTTAAAAAAAACCGACTTGGACGACTGTTTTCAATGTCCAGATGACCAGCATCCCAACAGGGACCAGAATATTTGCCTTCCAAAATACATCATTTTCCTGAAATTTGAAGAACCTTTGGGAATCACGCTCAGCCTTTTTGCCTTTTTTTTTAGTTTCCTCACAGCTTTGGTGCTTCACCTCTTCATTAAGCACAGGGAGACTCCCATTGTCAAAGCCAACAACCGGAACCTCAGCTATGTTCTCCTCACTTCCCTCTTGCTTTCATTCCTTAGCACTTTGCTCTTCATCGGACAACCCACAAAGCTTATGTGCCTCCTTTGTCAAACAACTTTTGGCATCATCTTCTCAGTAGCCATATCTTCAGTTTTGGCCAAGACCGTCATTGTGGTCCTCGCTTTCATGGCCACCACACCAGGACATGGGATGAGGAAATTGTCTGGGAAGCACCTGGCCAGCTCCATTGTCCTTTCCTGCTCCTTTACTCAAACCTTGATTTACATTGTGTGGTTGGTAACCGCTCCCCCCTTTCCAGATGTTGACATGCACTCCCTGATGGAAAAAATTATCCTGGAGTGTAATGAAGGATTGGTTACCCTGTTTTACAGTGTCCTGGGCTTTCTGGGATTCTTGGCTACCATCAGCTTCATGGTGGCCTTCCTGGCTAGGAACTTGCCTGACAGTTTCAATGAAGCCAAGTTTATCACCTTCAGCATGCTTGTCTTCTGCAGTGTCTGGGTGTCCTTTGTTCCAATGTATTTAAGCACAAAGGGCAAATACGTGGTGGCCGTGGAGATCTTTTCCATCTTGGCCTCCAGTGCTGGCTTATTGGTCTGCATCTTTTCCCCCAAAATTTATATTCTTGTACTGAAGCCTGAGCTGAACAGCAGGAAGCACCTAATGAGAAAATAGCATTAAAAATTACCTTAGTGAGTTCCTTACCCCAAAGGATTCTACCATGCTGTTACATCCTCAAGTAACGCAAGGTGCCGGGTACTATCAGCACAAGAAGTGGGGATCATATTTCTGGGAAAGACCTTTGATGTCTTTGTGGCTTTGCACTGAGGGGCAAGGATGGCATCCTTTTATTATATATCTTTTATTATTTTTGTTATGCATACTTTATTGTAACATTCCATTTTTAAACCCCTTGTATACCAAGCAGGGTGGTTAAATTGGTTGAGTATGAAAATTAAGTTAATAAATAAAAATAATAAGTAAGTATTAAGAAAGTAACGGACAACTAAGTACCCACTGTTCAGATGAAACTGGCCATTGTGATGGCATATGATGTTAAATGTTATACCTGTATGTCAGATCAACATTTTACCTCTGTTTAGAGTGTAGTCCCATTATAACTGATATTGTTTCATTTTATTTTTTTGCATCTGCCTAGCAGATTAGCAGAGTGGATAGTAGTTTACCTGTATCATCTGGCAGATGATGGGTGTTAAATTTAGATAGATACTCATCCCAAGATGTCTTTGATCTATTCCTTTGTTTATTGAATTTTGTTTTAGTTATGTAGTTATAGTTTGTATTAGCATGTACTAATAAAAGAAGAAGAAAAACTGGCTAGAGTACCAACACCTGGGTAAAGAAGGCAATTACATTATTGTAATTTATATTTTTGTTCATTATTGATATTTATGACTTTTATTGAATTTTTAAATGTTTTATTGTGAACTGCCCAGGGTCCTTCCTGGTGAGGGAGATGGGTGGTAATATAAATATGATGAATAAATAAATGAATAAATGTGAAGTACATTGGATGGTGACCTAGTGTTTTTATTCAGATGCCATTTTATAACTTGAAGGGGAATTTTCCTCCGAAAGTTGGGTCAAGATGAGCGGAGTTTTTAACAGAGTTTAGTTTCTGATAGCCATGTAATTGATTTGTTTTTAGTTCTAAGTTCAGTTTTCTTTGGTGTGTTTGTGTTTGTGTGTTACTGAGTTCTGTACACTTCCCAGAGTGATACTGATGTAGTTGGGGGGCCATAATAAATGTAATAAAGAAATAATCAAAATATAATAAAGTATCCCCAACCTTTTTTCTCCCTGGACTCCAAATGGTCCACTTCATCTGCCTTCATTTTTTCTCTGCTCCTGAATAAGCAGCATTTCACCCAGAAGTGCTAATACTATATTATTAGTATCTATATACCTTGCAGGTAGTTTAATATGTTGGTCAAATTCATTAGCTAGTGTCAGGCCCAGCCCAAGAATGACAAGGAATCAATCCAGCCAAACGTTGGTTCTTTATTTGCTCACACCGTATAGACAGAATCTTGCCAGACTAAAGATGCTCTACCTAATCTAAGGGGAAATAACCTGGAAGACTCTAGGGCAGATTTAATCTGAACCTCTTAGTCTTCCCACATTCCATCCCTGACTGTGTTTTCTCTTATCTTGCCTTCCTCCTTGGAATGTGCTCCCACCTTCCTGAGAACCAGCAGGATTACTGAAGTCCACCACAGCTACTTATTCATTTCAACATTGGATAACTCATGATACTATTCAACATTCTTCTAGCAAGATCCAGATATAACATGAAAGTCTAATTACTCCAGAGGTTAGGGGAAAACCATCAAATCTGTGAGCGGATTGAAATATTATACAGCTTTTCGAAGGGACCTCCTTTGGGACAGGTCCCTATTTCGCTTGCTTCAGTGCTTGATTCATAGAATCAAAGAATCTGAGAATCAGGCAGGAGCTATTTCTTGAACTGAAGCATCCTTCATAAGTACCCAAAGCCCAACTTTACACAAAATACATAATTTTGGGCAAATGGAAAGAGCTTTGATGGGTCCCAGGAAAATATCAGATATGAACTCTACTTATTGAGTACAACTTATCAGGTTGCCCAAGGAATAGCAAAGCACAAAGTTCTGAGCCACCTAGACTCATTGTATGAGATAGGTAGACATATTTATTTATTTATTTATTTATTTATTTATTTATTTATTTATTTATTTAAATTTGTATTACCGCCCATCTCCCCCATCGGGGACCCTGGGCGATTCACAATAAAACATAGGTAAAAATAAAGGTAAATAGAAATTTACAATATTAATAAATAATATAAAATCCAAGTGTAAAAGATGTTAAAGATGGTAATACTGGAGGGTATTCATTGGACCAGCCATCTCCAAGAGGAATTGTTGGCATTTCCTCCCAGGCAAGCCAGCAGAACCAGGTCTTTAAGTCTTTTCGGAAGGTCGGGAGCAAGGAAACGCTCCTCAGCTCTGGGGGTAAGATGTTCCAAAGGGCGGGCGCTACTGCAGAGAAGGCCCGCCTCCTGAACCCTGATAGATGGAACTCTTTAGTCGATGGGGTCCGTAGCAAGCTCTCTCTGAGTGATTGGGTGGGACAGGTCGATGTTCTGGGGATGAGACGGTCCCTCAGGTAACCTGGCCCTATGCCATGTAGGGCTTTAAAGGTGATAACCAACACCTTGAATTGGACCCGGAAGCAAACTGGTACCCAATTCAGCTGGCGCAGCACAGGTGTCACATGTGCCGATCTTCTGGCCCCAATAACTGTCTCTGCAGCCACATTCTGGACCAGTTGAAGTGTCCGGATACTCCTCAAGGGTAGCCCCATGTACAGCACATATACAATATATGGGAGATGACAAGGGCATGAGTGACTGTTTGGAGGGCATCTCGGTCCAGGAATAAGTCCTGGAATTGAATTGAATTGAATTGAATTGGGAGTTCTTATGAATTGTGCCCCCAAGAGAGGATTGCAGAAGCAAAGAATCTATGCTACCTACAGGAAGACAGTGAATGAGGTGCTTCTCATAAAGTGGTTGAGCTAAATTTGGAAAAAAAAGTCAAGTGAAGCGAGATGTATCAGTTACTACTCAATGGTTTTAAGCATTACTTGATCACCAAGAGTAAGACCACAAAGTGGAATAGTCCCCTCACTGGGATGGTGGACTCATGAAACGTATAGTATGAAAGGATGACATAACAGCTCTATGTTATGGAGCAGGGTTTGTGGGCGGGAGCCCCGCGGGCCTTAGGCGGGAGCCCCGCGGGCCTTATACAGCCCACGGGCCTGACGTTGCCCACCCCTGGCTTAAGGGAGGAAGCTTATGCAATGTAAAAAAATGTTAATGAATACTTAACAGTGCTAATCATGATTATAATTATGTCAACACCAGAACACAAAGATACAATAAAGCAACTAAAAGACATTATGGACCTAAATATCAGGAAGAGGAAAAAATAAAGAATAAAAGAAATTCAATTTTCACTGCATTTGGGAACTGTTAAAGCAACTAGGTAAATAGAAAAGTTCAACACTTCTGGCATTCTGGCATTTCCCTTGTACTCTAAGAGTTCTCAAAGATGACAATTAGCCTGTTCAGAAAACTTCTGATACTTTTGCAAGCGAATATATATGTTGGGACCCTCCAATCCCCAGGGCATTCTTCTAAAGAAATTCTGTGACAACAGAGAATTTTCAACCACGAATAACTGTCAGATGAGTTCAAATGAGTTCATGGGAACTTCAGATATATTGTCAGATTATCTCAAGAAGGGTTGAGGTGCATATTCAAAGACACTTTCTACCAGCTTCCCTGCACTACAACTTTGTGGGCTTCAAAGATCAGAGCCAGTCCTTTGGCATTCAATGGGAATTAATTTTCAGCCAGCATAATGCTACAGCTCAGATGCTATACATCCTCTTTCCATTTATTCTTTTAACATAGATTGTAATCCTGTGAGTAGCTTACAAATGACAGATAAAATAATAGGACTAAAATACACACTAGAGCTACATAAACCATGTAACAATCCCAATAATCACAAAAATGAAGTCAGGGAAATCTGCAGAGGAGAAGAGATGTTACACACTCTTCTTAGGTATATTTTTTAAATGAGCATGATTGCGACTAGGTGGAAGTTGAATCAAGACTTGTGCATTTCAGGTTGGGCAGGGATTCCATCAGCTTCCCACTTACCACCTATCACCAAGAACACTTGATTCTCACAAGCTCATTAATCAGATATATTGAAAAGTCTCTTTGGAAAAGGTTTTAATGCTAGAAAATGTGGAAGGAAAGAGAAGAGGATGACAAGCAGCAAAATGGATAGACTCAGCTACAATATTGATGAGTCCACTTGTGGAAGTCTTGAAAGAACAAGTTAGAGACAGATTGTCATGCAAAAAATTCATCTATCTGGTCACTAGGAGTCAATAATGATTTGATGGAACATAATCAGTATTGAAAAGGGAAATGGGGTCTGTTTACAAAATCTTGGCAACTGGATACATTTACTTTGCCTCTTAGTTAGGGTGGGGATTCCTTCATAGTCTTGCAAACTGCCTGTTTATGCAGTGGGAGGTTGCTACCCACTTTCCTGATTAATGAGGAACATGCAGATATTCTGAACTTTCATGGAATTCAATAATCTCTTAAAATAGAAATGTTAGTTGTAGGTGCCAATAGATTTGTTTTTCGTTTTGTTTTTTTGCCAAACCTTGTCCCATTTTGAAAGTTGTGCAAACGTCACCTTTTACAAAATTTTATAACTTCTTTGATGTTAACATCCATTTTTTTAAAAAAAATATTTTCAGTTTTCCATGTCTTGTTAAAGATAGTTATAATTCCGGGTCCAATTCAAGGTGCTGGTTATCACCTTTAAAGCCCTACATGGCTTGGGGCCAGGTTATTTGCTGGACCGCCATTACCCAGTCACACCTACCCGGGTTACCAGAGCGGGGTGGCAGGGCATGTTGTGAGTCCCTTCACTTAGGGAGCTACATCTAGTGGGACCAAGGAAAAAGGCCTTCTTTGTGGTGGCTCCCTCCCTTTGGAACATCATCCCCCCAGATATAAGATTGGCCCACTCCTTGCTCCTGTTCTAGAAGGCCCTGAAGACGTGGGACCCCAAGCTGCTTCGGAGCCATTCAAGTGGCTGGTATGAATGTGCTTGCTGCCGCCAGGGGGTGTTTATTGTGTTTTTATGGTTTTTAATTCTGTAAGCCGCACGGAGTCACCATGTTGGGCAGCCATATAAATATGTTTAATAAAATAAATGAATAAACATGGTGGTGGAAGACTATGAGAGTCAACTGTAGAGATCTGATAAATCTTCCTCCCTTCCCTTCCCTTCCCTTCCCTTCCCTTCCCTTCCCTTCCCTTCCCTTCCCTTCCCTTTTTTCTTTTCTTTTCTTTTCTTTTCTTTTCTTTTCTTTTCTTTTCTTTTTTTGAGACTCATAGATCAACAACATTACACTGGAGTTTCTCTTCTCTGTAATTTCAACTCAAGCACAATGACTTGTACAACTCTCTAAAGAATCGAAATAATTGATAGCAAAACATTGAACCGAGACTAATACATGCTATTAAGATCCATTCTGACCTAGAACAGAGACAGACACTATTTTAACTGTTTGATTATACTGTATTTATTATTAAGGCCAGACTTCCAAAATATCCAACTCAACAAGATATGAATATATGACAGGAAATCTTGAAGAAAGAGCTTCATTCAAGATGGTGATGTTTGTGGCATCAATACTAGTGATCCTGGTGTTTGAAGAAGCTTGTAACAGTCCTCCTGTGAAGTGCCCTACAAGTCTCCCTCTTTCTATTCTTCACAAGCATTACCACCCTGGTGACTTTATCATTGGTGCCATTCTCTCTCAGATCTATCTATTTTCCCCTCCAGCAACCTTTGAAAGAAATCCTTCTTTTGAGGTGTTTGACAATATCATGTAAGGACTTTCAAGTCTTCCCTTGATATTTACCAACATTACATCTCCTGGCAAGCCCCTGTTTAATGGTCAAGAGATGTTAGTCTCTCTGAATTAATGGGGGAATCATTGCATAATTGTCTCTCTTCATATGCCCAGTGCAAAGATGATAAAAATTCTAGCTAAATGGTACTGAGACTTAGGAGACTTATTGAAACATAGGGTGTGGGGAGGAATTCTGTATCAAAATCCCCTTCTGCTTTTTATGCCAGGTAAGTTAATGGAACATTTCATAGAAACAATGGGGGAAAGTTCCATTGAATCCAGGATTTGTAAGGGATTGGAGTAAACAATGTTTCTTCAGAACTTTTTGAAAAAGTCAGAGTTAATCCCATGAGTGGACTGATTCACTGAGATTATTTCCTGGGGTAAATGTTTATATATCTATTCATTGATATATGCATATATTTGTTTTCTTTGTTTTTAGCTATTAAGACAATTAAATCAGTCATATCATTTGCATTCTAATTAATTTTACTACCATGTTATGGTTTAGCAAAAATTTACACCAACTATTAAGATATGAATAACTTAAAGGGAGTGTTTAGCAGTGGGGATTTATCTAATGCTGATAAACTGGTGGAAAATTTTCTTTGACATCCAATCATCCCTATTTGAACCAGCTTCTTATCCTTTGGTGTTTTCAAATTTCCTGGCTCTTTTGCAGTCAGAGATTTTTGCAAAGGGGTTCATTGATGAGTATTTGCTTAAAAGGCTTATTACAAAAGTGCCAATTCCATCATTTGATAGTCTTCACTCTTCCAGCATTAGGTAAGTTAATATTAGTATCTTTAAATCTGAAATATTAATTTCATTACAAAATATGGAAACTAACGTTGAAGTGATAAATAAGCAGGCATGGATGTTGAAAGAATCAGTAAAACATGATCATGCTCAGAACAGTTACCCACAAAAAACTGCAAACAAAGGAAGTAATAAGAAATTAAGGCTTCTTCTTACTGAGAACATAAAAACAGATTTTTCCAGATTTTTTTTTTTGGGGGGGGTATGAAAATAAAATCCTAAATTGTCTTGGCTAACTAAAATTGCTGCCCTAAAAACAAATATTTTGCCAAAAGTCAATTTTCCTTTCCAATCATTCCAATACATGTTGATAACCAGGTATTAAGTGATTGGTATAAAGAGGTAATGAATTACGTATGGACTAATAAATGAACAGGATCAAATTCAAGATTCTACAGGATTCAGAGGAGGAATATGGATTAGCACTTACAAGCATTCAATTGAATTACAATGCTAGCTGCTTATTTTGTATCTCAGAGTGGCCTTTATGGCCTTTATGGCTTAGTTACATCTATGGATGGGACAAAATTTCCAGATGGTTTGGGTAAATATCTCTAGGTCTACAAATGCAGGTAAAAAATACATATAACAGATCAAATAACAAATCAAATAGTAATTATAAATGATGTACTGAATATCTGGGATAAATATAGTAAAAATAATTACTTCAGATCTCCCCTCTTGTATTATTATTCAATGTTTATTCATAGGAAGAGGAAAGCTCCAAGAAATTTGTTCCATGGAGATCCAGTGATTTGTTCAGAATGCAAGATCTAAGTATTAATGAGGCAATTTTCTCATTGCAGTGTAATAACTCAGAACTACCAGCATATGCTAGCCTTGCAATTTGCTATAGAGACCATTAATGAAAGTCCAAGGATCTTACCTAATGCCACGCTGGGCTTCCATGTGTTGAACAGCAATTTCCAGGTCAAGTGGACTTTCTGTGCCTCAGTGGAACTCCTCTCCACACGGGGCAAGTTTATCCCTAACTACAAGTGTGATCTGCAGACTAATATAGCAGCGGTTATTGGGGGTCCTAATGCTGATGTGTGTCTCTTCATGGCAACCATTTTGTCCATCTACAAGATTCCACAGGTGCTTTGTCCTCATGCAATGCTGTTAAGTAAGCAATACTTTTGAGATATGGCTTGGATACCATTAGGAAGAAAGGATGAACTCAAAAGGACAGGTCTTGTTGATGAAGAATCTCAGTCATCCAGGTGGAATTGTCTGTAGGTAGAGTCATGGCAACTGGATTTCTTTCTTTTGGTTGAAACGTTTCACTGCTTGTCCAAGTAGCTTCTTCAGTCTGGGCAAAAGTTGGTGAGGGGACCCCGTATATGTCTTCCAGGGTGGCTGTATTGACCTTACACCTGATTGGCTTGTTAATTGGGCAATTGAGGTATAGATAATATTTAGGATGTCTTACTCCTAAAACCTTTATTCATCCCCAAGTGGATCGTTAAATGTGGCCTTGCTGGTGAACTTGTGAAGTGGTCTTAATCTTAATTGAGGGAAGGATTTTCCACTTTGGCATTAGGGTGTACAAGCCTCTATCTCAGTGTGTTGGTGGATTTGAAATATACCGGTATGTTGAGCTGAGACTCAGAATCAATGGAAGAACCTGGTCATTCCTTACATGGCTGGCACATCAGAAAAGATGAAACAGATATTTGGCAAACACAATGTACCAGTATATTTAAAACCCACCAACACACTGAGACAGGCTTGTACACCCTAAAGATCCAGCACCAAAACATAAGAGGAGCAATGTAGTATATGCAATCCAGTGCAGTGAGGAGTGTTCTGAGCTCTACATTGGAGAAACCAAACAGCCTTTACACAAGAAGATGGCCCAACACAGGAGGAGCAACACCACAGGACCAGAATCTGCAGGTTACCTTTATCTAAAAGGAAAAGGACACTCATTTGAGGACATTAATGTTCACATTTTGGACAGGGAATATAGGTGATTTGAGAGAGGGGTTAAGGAATCCATTCATGCCAAAGTCAAAAATCCTTCCCTAAATAGAGGTGGAGGCCTCAGGCACAACTTGTCCCCCATTTATCATGCTACTCTTTCATTGTCCCCAGGAAGATTAAGACCACTTCACAAGTTCACCAGCAAGACCACATTTAAAGATCCACTTGGGGATGAATAAAGGTTTTAGGAGTAAGACATCCTAAAGACTATCTATACCTCAATTGCCCAATTAACAAGCCAATCAGGTGTAAGGTCAATACAGCCACCCTGGAAGACATATACGGGGTCCCCTCACCAACTTTTGCACAGACTGAAGAAGCTACTTGGATAAGCAGCGAAATGTTTCAACCAAAAGAAAGAAATCCAGTTGCCATGATTCAGCCTACAGACAAGGACAGGTCCTGTTTCAAGAGAAATCCTGTTCAAGGAACAGCTCTCTTCATGGCTGATACTGGCTTATGTGCCAAAAGAATGAAGAAATCATTCATGCTTCTCCTTAGCAATAGAAGTATGACTGAGAGCTGGGAAATCCATATTTGACATGCCACTGAATTCCCACTTTCCTGCTCACATAGCTTAAATTCAAAGGCAAATTGTGACCGTGGCACTTTGAGACTTTGCACTCCCAAAGAATAACACACGTGCTTAACAGTTAAGAAAAGCTACAAATCTCTGAATGAGAATATAGCAGAATATTATGGCCATGTTCCCTTGTAGCTCTCTCCATAGGTCGATGCAGGCTCTGTCCAAGAATCAGAGTCCACCACTGCTCCAGGCAGTGAATACAGATTTTGTTATTTGTTTGTCTGTTTTTATGATAGCTTGAGTTATGAATCACAATAAAAAAGAGACTACACCATATAGTACGACCTTCAGAATGCATAGGAACATTGACATAGATTATTATATAGAGATCATATCAAAAGTTTATTCAAGGTTTCAATTAGCATAAAGGTTTTACACATATCCACTCACATCAGTGTGTGAGAATGTCAGTCCTTCCATTCCTTATGGTTGAATATGAGGTTACTTGGTGTTTCTTTTACTGAACATCTACTGGGTGAAGTTTCTTGTGTTTATTTATATGGATATATTATTTATATGGATATAGGTAAATTCATATGCATTACACTCACAAACCTCAAATTATCACTGAATTTGAATGAAGTCTACACTGAAAACAGTTAATGCTTTGGGACATCCCTAGCAATTTAGAAATGGTGAAAGTACTCACATTAATTATATCTGGAAAATATTTCAGAGACATGTCCTTCTTGAATGTTTCCTATATTCTTCAGTTGGCATATGGGACCTCGCCAGTGATGAGTGACATATACCAAAAGGTTTTCATTCGCCAGATATTTCCAGACATCAACCAACAATATAAAGGGATTCTCCAGCTACTGCTCTATTTCCAGTGGACGTGGATTGGAGTGGTTCTCATTCATGATGAGAGTGGGGAGAGATTTGCAGAAAATGAGCTGCCCATGTTTGCCCAAGGAGGTATCTGCTTTGACTTTATAGAAAAATTTCCACACCTGAAGTTTTCAACTGAAATCTCTGAAATGGTTTTGGAAGGAGAGAAAACTACGAGAATCATTATGGGAGCCACTGCTAATGTTGTACTTGTACATGGCGAAATTCAAACTATGGTGGTTTTAAGGATAATGCTTCAGGTCTTTGAATTTGAGGAGATCCTAGTGAAGCTGATAGTATGGATTTTCATAGCCCAGATGGATTTCACATCAATGTCTTTTCAACGAGGCTGGCCCATTGACTTCATACATGGTGCACTTTCCTTTGCAGTTCACAGTGAGGAAGTGCTGGGATTCCATCAGTTCCTTCAGCACAGGAAGCTCACAACTAAACAGGATGATGGTTTTTTCAGGGATTTCTGGGAAGAGGCATTTCAGTGTTCTTTCTCCAATGCTATGGCAGAAGAAATGGCAGAAGAAATCTGCACTGGAGAGGAGAATCTGGAGCATCTTTCTGGGTCAATTTTTGAAATGAGCATGACCAGCCACAGCTACAGCATCTATAATGCTGTCCATGTAGTGGCAGAAGCTTTGCATGCTATGCACTCATCTACAGGGAACAAAGGCAGAAGACGAGATAAGCAGAGACAGCAGCTTGTCAAACAACAACCTTGGCAGGTAGTTTCCTGAGATCAATAATACAGGACAACTCATGTACACACAATTTTGGGAGCTACAGGCATGGTACCCAGTGTTTGATATTCTGACATCACTGCAGAGTTTTAGACATTCAGACAACAGCTGTGTCATGGCTGCCATTTCACACTGAGTTCATTAGATTGCTTTGAAAGAATGTGGAAGCTATTTGGCCATTCCTGATAAGTGGGACTCAGATAATGATGATGATCAGCTTCATTTCTTTTATGTTTTCCTTTTAAGGTTTTCCTTTTCTTTTTACTTCATTTCATAGTCTGACAAGATAGATGAACAGGGAAGCCTTGCATAAAGTTGCTCATCTGCTAGCAAACTACTGAATATTGACATGTTTTCTTTTTCAGAAAATGAGTTAACTCTACTAACTTTTAGATGGAGGAATGAGAATTATAGCTTATTGCCTTTTATTTTACTTGTGAAATATTTATTGCAACCTAAGTGGATGGAAAAGTTTATGATCAACTTGATATGAATGTTTAATTGTTCCTGCCATTAAAGGAACATGCATTCTCCTAGAAAGTAATAGAAAAAAACTGTTCTCTAGATTCTGTTAGTAACTCTGTAAACAGATTAGGAATTTCCATTTCCTTAAAGTAAGATTTGTTGCCCTCATTTTCATGTAGCTTCACCACTATTTGAGAAGTGTTTCATTTAACAACAGTGTTGGCGAAATGCTTTCCTTTAATGCAAAAGGGGAACTAATAGCGGGATTTGATATTATCAATTGGATCACATTTCCAAATCAGTCCTTCATTAGAGTCAAAGTCGGAAGAATGGCACCACAGAATTCACACCCTGGCAAAGTTTTCACCATTTCTGAAGATGCGATCAAA
This sequence comes from Charina bottae, assembly GCA_023362775.1. NCBI lineage: Eukaryota > Metazoa > Chordata > Lepidosauria > Squamata > Charinaidae > Charina > Charina bottae. Next base: position 12,161,610 of record JALMGJ010000011.1, read on the forward strand.
TGGCCCAGAGCTTTCAACCAGGTAGAGTTCATACTAAGATATTTCAATCATTTTCCCATCACATACTTACGGATATGAAATGTCCCATTTCTTCCCATTCTACCATTTTTAAATTCTTTTTCATTTTCTTAATTTAATTTCTGCCGGAAACATGCTGATGTTTGCCCATGTTTCTTTGCTTTGTTGAAGACATGATGCAGTACAAGGGGAAAGAGTGGGGATCAACAAATATTTGGTGTATTTCTGAATTGAAAGAAGAAAATTAATAGTCAGATGCAACTGCCCTCTAAGTATGCAAAAAGTTACCTTACATGTATAATTATACAATTCAGTGAAATTTAAACAACAACATAGTCAGGGTTTTTTGTTGTTCCAACCTAGGAATCTGCCAAGATACTTATCCGAAGGGGGGAAAGGGTCACATCTCAGGGCTACTCATTAAATCAAATAAATCCCTTTCGGCTGAATATCCAGATTCCTTAAGGGGTTATTGACAAATGTGATGTATGCACTCATTTGTGCTCATGACTTCATTAGCCCTTTCAGTTTCTTTCATTGCACAGCTCTATTCCAGACCACTGTCAATTAATATTTTTGCAAAAGAACCCTGTGTAAAACCTGGAGGTAGTTACTTGCAATATATATTTTAGGAAGGATTAAAGATTCTCCTCCCATGTTTCTGGACAGGCACAACCTCTTTCTGTGTGCAATGCCCATTGCAATTCTGGTTACAGTCGGACAAAGATTGAAGGCAAACCGTTTTGCTGCTACAATTGCCATCGATGCCCAGAGGGGAAGATTTCTCATCTAAAGAGTAAGAATTGCTGTATAAAAATGTATTCATGCACAGCCTGTCAGCTTCATATCTTTCCCAATATCTTGAGGAGTCATTACAAATTGTTGATTGAAGACTCAGTCTTTGGGAGATCATGGAGTTTGAAGAGCAACTTAAGGGTCTTACTTTCTTTTCACTTTCACTATATTCACATTTTTCTCATATTGTTTAGAAACAGCCTCCAAGTATCTTTGGGAGAGGGCAAAAGACAAAAAGTGCATATCATGTCATGACACATCTTAGAGACTTGCATCAGACATTGGGACCCAAAGACTTAAGGTTGGAGTTTCACTCACGTTTCTGTGATTATTTGAGTGACTGTGGGGCACCTTTACTTTATCCCCACCTTGGTAGTTAAAATCAGCAACATTACAGAACAAAAATTAAAAGTTCTAGATAAAGTTTAATGAAATGTACAGTCTGATTGATTGTATCTTTTTATAATTGAAGCCCATTTAGCAGTCTGTTAGAACTACTGAAATGGAGCAGAGCAGCTAAACTCGTGTACAGAAAAAGAATATTGTTTAAAAACAGAGCCCATGTGCATATTAGAGAGATCCAGGTTAATCTTACACCCTTAGCCCACCCAAGCATAAAGAAAGGCATGGCAGGTATGAAAAGTAAGTACAAAAGAGTCCTTACGTTTTATTCATTGCAGGTACAGCATTTTGATAGATAAATGATGTTCCATTTCTTCTTTGTTTCCCTAAACTTAATACCTCTTGCCCTGCTTGCTGCAAGAGATGCGTGTAGAAAGGGGGGGGGGATCTCCTAGGCCCATGGAGAATGGAGCAACACACAGCTATGTGCTTGCTCCAGGTCTAAGAAGAGAGAGAAAGAGAAAGAGGAAGTGGGAGTGGACACAGCCAGCTTCCTCAAAAGCATGGAGAGCTTTCATCCTAGAGCAGCCATCCATATGCTGATGAGGCATGCTGGATTTGCCAGAATCTCAAACAATAATGACACCAAGAAACAAAAGAATGAACAAAGCTATTTTAGGTACTGGAAAAAAAATAAAAGAGAAAGAACAGCAATATTTGGTGAGATCCCAAAGATGATGATATATTCAGGTTCCTCTAAATGTGATCCTGTGATCTGTGATCCATTAAATAGGTTCTTCTTCCTGTTTTTTTACAGACTTGGATAATTGCTTTCAATGTCTGGACGATCAGCATCCCAACGAGGACCAGAATCTATGCCTTCCAAAACATGTCAGCTTCCTCTCATTTGAAGAACCTTTGGGAATCACACTCACTGTCTTTGCCCTTTTCTTTTCTTTTCTCACAGCTTTGGTGCTTCACCTCTTCATTAAGCACAGAGAGACTCCCATTGTCAAAGCCAACAACAGGAACCTCAGCTATGTTCTCCTCATTTCCCTCTTGCTCTCATTCCTTAGCATTTTGCTCTTCATCGGACAACCCACAAAGCTTATGTGTCTCCTTCGTCAAACAACTTTTGGCATCATCTTCTCAATTGCCGTTTCTTCGGTTTTGGCCAAAACCACCATTGTGATCCTCGCTTTCATGGCCACCACACCAGGAGCTGGGATGAGGAAATTGTCTGGGAAGCACCTGGCCAGCTCCATTGTCCTTTCCTGCTCCTTTACTCAATCCTTGATTTACAATGTGTGGTTAGTAACCGCTCCCCCCTTTCCAGATGTTGACATGCACTCTCTGACAGAAGAAATTATCCTGGAGTGTAATGAAGGATCGGTCACAATGTTTTACAGTGCCCTGGGCTTTCTGGGCTTTCTGGCTACCATCAGCTTCATGGTGGCCTTCCTGGCCAGGAACCTGCCTGGAAGTTTCAATGAAGCCAAGTTTATCACCTTCAGCATGCTTGTCTTCTGCAGTGTCTGGGTGTCCTTTGTTCCAATGTATTTAAGCACAAAGGGCAAATACATAGTAGCCGTGGAGATCTTTTCCATCTTGGCCTCCAGTGCTGGCTTATTGGTCTGCATCTTTTCCCCCAAAATTTATATCCTTCTACTGAAGCCTGAGCTGAACATCAGGAAGCACTTAATGAGAAAATAACATTAAAAATGACCTCAGCGAGTACCTTACCCCAAAGGAGTCTGTTAGATCCTGAAGACAGGTCCCATTGCTATCAGCACTAGGAGTGGGATCATGCTTCAGGAGAAAGACCTTTGAAGCCTTTGTGACTTTGCATTTTGGGGGTGAGGATGGCATTCTTTTATTATGGATATTTTATTATTTTTGTTATGCATAGGTTATTGTAACATTCCGTTTCTAAAACCCTTGTACACCAAGCAGCGTGGTGAGATTTGTAGTTCATGTAGGTAGATACCCATCTCAAGATGTCTTTGATCTATTCCTGTTATATTTATATAGTTTTGTTATAGTTATGTAGTTATAGTATGTATTTATCATGAACTAATAAAAGAAGAAGAAGAAAACTGCCTAGAGTACTAACACCTGGGTAAGGAAGGCATTTTGAGCTACATTGGATGGTGACCTGGTTTTGTTTTCTTCCGATGCTATTTTGCAACTTGGAGGGGAATTTTCCTCAGAATCTTGAGTCAGGATGAGCAGAGTTTTGAATATATTTTAGCTTCTGATAGCTATGTTATTGGTTTGTTTTTAGTTCTAACCACAGTTTTCTTTGGTTTGTGTGTGTATGTGTTTGTGTTGCTGAGTTCTGTACACTTCCAGAGTGATACTTTTGGAGCTGGATGGCAACAATAAATGTAATAAATGAATAAGTATCCACAACCCCTTTTTTCGGTTGACTCCACAGTGACCATTTCATCTATTTCTACGTTCATGAATAGGTAGCTTTTCACCAGAAGTGCTAATACTATATTATTAGTATCTACATACTCAGCAGACAGTTGAATTACTTGGTCAGGTTCATTGGGTAGTTATTCATGTCAGCATCGGATAACTCATAACACTATTCAACACGTTTCCAGAAAGATCCAGAAATAGTATGAAACACTAACTACTCCAGAATTTGGGGGTGAAACTATCAAATCTGTGAGTGGATTGAAATATTATACAGCTCTTTGAAGGCACCTGCTCTAGGGCAGGTCCCTACTTTGCTGGCTTATTAAGTGCTTGATTCATTGGATAAAAGAATCCAAGCATTAGGTAGGAGCTATTTCTTGAACTGAAGCATCTTTCAAAGGTACCCAAAACCCAACTTTACACAAAAGACATAAATTTGGGCAGCCGGAAAGAGTTTTGAAGGATCCAGGAAAAATATCACAAATAGAATCACCACAGATGAAGGAAGGAGAAATACTGCTGAGCCATCTTCATCCATTTTCCAGTCCAGTCCATTTCTTTTATTTACTTCCTATTTTTATGGCAGATATAGCAAAGTCAAAAGTTCAGCAGTCCATCTGGTGACAGATGCTGGGAGATGTAGTTCAGCAATATCTTAAATAATTCTGCTGCTTAGAGGACATAGGAGAATTGAAACAAGTAGAAAGATACCTAGTCCAGTTCTGGCAGAAGATGCCTAGTGTATTTGACTTCTGGTACAAACAGAGATTTGGCTGAACCAGTTTTGCTGCATGGGTCCACCTAGCAGCTTTGTTCAGTGTGACCAAGACTTTTTAGGGAAAGAATGAGACCAATAAAGCAAGTTTTCTGTGAGTTCCTTCACATATAAAATCACACCTATATATTGTATTACAGATATCTGTAGGGCAAAGAGTAGGGCAATTTTATATTTATGTTTTTAATTAATTGATTTAATTGATTTTATTGTAAACTGCCCAGAGTTCCCCACTGGGGCAGATGGGCGGTAATTTAAATTTAAATAATAAAATAAATGAAATAAATAATAAGATAGACCAGAACATTTACATGTCCCCATAATAGGCACAGAGCTATTTTCTTAAAGAAATCAGACAGCCCAAGTGCTCTCCTTACACACACTCCCTTCTCAACAGAAAGCCTCCCATACATAAGGAGCCCTTCTTTTCTATAACATTCCATCAAAAAATCAATTTCACTTATGGATTGCAACTCGGTCTGTCCCTTTAATTTATTCTACTCGACTATCAAATCTTCATCTAGCATTTCAACAGAAGCCTCGATCTCACTATTGGAAGAAACATTTCTATTGTTAAGCTCTTCAATTTCTTCCACGATATCCCCAACCAGATGACACATTTTAGTATTCATGTTTTCAACAATGTCCTGAATATCTTGAATATCTTGACAGGAATCAAACAGAATCTTTTTAAAGTCTTGATGGAAATCTGAGAAAGTCTGCCTGAAATCTTCCATGTCTCACGCAGTAAATTATGGTGCCCCCTAGGTACTTAACTAGTAAAAGTGGGAGATAGAAAAATTCCGAGACATGCCTACACAAGTGAAAGTATGATAACAGGCAGTTCCCCAGAGAAAGTAGCAGCAGAAAGCTACAAGTTCAAAACAGCAGATTCAACATGTAGGAAAATACTAAAATCTTCAAATTTAGTGCAAAAATAATACTATTAATTAATAATATTATTTATTAATAATAAAAATAATACATACTCTCAACCTTCCTTAATATTTGGGTGGAAAGCAAAATCCAAAACTTAAATCAAATATTTTTAAAAGAAATTAATCTCAAAAATAACAATAAGCACCAAGAGAGATTGCTTCTCCTTGCTGTAAAAAGCCTCTCTTAGCGTACACATACTTAAAAGAAAAATAAATTGTGTGGTTTAGAAATGGGGTGGCCAGTCTTACTGTCCCTTTAAGGCTACAGCGTTGCTTGGAAATGATGACGCCCCAGCCTCCCGGCTGTTCTTACCAGACAATCGCAGATGCTCTTTGCGATTTTCTGGTTGCAAGCTTTTCTTTCTTTTTTATCGTTTAGTGCCAAAATTTTGTCAAGTGTATGAAGAGATATTTGATTAAGGAATTTTATCAGCAGCATTTAATCAGAGTTATATTACACTTATACCAAAAGCAGGTAAGGATCACACTCAGTGTGCTATTTATCATCCAATCTCACTGATTAATGTTGATATAAAGATTTTAAAAGCAGTGTTAGCAAATAGATTACAGCAAGTGATATTGTTTGTTACTAAGAATGATCAAGCAGGGTTTATACAAACTAGGAAAGCAGCAGACATTAGGTTACTTGTAGATCTAATAGACTTTAATAAAAATAAATATCAATTTGTAATTTTATAATTAGATGCTGAAGAGCCTTTCACAAAATTCCGTATATAAACAGTGCAGGTTTGCTGTATTAAATAGATTTGGATTTCCTTTGGAATTTATAAAATTGATCAACTCATTATATGAGTCGCTCAGATCTAAAGTAAAGGTTAATGGTATGTTTTAAGCTACTGTCCAATTATTTAGAGGAACTAGACAGGGATGTCCACTTTTAAACTTGCTTTTTAATATCTGCGTAGAACCTTGGCTTGTGCTATTAGACAACATGGAGAGATTTACAGAGTAGTTCATAATTCAGTTGAACATAAACTGGTTTTATTTGCAGATGACATTCTTTTGTTCATTTCTAAACCTCTACTACTATTCCAGTGTTGATGCAAATGATAGATGCCTTTAGGAAAGTAGTTGGATAATCCATTAACTGGTCCAAATCAGAGAAGATGCTAATTGGTAAAAACTTGGTTACCCATCCATTTAAAGAATATCAATTCCGTATTTGTTTAAGAATCTATCAAATATTTAGGTATGTGTATACCAAAACATCTACAGCAAAGGAGATTGTTACCTTGTCATGGTACTGGAGATTGAGCACCTCAATGACGCCATGAGCTAAACTGTGAAGGGACACCCAAGAAGGGAAGGTCATTGCAGAGAGGTCAGACTAAATACGATCCCTGGGGAAGGTAAAGGCAACCCACCCCAGTATTCTTGCCATGAAAACTAAATGGATCAGTACAACCAGAGATATGAGATACCATCAGAACATTGGACTCCCAGATTAGAAGATGGTCAAAATGCTACTGGGGAGGAACAGAGGATAAGTTCAACTAGCCCCAGATTTGATGATGCAGCTAGCTCAAAGGCGAAAGGATGGCTAGCAACCGAAGGTGCTTGTGGTGAACGATGAATCCAATGTTCTAAAGATCAACACACCATAGGAAACAGGAATGTAAGATCTATGAGCCAGGGCAAATTGGATGTGGTTATTGGTGAGATGTCAAGATTAAATATAGACATTTTGGGTGTCAGTGAACTGAAATGGACTGGAATGGGTGACTTCACATCAGATGACCACCAGATCTACTACTGTGGACAAGAGGACCACAGAAGAAATGGAGTAGCCTTCATACTTAATAATAAAGTGGCTAAAGCAGTGCTTGGATACAATCCAAAAAACGATAGAATGATCTCAGTTCGAATTCAGGGTAAGCCATTTAACATCACAGTGATACAAATATACGCCCCAACCACAGATGCTGAAGAAGCAGAAGTAGATCAGTTCTATGAGGATCTGCAGCACCTACTGGATAATACACCAAAAAGAGATGTTATTTTCATTACAAGAGACTGGAATGCTAAGGTGGGTAGTCAAACGACAGCTGGAATTACAGGCAAGCATGGTCTGGGAGAACAAAATGAAGCGGGACATAGACTGATAGAATTTTGCCAAGACAACTCACTGTGCATAACAAACACTCTCTTCCAACAACCTAAAAGACGACTTTATACGTGGACTTCACCAGATGGTCGACACCAAAATCAGATTGACTACATCCTTTGCAGCCAAAGGTGGTGGACATCTGTACAGTCGGTAAAAACAAGACCTGGAGCTGACTGTAGTTCAGATCACGAACTTCTTATTGCAAAATTTAGAATCAAACTAAAGAGAATAGGGAAGACTCACAGATCAGTTAGATATGAGCTCACTAATATTCCTAAGGAATATGCAGTAGAGGTGAAGAATAGATTTAAGGGACTAGCTTTAGTAGATAGGGTCCCAGAAGAACTATGGACAGAAGTTCGCAACATTGTTCAGGAGCCGGCAACAAGCTTCAGCTCTGATGCTGTATGTCATCTTCCCATTTATTACTTTTAAAACAGCTTATAACCCTCTGAGTGGCTTACAAATGACAGATAAAAAATACACCATGTAACAATCCCAATAATTACAAAAATGAAGTCAGGGAAAACTGCAGTGGAAAAGAGACATTAGAAATGCTTCTTAGGTATGAAAGAAATGAGCATGACTGAAGACTAGGTGGCACTTGTATCAAGATACATCCATTTCATGTAGGGCAGGATTTCTATCAAGCTCCCAGTTGCCACCTATCACCAAGAACACTAGATTCTCACCAGCTCATTAATCAGATATATTTAAAAGTCTCTCTGGAAAAGGCTCTAATGCTTGGAAAGGTGGAAGGAAAGAGAAGAAGAGGATGATCAGCAGCAAGGTAGGTGGACTCAGCTATGGTGGGGATGAGTGCACCATTGGCAAACATGACAGAAGAAGTGAAAGACAGATTGTCATGCAAAATAGGTGGTCTCTAGGAGTCAGGAATGATTTGGTAGCACATAATCAATCAGTACTGAAAGGGGAAAAGGGGTCAGTTTACAAAATCTTGGCAACTGGATACATTTAATTTAGCACACCATTTGTCTCATGGTTAGGGTGGGTATTCCTTGATAGTCATGCTAACTGCCTGTTTATTCAATGGAGAGGGCGCTACCCACTTTCCATATTAATGAGGAATATGCAGATATTCTGAACTTGCATGGAATTCAATCATCTCTTATAATAGAGATGTTAGTTGTACATGCCAACAGATTTGTTAGTTTGTTTGTTTTTTGCTAAACTTTGGCCCATTTTGAAAGTAGTGCAAACTTAACCTCTTATAAAATTCTACACCTTCTTTGATGTTAACATTCATTTTTAAAAGTTTTATTTTCGGTTTTCCATGTCTTCTCAAAGATAGTTATAAACCTCGTGGTGGAAGACTATGAGAGTCAACTGTAGAGATCTGACAATACTTCCTTTTTTTTCCCGGAGACTCATAGATCAACAACATTATACTGGGGTTTCTCTTTTCTATAATTTTCAACTCCAGCCCAATGACTTGCAAAACTCCCTTGAGAATCCAAATAATTGATAGCAAAACATTGAACCAAAACTAATAACTGCTATTAGTATCCATTCTGACCCTGGGCAGAGACAGACAATATTTTATCCAGTCTTCATTCAAGATGGTGATGTTTGTGGCATCAATACTGGTGATCCTGGTGTTTGGAGAAGCCTGTAGCAGTCCTTCTGTGAAGTGCCCTACAAGTCTCCCTCTTTCTATTCTTCACAAGCATTATCATCCTGGTGACTTTATCATTGGTGCCATTCTCTCTCAGATCTATCTATTTTCCCCTCCAGCAACCTTTGAAAGAAATCCCTCTTTTGATGTGTTTGACAATATCAAGTAAGGTAACATTACATTTCCTGGCAAGCCCCTGTCTAATTCTCTGTCCTTCGCGCTCTCTCTCTCTCTCTCTCTCTCTCTCTCTCTCTCTCTCTCTCTCTCTCTCTTTTAATAACTAATTTTTATTAAAAGAAGATTTTACCAAAAAAATTAAAAAAACACCTATGGAAACACAGAAGAAGAAATAGAAAAAGAAAGAAATTATAAAAGGGTAAAAGAATAAAAAGAAAGTCTCTCTGAATTAATGAGGTCCCATCATTGCATCATTGTCTGTCGTTGTATGTCCAATGAAAAGATGATAACAATTGTAACAAAATTGTACTGAGAATTAGGAGACATACTGAAACTGAGAGAATGGGGAGCAATTCCATATCAAATCCCCTTCTTCTTTTAATGCCAAGTAAATTAAAGAAAAAATTCATAGAAACTATGGAGCAACTACTCCCTACTGTAAAAAAGACTCATTGAATCCAGGGTTTGCAAGGGACTGAACAGCATTCATTCAGAACATATTAAGAAGGTCAGACTGAATCCTGAGAGCATACTGATTCACTGAGATAGTTTTCATCAATTATATTTTATTTTTAGGGGTAAATGTTTATATATCTATTCATTGAAATATGCATATATTTGTTTTCCTTTGTTTTCAGCAAAAAAAACCAGTCTTATAATCTTCATTGTAATTCTTTCTACTACCATGTAGTAGCAAAGGTCTTACCATCTTAGTAAAGATTCATACTGACTTTTAAGATATTAAACCTTTCAGGGAGTATTTAGCAGTGGGGATTTATATAATGCTGATAAACTGCTGGCAAAATTTCTTTTGCATCCAAGCATCCCTATTTGAACCAGCTTCCTATCCTTTGGTGTTTTCAAATTTCCTGGCTCTTTTGCAGTCAGAGATTTTGCAAAGGGGTTCATTTATGAGTATTTGCTTAAAAGGCTTATTACAAAAGTGCCAATTCCATCATTTGATAGTCTTCACTCTTCCAGCATTGGGTAAGGTAATATTAGTATCTTTAAATCTCAAATATTAATTTCGTTACAAAATATGGAAACTACGTCGAAGTGATAAATAAGCAGGCATGGATGTTGAAAGAATCAGTAAAACATGGTCATGCTCAGAAAACCTACCCAAAAAGAACTGCAAACAAAGGAAGTAATTAGAAATTTAGGCGTCTTCTTACTGAGAACATAAAAGCAGAGTTTTCCAGGTATTTTTTTTTGGGGGGGGGTGAGAAAATAAAACCCTAAATTGTCTTGGCTAACTAAAATTGCTGCCCTAAAAACAAATATTTTGCCAAAAGTCAATTTTTCTTTTCCAATGATTCCAATATATGTTGATAACCAGGTATTAAGTGATTGGTATAAAGAGGGAATGAACTACATAAAAACAAAAGACAGAACAAGGTCAAATTCAAGATTCTACAGGATTCAAAAAGGGGTGGTGGATTAGTACTTCCAAGCATTCAATTGTATTACAATGCTAGCTGCTTATTTTGGATCTCAGAGTGGATGGTATCCCTTTAAGGCTTAGTTACAACTATGGAAAGGGCAAAGCTTCCAGTTGGTTTGGTTAAATATCTCTAGATCTACAAAAGCAGGGGGGGGGGGGGAACTATAAGAGATCAAATAGTAATTACAAGTAATGTACTGAATATCTGGGATAAATACAGAAAAAATAATTAGTCAAGATCTCTCCCCTCTTGTATTATTATTCAATGTTTATTCCTAGGAAGAGGAAAGTTCCAAGAAATTTGGTCCATGGAGAGCCAGTGATTTATTCAGAATGCAAGATCTAATTATTAATAAGCCAAACTTCTCATTGCAGTGTAATAACCCAGAACTACCAACATATGCTTGCCTTGCAATTTGCTATAGAGACCATTAATGAAAGTCGAAGGATCTTACCTAATGCCACGCTGGGCTTCCATGTGTTGAACAGCAATTTCCACCCCAAGTGGACTTACTGTGCCTCAGTGGAACTTCTCTCCACACGGGGCAAGTTTATCCCTAACTACAAGTGTGATCTGCAGACTAATATAGCAGCGGTTATCGGGGGACCTAATGCTGATGTGTGTCTCTTCATGGCAACCATTTTGTCCATCTACAAGATTCCACAGGTGAGTTTTCCTCATGCAATACCATTAAGAAAGCAATACTTTTGATATATGGCTTTGATCTATTAGGGAGATAGGATGAACTCAAAGGGACAGGTCCTGTCTCAAGAGCAAACCCTGTTCAAGAGACAGGTCTCTCCGTCTACTGCTGATCCTGGCTTATGAGCCAAAATACTGAACAGATCACTCCTGCTTCTCCTTAGCAATAGAAGTTTGACTGAGCGCAAGTTTGACTAATCCATATTTCACATGTCACTGAGTTCCCATTTTCCAGCACACGTAGCTCAAATTCAAAAGCAAATTTTGTGTGTGGCATTTTAGAGACTTTGCACTCCCAAAGAGTAACACATATGTGTAACATTAAGGGAAATCTACAAATGTCTGAGTGAGAACAGAGCAGAATATTCTGGACATGCTCCCTTGTAGATTTCAGAGGTACATGCAGGTTGTATCCGTGTCCTTTACTGGTCTAGGCAGTGAATGTAGATTTGGTTGGTTTTTTATAGTGTCTTCTTTAGTTATGTGTTACATGACAAAGGGCCTAAAACCCCATGTACATCAGTGAGAGAAAATTTCAATGCTTCCATTCCTAGGTTAGCTTTTTGCTTAAGGATGGATGGATAAAAATATATCTCCATACTTGGGCTTTCTGTTACTGATCATCTACTGGGGAAATGTTCTTCTGTTTATCTCTGAGTAGGTAAATCCATATGCATTACACTCACAAACCTCAAATTGTCACAGAATTTGAATGAAGTCTCCATTGAAAAAAAGTTAATGCTTACGGACATAATTAGCAATTTAGAAATGGTGAAAGTTCACAAATTAATTGTATTCAGAAAGTATCTGAGAAATGTCCTTCTAGAATGTTTGCTTTATTCTTCAGTTGGCCTATGGGTCCTCGCCAGTGATGAGTGACATATACCAAAAGGTTTTCCTTCGCCAGATATTTCCAGACAACAACCAACAGTATAAGGGGATTCTCCAGCTACTGCTCTATTTCCAGTGGACTTGGATTGGAGTGGTTCTCATTCATGATGAGAGTGGGGAGAGATTTGCAGAAAATGAGCTGCCTATGTTTGCCCAAGGAGGTATCTGCTTTGATTTTGTAGAAAAATTTCCACAACTGAAGTTTTCAACTGAAATCTCTGAAATGGTTTTGGAAGGAGAGAAAACTACGAGAATCATTATGGGAGCCACTGCTAATGTTGTACTTGTACATGGCGAAATTCAAACTATGGTGGTTTTAAGGATAATGCTTCAGGTCTTTGAATTTGAGGAGATCCTAGTGAAGCCGATAGTATGGATTTTCGTAGCCCAGATGGATTTCACATCAATGTCTTTTCAACGAAGCTGGCCCTTGGATTCCATCCATGGTGCACTCTCTTTTGCAGTTCACAGTGAAGAAGTGCTGGGATTCCATCAGTTCCTTCGGCAGATGAAGCTCACATCTAAACAGGAGGATGGTTTTTTCAGAGATTTCTGGGAAGAGGCATTTCAGTGTTCTTTCTCCAATGCTACTGGAGAAACAATGGTAGAAGAAATCTGCACTGGAGAGGAGAACCTGGAGCATCTTCCGGGGTCGATCTTTGAAATGAGCATGACCAGCCACAGCTATAGCATCTATAATGCCGTCCATGTAGTGGCAGAATCTTTCCATGCTATGCACTATTCTGCAGTGAAAAAAGAAACAAGAGAGAAGCAGAGAGAGCAGCTTCTCAATCAACAACCTTGGCAGGTAATTTCCTGAGATCAATAATACTTAATCCTTCATGTACACACATTTCTGGAATAATACAGGAGAACTGACGAACACAGTTTTGGGAGCTCCAGGCATGGTACCCAGTGGTTCAAATTCTGATATCACTGCAGAAGTTTACTTTTTTTTAAAAAAGAATTTTATTAAATTTCAGAAAAAGATAAAAGATACAGAAAAACCAAAAACTACAAATAAGAAAATCTAAAAAGTGTGAAAACACAAAAGATAGATTACAAAAAGAAGTGACTTTTTAGATAGATTACAAAAAGAAGTGACTTCCAACTGTAAACATCAAGGATATACAGCAATTACCCATAATCCCTTACTCTATATTAAACCAAAGTCACATTATTTCTACAAATCCACCCCTTAACAGATTATAACTCACTAAATACCATTGCTACCTCCCTTCCCTTGTATCAGTATGTATGTATGTATGTATGTATGTATGTGTGTGTGTATATATATATATATATATATATATATATATATATATATATATTATATATATACACACATATATACATACACACACACACACACTGTATATACTGTATATATGTCACCTAATCAACATCTGCCCTAAAATAAAAATTACTTAATTTTTCCCTTCCTACTACTATTCTATACATTCCTGTCTACTATAATAAAAATCAAAACTAAAAAAACATGTAAATTCTCTACCATTATAATTAATAATACAAAAAACATGAATATATAAAATATGGGTAAGAAAAAACCTTAATAATCAAAATCCCAACCATTAACTATAAGTTCAGTCATCAGACCACCCAGATAAATATTTTCAGTCCCTTAACCCACTTCAAAACCCCTCCCTATTATCTGAGATTTTAACATCCCTTGGATTTTATACTTATTTATTCTATTTATATTGTAGAATCATATTATTATGATTATAATTTTATATTTATGTTTTTAATTATTGATTTTATTGTAAACCGCCCAGAGTTCCACATTGGGGGAGATGGGCGGTGATATAAATTTAAATAGTAAAATAAATAATAAAATAGACCAGAACATTTACATGTCCCCATAATAGGCACAGAGCTATTATCTTAAAGAAATCAGACAGCCCAAGTGCTCCCCTTACACACAGACTTCTCTTCAGAAAACTTCCCATACATAATAATCCCTTCTTTTCTATAACATTCCATCAGGAAGTCAAATTCACTCATGTCTTGCAGCTCAATTTCTCCATTTAAATTATTCCATTCAGCATTGCCAATTTAATTGCCAATTTCATCCAGGATTTCAAGATAATCCCGAATTTCACTCTTGGGTGTGACATTTCTATCGCTGTTAGATTCTTCAGGTTTATCCACAATCTCCTCAACCAGATGGTACTTTTGAAAACAGATATTTTCCACAATGTTCCTAATGTCCTGCACAATGACATGGCAGGTATCAGAAAGAATCAAATCTGCTTGATATCTGCTTTCATATCTCAATGAAATTCAGAAAAAGCCTGGTTAAGATCCTCCACTTTTGAAGCAGCACATTATGGCGCCCCCTAGATAGTTAACCGGCAGAAGTAAAAGGTAATGGAAAATTTCCGAACTCAGTTAAGATAAGATCACAGACAGTTCCCAGAGAAAGTAGTGGCAGGAAAGTGAAATTTTCAGAACAGCAGATTCAACGTGTAGGAAAAATAATTTATATGGAAAAGAATTTTTTTTTAATTTATCACAAAAATAACAATGAGCACCAAGAGAGATCTTTTCTCCTTAATGTAGAAAGCCTCTCTTAGGCTAGAAATACTTTTTTAAAAATACAAATTGGGTGCTTTAGAAATGGGGTGGCCAGACTAAATGTCCCTTTAAGGCTGCAGAACGGCTCGGAAAAGATGATGTCCCAGCCTCCCAGCGAACTCTTACCGGTCAATTGCAGATGCTGTTTATGATCTCCTGGATAAACTTCACCGTCTGGAGGACAGATGGGATGATTCCAATCATTTTCCTTACTCTGGAAAAGTGATCCTGGGCTTCAGGAGAAACCAGCCTGAGCCCGAAAAGAACTGCCACAATCGCAGTTCTGCCAGCGGAGCTCATGGGCACAGCTGGTCAGTATGCCATTTCCCACTGGAAGTCCACTGCAGAAGGTTAGACATTCAGACAACAGCTGTGTCATGGCTGCCATTTCAAACCAAGTTCATAGGATTGCTTTGAAAGAATGTGGAAGCTGATTGGCCATTTCTGATAAGTGGGACTCAGATAATGATGATGATCAGCTTCATTTCTTTTATGTTTTCCTTTTAAGGTTTTTCTTTTCTTTTTACTTCATTTCAAGGTCTGACAAGATAGATGAACAGGGAAGCCTTGCATAAAGTTGCTCATCTGCTAGCAAACTACTGAATATTGACACGTTTTCTTTTTCAGAAAATGAGTTAACTCCGCACTAAGTTTTAGATGGAGGAATGAGAATTAGAGTTTATTGCCTTTTATTTTACCTGTGAAATACTTATTGCAAGCTAACTGGATGGAAAAAGCTATGATCAACTTCATATGAATCTTTAATTGTTCCTGCCAGTGAAGGAGCATGCATTCTCCGAGAAAGCAAGGGGAAAATTATTCTAGAGATTCTCTTAGTATTTCTGTTGCCAGATTAAGAGATTCCATTTCCTTTAAGTAAGCAACTCAGCCTAGAAGTAATCCCATACAATCCAGTACAGCAGTCAATGCAAAGAAAATTAACATTGCCTTTGTCAACAGCAATAGAATCTCTGAAAGGAAAACTGGAAGGAGTGAAAGGAAATTGGCTATTTAAATATCTGGGAAAATCTGCGTGCCAGAATATTTATTTTACAGAAAGAGTGTCTTTAAGATTCAATTTGATTTTAAATGCATTTATTTAAAATGAAGCTGCTGCTGATGATTTGGTGCCCTCATTTTCATATAGCTTCACCACTACTTGAGAAGCGTTTCATTTAATAACAGTGTTGGTGAAATGTTGTCCTTTAGTTCAAAAGGGGAACTAATAGCAGGATTTGATATTATCAATTGGATCACATTTCCAAATAAGACCTTTGTTACAGTCAAAGTTGGAAAAACGGCACCACAGAATGCCCCTGGCAAAGAATTCACCATTTCTAAAGATGTGATCAAATGGCCCAAGGCATTCAACCAGGTAATGTACAAGGGAAAAGAGTGGGAACCAAAAACTCATTTCAGGTGTTTCTATCTTGAAAGACCAGAATTAATGGACAGATGCAACTGCCCTCCAAGTCTGTCAAAGTCACCTGACATGTATAATTGTACAATTCAGTCAAATTTAAGCCATAAAGCAGTCCAGTTTTTTTGTTCCAAACAAGCGCCGTGCTAAGATACTGATCTGAAAGGGAAAAAAGTGTCATAGCTTTGGGCATCTCATTAAATCAAATGGAACTCTTCTGGGGAATATCTAGTTTCCTTAAAAGATAAAAGAGGTTCTTCACAAAGGTGATGTGCTCACTCACCTGTGCTCATCACTTCATCAGCCCTTTGAATTTCATTCATTGCACACCTTTTCAATTAATCATTTTGCAAAAGAACTCTGGACATAACCTGGAGGTAGATACTTCCAATATCTGTTTCAGGAAGGATGAAAGATTCTCCCCTTATCTTTCTGAACAGGTACACCCTCTTTCTCTGTGTAATGCCCATTGCAATTCTGGTTACAGTCGGACAAAGATTGAAGGGAAACCGTTTTGTTGCTACAATTGCCATCGATGCCCAGAGGGGAAGATTTCTCACCTAAAGAGTAAGAATTGCTGTATAAAGACGTATTCATGCACAGCCTGTTAACTCCATATCTTTCCCAAAATCTTGGGAAGTGATTAAAAAGTGGGGATTGAAGACTCAGTGCTTTGGGAGATCATGTAATTTGAAAAGCAAGTTACGGGGCTTACTTTCTTTTCAGTTTTCTCAGATTGTTTAGAAAGAGCCACTAAGTGTCTGTGAGAAAGGGCGAAAGACAAAAAACGCACTATGATGTCATGACACATCTTAGATACTTGCATCAAACATTGGGACCCAAAGATTTAAGGTTGGAGTTTCACTCACATGTCTGTGATTATTTGGGTGACTGTGGGGCACCTTTTATTTATGCCCACCTTGGTAGTTACAATCGGCAATATTACAGAACAAAAATTAAAAATTCTAGATAAAGTGTAATGAAATGTACAAGCTTGGTTCAGGATGAGTAGAGTTTTCAACAGATTTTAGCTTCTGATAGCCATGTAATTGATTTGTTTTTAGTTGTAAGTCCGGATTTCTTTGGTTTGTGTGTTACAGTATCTGTTTCTGTTACTGAGTTCTGCACACTTCCCAGAGTCATACTGTTTGGAGTTGGATGGCTGTAATAAATGTAATAAATAAATAATTAAAATAAAATTAAGTATCCCCAAGCCCGTTTTTGGTGGATTCTAAAGTGACAATTTCATCTGTTCATTGTTTCCATGTTTCTGAATAGATAGCATTTCACCTAGAAGTGCTAATACTATATTATTAGAATCTATTTACTTGGCAGATAGTTTAATGAGTTGGTCAAATTCATTGGCTTGTTATTCATGTCCACTATCAGATAACTCATGACACTATTCAATACTCTTCCAGCAAGATCCAGATATGGTATGAAAATCTAACTACTCCAGAATTTGGGGGTGAAACCATCAAATCTGTGAGTGGATTGAAATATTATACAGCTCTTTGAAGGCACCTGCTTTGGGGCAGGTCCCTACTTCGTTGCCTTCAGTGCTTGATTCATAGAATCAAAGAATGGGAGCATCAGGCAGGAGGTATTTATTGAACTGAAGCATCGTTTATAAGTACCCAGAGCCCAATTTTACACAAAAGACATAATTTTGGGCAAACAGAAAGAGCTTTGAAGGATCCAGGAAAAATATCACATATGAACTCTGGTAAATGAGCAAAACATGATCTGGTCTATTCAAGGTGGGTGGAGAAAGGATGGCAAAATACTGCTGAGCTGTCTTTGGTGGGGGATGAGCTGCAAGGATGCCTGGGGGGAAGATCACTTTTGTTCTTAACCATGTTTTTATGGATTTTTCTGAGTCACCTAGAGTTATCATATGAGATAGGTGGCCATAGGTCCTGAAAATAAAGAAAAATAAAATAAAGTAATTAAATAAAGTTATTAAATAAAGTAATAAATTAAAATAAATAAAATCAAAAGGACATCTTACAAACTGTGCCCGCAAGACAGTACTGCAGAAGCAAGAACCCAGTGCACAGATGTTCTGAGCCACCCAGAGTAATCATGAGATACTGTAGGTGGCCATATAATTTCTAAAAATAAGATAATAAAATAATAAAATAAAATAAAATAAAATAATAAAATAAAATAAAATAAAATAAAATAAAATAAAATAAAATAATAAAATAAAATAAAATAAAATAAAATAAAATAAAATAAAATAAAATAAAATAAAATAAAATAAAATAAAATAAAATAAAATAATAAAACTAAAAGGACATCTTACCAACTCTGCCCACAAGAAAGGATTGTGCAGGTAAACAATCTTTTGTACCTACAGCAAGACAGTGCACAGATGATCTCCTGGAAGGAACCTGATTAACACTTTCAGCGCATTGTCAGACTTGGAACAAGCTAACAATATTAAAAGACTGGATGATCTGAGAGAGACTTTTGTGGCAAAACGCATCTTAAAACCTAGACGTGCAAATACAGCTGGCATCTTAGATGGGGAGCCAATACAACAAATACACTTTTTCTCATATTTAGGGGTGGTTTTCACAGATATAGAATTGTGTGATTGTATATTAGAGTGCCCGCCCCTGAGTGAGAGACAGGTGGGGGGCAGGAGTGGATGGTGCCCCCTCCAACCAGTGAGAGAGGCTGAGGGGGGGTGCAGTAAGTGTGGAATGAGTGGTTAGGGGGCAGTTGGGTTCTACCAGTGCCGAGAGCAAAAGCTGGTGCGCTGGTGGTCCTACTACCCCCTGAGGGTGACTGGGTTGGGAAGATGTGTGCATGGGAGAGGGGACCCCTGTTTCAACCTAGGGTTTTCGGAGGTCCGGTGGTGGAGGCAACTGGGCCTGATAACTCTAGGGGCTTCGGGGCGGGTTGTCCTATTGAGGTGGTGATGGGTCGGGGATGTTATGGCGGGAACCGGAGGGCAGGCCATCGTTGGGGAAGACGCCCCCAGTGTTTGTTACCGGTGGTGTGTTCCAGCCCTCCAGGTTCAAACCTAGGCCCTGGTCAGCGGATCCTCGAGCACCCGGATTTCCGGCTGTTGATGCTTAACGCCAGGTCGGTTAATAACAATGTATAACAACCCCTCCTCATATGTGATTTGATCACGGAGGAGGGGGCCAACCTGGCGTGTATTACCAAGACCTGGCTGGGCCCTGGAGGAGGGGTTGCCCTCTCGGAGATCTGCCTGGCCGGGTTTCAGGTATGGCACCAGCCGAGACATCGGGGTAGGGGAGGCGGGGTGGCAGTTGTCATCCGAGAGTCTATAGTGGCCTTCAGGGGCACTGCTCCCAAATGTCCAGTGTTCAGGGGTGCTGCTCCACAGGTGGCTGGATTTGAGACTCTGTTTTTCAAGTTGGGTTCCCGAGAGCAGTTGGGAGTATTGCTGCTGTACCAGCCTCCCTGCTGCGTAGCAACCTCTGCTGGAGGCTGTTTCGGGGTTGGTGGTGGAATTCCCCAGGCTTATGGTTCTGGGGGATTTCAACCTGCCATCCCTGGGACGTGCCTCGGAGGCAGCTCGGGAGTTCATGGCTACCATGGCAGCCATGGGCCTGGTCCAGATTAACCGGGACCCAACTCGAGACAGTGGTCTCATTCCGGACTTGGTCTTCCTGTCGGAGCAGGGGCAAGGTGATCTGGGGGGAGAGTTCAAACTTTCCCCACTGTCATGGTCAGATCATGCCCTGGTGACCCTGAGATTCTCATATGCTGCCCCACTCCGCAGGGAGGCTAGACCTATTCATTCGGTCCGCCCCCGGCAACTAATGGACCCAATAAGGTTTCAGAGGGAGCTGGGGGTTATATCCGAGGGTCTCCTGCACGGTCCAGTGGAGGTCCTGGCCGCAGCCTGGAATAAGAAAGTGGCCGGGGCCTTGGACAGGATCGTGCCTATGCGGCCTCTCTTGTCTCATCCGACCCGATATTCCCTGTGGTTCACGGAGGGATTGAGGGTTCTGAAGAGGGTTAAGAGATGTCTAGAGTGCTGCTGGAGAAAGACAAAGACCGAACCCGACCGAACAAAAGCTAGAGCCGCGGTTAAGGCCTACCTTGTGGTGGTAAGAGTGGCGAAATGTCAATATTTCTCCGCTCTTATTGCATTTGCAGAATGCCGCCCGACGGCCCTATTTAGGATTACTCGATCTCTCCTAGGTAAGGTGGGGCCGGTGACCCACCTTCAGGGCTGGGCGGAGGAATTTTCAGAGCATCTGATGGATAAATTCACTCGGATTCGTTCTAAGTTGGACTCTAAGCGTGGTGCATGGTCTGGGGAGATGCCAAGGGAACGTCTGTGCCCGGTTATCTGGGAACGGTTTGATCCTGTTGGGCCTGAGGAAGTGGACAGAATCCTCCGGACTGTAAGGGCCACTACATGTCATCTTGACCCATGCCCCTCCTGGCTGGTGAAAGCAGCCAGGGAGGTGACATGTGGTTGGGTCCATGCGATGGTTACTGCATCTTTAGGAGAGGGAGTGTTCCTGGCAGGTTTTAAGGAGTTGCTGGTGCACCCCCTCCTCAAGAAGCCATCGCTGGACCCTATATAGTTGGACAATTTTCGTCCCGACTCCCACCTCCCATTTTGGGGAAGGTGGTTGAGAAAGTGGTGGCATTACAGCTCCAGAGGATTCTGGATGATACGGATTATCTAGACCCCTTTTAGTCAGGGTTCAGGCCAGGATATGGGGTTGAAACTGCATTGGTCGCACTTACTGATTGTCTCTGGCAGGCGTGGGATGGAGGCAGTGCATCCATCCTGGCTCTTCTTGACCTCCCAGCGGCTTTCGATACCATCGACCATGGTATCCTTTTGGGACGGCTTAGGGGGTTAGGGGTGGGGGGCGTGGTTTTGCGCTGGTTCACCTCCTTCCTCCAGGGCCAATCCCAATCCGTGGTAATAGGAGATGAGAGATCCGACCCTCGGCCCCTACTTTGTGGGGTGTCGCAGGGTTCAGTTCTCTCCCCTCTCCTATTTAATATCTACATGAAACCACTGGGTGAGATCATCTGCCAACACGGGATGAGGTTTCATCAATACGCTGATGATACTCAACTATATATCTCCATCCTGGGTGAGCTAAGTGATGCAGTATCTGCCCTTTCTCAGTGTCTGAAGGCTGTGGGGGCCTGGATGGGGAACAACAGGCTTCAGCTGAACCCTGGTAAGACAGAGTGGCTGTGGATTGATGGTGCCTTGAGATCCAGGGAGTTGTCATCTTTAGATCTGGGCGGGGTGGCACTACCCCATTCACACACAGTGCGGAACCTGGGTGTCCTTCTGGACTCACGACTCCTGCTTGAAGAGCAGGTGGCTGTTGTGGCCAGAAGGGCATTTGTGCAACTTTGAGTTGTACGCCAGCTACACACTTTCCTGGACCGAGACACCCTCCGTACAGTCACTCATGCCCTGGTCATCTCCCATATAGACTATTGTAATGCACTCTACATGGGGCTACCCATGAAGAGTATCCGGAAGCTTCAACTGGTCCAGAATGCGGCTTTGCGTGCAGTTATGGGTGCCCCAAGATCGGCACATGTGACACCTCTGCTGTGCGAGCTGCATTGGTTACCAGTTTGCTTCCGGGTCCAATTCAAGGTGTTGTTTGTTACCTTTAAAGCCCTACATGGCATGGGACCAGGTTACCTAAGGGACCGCCTCATCCCTAGAGTATCGACCCGCCCCACCCGGTTATGCAGAGAGGGCTTGCTACAGACCCCGTCTATAAGAGAATTCCATCTGACGGGGTCCAGGAGGCAGGCCTCCTCCGCAATGGCACCCGCCCTCTGGAATATTCTGCCCCTGGAGGTGAGGGAAGCCCCCACGCTGATGACCTTCCGAAAACAACTGAAGACCTGGCTCTTCCACCTCACTTGGAATGGGAGGAGTAACAGCTCCTCTTGGGGATGGCTGGCTCTGTCGAGTTCTTTTAAACTACACCAGAGCCTCTTGGGTTTTATACATTTTATTAATTTATTTATATTAAGTACTGTATCTTATATGTTTTTATATGTTTTATTGCTAACTTTGTGTAAACCGCCCAGAGTCCCCTCTGCGGGGGGACATGGTGGGTGATATAAGTTGAATAAATAAATAATAAATAAATAAATATAGGGCCTTGGGCTAACCACTTCAATAAAGGCTACCACAAGCTCTCAAATGTTAACTAAATTACTCAGTTATAATAGCCCAAGCACGCTCCGCTCCATTTTAAAGGTCCACAAGGCAAAAATTGCACAGAACGGACTTTGTTTCAAATGTGGGAAGCCAGGTCATCGAGCCATAGAATGCTTGGGCGCTACTCCGCCTGGAAGGATGACAGCGAAACCTGGGAAAACTACATCAGGGAAATATAAAGCAAGTGTCAATGTTGCTGCATTTACTGAGCACCGCAGAATGGAGAGAACACTGTCATCATCAGAGGACTCTGAGGCAGAGGTTCCGCAGCTGGTGGAAAACTAATTACGCCTGCTTTAAGCAGCGCCCATAGGCAGGGGGAAGACTCCAAAGGCACAGAGCAGTCGGTGAGTAGAGATTGTACCACTTTATTAGTGGGGTTGCAATTGCAGAATTTTAGAACAAATTTTAAGGCAGATTTAAAAGTCATGGTCGATACGGGCTGTACAAAGTGCCTAATTCACCCAGCTATACTGACAGGACTGGACTTAAAAGTTATGAAATTGAAACAGCCAATAGTAGTTACACAATTGGATGGCTCAGAAGCTCACAGAGGTCCCATGGAGCATTACACCGAGGCTGTTGGCATGAAAATTGGTGGCCACAAAGAGACTTTGAGATTTATTGTGGTCCCTATAGCTCATTACTCTATAATCTTGGGATTGCCATGGCTTAAAAGTGCGAAACCAAAGATTGACTAGGAAACGGGAGTTTTTGAGTTTTCAGTTGGGACCTATCAACCAAAAGTGCCCCTAGAACCCCCACCTCCAACAGCCTGGGCTGGAGTGATGCTTGGCGGATAGACTGCCCCTGGGGGGTTGAAGATGGAGATGGGAGTGCCAGAGAGATATCGTAGCTTCACAGATGTCTTTGATGAGCAAGAAGCAGATCAATTGCCAGGTAGCACTAAATCAAACTGCTCTATAACAATTGACCCGAATACCAAATTGCCAAAGCCAAAAATCTATGCTATGTCTGAAAAGGAGAAGGAGGTACTGAGAGAATTCATTGATAAGAATTTGGCGCCTGGGTTCATTCAATTTGCCAATGGCAGCGCCCGTACTGTTTTGCGCCAAGATAGACGGGATGCTACGTTTGTGTACAGACTATAGGGGATTGAATGCCATCTCCACTGCTAATCAGTACCTCTTGCCTCTAATAAAAGACATGCTTTCCCATCTGTCAAAAGGGAAGATATTCACCAATCTAGACTTCAGAGAGGCTTATTTCAGAATTCGCATGAAACCAGGAGATGAGTGGAAGACAGCCTTCAATTGCACTCTGAGATCCTATCAGTACAAGGTGCTCCCATTCAGATTGGCAGGGGCCCCTGAAGTGTTCATGCAGCATATAAATGAACTTCTGCATGAATATTTATACATGGGAGTGTTGGTATACCTTGATGACATTTTAATATTCAGCCAGCATGAGGTTTTGGTCAAGAAATTGCTCCTAAAACTTAGGGAAGCCACACTGTATGCATAGCTCCCAAATGTGAGTTTTATAAGACTGAACTTGACTATCTGGGGTATGGGATCTCCAGTGAGAGGATTGGAATGGACCCAGCTAAAATCCAAGACTTGGTGGCCTGGGAGCCCCCCCATACCCGGAAATAACTGCAGAGTTTCTTGGGCTTTGCAAATTACTACAGGGAGTTCATAAACCAGTTTGCCCAAATTGCATTCTAATGCATTCAAATTGCATATCTATCTATCTATCTATCTATCTATCTATCTATCTATCTATCTATCCTGAGTTCTAATCTTGAAAACTCAGGAGAGATTACCTGTTAGTTAATGATACTGGAACAGATGTGATTCCTAATATTTTCCCATACCTGATGCAAAATAGGAAAGAGCCATAGAATTTATTTTATTTTATTTTATTCTGTTCTTTTCTCTTTTCAGCTGTTCTTTTTTCTTCAGATCTGGCCTCAATACAATAATGTAACATTTGGGAGAAAAGATACAAATCAGTAACCCAGCACTAGAGGCTATAATGGAGAAGATCTCCACAGCAACTGTGTATTTTCCCTTCATGCTCAAGTACGCTGGAACAAAGGACAACCAAACACTGCAGAAGACTAACATGCTGAAGGTGATAAATTTGGCTTCATTGAAAGCATCAGGCAATTTCCTGGCTAGAAAAGCCACTGTGAAGCTGATTATTGCAAGGAAGCCCATGAAGCCCAAGACACAGTAGAACATGAGGACAGATCCATCGTTACACACTAGAACTATTTCTTCTGCCATTGAATTCATGTCAGCATCTGGGAATGGGGGAGAGGTTGTCAGCCATGTAGCACAAATAATTCCTTGAATTAATGAGCAGCCGAACACAATGGACATAGCTAATCTTTTCCCCACCCAGTTGGTCATCTTGGACCCTGGTTTGGTGGCCATGAAAGCCAGAACCACAATGATGGTTTTAGCCAATAAGCAAGAAATGGCCATGGAGAAGATGATAGCAAAGGCAGTTTGACGAAGGACACATGTCACCTTGGAAGGTTTGCCAAGGAAGAACAAAGTACAAAGAAAAGATAACAGGAAAGCAACAAGGAGAACATATGTGAGATTCTGGTTGTTGGCTTTGACTATGGGAGTGTCCTGATGATTAATAAAGACCCAAAGTACTGCAGCTGTGACCATAGGAAAAAAAAATGCAAAACTGACTAAAATGATTCCCAAAGTTTCTTCATACATCAAAAATGCTATGAGTTTAGGAAGATAAGAATCCTGATTCCCATTTGCATACTGATCTTCTGGACACTGGAAACAGTTATCCATGTCTTGAAAATTAAATAGCAAGTTACAAATTGAACACTATATATCCAAATTGCACATCTTAATGTTATAAAAGTTGGCTGTTTAAATCTACCTTAGTATGTTTCCAATAAAGTTGCATTTCCATCATGTTTTCTGTGAGACACACTGCTTGGTATGGATGTGGGAATTAATTGAATGAGCTGAATCCATCTCTCATTAGGTTAATATTCCTTTTTTTACTGGATCCATACGCCAAATGTAATAGCCAGCCTTGAGTATTTTTCTAAAATTTCAGTATTGTTCTAGCTCAAATTCTATAAACTTGTATTTTCTGGTAAATATATAATACTATAACTCTTACCTTCCCTGTTGGAAATGTCTTTTGTTTATGAAAAAATAATATTTAATGGTTACACTGTATTTAGAAGTATCATTTTACTTTGCTTGCTTGCCTGCCATTATGTGTGAGCTTCCTTTTGTTTCAGTTTAATATCGGGAGAGCAGGATGCCTTCAAATGGAGAGAGAACTCAGACCTATCCATGTCATCAACTCATACACACTGCCAGTCCTCTGATACCCTGCTGGTACAGTGAGTTGGCCAAAGGATGACATTTTGTTGCTGTTTATTTGATAAGTCTCTTCTGACTCTTCGTGACTTCATGGACCAGCCCACGCCTGAGCTTCGTATCGGCTGTTGCCATCCCCAGCTCCTCCAAGGTCGAGTCCGTCACCTCCAGAATATCACCCATCCATCTTGCCCTTGGTCAGCCCTTCTTCCTTTTGCCTTCCACTTTCCCTATCATCAGTATCTTCTCCAGGGTATCCTGTCTTCTCATTATGTGGCCAAAGTACTTCAGTTTTGCCTTTAATATCATTCCCTCAAGTGAGCAGTCTGGCTTTCTTTCCTGGAGTTTAGATTAGTTTGATCTTCTTGCGGTCCAAGGAATACTCAGAATTTTCCTCCAACACCACAGTTCAAAAGCATCTATCTTCCTTTGCTTAGCCTTCCTTATGGTTCACCTCTCGCAGCCATAGGTTACTACAGGGAATAGCATTGCTTTACCTATGTGGATCTTTGTTGTCAGTGTGATGTGTTTGCTCTTAACTATTTTATCAAGATTTAGGGATACCTAGTCATCTTGTCTGCCTCCTGAGGAATCTAACGACCAATTTACAACGGTAAGAAAAGATCACGGAACAATGGACTGGTTAAAGATTGGGAAAGGAGTACAGCAGGGTTGTATACTCTCACCCTACCTATTCAACCTGTACACAGAACACATCATGCAATGTTCTGGGCTTGATGAATCCAAGGCTGGAGTTAAAATCGCTGGAAGAAACATTAACAATCTCAGATATGACGATGCTACCACTTTGATGGCTGAAAGCGAGGAGAGGGGTGAGGAGCCTTATGATTAAGGTGAAAGAAGAAAGTGCAAAACCTGGGTTGCAGTTAAACCTCAAAACAACCAAGATTATGGCAACCAGCTTGATTGATAACTGGCAAATAGATGGAGAAA
Organism: Charina bottae; assembly: GCA_023362775.1. Taxonomy (NCBI): domain Eukaryota; kingdom Metazoa; phylum Chordata; class Lepidosauria; order Squamata; family Charinaidae; genus Charina; species Charina bottae. Next base: position 12,188,396 of record JALMGJ010000011.1, read on the forward strand.
CAGTGGAGGCAGTGACAGACTTTGTATTTCTAGGCACAAAGATTACTGCAGATGCTGACTGCAGCCAGGAAATCAGAAGACATCTATTTCTTGGGAGGAGAGCAATGGCAAATCTTGATAAAATAGTTATCCCCTCCCTATCGGAGGACTCTAGGCGGCTTACAACATTGCAATTCATATATTTATACATACATTCATATATTAACAACGTTTTTACCACGCGCTCAGGGAAGGGGTAAGGGAACAGACTCTTTTTTCCGTGGGTATTGGACTACATGTCCCAGAATACCTTGCTTCAGAGTCGGGTGCTGACGTCCTGGATGTTGCTGTTCGGGATCTGTCGTCTCCGTATCCACCGCTATTCACGAGATCTTCTTTGCTCCGGAGGCAACCCCCGACAGGACACCAGCATATTCTCCCCCTTAAGGTGGTACCCATTTATCTACTTGCATTTAGCTTTCGAACTGTTGGGTTGACAGGAGCTGGGACTAATGACGAGAGCTCACCTCGCCACGCGGAGGTTCGAACTGCCGACCTACTGATCGGCAGTCTTACAGCTTCAGCAGTTTAACCCACTGAGCTACCGCATCCCTGCTATAATATCCTCATTATGTCTCCACATAATGAGAAGACAGGATACCCTGGAGAAGAAGCTGATGCCAGGGAAAGTGGAAGGCAAAAGGAAGAGGGGCCGACCAAGGGCATGACGGATGGATGATATTCTGGAGGTGATGGACTCAACCGTGGGGGAGCTGGGGATGGCGACGGCTGACAGGAAGCTCTGGCGTGGGCTGGTCCATGAAGTCACGAAGAGTCGGAAGCGACTGAATGAATAAACAACAACAGGATGCCTTAAGATGGAGAGAGAACTCAGACCTAAGTTATGTAGGAGATTGAAAACTAGATAGATATTTTTTCTGTTTTTACACACAGAACTTTGTGTAACATCCATTGTTTTGAATGTTTGATTCAGGCCCTTCATTTGTCCACCCTATTCTATTTGGTGAGAGCAGGCAAATACATCCTCTTCTATTTCTGAGTCAAATTGCCAAGAATCATAGGTACTCTTTCATCAATGTCCCCATCCTTCCATTCATACACATATCTTACAAGACAACCAAGGAGTCACCCATTGGAATGGTTACCCAGATGGCCTGGAAAATCTTTAGGGATTTCGAACTTCCAGTGGGTCATGGTGGACTGATCCGTGCCACTTTTTGAATTGGTGATTCACGACTGATCGGTGCCTCCTAGGCCATTTATTAGCATCCTCACCAATGGTGAACATTACTTCTTGGAAATCCATGGGGATTATCCTTCCAACTCTGACTTTTAGAAAAGACAGGTTATTGAATGAGATGCTTCTCATAAAGAGGTTGAGCTAAATTTGTGAAGAGAGATGTATCAGTTACTACCCAATGGTTTTTAGCATAAAAATAAGGAATAAAAAAATACAATTTTCACTGCATTTGAGAACTTTTAAAATAACTAGATTAATAGAGATGTGCAACACTTCTGACATTTCTCTTGTACACTAAGAATTCTCCAAGATGAAAATTAACCTGTTCAGAAAACTTCTTCAAGCAGTGTCTCTTGGCTTCTGCTCATGGGGTGGTATCCATCTTGGGTGTTGGTCTCTGCATGGTTCTCTGCGTTCTATGGGTGCAGCACCTGTGGGACCACAGCGATCTGCTAATTGAAAGTGACTTTGCCATTTAACCTGTTCGTTGGCTTCTTCAATTTCTCCAGCCATACAAATCCATCCACGTAGAGTAGGTGGTTTGTCTCGGGCCAAACACCATCATAGGATTTCAGAGTTTAAACCCATGGAAAAACTTCTTCTTTCCAATTTGTCATCTGGCCAGCTAAATTTTGGAATTCAGCAGCATATTATGACACTGAGCATGTGCATAATAATTTATTTTGTCTACAGGCTTGCGTAGTGCATAGTGTGAGCCCTCATTTCTGGTAATGGGTCTTCGAAGCGGCGACGGAGGGCAATCAAAACAAATCAAAACAAATCAAAGTCCTCTAACTCTTCCGCATCAGTATCAAATAAGCCCACCACCCAATCAGCTGCTGCATCTTCCAGATGTGCAGTTATATACTGAATTTTAGACTCCTCATCAGGAAACAATCCTTCCCAAGTGTCCATAAAAATGCACACTTGGCTCAAAAACCAAGCTAGCTTTTTGGGTTTCCTGTAAACTTTACTTTTAACTCTCATAAACCGAACACCCCAGCACCCATGTAGGGTGCTTGTTTGGGTGGCGGGAGAGCGGCTTGACATTGCGGTGCTGCTGGTGGTGGTAGAAATTCTTGGGGGGGGGTGGACTCAGTCTCTGCAACTGTATTCTGGCCGTCATGCATTGCGTTGAAGCAGGTCTGGGCTGTTGCGTAGCTGGGTCAGTTGGTTGCATTTGTGCAAATTGCTGCTTCATCTCAGCCATGACGGTGTGCAATTCTTTAACTTGTTCTTGAAATTCAACCACATTAGGGTCCGGAAGTTGTTTTTGGAAGATGGCCAAGACCACCGCTGGATAGTAACCGTAGGTGGTATCTCTGGTTGCTGGATTCACCCTACAACCATAGACCAGCTGTCTCGTTGTTTCTTGACGGCAGGCTTCTCTCTCTAAGCCACCTCCCTGATACGGTTTTTGGGTCGTGAACCAGTCCGATGCCATTCAGGCTCGGATAGATATCCAGTTGTCAAATACTGTAATTCCCTCATTTCACCCAATTCTCGGGGTGATAGTCCATATTCCCCACTTGGTAAAGATGGCTTTTCCAGTTCGGCTAATCAGGTTACACGCACTCCTTCTATTGGGGATGGCAGTCTTCCCGATCCCCAAGGCGGGAACGTAGAATTACTTCAACCCTCAGGATGACACCTCCAGTCTCCTCTTCACATGTAAGTGACTGGGAAATTCTGACTCCCTCCTGGTAAAAAGATTGGGCCTCAGCAGAATATTGTCCTGTTGGCCATTCATCCCTGGTGAGGTATTGTTGTTCACCAGACTTCTCTGTAACCGCAGTAGGATATTCTGTCTCTGAAAGAACAGTATCCTCAGGGCACGTAGCCATGGTGAAACAGATGGATTCGAGGCTGTCTGTGATAACCCTCAGTGTCAGAATTCCCAATCAAGAAATCCCTCAGGAAATTACCCCAAAAGATTCATTTATCACTACATATCATTTACAGTATTTATTCAGGATCAGTACACTTCAGGTCAGGAGAAGCCTCGAATAAAGATTTTTGCGCCCAAGCTGCATTATAAAAATGTCCCTCTGACATCACCCAGGGTCAAGACATAAGACTTCAGTCCTCACTCCAAGCATCCCTCCACCCGATAGAATGTCAGTTGAAAGAGCAGGTGCTTATCACAGTTTTTGGTAAGAGATGCAGGAATGCCGAGAGGGAGGCTTCTTGAAGCAATTAAGTGCAGACCAGCAAACTTCACATGAACAACAGTCAGGGAAGCATGGCAGACGAACATGCAAGGCTTACACTTCTTTATATATTTCGTTTCTTTTTCTTCACTACATTCTTACTTCTTTTCTTTTCCTTTCTTTTCTTTACAACTTTTCTTCTTTTCCCTTTCCACATTTTACACTTCTTTTCTATTTTTTTACTTTTAATTTCTATAAGTTTTTACTATTGTTATAATTATTATAATCTTTAATAAAATTACTTAAAAAAACCAGGAAGATTTGTTGCAAGAGACTTTCACACATTAAGGAAAATGTGAGGCCCTTCAACTTTCTAGGGAACTTCTTCAAAAGAACTCAAATGACAACAGAGACAGCTTAACCTTAAATTTCAGACTGTTCTTTAAAACGATGTATTAACAAAGGAAATAATGAAAAATAAAGTACGTAAATGTTATAATTAACCTTAAAATTTAAAATAAAAAAGACCGTTCAAAAAGATGTGTTGGAAGAGTCTTTTCACAGGCTAATAAACATATAGGGCACCATAAATCTCCAGGACACTCCTTCAAAAGAAATTCAGAGAAAACAGAGAATGTTCAAACTTAAACAGCTGTCCAATGAGCTCATAGCAACTGTAGAGATACTGTCAGATTATTTTAAGAAGAGTTCAGTTGCATATACAAAGAGACATTCTGACAGCTTCCCTGCACTTCAACTGTGTGGGCTTTGAAGATAACCACCAACCCTTGGGGTATCATTTGGAACTGAATTTTCAGCGAGCAAAATGTTTCAACTCAGATGCTATACGTCCCCTTTCCATTTATTTTTTTCAATCCAGCTTGTTACCCTCTGAGTGGCTTATACTTGACAGATACAATAAGGAGACTAAAATACAGCTACATGACTAACCATAAACCATATAACAATCACAACAATCACAAAAATGAAGTTGGGGGAATCTGCAGTGCAGAAGAGAAGTTGGAACACTTCTTCGGTATGTTTTTGAAATGAGCATGACTGAAGACTACGTGGCAGTTGGATCAAAAGATGTCCATTTCATGATTGGCAGGGATCCTATCAGCCTCTTCCTCTTTTCTTTTTTTTTTGAGCCTCACAGATCAACAACATTACACTGGAGTTTCTCTTCTCTATAATTTTCAACTCCAGCACAATGACTTGTGCAACGCCCTAGAGAATCAAAATAATTGATAAGAAAGCATTGAACCAAGACTAGTACCTGATAATAATATCCATTCTGACCTAGGACAGAGACAGACAACATTTTATCTGTTTTATTATATTTATTATTAAGGCCAGACCTCAAATAAGTGTTTATTCAGACCAACATGTCCAACTCAACAAGATAGGTATAAGTGATAGGAAATCTTGACGTAAGAGCTTCATTGAAGATGGTGATGTTTGTGGCATCAATACTGGTGATGCTGGTGTTTGAAGAATCCTGCAACAGTCCTCCTGAGAAGTGCCCTACAAGTCTCCCTCTTACTATTCTTCACAAGCATTACCATCCTGGTGACTTTATCATTGGTGCCATTCTCTCCCAGATCTATTTATTTTCCCCTCCAGCAACCTTTGAAAGAAATCCTTCTTTTGATGTGTTTGACAATATCATGTAAGGGCTTTAATGTTTTCCCTTGATTTTTAACCGCATTACATCTCCTGGCAAGCCCCTGGCTAATACTCAAGTGATGTGAGTCTCCCTGAATTAATTGGGGGGGGGGGCATCATTGAATAATTTTCTGTCACTGTATGCCCAGTGTAAAGACGATAACAATTCTAATTAAACAGTACTGAGACTTAGGAGACTTAATGAAATATAGAGTATGGGGAGCAAGTCGATGTGAAAATCCCCTTCTGCTTTATATGCTAGGTAAGTAAAAGGAAAGTTTAATAGAAACAATGGAGAAACTACTCCATTCTGGAACAAACTCGAATCTAAACCATGGTTTGCAAGGAATTGGACTGAACAGCATTCATTCAGAACATTTTAAGGTCAGAGGTAATCCTGAGAGCAGACTGATTCACTGAGATAGAGTTTTCATCATTTTTTAAATGTATCTATTTTCAGGAATAAATGTTTATATATCTATTCATTGAAATGTGCATATATTTGTTTTCCTTGTTTTTTAATTGTTAAGACAATAAAATAAGTCTTATAATCTGCATTCTAATTCATTCTACTACCATGTCATATTTTAGAAAAGATTTAGGCTGAAGTTTAACATATTAATAGAACTGAGGGATTATTTAGCAGTAAGCATTCCTCTGATGCTGATAAACGGCATCTTTTTCATCCAAGCATCCCAATTTGAACCAGCTTGCTATCCTTTGGGGTTTTCAAATTTCTTGGATCTTTCGCACTTAGAGCTTTTTGCAAAGGGGTTCATGAATGAATCTTTGCTTAAATGACTTGTTACAGAAGGGCACCTCCAGTCATTTGGTAGTCTTCACTCTTCCAGCATTGGGTATGTAAATATCAGTATCTTTAAGACTCAAATATTCAGTCTGTTACAGAACATGGAAGGTTAATTCTAGTTATAATTAAGAAGGTTAATTCTAGTTATAACTAAGGAGGCATGAACATTGAAAGAATCAGAAACAGATGGTCATGCTCAGGTAGAGTAACCCAGAAGGAATGGCTGACAAAGGGAATAATTAGAACTTAAGGCATCTTCTTATTGAGAACATAAGAGCAGATTAAACTTGATGGGGGGAAAAAAAGTAAAACTTCAGAATTTAAGACAAGGTTCTACAGGACTCAAAATAGCAATGTGATTGGTACTTCCAAACATTACAATGATAGTTGATTATTATATATTATTACGGGATGGATTGTATCACTTTATGGCTTGGTTACATCTATGGAAAGGGCAACGCTTCCCGATGGTTTGAATAAATATCTCTAGGTCAGCAAAAGGATAAGCAATCTCCAAGAGAGCATATAATAATAATAAGCAATGTTCTGAATATATCGAAATATACAGACAAAATAATTACTCCAGATCTTGTATTACTTGTTGTTTATTCATTCAGTCACTTTCGACTCTTCGTGACTTCATGGGCCAGCCCACGCCAGAGCTTCCTGTCGGACGTTGCCACCCCCAGCTCCCCCAAGGTCGAGTCCGTCACCTCCAGAATATCACCCATCCATCTTGCCCTTGGTCGGCACCTCTTCCCTTTGCCTTCCACTTTCAATAGCTTCAGCTATTACCGCTTATTACTATTAAATGTTTATTTTTAGGAAGAGAAAAGTTCCAAGAATTTTTGTTCATGGAGAACCAGTGATGTGTTTAGATTGCAGGAACTAATTATTAATAAGCCAAACTTCTCATTGCAGTGTAATAACTCAGAACTACCAACATATGCTAGCCTTGCAATTTGCTATAGAGACCATTAATGAAAGTCCAAGGATCTTACCTAATGCCACGCTGGGATTCCATGTGTTGAACAGCAATTTCCACGCTAAGTGGACTTACCTTGCCTCTCTGGAACTTCTCTCCACACGGGGCAAGTTCATCCCTAACTACAAGTGTGATCTGCAGACTAATATAGCAGCAGTTATCGGGGGGCCTAATGCTGATGTGTGTCTCTTCATGGCAACCATGTTGTCTATGTACAAGATTCCACAGGTGAGTTGTCCTCATACAATACCGTTAAACAAGCAATACTTTTGAGATATGGCTTTGATTCCATTAGGGTGGTACTGGCTTATGACCAGAAATAATAGACCAAGCAGTCATGCTTCTACTTAGTAATAGAAGTATGAGAGAGGGCTGGGAAATTGATATTTCACATGCTACTGAGTTCCCATTTTCCTGCTCAAAAAGCTTAAATTCAAAAGCAAACTGGTTGTGTGGCATTTCAGGGATTTGGCACACTCAAACAGTAATACACATGTGTAACTGTTAAGGAAACCTACACATTTCTGAGTGAGAACAGAGCAGGACATTCTGGCCATGCTCCCTTGTAGCTCTTAGAGGTAGATGCTGGTTCTGTCCAAGAATTGGTGTCCGCTACTGCTCAAGGCAACATATCTAGATTCGGTTGGTTTGTTTTATAGTAGCTTCAGTTATGTGTTACATTACAAAGGGCCTAAGGTGACATTACAAAGGACCTAAAACCCCATGCACATCAGTGAGAGAGAATTTCAATGCTTCCATTCCTAGTTTAGCTTTATGCTGATGGATGGATGGATGAAAATATATCTGGATTCTTGGGGTTTCTGTTACTGATCATCTACTGGGGAAAGTTTCTTCTGTTCATTTCTGAGTAGGTAAATCCATATACATTACACTCACAAACCTCAAATTGTCGTTGAATTTGAATGAAATATGCACTGAAAAACTGTTAATGCTTGGGGACATACCTAGCAATTTAAAAAATGGTTAATGTTCTCAAATTAACTGTATTCTGAAAATGTCTCAGAGTCATTTTATTTTTATTTATTATTTATTTAATCTCTATAGCTGCCCATCTCAGCCAGTGGTTCTGGGAAGCTTACAGTTATAAAAACCATAAAACAATTAAAAGTACAATATATATATATATGGTCGCCAAATAAACAATGCATGGATGTTACAATAGCCAAGAAATGGAGCCCTTAACACACTCAGGGCCCCAGACACGAGCACATAACCAGGTCTTCACGGCCTTACGGAGGGCCAGCAGGGTCAGGGACATCCTGATCACTGAAGGGAGAATATTATCGAGGGCAGGCGCTACGGCAGAGAAGTCACGCCTTCTAATCCCTGACAATTGACATTCCTTGGCTGACGGGACCCGTAGCATACCCAACATTCCAGACTGAATTGGATGGGTAGAAACAACTTGTTGATGGCTGTCTCTTAGGTTACCCGGTCTCAAGCCATGAAGGACTTTAAAGGTGACAACCAGCACCTTGAACTGCACCCAGAAGCACACCAGCAACCAATGCAAATCACATAGTAGTGGTGTTACATGTGTTGAATATCCAACACCATTTACTACCCGTGCAGCTGCATTCTGTACCAGTTGAAGCTTCCGAATGCTCTTCATGGGCAGCCCCATGTAGAGCACATTGCAGTAATCCAGATGGGAGGTGAGGTCATTTCCTTCTTGACAGTTTGCTATATTTTTTAGTTGGCATATGGGTCGTCACCAGTGATGAGTGACATACACCAAGGAGTTTTCCTTCGCCAAATATTTCCAGACATCAACCAACAATATAATGGGATTCTCTACCTGCTGCTGTATTTCCAGTGGACTTGGATTGGAGTGATTTTCATTAATGATGAGAGTGGAGAGAGATTTGCAGAGAATGAGCTGCCCATCTTTGCCCGGGGAGGTATCTGCTTTGACTTTATAGAAAAATTTCCAGAACAGAAGTTTTCAACTGAAATCTCTGAAACGGTTATGGAAGGAGAGAAAACTGTGAGAATCATTATGGGGGGGACTGCTAATGTTGTACTTGTACATGGCGAAATTCAAACTGTGGTGGTTTTAAGGGTAATGCTTCATATGTCTGAATTTGAGGAGATCCCAATGAAACCCAAAGTATGGATTTTCATAGCCCAGATGGATTTCACATCAATGTCTTTTCAACGAGGCTGGCCCATTGACTTCATACATGGTGCACTTTCCTTTGCAGTTCACAGTGAGGAAGTGCTGGGATTCCATCAGTTCCTTCAGCACAGGAAGCTCACAACTAAACAGGATGATGGTTTTTTCAGGGATTTCTGGGAAGAGGCATTTCAGTGTTCTTTCTCCAATGCTACTGGAGAAACAATGGCAGAAGTAATCTGCACTGGAGAGGAGAAGCTGGAGCATCTTCCTGGGTCGATTTTTGAAATGAGCATGACCAGCCACAGCTACAGCATCTATAATGCTGTCCATGTAGCGGCAGAAGCTTTGCATGCTATGCACTCATCTACAGTGAAAAAAGGAACAAGACAAGATAAGCAGAGACAGCAGCTTGTCAAACAACAACCTTGGCAGGTAGTTTCCTAAGATCAATAATTCAGGAGAACTCATGTACACACAGTTTTGTGAGCTACAGGCATGGTACCCAGTGGTTCAAATTCTGACATCACTGCAGAGTTTTAGACATTCACACAATAGCTGTGTCATGGCTGCCATTTCTCACCCAGTCCATAGGATTGCTTTGAAAAAATGTGGAAGCTGATTGACCATTCCTGCTAACTGAAACTAAGACAATGATTATGAACTTCTATTCTTTTATTTTTTTCCTTTTCCTTTTCCCTTTCCTTTCTTTTTTTTAATTCACTTCATGATCTAGCAAGGAGGCCTTCAAACTACTGAAAACTGACATGTTTTTTCCCCCCAGAAAATACTGAGTTACCTCTGCTCTAACATTTAAATAGGGTAATGAGAATTTGAGCTTATTGCATTTCATTGTGACTTGTGAGATATATATTGCTACCTAACTGGACTGAAAAGATTATGATCAACCTAATATGAGTCATGTTGATTTTCTATGTCATTAGTAATTCATATCTAATTGCTCCTCACTTTGAAAGAACATGCATTCTCCTAGAAAGCAGAAGAAAACATAATCTACAGTTGCTAGTATCCCTGTAGCCAGATTAATACATTCCAGCAAGCAATCCAGCCTAGAGCTAATTTCATACATTCCAGTACAACCATCACTGCAAAGATAATTAAGATTCCCTAGGTCAACAGAAATAGGTTCTCCGAAGGAAAACTGGAAAAAATGAACTGAAACTGCCTATTCCAAATATCTGGGATAAATGTGTACACCAGATTATTTCTTTTACAGAAAGTATGCCAAAAATTTAATTTGGTTGTAACTGTACTTACTTAATAGGATGCTGATGTTGATGAGGCTGATGATTTGTCGCCCTCATTTTCATGTAGCTTCACCACTACTTGAGAAGTGTTTCATTTAACAACAGTGTTGGCGAAATGCTTTCCTTTAATGCAAAAGGGGAACTAATAGCAGGATTTGATATTATCAATTGGATCACATTTCCAAATCAGTCCTTCCTTAGAGTCAAAGTCGGAAGAATGGCACCACAGAATTCACACCCTGGCAAAGTATTCACCATTTCTGAAGATGCGATCAAATGGCCCAAGGCGTTCAACCAGGTAGAGCTCATACTAAGATATTTCAATCATTTTCCCATCACATATTTACGGATGTGAAATGTCCCATTTCTTCCCATTCCATCATTTTCAAAATTCCTTTTCATGTTCTTAATTTAATTACTGATTTACACAATCTGCCTACACCATGCTGATGTTTGCCCAGGTTCCTCTGCTTTGGTGAAAACTTGCTGCAGTGCAAGGGATTACCAAATGTTTGGGGTATTTATGTATTTAAAGACCAGAATTAGTGGACAGATGCAACTACCCTTCAAGTTTGTCAAAGTCGCCTTATGTGGATTATTATACAATTCAGTGAAATTTCAACAATAAGGCAGTCCATTTTTTGTTCCAACCAGCGGTCTGCTAAGATACTTATCTGAAGGGGGAAAAGGATCACATCTCTGGGCTACTCATGAAATCAAATAAATCCTTTTTGGGGAAATATCCAGATTCCTTAAGGGGTTGTTGAGAAATGTGATGTGTACTGTCACTTGTGCTCATCACCTCATCAGGCCTTTGAATTCCTATATTTACAGAGCTCTTTTCAAGGACACCATCAATTAATCTTTTAGTAAAAGATCCACGGGTATAACCTGGAGGTCGATACTTACAATATCAGTTTTAGGAAGGCTAAAACGTTCTCCTCTCATGTTTCTGGACAGGCACGCCCTCTTTCTCTGTGCAATGCCCATTGCAATTCTGGATACAGTAGGACAAAGATTGAAGGGAAACCGTTTTGCTGCTACAATTGCCACCGATGCCCAAAGGGGAAGATTTCTCACCTAAAGAGTAAGAACTGCTGTGTAAAAATGCATTCATGCAAAACCTACAAGCTTAATATCATTCCCAATATCATGAGGATTCATTAGAAAGTGGTGATTTAAGATTCAGTCTTTGGGACACCAAGCAGTTTGAAAAGTTCTTAGGGGTTTTACTTTCTTTTCAGATTTGCCATATTCACATTTCTCTCATATTGTTAAGAAAGAGCCTCTAAGTGTCTGTGGGAGAGGGCAAAACAGAAAAAGTTCACAATGATCTCATGACATAAAAATGGCAACTTAGATATTTGCATCAGACATTTGGACAAAAATATATAAGTTTGGAGTTTGATTTATGCATTTGTCATCATTTCTTGACTATGGGCACCTATATTTTATGCATACCTTGGCAGTTAAAACGAAGCAACATCACAGTACACAAATAAAAATATTTCATAAAGTGCAATGAAATGAAGAATGTGGATTGATTGTATCTTTTTATTATGAGACAAAAAACCAAAACAATGAAGAAAGATATTTTAGGTACTTAAATGAAAAGGAGAAGAAACCACAATATTTGGTGACAACCCAAAGATAATATATTCAGGTTCCTCTAAATGCGATCCTATGATCTGTGCTATTGCTCTTTATTGTCTCATTTCCTTTTCATGACTGACACTTACATTCATCAATTTCTTATACACTTGTTATACATATAGCTGTAGTCTATTAAACAGCTTGTTCTTCTTCCTTTTTTTTAAAACAGACCCGGATGACTGTTTTCAGTGTCCAGAAGATCAGCATTCCAACAAAGAGCAGAATTTGTGCCTTCCAAAACATATCAGCTTCCTCTCATTTGAAGAACCTTTGGGAATCATGCTCACTGTTTCTGCCCTTTTCTTTTCTTTCCTCACAGCTTTGGTGCTTCACCTCTTCATTAAGCACCGGGAAACCCCGATCGTCAAAGCCAACAACCGCAACCTCAGCTATGTTCTCCTCATTTCCCTCTTGCTTTCTTTCCTTTGCACTTTGCTCTTCATTGGACAACCCACAGAGCTTATGTGTCTCCTTCGACAAACAACTTTTGGCATAATCTTTTCAATAGCTGTTTCTTCGGTTTTGGCCAAGACCATCATTGTGGTCCTAGCTTTCATGGCCACCACACCAGGAGTTGGGATGAGAAAATGGTCTGGGAAACACCTGGCCAGCTCCATTGTTCTTTCCTGTTCCTTTACTCAAGCCTTGATTTACATTGTGTGGTTGATAACTGCTCCCCCCTTTCCAGATGTTGACATGCACTCTCTGATGGAAGAAATTATCTTGCAGTGTAATGAAGGATCCGTCACCCTGTTTTACAGTGTCCTGGGCTTTCTGGGCTTTCTGGCTACCATCAGCTTCACGTTGGCCTTCCTGGCCAGGAACTTGCCTGACAGTTTCAATGAAGCCAAGTTTATTACTTTCAGCATGTTGGTCTTCTGTAGTGTCTGGGTGTCCTTTGTTCCAACTTATTTAAGCACAAAGGGCAAATACATGGTGGCCGTGGAGATCTTTTCCATCTTGGCCTCCAGTGCTGGCTTATTGGTCTGCATCTTTTCCCCCAAAGTTTATATCCTTCTTCTGAAGCCTGAGCTGAACAGCAGGAAACACCTAAGGAGAAAATAACATTAAAAATGACCTTAGTGAGTTCCTTACCCCAAAGCGGTCTAACATCCTGTTAGATCCATAAGAGAGGTATTATTTTGGGTGCAGCACAAGAAATGGGATCATGTTTCAGGAGGAAGCCTTTGTAGCTTTTCACTTTGGGGTGAGGATGGCATCCTTTTATTATAGATATGGTTTTTTTTAGCCATAGATTATTGTAACATTCCATTATTAGAGAGCCAGTTTGGTCTAGTGGTTAAGGCAACGGGCTAGAAACTAGGAGACTGTGAGTTCTAGCCCCACCTTGGGCATGAAAGCTGGCTGGGTGACCTTGGGCCAGTCACTCTCTCTCATCCCAACTCACCTCACAGGGTTGTTGTTGTGGGGAATAGAGGAGGAGGAAGGAGTATTAGGTATGTTCGCCACCTTGAGTTATTTATAAAACAAATAAAGATGGGATGGAAAATAAAACTAAAAACTAAAAACTAAAAACTAAAAACTAAAAACTAAAAACTAAAAACTAAAAACTGAAAACTGAAAACTGAAAACTGAAAACTGAAAACTGAAAACTGAAAACTAAAAACTAAAAACTAAAAGCTAAAAGCTAAAAGCTAAAAGCTAAAAGCTAAAAGCTAAAAGCTAAAAAAAATTAAAATGCTTGTTATACCAAGCAGGGTAATGAGATTGGCTGAGTATGGAAATTATGTTAATAAATATATAAATAAGTGTTAAGAAAGTAACTGACAACTTAGTGTGGAGTCCATGGTGCTCTCTGAGCCTTGTTGTTTTCTTGCAGACATTTCGTTGCCAGGCTAGGCAACATCTTCAGCACTGGAGATGTTGCCTAGCCTGGCAATGAAACATCTGCAAGAAAACAACAAGGCTCAGAGAGCACTATGGACTCCACAGTTCAAACCTGAGCTACAAATATTCCAATCGATTGTCAACTAAGTATCCACTGTTCAAATGAAACTGGTCAAATGAAGTGGCATATGATGGAAGATGTTATACCTGTATGTCGGATCTACATTGTACCTCTGATTTGAGTATAGTCTCATTATAACTGATATTATTTCATTTTATTTATTTGCATTTAGTTAGCAGATTAGCAGAGTGGATAGTAGTTTACCTATATCAGCTGGCAGTTTAATTTAGGTAGCTACTCATCACAAGATGTCTTTGATCTATTCCTTTGTTATATTTATATATTTTTGTTATAGTTATCTAATTATACTATGTATTATTATGAAATAATGAAAGAAGAAGAAAAAAACTGCCTAGAGTACCAGCACCTGTGTAAGAAAGGCATTTTGTTCTACATTGGATGACAACCTGGTGTTTTTCTTCAGATGCCATTTTACAACTTGGAGGGGAATTTTCCTCAGAAGCTTGGTTCAGGATGAGTAGAGTTTTCAACAGATTTTAGCTTCTGATAGCCATGTAATTGATTTGTTTTTAGTTGTAAGTCCGGATTTCTTTGGTTTGTGTGTTACAGTATCTGTTTGTGTTACTGAGTTCTGCACACTTCCCAGAGTCATACTGTTTGGAGTTGGATGGCTGTAATAAATGTAATAAATAAATAATTAAAATAAAATTAAGTATCCCCAAGCCCGTTTTTGGTGGATTCTAAAGTGACAATTTCATCTGTTCATTGTTTCCATGTTTCTGAATAGATAGCATTTCACCTAGAAGTGCTAATACTATATTATTAGAATCTATTTACTTGGCAGATAGTTTAATGAGTTGGTCAAATTCATTGGCTTGTTATTCATGTCCACTATCAGATAACTCATGACACTATTCAATACTCTTCCAGCAAGATCCAGATATGGTATGAAAATCTAACTACTCCAGAATTTGGGGGTGAAACCATCAAATCTGTGAGTGGATTGAAATATTATACAGCTCTTTGAAGGCACCTGCTTTGGGGCAGGTCCCTACTTCGTTGCCTTCAGTGCTTGATTCATAGAATCAAAGAATGGGAGCATCAGGCTGGAGGTATTTATTGAACTGAAGCATCGTTCATAAGTACCCAGAGCCCAATTTTACACAAAAGACATAATTTTGGGCAAACAGAAAGAGCTTTGAAGGATCCAGGAAAAATATCACATATGAACTCTGGTAAATGAGCGAAACATGATCTGGTCTATTCAAGGTGGGTTGAGAAAGGATGGCAAAATACTGCTGAGCTGTCTTGACCCATTTTCCAGTCCAGTCCATTTCTTTAATTTATTTCCTATTTTTATGGCATGATTAGAAACTCTGTTATCTTACAGTAGCACTTTTAGACATAGATAGACCTAGCAGCTTTGTTCAGTGTGACCAAGACCTTTTAGGGAAAGAATGAGACCAATAAAGCAAGTTTTCTGTGAGTTCCTTCACATATAAAATCACAGCTATATATTCTATTACAGATATCAGTAGGGCAAAGAGGGATGCAAGGTGAGGAGGCATTGGGCTAGGGTGGGGGATGAGCTGCAAGGATGATTGGTCTGGTGCCTGGGGGGAAGAGCACTTTTGTTCTTAACCATGTTTTTATGGATTTTTCTGAGCCACCTAGAGTTATCATATGAGATAGGTGGCCATATAAGTCCTGAAAATAAAGAAAAATAAAATAAAGTAATTAAATAAAGTACTAAATTAAAATAAATAAAACCAAAAGGACATCTTACAAACTGTGCCCGCAAGACAGTACTGCAGAAGCAAGCAACCCATACTACCTACAGCAAGACAGCGCACAGATGTTCTGAGCCACCCAGAGTCGTCATGAGATACTGTAGGTGGCCATATGATTTCTAAAAATAAGTTAATAAAATAAAATAATAAAACTAAAAGGACATCTTACCAACTCTGCCCACAAGAAAGGATTGCGCAGGTAAACAATGTATTGTACCTACAGCAAGACAGTGCACAGATGATCTCCTGGAAGGAACCTGATTAACACTTTCAGCGCATTGTCAGACTTGGAACAAGCTAACAATATTAAAAGACTGGATGATCTGAGAGAGACTTTTGTGGCAAAACGCATCTTAAAACCTAGACGTGCAAATACAGCTGGCATCTTAGATGGGGAGCCAATACAACAAATACACTTTTTCTCATATTTAGGGGTGGTTTTCACAAATATAGGGCCTTGGCCTAACCACTTCAATAAAGGCTACCAGAAGCTCTCAAATGTCAACTAAATTACTCAGTTATAATAGCCCAAGCACGCTCCTCCCCATTTTAAAGGTCCACAAGGCAAAAATTGCACAGAAGAGACTTTGTTTCAAATGTGGGAAGGCAGGTAATCGAGCCATAGAATGCTTGGGCACTACTCCGCCTGGAAGGATGAAAGCGAAACCTGGGAAAACTACATCAGGGAAATATAAAGCAAGTGTCAGCGTGGCTGCAGTTACTGAGCACCGCAGTACGCACTGCGTAGCAACCTCTGCTGGAGGCTGTTTTGGGGTTGGTGGTGGAATTCCCCAGGCTTATGGTTCTTGGGGATTTCAACCTTCCATCCCTGGGACATGCCTCGGAGGCAGCTCGGGAGTTCATGGCTACCATGGCAGCCATGGGCCTGTTCTAGATTATGCGGGACGCAACTCAAGACAGTGGTCTCATTCCGGACTTGGTCTTCCTGTCGGAGCAGGGGCAAGGTGATCTGGGGGGAGAGTTCAATCTTTCCCTGCTGTCATGGTCAGATCATGCCCTGGTGACCCAGAGATACTCATATGCTGCCCCACTCCGCAGGGAGCCTGGACCTATTTGTTCAGTCCGCCCCCGGCGACTAATGGACCCGATAGGGTTTCAGAGGGAGCTGGGGGTTATATCCGAGGATCTCCTGCACGGTTAAGTAGAGGTCCTGGCCGCCGCCTGGAATAAGAAAGCGTCCGGTGCCTTGGACAGGATCGCGCCTATGCGGCCTCTCTTGTCCCATCCGACCCGATATTCCCCATGGTTTACAGAGGAATTGAGGGTGATTAAGAGGGTTAAGAGACGTCTAGAGCGCCGCTGGAGAAAGACAAAGACGGAACCCGACCGAACACAAGCTAGAGCCGCGGATAAGGCCTACCTTGTGGCGGTAAGAGTGGCGAAACATCAATATTTCTCCGCTCTTATTGCATCCGCAAAATGCTGCCCGATGACCCTGTTTAGGATTACTCGATCTCTCCTAGGTAAGGTGGGGCCGGTGACCCACCTTCAGGGCCGTGCGGAGGAATTTTCAGAGCATTTGATGGATAAAATCGCTCGGATTCGTTCTAAGTTGGACTCCAAGCGTGATGCATGGTCTGGGGAGATGCCAAGGGAACGTCTGTGTCCAGTTATCTGGGAATGGTTTGATCCTGTTGGGCCTGAGGAAGTGGACAGGATCCTCCGGACTGTAAGGGCCACTACTTGTCATCTTGACCCATGCCCCTCCTGGCTGGTGAAAGCAGCCATGGAGGTGACATGTGGTTGGGTCCATGCGATGGTTACTGCATCCTTGGGAGAGGGAGTGTTCCCGGTGGCTTTTAAGGAGGTGCTACTGCACCCCCTCCTCAACAAGCCATCGCTGGACCCTATAGTGTTGGACAATTTTTGTCCCATCTCCCACCTCCCCTTTTTGGGGAAGGTGGTTGAGAAAGTGGTGGCATTACAGCTCCAGAGGATTCTGGATGATACGGATTATCTAGACCCCTTTCAGTCAGGGTTCAGGCCGGGATATGGGGTTGAAACTGCATTGGTCGCACTTACTGATGATCTCTGGCAGGCACGGGATGGAGGCAGTGCATCCATCCTGGCTCTTCTTGACCTCCCAGCGGCTTTCGATACCATCGACCATGGTATCCTTTTAGGACGGCTTAGGGGGTTGGGGGTGGGCGGCGTGGTTTTAGGCTGGTTCACCTCCTTCCTCCAGGGCCAATCCCAATCCGTAGTAATAGGAGATGAGAGATCTGACCCTTGGCCCCTACATTGTGGGGTGCCGCAGGGTTCGGTTCTCTCCCCTCTCCTATTTAATATCTACATTAAACCACTGGGTGAGATCATCCGCCAACACGGGATGAGTTTTCATCAATATGCTGATGATACTCAACTATATATCTCCATCCCGGGTGAGCTAAGTGATGCTGTATCTGCCCTTTCTCAGTGTCTGAAGGCTGTGGGGGCCTGGATGGGGAACAACAGGCTTCAGCTGAACCCTGGTAAGACAGAGTGGCTGTGGATTGATGGTGCCTCAAGATCCAGGGAGTTGTCATCTTTAGATCTGGGTGGGGTGGCACTACCCCGTTCACACACAGTGCGGAACCTGGGTGTCCTTCTGGACTCATGACTCCTGCTTGAAGAGCAGGTGGCTGTTGTGGCCAGAAGGGCATTTGTGCAACTTTGAGTTGTACGCCAGCTACGCCCTTTCCTGGACCGAGATGCCCTCCGTACAGTCACTCATGCCCTGGTCATCTCCCATATAGACTATTGTAATGCATTCTACCCTTGAAGAGTATCTGGAACCTTCAACTGGTCCAGAATGCGGCTGCGCGTGCAGTTATGGATGCCCCAAGATCGGCACATGTGACACCTCTGCTGCGCGAGCTGCATTGGTTACCAGTTTGCTTCCGGGTCCAATTCAAGGTGTTGATTGTTACCTTTAAAGCCCTACTTGGCATGGGACCAGGTTACCTAAGGGACCGCCTCATCCCTAGAGCATCGACCCACCCCACCCGGTTATGCAGAGAGGGCATGCTACGGACCCCGTCTATAAGAGAATTCCATCTGACGGGGTCCAGGAGGCTGGCCTTCTCCGCAGTGGCACCCACCCTCTGGAATATTCTGCCCCTGGAGGTGAGGCAAGCCCCCACACTGATGACCTTCCGAAAACAACTGAAGACCTGGCTCTTCCACCTCACTTGGAATGGGAGGAGTAACAGCTCCTCTTCGGGATGGCTGGCTCTGTAGAGTTCTTTTAAACTACACCAGAGCCTCTTGGGTTTTATACATTTTATTAATTTATTTATATTAAGTACTGTATTTTATATGTTTTTATATGTTTTATTGCTAACTTTGTGTAAACCGCCCAGAGTCCCCTCTGCGGGGGGAGATTGTGGGTGATATAAGTTGAATAAATAAATAAATAAATAATAGATGAATAAATATAGGGCCTTGGGTTAACCACTTCTTTTTATCAAATTTTATTACATTTTAATTTTACATAGATAAAAGTTTGAAACAGAAAAGAAAATGGAAATACAAATCAAGAAAAAAGAAAAGATAAAAAGGTGTAGTAAAGGAAAAAAGGAAAAAAGATAAAGCTGAAACATAGAATTTAGTCAACTTCTGATTTGTATCTGGTCATGGAATTTTAAAAAAATTATCTTACATGCTAGGTCTATATATAACATTAAAGAATATTTCTTGTCTATTACATCAATATATATATATATATATATTAATCTTCAAATCCCCATATAAGCTTTGCCCCTCCCGCATCTTGTAAATTGTCAGTTAATGGTTTCCACTCTTTAAGAAAATAATTATTTGGATTTTCTTTTAATAAACATGTCAGTTTATCATTCTCTGCCATATCCATCAATTTTAACATCCAATCTTGTATCGTAGGCAATATCTGGTTTTTCCAATTTTGTGCGAAAATAAGTCTTGCTGCTGTAATCATGTATTGCATAATCCTTGTAAATTGCTTCTCAGGTTGTCCATCAATTATTCCCAGTAAAAAAAATTCCGGTTTAAATGGAACTCGAATTTGTAATATATTTTGCATCAATGCATGTATTTGAGTCCAAAATTTCTTTGCAATCTCACATGTCCACCACATATGGTAAAAAGACCCCTCTTTTTTTTTACATTTCCAACATAAGTTGGAAACATTTCCATACATTTTAGAAAGTTTTTGTGGGGTCATATACCATCTGTACATCATCTTATAAAAGTTTTCTTTTAAATTATAGCACAAAGTAAATTTTAGCCCTTTGGTCCACATATCTTCCCATTGTTGCATTTGAATATTATGGCCAATATTTTTAGCCCATTTAATCATACAGTCTTTAACTTGTTCCTCTACCATTTCACCTTTTAACAATAATTTATACATTTTTGCAATTAGATGATCATCTGTCTCACATAGTTGTAACTCAAATTCCGATTTGGTTTGTTCAAATTCAAAGTCTTTCTTATCTAATTTAAATTTCTCTACGAGCTGCATATATGAAAGCCATTGAAAACTGTATCCCTCTGATACCAATTCTTCTATTGATTTAATTATATATTGTCCTTGTTCTTTCTTAAAAAAGTCTTTGTAGGTTAACCATTTATCTTTATTTCTTACTTCTGTTCTGTAGAATGCTTCTTGTGTAGAAATCCATAAGGGTCTTTTATAACATAAGATTAATTTATATTTATTCCAGATTCTTAACAAGGATCTTCTAATGTAATGGTTTTTAATGTCCACATTAACTTTAACTTTATCGTACCACAAATATCCATGCCATCCATATCTTAATTCATGTCCTTCCAAATTCAATAATTTTTCATTTTTCAAAACTATCCATTCTTTAATCCAAACCAAGCAACAAGCAGCATAATATAATTTCAAATCCGGCAGACCTAGTCCTCCTCTTTCTTTAGAGTCTTGCAAGACTTTATATTTTACTCTTGGTTTTTTCCCTTGCAAAATAAACTTAGAAATATATCGCTGCCATTGTTTAAAAGGTTCTTCTGATGCCAATATAGGTAGTGTTTGAAAAAGATATAAAATTCTTGGCAAAACATTCATTTTGATTGCTGAAATTCTACCTAATAATGATAATTGCAGTTTTTCCCAATGTTCCAAATCTTTTTTAATATCCATCCAAAGTGGAATATAGTTATTCTTAAACAACTTAACATTTTTAGTTGTTAAATATACTCCCAAATATCTTACTTTTTCTTCCATTGAATATCCTGTTATTTCTTTCAATTTCTCTTGTTGGTGGTAATCCATATTTTTGGTCAAAACTTTTGTCTTCTGTAAATTCACTTTGAACCCTGCTAGCGACCCAAAGTCTTTTAGTTTCTGTATTAATATTTAAATTCCTTCTAGTGGATTCTCCAAGGTAATGACTAGGTCGTCAGCAAATGCTCTTAGTTGATAAACTTCTTTTTTAACTTTAATACCATGGATGCAATCATCTTGTCTAATATCTCTAAGTAAAACCTCTAATACCAATATAAACAAAAGTGGAGATAATGGACAACCTTGTCTAGTACCTTTTTGTATTTCACATGGCTTACTAAATTCTCCATTAACAATTATTTTGGCAAATTGTGGAGTATATATTGATTTAATCCATTTTATAAAATTTCCTCCAAAATTCATATTTTCCAAAACTTTGAACATAAAAGGCCAATTTAAGTTGTCAAAGGCTTTTTCAGCATCAATAAATATCAAGGCAGCTTGTTTATCATAGTGTTGATCCAAATATTCAATTACGTCTACTATGTTTCGGACATTGTCTCGAATTTGCCTCTTGGGTAGAAAACCAGCTTGGTCTTGATGAATAAAATCCTTAAGTATATTCTTCATTCTTTCTGCTAATATCATTGTAAATATCTTATAGTCATTATTCAATAAAGATATTGGTCTGTAATTTTTAGTTAATGTTAAATCCTGTTGTTCTTTGGGGATCAATATTATATGTTCTTCTTTCCAAGTTTCAGGCATAATTCCTGTTTCCAAAATAGAATTCATAGTCTTCTGCAAAGGTAGACATAAATCCTCTTCAAAACATTTATAATAGGCTGCTGACAATCCATCCGGTCCAGGAGCTTTTCCACTACTAATTTTCTTAAAAGCTTTTATCAATTCTTCTTTTGTTATAACATTATTTAATGTCAATCTTTGTTGGTCATTAAGAACAGTTAGTTTTTGTTTGTTCAAATATTCTTCAATCTCATCCAAGTTAACATCTTGTTTTTTATATAATTAAGAATAATAGTCATTAAAGGCTTTTTGAATATCCATATTATTCACCAGAGTTTTTCCTTCCTGTTGAATATTAGTAATCAAATTCTTTTGTCTTTGTTTCCTCAATTTATAAGCCAGCCATCTACCTGGTTTATTTGCATATTCAAAATATTTTTGTTTTGTAAATTTCATTTGAGTCTCTATCTCTTGAGTTAATATCATTGATATTTGCTTTTGTAGAAATTTAATTTGAGTGAGCAAAGTGTCATCCATTGGTTTATCTCTCAAATCTAACTCTTTACTTTTAATTTCATCTAAAATCAATTGAATTCTTTTTTGTTTTTTCTTCCTGATTTGAGCATTGTATTGAATAAAATAACCCCTCATATATGCTTTACTGGCTTCCCATACAGTTTGAATATTAGTGCCTTTGTTCAAATTAAATTGAAAATATTCTCTTAATTTTTTTTTGCATACATCAACTACATCATTATTCCGTAGTAACGACTCATTCAATCTCCATCTAAATACATTCCGTTTCCCTTTAAGAGTCAACATTACTGGATTATGATCTGATAAAGTCTTAGGTAATATATCAACTTTGTTAATATCCATCATCAAATTTTTAGATATCAAGATCATATCTATTCTAGAATGTGATTTAAATCTCTCTGAATAATATGTAAATTCTCTGGAAGTCCCATTCATACATCTCCAAATGTCTTGTAAATCCAACATCTCTTTCAAGTCGAAAAAAGTTTGTGGCAGTTTTCCCTGTGTTTGTTTCACTTCTTTTTGTGACTGTCTATCCAGTCTGGGGTAAATTACCCCATTCCAATCCCCCATGAAACACCAATTGTCATAAGTTAAGTCCAAAAGTTTATCCATCAGGTTTTTATAAAATACTCCTTTATCCATATTCGGTGCATAAAGTCCAACTATTAGTGTTTTAGTTCCTTGTATGTTAATTTCTACTACAATGTATCGACCCTCTTCATCAGCTAATATCAATTTTGGGTTTAACTTTGGTTGTACATATAAGACTACCCCTTTAGTTTTTTTATATCCAGCCGAAATAAATTCTTCTCCAAGCTGTTTTTGAATCAAATATTTAGTATCTTTTTTACAAATATGAGTCTCTTGTAAACAACTTATGTCCAATTTCTGTTTTTTCAAAAAATGAAATATCTTTCTTCTTTTCTGTGGATCATTAGCTCCATTAATGTTCCATGTCAGATATTTAAGTTCCATTTGGTGTTTTATTCTTTAAAATCCCTTTGTTAAGTCCACACCTGTAGCTCCTTTCTCAGATAGATCTTCAGTCTTCTCTTTGTCTTTCGATGTTTCTCCTCCTTTTGTCAATTCTCCTTCTGGTAAACCCATTTCTTTCTTGTATTTCTCTAAAAAAGCTTTTGCTTTTAAAATGGAAGTTATTTTAAATCTCTGTCCTTTGAACTCAAACGATACGCCTTCCAATTTTTCCCATCTGAATGAAATACTATGTTGCCTTAATTTGTCTGTAAGGAATGAATAGTCTTTTCTTTTCCTTAATATTCTCAAGGGAATTTCTTTTAATACAATTATTTCCTTCCCTTCTATGTTTAATCTAGTATTATAATGTTTCCTTAAGATTTGCTCTTTTGTCACTTTTCTTACAAAATATATCAATATGTCTCTAGGGACTTTTCTTTCCTTAGCGTAACGTGAGTTTACTCTGAATATCTTGTCTATCTCCAAATCTAAATCTTGTTCTCTTGTCTCCAAAAATTTAGCCAATTCAAAAATCATCCTTTCTCTCACATTTTCATCTACTTGTTCTGGAACTGCTCTAAATCTCAGGATGTGCTCTTTCTCTCTCATTTCTGCTAAAGCTGTGATATCTAGATTATGTTCAATCTCTTTAATAGCATATTCTGATTTATCTCCTAATTTTTGCATCTGGCTTTGCGTATCTTTAAGTTCCTTCTGACAGAGAATTGACCACTTCCTTGACTGTTTGAATTTCTTTTTTAAAGTCTTGCTTAATCTCTCGGGTTATTTCTTTCTTCATATCGTCCATTTTTTTGTCTAATGCTGTAATCTGATCTTCCATCTGCTTCATGGAGTCGTCCATTTTCTTATTTATTGCTGTATTCTGATCATCCATTTTCTTATTTAGTGCTGCAACAGCTTCTAATATCTTTTTCATTTCTGGTAATAAAGTTTATGAGGCAGATGTAGCAGGTGTAGCAGAATCAATAGGTGATCCTCCAGTCTCCTTCTTCTTCTCCTTCTCCGCCCGTCTCGTTCCCAAAGACGCCATAGCCCTGCAAAAAAGGATAAAAAAGGGAAAAAAGCACCATATAACAATATAACAATAAGTATTTAAAAAAAGGGGGGAAATTTAAAAAAAAAAATTTTTTACAAGTAATAAAAAGAAAAAGGAAAAGGTAAAAAAGCAAATATCCAAAAGGTTAAGAAAAAAAAAGAAAGAACTAGGAAAAATTTTTTAAATAGGCTCCTTTAAATTTTTTTCTCTTAGTTCATTTATAATCCCTTATATATAAAAGTCCACAGTGTTTCAAACACCCAAGATAAAAGCCTAGGACTTTTTGTTCTCCTGTAGTCAAAATCAAAGATAAGAATAGTAAATATTCCCAGGGTTTCTCCTTCCCACTTGTAATTCTTCAATCCAACCACAAGTCAAAAAGAAAAAAAATGTTGCTAGAAACATGTAAAAAAGCCTCTACTTTCCATATAATAATCCAATAATCCAAATTAAACGTTAAATAACTTGTCTTTTTCAGAAAAATAAATCCAAACAGAGTTCAAAGTTCAGAAAGAAAAGGAGGAACTTGTATATATATAAAAATATTTAATAGGGTTCTTTTTTTTTCCTTTCAGGCAGTAATCCCAACATAAAAGTCTTAAAAAATAAAGTATTAATCACTCCATTTAAATCCAGGCTTTAATATAATATTCCAGAGAACAAAAATAGAAATACCAATAATTGTCCATAAGTAAGAAACTCAAGCAAAACTGAAATAATAGTAAAAGTCACTTTCACTTCTAGCAAAGCCACTTAGCTTTCTCTTCCCACCGTTTATTCTTCCATTAACAAGAAAAAAATATAGCACCAGCAAATATAAATCAAGTCCAGATACAAATCTTAGCACTTAATAAAAAAAATATTTAAAAGTAAAGAAAAGTGACTAAAAGCCTGGTCGGGCCAGCTACTTATCTTTTAGAATCACGGCTGCTGCAGAGCTGCGTTTTTCTTCCAGTCTCCTTTCATTGCTCCATCTCCCTCCTCCCGCGGTGGAAATTACGGGGGTCGGGGGAGAGCAGTTACTCCGGAGACCCCTTGTGGTTAATCTTCTGATCACACTCTCTTCAGTGTGATTTTTTCAGTGATTTTCTTCTCCCAAATCACTGCAAACAGCTTAGCCATGGAATCGAGGCTGGGAGCCCCGGTTCTTCGCTGCGCTCCGATCAGTACCTGGAAGTGAAAGTGGGGCTAACCACTTCAATAAAGGCTACCACAGGCTCTCAAATGTTAACTAAATTACTCAGTTATAATAGCCCAAGCACGCTCCTCTCCATTTTAAAGGTCCACAAGGCAAAAATTGCACAGAAGGGACTATGTTTCAAATGTGGGAAGCCAGGTCATCGAGCCATAGAATGCTTGGGCGCTACTCCGCCTGGAAGGATGACAGCGAAACCTGGGAAAACTACATCAGGGAAATATAAGCAAGTGTCAATGTGGCTGCAGTTATTGAGCACTGCAGAATGGAGAGATCCCTGTCATTATCAGAGGACTCTGAGGCAGAGGCTCCTCACCTGGTGGAAAACTAATTACGCCTGCTTTTAGCAGTGCCCATAGGCAGGCGGAAGAGTCCAAAGGCACAGAGCAGTCGGTGAGTAGAGATTGTACCACTTTATTAGTGGGGGTGCAATAAGGCAGATTTAAAAGTCATGGTCGATATGGGCTGTACAAAGTGCCTAATTCACCCAGCTATAGTGACAGGATTGGACTTAAAAGTTATGAAATTGAAACAGCCAATAGTAGTTACACAATTGGATGGCTCAGAAGCTCACAGAGGTCCCATGGAGCATTACACCGAGGCTGTTGGCATGAAATTTGGTGGCCACAAAGAGACTTTGAGATTTATTGTGGTCCCTATAGGTCATTACTCTATAATCTTGGGATTGCCGTGGCTTAAAAGTGCGAAACCAAAGATTGACTAGGAAACGGGAGTTTTTGAGTTTTCAGTTGGGACCTATCAACCAAAAGTGCCCCTAGAACCCCCACCTCCAACAGACTGGACTGGAGTGATGCTTGGCGGGAAGACTGCCCCTGGGGGGTTGAAGATGGAGATGGGAGTGCCAGAGAGATATCGTAGCTTCACAGATGTCTTTGATGAGCAAGAAGCAGATCAATTGCCAGGTAGCACTAAATCGGACTGCTCTATAACAATTGACCCGAATGCCAAATTGCCAAAGCCAAAAATCTATGCCATGTCTGAAAAGGAGAAGGAGGTACTGAGAGAATTCATTGATAAGAATTTGGCGCCTGGGTTCATTGAGCCCACCAATTTGCCAATGGCAGCGCCCGTACTGTTTTGCGCCAAGAAAGATGGGATGCTACGTTTGTGTAGAGACTATAGGGGATTGAATGCCATCTCCACTGCTAATCAGTACCTCTTGCCTCTAATAAAAGACATGCTTTCCCATCTGTCCAAAGGGAAGATATTCACCAATCTAGACTTCAGAGAGGCTTATTTCAGAATTCGCATGAAACCAGGAGATGAGTGGAAGACAACCTTCAATTGCCCTCTGGGATCCTATCAGTACAAGGTGCTCCCATTCAGATTGGCAGGGGCCCCTGAAGTGTTCATGCAGCATATAAATGAACTTCTGCATGAATATTTATACAAGGGAGTGTTGGTATACCTTAATGACATTTCAATATTCATCCAGCATGAGGTTTTGGTCAAGAAATTGCTCCTAAAACTTAGGGAAGCTACACTGTATGCATAGCTTCCCAAATGTGAGTTTTATAAGACTGAACTTGACTACCTGGGGTATGGGATCTCCAGTGAGAGGATTGGAATGGACCCAGGTAAAATCCAAGACTTGGTGGCCTTGGAGCACCCCCATACCCGGAAACAACTGCAGAGTTTCTTGGGCTTTGCAAATTACTACAGGGAGTTCATAAACCAGTTTGCCCAAATTGCATTCTAATGCATTCAAATTGCATATCTATCTATCTATCTATCTATCTATCTATCTATCTATCTATCTATCTATCTATCTATCCTGAGTTCTAATCTTGAAAACCCAGGAGAGATTACCTGTTAGTTAATGATACTGGAACAGATGTGATTCCTAATATTTTCCCATACCTGATGCAAAATAGGAAAGAGCCATAGAATTTATTTTATTTTATTTTATTCTGTTCATTTCTCTTTTCAGCTGTTCTTTTTTCTTCAGATCTGGCCTCAATACAATAATGTAACATTTGGGAGAAAAGATACAAATCACTAACCCAGCACTAGAGGCTATAATGGAGAAGATCTCCACAGCAACTGTGTATTTTCCCTTCATGCTCAGGTACGCTGGAACAAAGGACAACCAAACACTGCAGAAGACTAACATGCTGAAGGTGATAAATTTGGCTTCATTGAAAGCATCAGACAATTTCCTGGCTAGAAAAGCCACTGTGAAGCTGATTATTGCAAGGAAGCCCATGAAGCCCAAGACACAGTAGAACATGAGGACAGATCCATCGTTACACACCAGAACTATTTCTTCTGCCATTGAATTCATGTCAGCATCTGGGAATGGGGGAGAGGTTGTCAACCATGTAGCACAAATAATTCCTTGAATTAATGAGCAGCCGATCACAATGGACATAGCTAATCTTTTCCCCACCCAGTTGGTCATCTTGGACCCTGGTTTGGTGGCCATGAAAGCCAGAACCACAATGATGGTTTTAGCCAATAAGCAAGAAATGGCCATGGAGAAGATGATAGCAAAGGCAGTTTGACGAAGGACACATGTCACCTTGGAAGGTTTGCCAAGGAAGAACAAAGTACAAAGAAAAGATTACAGGAAAGCAACAAGGAGAACATATGTGAGATTCTGGTTGTTGGCTTTGACTATGGGAGTGTCCTGATGTTTAATAAAGATCCAAAGTACTGCAGCTGTGACCATAGGGGAAAAAAAATGCAAAACTGACTAAAATGATTCCCAAAGTTTCTTCATACATCAAAAATGCTATGAGTTTAGGAAGATAAGAATCCTGATTCCCATTTGCATATTGATCTTCTGGACACTGGAAACAGTTATCCATGTCTAGAAAATTAAATAGCAAGTTACAAATTGAACACTATATATCCAAATTGCACATCTTAATGTTATAAAAGTTGGCTGTTTAAATCTACCTTAGTATGTTTCCAATAAAGTTGCATTTCCATCATGTTTTCTGTGAGACACACTGCTTGGTATGGATGTGGGAATTAATTGAATGAGCTGAATCCATCTCTCATTAGGTTAATATTCCTTTTTTTACTGGATCCATACGCCACATGTAATAGCCAGCCTTGAGTATTTTTCTAAAATTTCAGTATTGTTCTAGCTCAAATTCTATACACTTGTATTTTCTGGTAAATATATAATACTATAACTCTTACCTTCCCTGTTGGAAATGTCTTTTGTTTATGAAAAAATAATATTTAATGGTTACACTGTATTTAGAAGTATCATTTTACTTTGCTTGCTTGCCTGCCATTATGTGTGAGCTTCCTTTTGTTTCAGTTTAATAGCGGGAGAGCAGGATGCCTTCAAATGGAGAGAGAACTCAGACCTATCCATGTCATCAACTCATACACACTGCCAGTCCTCTGATACCCTGCTGGTACAGTGAGTTGGCCAAAGGATGACATTTTGTTGCTGTTTATTTGATAAGTCTCTTCTGACTCTTCGTGACTTCATGGACCAGCCCACGCCTGAGCTTCGTATCGGCTGTTGCCATCCCCAGCTCCTCCAAGGTCGAGTCCGTCACCTCCAGAATATCACCCATCCATCTTGCCCTTGGTCAGCCCTTCTTCCTTTTGCCTTCCACTTTCCCTATCATCAGTATCTTCTCCAGGGTATCCTGTCTTCTCATTATGTGGCCAAAGTACTTCAGTTTTGCCTTTAATATCATTCCCTCAAGTGAGCAGTCTGGCTTTCTTTCCTGGAGTATAGATTAGTTTGATCTTCTTGCGGTCCAAGGAATACTCAGAATTTTCCTCCAACACCACAGTTCAAAAGCATCTATCTTCCTTTGCTTAGCCTTCCTTATGGTTCACCTCTCGCAGCCATAGGTTACTACAGGGAATAGCATTGCTTTACCTATGTGGATCTTTGTTGTCAGTGTGATGTGTTTGCTCTTAACTATTTTATCAAGATTTAGGGATACCTAGTCATCTTGTCTGCCTCCTGAGGAATCTAACGACCAATTTACAACGGTAAGAAAAGATCACGGAACAATGGACTGGTTAAAGATTGGGAAAGGAGTACAGCAGGGTTGTATACTCTCACCCTACCTATTCAACCTGTACACAGAACACATCATGCAATGTTCTGGGCTTGATGAATCCAAGGCTGGAGTTAAAATCGCTGGAAGAAACATTAACAATCTCAGATATGACGATGCTACCACTTTGATGGCTGAAAGCGAGGAGAGGGGTGAGGAGCCTTATGATTAAGGTGAAAGAAGAAAGTGCAAAACCTGGGTTGCAGTTAAACCTCAAAACAACCAAGATTATGGCAACCAGCTTGATTGATAACTGGCAAATAGATGGAGAAACAGTGGAGGCAGTGACAGACTTTGTATTTCTAGGCACAAAGATTACTGCAGATGCTGACTGCAGCCAGGAAATCAGAAGACATCTATTTCTTGGGAGGAGAGCAATGGCAAATCTTGATAAAATAGTTATCCCCTCCCTATCGGAGGACTCTAGGCGGCTTACAACATTGCAATTCATATATTTATACATACATTCATATATTAACAACGTTTTTACCACGCGCTCAGGGAAGGGGTAAGGGAACAGACTCTTTTTTCCGTGGGTATTGGACTACATGTCCCAGAATACCTTGCTTCAGAGTCGGGTGCTGACGTCCTGGATGTTGCTGTTCGGGATCTGTCGTCTCCGTCTCCACCGCTATTCACGAGATCTTCTTTGCTCCGGAGGCAACCCCCGACAGGACACCAGCATATTCTCCCCCTTAAGGTGGTACCCATTTATCTACTTGCATTTAGCTTTCGAACTGTTGGGTTGACAGGAGCTGGGACTAATGACGAGAGCTCACCTCGCCACGCGGAGGTTCGAACTGCCGACCTACTGATCGGCAGTCTTACAGCTTCAGCAGTTTAACCCACTGAGCTACCGCATCCCTGCTATAATATCCTCATTATGTCTCCACATAATGAGAAGACAGGATACCCTGGAGAAGAAGCTGATGCCAGGGAAAGTGGAAGGCAAAAGGAAGAGGGGCCGACCAAGGGCATGACGGATGGATGATATTCTGGAGGTGATGGACTCAACCGTGGGGGAGCTGGGGATGGCGACGGCTGACAGGAAGCTCTGGCGTGGGCTGGTCCATGAAGTCACGAAGAGTCGGAAGCGACTGAATGAATAAACAACAACAGGATGCCTTAAGATGGAGAGAGAACTCAGACCTAAGTTATGTAGGAGATTGAAAACTAGATAGATATTTTTTCTGTTTTTACACACAGAACTTTGTGTAACATCCATTGTTTTGAATGTTTGATTCAGGCCCTTCATTTGTCCACCCTATTCTATTTGGTGAGAGCAGGCAAATACATCCTCTTCTATTTCTGAGTCAAATTGCCAAGAATCATAGGTACTCTTTCATCAATGTCCCCATCCTTCCATTCATACACATATCTTACAAGACAACCAAGGAGTCACCCATTGGAATGGTTACCCAGATGGCCTGGAAAATCTTTAGGGATTTCGAACTTCCAGTGGGTCATGGTGGACTGATCCGTGCCACTTTTTGAATTGGTGATTCACGACTGATCGGTGCCTCCTAGGCCATTTATTAGCATCCTCACCAATGGTGAACATTACTTCTTGGAAATCCATGGGGATTATCCTTCCAACTCTGACTTTTAGAAAAGACAGGTTATTGAATGAGATGCTTCTCATAAAGAGGTTGAGCTAAATTTGTGAAGAGAGATGTATCAGTTACTACCCAATGGTTTTTAGCATAAAAATAAGGAATAAAAAAATACAATTTTCACTGCATTTGAGAACTTTTAAAATAACTAGATTAATAGAGATGTGCAACACTTCTGACATTTCTCTTGTACACTAAGAATTCTCCAAGATGAAAATTAACCTGTTCAGAAAACTTCTTCAAGCAGTGTCTCTTGGCTTCTGCTCATGGGGTGGTATCCATCTTGGGTGTTTGTCTCTGCATGGTTCTCTGCATTCTATGGGTGCAGCACCTGTGGGACCACAGCGATCTGCTAATTGAAAGTGACTTTGCCATTTAACCTGTTCGTTGGCTTCTTCAATTTCTCCAGCCATACAAATCCATCCACGTAGAGTAGGTGGTTTGTCTCGGGCCAAACACCATCATAGGATTTCAGAGTTTAAACCCATGGAAAAACTTCTTCTTTCCAATTTGTCATCTGGCCAGCTAAATTTTGGAATTCAGCAGCATATTATGACACTGAGCATGTGCATAATAATTTATTTTGTCTACAGGCTTGCGTAGTGCGTAGTGTGAGTCCTCATTTCTGGTAATGGGTCTTCGAAGCGGCGACGGAGGGCAATCAAAACAAATCAAAACAAATCAAAGTCCTCTAACTCTTCCGCATCAGTATCAAATAAGCCCACCACCCAATCAGCTGCTGCATCTTCCAGATGTGTGGTTATATACTGAATTTTAGACTCCTCATCAGGAAACAATCCTTCCCAAGTGTCCATAAAAATGCGCACTTGGCTCAAAAACCAGTCTAGCTTTTTTGGCTTTCCTGTAAACTTTACTTTTAACTCTCATAAACCGAACACCCCAGCACCCATGTAGGGTGCTTGTCTGGGTGGCGGGAGAGCGGCTTGACATTGCAGTGCTGGTGGTGGTGGTAGAAATACTTGGGGGGCCGGACTCAGACTTTGCAACTGTATTCTGGCCGTCATGCATTGCGGTGAAGCAGGTCTGGGCTGTTGCGTAGCTGGGTCAGTTGGTTGCATTTGTGTAAATTGCTGCTTCATCTCAGCCATGACGGTGTGCAATTCTTTAACTTGTTCTTGAAATTCAACCACATTAGGGTCCGGAAGTTGTTTTTGGAAGATGGCCAAAACCACCGCTGGATAGTAACCGTAGGTGGTATCTCTGGTTGCTGGATTCACCCTACAACCGTAGACCAGCTGTCTCGTTGTTTCTTGACGGCAGGCTTCTCTCTCTAAGCCACCTCCCTGATATGGTTTTTGGGTCATGAACCAGTCCGATGCCATTCAGGCTCGAATAGATATCCAGTTGTCAAATACTGTAATTCCCTCATTTCACCCAATTCTCGGGGTGATAGTCCATATTCCCCACTCGGTAAAGATGGCTTTTCCAGTTCAGCTATCCGGGTTATACGCACTCCTTCTATAGGGCATGGCAGTCTTCCCAATCCCCAAGGCGGGAACGTAGAATTACTTCAACCCTCGGGACGACACCTTCAGTCTCCTCTTCACATGTAAGTGACTGGGAAATTCTGACTCCCTCCTGGTAAAACGATTGGGCCTCAGCAGAATATTGTCCTGTTGGCCATTCATCCCTGGTGAGGTATTGTTGTTCACCCGACTTCTCTGTAACCGCAGTAGGATATTCTGTCTCTGAAAGAACAGTATCCTCAGGGCACGTAGCCATGGTGAAACAGATGGATTCGAGGCTTTCTGTGATAACCCTCAGTGTCAGAATTCCCAATCAAGAAATCCCTCAGGAAATTACCCCAAAAGATTCATTTATCACTACATATCATTTACAGTATTTATTCAGGATCAGTCACTTCAGGTGAGGAGAAGCCTCGAATAAAGATTTTTGCGCCCAAGCTGCATTATAAAAACGTCCCTCTGACATCACCCAGGGTCAAGACATAAGACTTCAGTCCTCACTCCAAGCATCCCTCCACCCGATAGAATGTCAGTTGAAAGAGCAGGTGCTTATCACAGTTTTTGGTAAGAGATGCAGGAATGCCGAGAGGGAGGCTTCTTGAAGCAATTAAGTGCAGACCAGCAAACTTCACATGAACAACAGTCAGGGAAGCATGGCAGACGAACATGAGAGGCTTACACTTCTTTATATATTTCGTTTCTTTTTCTTCACTGCATTCTTACCTCTTTTCTTTTCCTTTCTTTTCTTTACACCTTTTCTTCTTTTCCCTTTCCACATTTTACACTTCTTTTCTATTTTTTTACTTTTAATTTCTATAAGTTTTTACTATTGTTATAATTATTATAATCTTTAATAAAATTACTTAAAAAAACCAGGAAGATTTGTTGCAAGAGACTTTTCACACATTAAGGAAAATGTGAGGCCCTTCAACTCTCTAGGGAACTTCTTCAAAAGAACTTAAATGACAACAGAAACAGCTTAACCTTAAATTTCAGACCGTTCTTTAAAAAAGATGTATTAACAAAGGAAATAATGAAAAATAAAGTACGTAAATGTTATAATTAACCTTAATATTTAAAATAAAAAAGCCTGTTCAAAAAGATATGTTGGAAGAGTCTTTTCACAGGCTAATAAACATATAGGGCACCATACATCTCCAGGGCACTCCTTCAAAAGAAATTCAGAGAAAACAGAGAACGTTCAACCTTGAACAGCTGTCCAATGAGCTCATAGCTACTGTAGAGATACTGTCAGATTATCTTAAGAAGAGTTCAGTTGCATGTACAAAGTGACATTCTGACAGCTTCCCTGCACTTCAACTGTGTGGGCTTTGAAGATAACCACCAATCCTTGTGATATCATTTGGAACTGAATTTTCAGCGAGAAAAATGTTTCAACTCAGATGCTATATGTCCCCTTTCCATTTTTTTTTATCCAGCTTGTTACCCTCTGAGTGGCTTATACTTGACAGATACAATAAGGAGACTAAAGTACAGCTACATGACTAACCATAAACCATATAACAATCACAACAATCACAACAATCACAAAAATGAAGTTGGGGGAATCTGCAGTGCAGAAGAGAAGTTGGAACACTTCTTTGGTATGTTTTTGAAATGAGCATGACTGAAGACTACGTGGAAGTTGGATCAAAATATGTCCATTTCATGATGGGCAGGGATACTATCAGTCTCCCAGTAGCCACCTATCACAAAGAACACTGGATTCTCAGAAGCTTATTAATCACATATATTCAAAAGTCTCTTTGGAAAAGGCTGTAGTGCTATGAAATGTGGAAGGAAAGAGAAGAAGAGAAGTAAGTTAGATGGGCTCAGGAACAGTGGTGATGAGTGCACCATTGGGAGACCTCAAAGAACAAGTTAGGGACAGATTGTCATGGAGAACATCTATCTATGTGGTTTCTAGTAATCAAAAATGAATTGATGAATCAATCAATCACTATTGAAAAGGGAAAAAGGGTGAGTTTACAAAAGCTTGGCAACTGGATGCATTTATTTTAGCACCCCATTTTTCTTTCCTTTAGGGAAGAGTTTTCTTGATTGACTTGCTATCTTCCTGCTTATGGAGTGGAGTGGTCCCTACCCACTTTCCTGATGAATGGAATATGCAGATATTCTGAACCTGCATGAAATTCATTTTTTTTCTATTAGAAATGTTAGATTTATGTACCAACAGGTTTGTTTCTGTCTTTTTCCCATACTTTAGCCCATTTTGAAAGTTGTGCAAGCTTCACCTCTTACAAAATTCTATACTTTCTTTGATGTTAACATTCATTTTTAAAAGTTTTATTTTCAGTTTTCCATGTCTTGTTTAAGATAGTTATATGACTATGAGAGCCAACAGTAGACATCTGATAAATCTTCCTCTTTTTTTTTTGTGCCTCATAGATCAACAACATTACACTGGAGTTTCTCTTCTCTATAATTTTCAACTCCAGCACAATGACTTGTGCAATGCCCTAGAGAATCAAAATAATTGATAAGAAAGCATTGAACCAAGACTAGTACCTGATAATAATATCCTTTCTGACCTAGGACAGAGACAGACAACATTTTATCTGTTTGATTATATTTATTATTAAGGCCAGACCTCAAATAAGTGTTTATTCAGACCAACATGTCCAACTCAACAAGATAGGTATATGTGATAGGAAATCTTGACAAAAGAGCTTCATTGAAGATGGTGATGTTTGTGGCATCAATACTGGTGATGCTGGTGTTTGAAGAATCCTGCAACAGTCCTCCTGAGAAGTGCCCTACAAGTCTCCCTCTTACTATTATTCACAAGCATTACCATCCTGGTGACTTTATCATTGGTGCCATTCTCTCCCAGATCTATTTATTTTCCTCTCCAGCAACCTTTGAAAGAAATCCCTCTTTTGATGTGTTTGACAATATCATGTAAGGGCTTTAATGTTTTCCCTTGATTTTTAACCGCATTACATCTCCTGGCAAGCCCCTGGCTAATACTCAAGTGATGTGAGTCTCCCTGAATTAATTGGGGGGGGCATCATTGAATAATTTTCTGTCACTGTATGCCCAGTGTAAAGACGATAACAATTCTAATTAAACAGTACTGAGACTTAGGAGACTTAATGAAATATAGAGTATGGGGAGCAAGTCGATGTGAAAATCCCCTTCTGCTTTATATGCTAGGTAAGTAAAAGGAAAGTTTAATAGAAACAATGGAGAAACTACTCCGTTCTGGAACAAACTCGAATCAAAACCATGGTTTGCAAGGAATTGGACTGAACAGCATTCATTCAGAACATTTTAAGGTCAGAGGTAATCCTGAGAGCAGACTGATTCACTTAGATAGAGTTTTCATCATTTTTTAAATATATCTATTTTCAGGAATAAATGTTTATATATCTATTCATTGAAATGTGCATATATTTGTTTTCCTTGTTTTTTAATTGTTAAGACAATAAAATAAGTCTTATAATCTGCATTCTAATTCATTCTACTACCATGTCATATTTTAGAAAAGATTTAGGCTGAAGTTTAAGATATTAATAGAACTGAGGGATTATTTAGCAGTAAGCATTCCTCTGATGCTGATAAACGGCATCTTTTTCATCCAAGCATCCCAATTTGAACCAGCTTGCTATCCTTTGGGGTTTTCAAATTTCTTGGATCTTTCGCACTTAGAGCTTTTTGCAAAGGGGTTCATGAATGAATCTTTGCTTAAATGACTTGTTACAGAAGGGCACCTCCAGTCATTTGGTAGTCTTCACTCTTCCAGCATTGGGTAAGTAAATATCAGTATCTTTAAGACTCAAATATTCAGTCTGTTACAGAACATGGAAGCTTAATTCTAGTTATAATTAAGAAGGTTAATTCTAGTTATAACTAAGGAGGCATGAACATTGAAAGAATCAGAAACAGATGGTCATGCTCAGGTAGAGTAACCCAGAAGGAATGGCTGACAAAGGGAATAATTAGAACTTAAGGCATCTTCTTATTGAGAACATAAGAGCAGATTAAACTTGATGGGGGAAAAAAAAGTAAAACTTCAGAATTTAAGACAAGGTTCTACAGGACTCAAAATAGCAATGTGATTGGTGCTTCCAAACATTACAATGATAGTTGATTATTATAGATTATTATGGGATGGATTGTATCTCTTTATGGATTGGTTACATCTACAGAAAGGGCAGAGCTTCCTGATGGTTTGTATAAATATCTCTAGGTCAGCAAAAGGATAAGCAATCTCCAAGAGAGCATATAATAATAATAAGCAATGTTCTGAATATATCGAAATATACAGACAAAATAATTACTCCAGATCTTGTATTACTTGTTGTTTATTCATTCAGTCACTTTCGACTCTTCGTGACTTCATGGGCCAGCCCACGCCAGAGCTTCCTGTCGGACGTCGCCACCCCCAGCTCCCCCAAGGTCGTGTCCGTCACCTCCAGAATATCACCCATCCTTGGTCGGCACCTTTTCCCTTTGCCTTCCACTTTCTCTAGCATCAGCTATTACCGCTTATTATTATTAAATGTTTATTTTTAGGAAGAGAAAAGTTCCAAGAATTTTTGTTCATGGAGAACCAGTGATGTGTTTAGATTGCAGGAACTAATTATTAATAAGCCAAACTTCTCATTGCAGTGTAATAACCCAGAACTACCAACATATGCTAGCCTTGCAATTTGCTATAGAGACCATTAATGAAAGTCGAAGGATCTTACCTAATGCCACACTGGGATTCCATGTGTTGAACAGCAATTTCCACCCAAAGTGGACTTACCTTGCCTCTCTGGAACTTCTCTCCACACGGGGCAAGTTCATCCCTAACTACAAGTGTGATCTGCAGACTAATATAGCAGCAGTTATCGGGGGGCCTAATGCTGATGTGTGTCTCTTCATGGCAACCATGTTGTCTATGTACAAGATTCCACAGGTGAGTTGTCCTCATACAATACCGTTAAGCAAGGAATACTTTTGAGATATGGCTTCAATTCCATTAGGGTGATACTGGCTTATGACCAAAAATAATAGACCAAGCATTCATGCTTTTACTTAGTAATAGAAGTATGAGAG
The DNA here is from genome assembly GCA_023362775.1 of Charina bottae. Lineage (NCBI taxonomy): Eukaryota > Metazoa > Chordata > Lepidosauria > Squamata > Charinaidae > Charina > Charina bottae. The sequence continues at coordinate 12,225,994 of JALMGJ010000011.1, forward strand.
AGAGCTGGGTAATTGATATTTCACATGCTACTGAGTTCCCATTTTCCTGCTCAAAAAGCTTAAATTCAAAAGCAAACTGGTTGTGTGGCATTTCAGGGATTTGGCACACTCAAACAGTAATACACATGTGTAACAGTTAAGGAAACCTACACATTTCTGAGTGAGAACAGAGCAGGACATTCTGGCCATCCTCCCTTGTAGCTCTTAGAGGTAGATGCTGGTTCTGTCCAAGAATTGGTGTCTGCTACTGCTCAAGGCAACATATCTAGATTCAATTGGTTTGTTTTATAGTAGCTTCAATTATGTGTTACATTACAAAGGGCCTAAGGTGACATTACAAAGGACCTAAAACCCCATGCACATCAGTGAGAGAGAATTTCAATGCTTCCATTCTTAGTTTAGCTTTATGCTGATGGATGGATGGATGAAAATATATCTGGATTCTTGGGGTTTCTGTCACTGATCATCTACTGAGTAAAGTTTCTTCTGATCATTTCTGAGTATGTAAACACATATACATTACACTCACAAACCTCAAAATGTCACTGAATTTGAACGAACTCTGCACTGAAAAACAGTTAATGCTTGGGGACATACTGTACCTAGCAATTTAAAAATGGTTAATGTACTCAGATGAACTGTATTCTGAAAATGTCTCAGAGTCATTTTACTTTTATTTATTTATTATTTATTTATTTAATTTCTATAGCTGCCCATCTCAACCAGTCACTCTGCGTAGCTTACAGTCATAAAAACTGTAAAACATCTAAAATAATTAAAAACAATTAAAAGTACAACATAAATATATACGGTCGCCAAGTAAACAATGCATGGATGTTAATATAGCCAAGAAACGGGGCCCTAAACACACTCGGGGCCCCAGGCCTGGGCATATAACCATATCACGGCCTTACGGAGGGCCAACAGGGTCAGGGACATCCTGATCTCTGAAGGAAGTATATGACAGACAGCAGGTGCTACGGCAGAGAAGTCACGCCTTCTAATCCCCGCCAACTGACATTCCTTGATGGGTCCCGTAGCATACCCGACCAACCACACTGAATTGGATGGGTAGAAACAACTTGGAGATGACAGTCCCTTAGGTAACCCAGTCCCAAGCCATGAATAGCTTTAAAGGTGACAACCATCACCTTGAATTACACCCAGAAGCACACCGGCAACCAATGCAGCTCACGTAGTAGTGGTGTTACATGTGTTGAATATCCAACACCATTTACTGCCCGTGCAGCTGCATTCTGTACCAGTTGAAGCTTCTGAATGCTCTTCATGGGCAGCCCCATATAGAGTGCATTGCAGTAATCCAGATGGGAGGTGAGGTCATTTCCTTCTTGACAGTTTGCTATATTCTTTAGTTGGCATATGGGTCGTCGCCAGTTATGAGTGACATACACCAAGGAGTTTTCCTTCGCCAAATATTTCCAGACATCAACCAACAATATAATGGGATTCTCTACCTGCTGCTGTATTTCCAGTGGATGTGGATTGGGGTGATTTTCATTAACGATGAGAGTGGAGAGAGATTTGCAGAAAATGAGCTGCCCATCTTTGCCCGGGGAGGCATCTGCTTTGACTTTATAGAAAAATTTCCACAACAGAAGTTTTCAACTGAAATCTCTGAAATGGTTATGGAAGGAGTGCAAACTACTAGAATCATTATGGGGGGGACTGCTAATGTAGTAGTTGTATATGGTGGAATTCAAACTATGGTGGTTTTAAGGATAATGCTTCATATGTCTGAATTTGAGGAGATCCCAATGAAACCCAAAGTATGGATTTTCATAGCCCAGATGGATTTCACATCAATGTCTTTTCAACGAGGCTGGCCCATTGACTTCATACATGGTGCACTTTCCTTTGCAGTTCACAGTGAGGAAGTGCTGGGATTCCATCAGTTCCTTCAGCACAGGAAGCTCACAGCTAAACAGGATGATGGTTTTTTCAGGGATTTCTGGGAAGAGGCATTTCAGTGTTCTTTCTCCAATGCTACTGGAGAAACAATGGCAGAAGTAATCTGCACTGGAGAGGAGAAGCTGGAGCATCTTCCTGGGTCGATTTTTGAAATGAGCATGACCAGCCACAGCTACAGCATCTATAATGCTGTCCATGTAGCGGCAGAAGCTTTGCATGCTATGCACTCATCTACAGTGAAAAAAGGAACAAGACAAGATAAGCAGAGACAGCAGCTTGTCAAACAACAACCTTGGCAGGTAGTTTCCTGAGATCAATAATTCAGGAGAATTCATGTACACACAGTTTTGTGAGCTACAGGCATGGTACCCAGTGGTTCAAATTCTGACATCACTGCAGAGTTTTAGACATTTACACAATAGCTGTGTCATGGCTGCCATTTCTCACCCAGTCCATAGGATTGCTTTGAAAAAATGTGGAAGCTGATTGACCATTTCTGCTAACTGAAACAAAGACAATGATTATGAACTTCTATTCTTTTATTTTTTTCCTTTTCCTTTTCCCTTTCCTTTCTTTTTTTTAATTCACTTCATGATCTAGCAAGGAGGCCTTCAAACTACTGAAAACTGACATGTTTTTTCCCCCCAGAAAATACTGAGTTACCTCTGCTCTAACATTTAAATAGGGTAATGAGAATTTGAGCTTATTGCATTTCATTGTGACTTGTGAGATATATATTGCTACCTAACTGGACTGAAAAGATTATGATCAACCTAATATGAGTCATGTTGATTTTCTATGTCATTAGTAATTCATATCTAATTGCTCCTCACTTTGAAAGAACATGCATTCTCCTAGAAAGCAGAAGAAAACATAATCTACAGTTGCTAGTATCCCTGTAGCCAGATTAATACATTCCAGCAAGCAATCCAGCCTAGAGCTAATTTCATACATTCCAGTACAACCATCACTGCAAAGATAATTAAGATTCCCTAGGTCAACAGAAATAGGTTCTCCAAAAGGAAAACTGGAAAAAATGACCTGAAACTGCCTATTCCAAATATCTGGGATAAATGTGTACACCAGATTATTTCTTTTACAGAAAGTATGCCAAAAATTTAATTTGGTTGTAACTGTACTTACTTAATAGGATGCTGATATTGATGAGGCTGATGATTTGTCGCCCTCATTTTCATGTAGCTTCACCACTACTTGAGCAGTGTTTCATTTAACAACAGTGTTGGCGAAATGCTTTCCTTTAGTGCAAAAGGGGAACTAATAGCAGGATTTGATATTATCAATTGGATCACCTTTCCAAATCAGTCCTTCCTTAGAGTCAAAGTCGGAAGAATGGCACCACAGAATTCACACCCTGGCAAAGTATTCACCATTTCTGAAGATGCGATCAAATGGCCCAGGGCGTTCAACCAGGTAGGGCTCATACTAAGATATTTCAATCATTTTCCCATCACATATTTACGGATGTGAAATGTCCCATTTCTTCCCATTCCATCATTTTCAAAATTCCTTTTCATGTTCTTAATTTAATTACTGATTTACACAATCTGCCTACACCATGCTGATGTTTGCCCAGGTTCCTCTGCTTTGGTGAAAACTTGCTGCAGTGCAAAGGATCACCAAATGTTTGGGGTATTTATTTATTTAACGACCAGAAATAGTGGACAGATGCAACTACCCTTCAAGTTTGTCAAAGTCACCTTATGTGGATTATTATACAATTCAGTGAAATTTCAGCAATAAGGCAGTCCATTTTTTGTTCCAGCCAGCAGTCTGCTAAGATACTGATCTGTAGGGGGAAAAGGGTCACATCTCTGGGCTACTCATTAAATCAAATAAATCCTTTTGGGGGGAATTTCCAGATTCCTTAAGGTTTTTTTTGAGAAATGTGATGTGTAGAGTCACTTGTGCTCATCACCTCATCAGGCCTTTGAATTCCTATATTTACAGAGCTCTTTTCAAGGACACCATCAATTAATCTTTTTGTAAAAGATCCACGGGTATAACCTGGAGGTCGATACTTACAATATCAGTTTTAGGAAGGCTAAAACGTTCTCCTCTCATGTTTCTGGACAGGCACGCCCTCTTTCTCTGTGCAATGCCCACTGCAATTCTGGATACAGTAGGACAAAGATTGAAGGGAAACCGTTTTGCTGCTACAATTGCCACCGATGCCCAGAGGGGAAGATATCTCACCTAAAGAGTAAGAACTGCTGTGTAAAAATGCATTCATGCAAAACCTACAAGCTTCATATTATTCCCAATATCATGAGGATTCATTAGAAAGTGGTGATTTAAGATTCAGTCTTTGGGACACCAAGCAGTTTGAAAAGTTCTTAGGGGTTTTACTTTCTTTTCAGATTTGCCATATTCACATTTCTCTCATATTGTTAAGAAAGAGCCTCTAAGTGTCTGTGGAAGAGGGCAAAACAGAAAAAGTTCACAATGATCTCATGACATAAAAATGGCAACTTAGATATTTGCATCAGACATTTGGACAAAAATATATAAGTTTGGAGTTTGATTTATGCATTTGAAATCATTTCTTGACTATGGGCACCTATATTTTATGCATACCTTGGCAGTTAAAACCAAGCAACATCACAGTACACAAATAAAAACATTACATAAAGTGCAATGAAATGTAGAATGTGGATTGATTGTCTCTTTTTATAATGAGACAAAGAAACAAAACAATGAAGAAAGATATTTTAGGTACTTAAATGAAAAGGAGAAGAAACCACAATATTTGGTGACAACCCAAAGATAATATATTCAGGTTCCTCTAAATGAGATCCTATGATCTCTGCTATTGCTCTTTATTGTCTCATTTCCTTTTCATGACTGACACTTACATTTATCTATTTCTTATACACTTGTTATACATACAGCTGTAGTCTATTAAACAGCTTGTTCTTCTTCCTTTTTTTTTAAACAGACCTGGATGACTGCTTTCAGTGTCCAGAAGATCAGCATTCCAACGAAGAGCAGAATTTGTGCCTTCCAAAACATATCAGCTTCCTCTCATTTGAAGAACCTTTGGGAATCATGCTCACTGTTTCTGCCCTTTTCTTTTCTTTCCTCACAGCTTTGGTGCTTCACCTCTTCATTAAGCAAAGGGAAACCCCGATCGTCAAAGCCAACAACCGCAACCTCAGCTATGTTCTCCTCATGTCCCTCTTGCTTTCTTTCCTTTGCACTTTGCTCTTCATCGGACAACCCACAAAGCTTATGTGTCTCCTTCGACAAACAACTTTTGGCATCATCTTTTCAATAGCTGTTTCTTCGGTTTTGGCCAAGACCATCATTGTGGTCCTTGCTTTCATGGCCACCGCACCAGGAGTTGGGATGAGAAAATGGTCTGGGAAACACCTGGCCAGCTCCATTGTTCTTTCCTGTTCCTTTACTCAAACCTTGATTTACAGTGTGTGGTTGATAACTGCTCCTCCCTTTCCAGATGTTGACATGCACTCCCTGATGGAAGAAATTATCTTGCAGTGTAATGAAGGATCCGTCACCATGTTTTACAGTGTCCTGGGCTTTCTGGGCTTTCTGGCTACCATCAGCTTCACGTTGGCCTTCCTGGCCAGGAACTTGCCTGACAGTTTCAATGAAGCCAAGTTTATTACTTTCAGCATGTTGGTCTTCTGTAGTGTCTGGGTGTCCTTTGTTCCAACTTATTTAAGCACAAAGGGCAAATACATGGTGGCCGTGGAGATCTTTTCCATCTTGGCCTCCAGTGCTGGCTTATTGGTCTGCATCTTTTCCCCTAAAATTTATATCCTTCTACTCAAGCCTGAGCTGAACAGCAGGAAACACCTAAGGAGAAAATAACATTAAAAATGACCTTAGTGAGTTCCTTACCCCAAAGCGGTCTAACATCCTGTTAGATCCATAAGAGAGGTATTATTCTGGGTGCAGCACAAGAAATGGGATCATGTTTCAGGAGGAAGCCTTTGTTGCTTTTCACTTTGGGGTGAGGATGGCATCCTTTTATTATAGATGTGGTTTTTTTAGCCATAGATTATTGTAACATTCCATTATTAGAGAGCCAGTTTGGTCTAGTGGTTAAGGCAACGGGCTAGAAACCAGGAGACTGTGAGTTCTAGTCCCACCTTAGGCATGAAAGCCGGCTGGGTGACCTTGGGCCAGTCACTCTCTCTCAGTCCAACTCACCTCACAGGGTTGTTGTTGTGGGGAACAGAGGAGGAGGAAGGAGTATTAGGTTTGTTCGTTGCCTTGAGTTATTTATAAAACAAATAAAGTTGGGATGGAAAATAAATAAAACTAGAAACTAGAAACTAGAAACTAGAAACTAGAAACTAGAAACTAGAAACTAGAAACTAGAAACTAGAAACTAGAAACTAGAAACTAGGAACTAGAAACTAGGAACTAGAAACTAGAAACTAGAAACAACTAGAAACTAGAAACTAGAAACTAGAAACTTAAAACAACTAAAAACTAAAAAAACCCTAAAAACTAAAAACTAAAAAAAAATTAAAATCCTTGTTATACCAAGCAGGGTAATGAGATTGGCTGAGTATGGAAATTATGTTAATAAATATATAAATAAGTGTTAAGAAAGTAACTGACAACTCACTCCAGGCTTGGCTGCCAGCTCGACCAGTCAGATTTCTCAGAGAAGCTGACTGAATTTCCCTTGCTTGCGTGGATTGCAGAAGTTGTGGTCCACTGAAGTTTTTTTTTCCACTGGAGAAGGGGAAACCAGAAGATTACTCGTGGGGCCATTGGGATTGCCTACCCTTGTTTTTTCTGTAGTTTTCCACCGCGGAAGGAACAGGGTAAGTGCAAGGCAATGGCCGAGATATATCAGGCTCTCGCAGGGGAAACAAGTCTCTTTGAAGAGACACAAGAGCGCCCAGCCGCTTTTAGATCACTTTAGGAATGTTTTTTTTTAGATTAAAATATTTTTGAAATCTAAGATCGATTTTTTGGACTTTGTTGAAAATGTTGGCTAACTTTGTGCTTTCTTTGCTATAACTGATTCTGGTGGAAGTTTGATGGACTCTATATTTGCAACATAATGAAACGTCTGCATTTTTTTTTTTTTACTTCTCTTTTGTATTAGAGGGATTTAAGAGACTCTGTTTGTAATTCTTCGCTTGATAAACTAAATGACTATTCATTTTTTGAGAAACTCTTTGTTTGGATTAAGCAGCTTGCAGCTTGAAGAACGAAAGCTCGCAGTTTGAAGAATAAAAACACAGGGTAACGTGTTTTTTTCCTTGTCGTCTTTTTCTACATCCTCCCTGGTTGGATTTTGCTTCATTTGGAATATATTTTTTATTTCTCCTTCTATAAACTGTTTAAAATATTATTCTCTCCTGTATTTTGGATTATTGGAACTTTCTTTTTTCTTTTGACTTTAAAAAAAAAAAAAAACAACAACGACGTTCTGCTTAATAGATTCTGCTGGTAGTATTCCATGGACAGATTACATTATTATTGTTTTGACTAGAAGGGTTGTTGTTTTAATTTGAAGGACACAGGAAAGATGGCTTTCCAACTTGTACCTGAGGAGCTCAGAAGAGAGATTACTGAGGCTTTTTCAAATATTCAAAGGTCGTTGGAATTACTGTTCGTAACTCTGCAAAACAGAGAGAAAGAACAGAGAACAGAAACGGAGACAGAAAGGAAAAATGTTTTTCAAGTGGAGGAGAAACAGAAGGAGGAAATTTTGAGTATATTAGTTCAGAAGAACATTCTGAAGGCTTTACACTACAATCTTGGTATAGATATGTTGTGGCAGTGGAGACAGAGTGAAAATATGGGTGCACAGTTGGATGGATGTTGTGAAATATGTGGAAAGGGAGAGAAGGTTGCTCTGATATTCTATATGAGATATAGAAAAGAGCAGGCTGTATATTGCGAATCTCCCACAGTGTATTGTGATTTTGGCATAACCTAAACAGAAGATATGAGAAACTGTATGGATATAAAGGTTAATGAAAAAATATGGACTTGAATTGTTATGAGAAATTGTATGGATATATAAAAAGTGATATTCTAAATGTAAGATGCTAAATACAAACACAAGTTGATATTATAGAATATTGTTTTCCTTAGAGATATATTTATGAGAAGATAATGATATGATGGAATTAGAATGATGGTTACTACAGGATGATATATATCAATATGTATTGTATGAATATTATAAGAATTGATATATTAGCTATTAGGTTAAGTGATATGATAGATTATGCATTTAGTTTAAATGGACACTACTACAAGGAATGGAAATTACAGATGGATAATTGAGATTCAAGAATTCCTTTTTTATGGAGATATATATATATATTAGAATTAAATTATAGAAATATATATGTATGAACACTATAAGAATTGCTAAATTATGTATTAAGTTACATAACATGTTAGGTTATGAGTCATAATATGAATAGAATATATTGTAGTTTATTAGAAGTAAATAAGGCTTTTATTTGTTATACTAATTGGTCTTTATTGAAGATATAAATATGTAGTAATGAACATTCAACATTTAACTACTACTTCAAGGAGTGGAAGCCAAAGATGGATTATTGGGAGACAGTAAGATGAAGGTTAGAAGATTGGATTAAAGAAATCAAAAGGCATATGACAAAGAAAAGTTCCTGTATACTGTATGAAGGACTAACATTTAAAATCAATTGTTGTACTTTAAGTTCAAAGATAGATTGGAGGACATCTATTTTCTATATTTTCTTTGCTTATTATTTCTTGACTTCACTTTTTCTTTATCTTTTTCTTATTTTGTATTTCTGTTTCTATTTCTTTTTCTACTTTAAATTTTATTATGTATTGTAAAACTTAATAAAATTTACTAAAAAAAAAAAAGAAAGTAACTGACAACTAAGTGTGGAGTCCATGGTGCTCTCTGAGCCTTGTTGTTTTCTTGCAGACATTTCATTGCCAGGCTAGGCAACATCTTCAGCACTGGAGATGTTGCCTAGCCTGGCAATGAAACATCTGCAAGAAAACAACAAGGCTCAGAGAGCACTATGGACTCCACAGTTCAAACCTGAGCTACAAATATTCCAATCGATTGTCAACTAAGTATCCACTGTTCAAATGAAACTGGTCAAATGAAGTGGCATATGATGGAAGATGTTATACCTGTATGTCGGATCTACATTGTACCTCTGATTTGAGTATAGTCTCATTATAACTGATATTATTTCATTTTATTTATTTGCATTTAGTTAGCAGATTAGCAGAGTGGATAGTAGTTTACCTATATCAGCTGGCAGTTTAATTTAGGTAGCTACTCATCACAAGATGTCTTTGATATATTCCTTTGTTATATTTATATATTTTTGTTATAGTTATCTAATTATACTATGTATTGTTATGAACTAATGAAAGAAGAAGAAAAAAAACTGCCTAGAGTACCAGCACCTGTGTAAGAAAGGCATTTTGTTCTACATTGGATGACAACCTGGTGTTTTTCTTCAGATGCCATTTTACAACTTGGAGGGGAATTTTCCTCAGAAGCTTGGTTCAGGATGAGTAGAGTTTTCAACAGATTTTAGCTTCTGATAGCCATGTAATTGATTTATTTTTAGTTGTAAGTCCGGATTTCTTTGGTTTGTGTGTTACAGTATCTGTTTGTGTTACTGAGTTCTGCACACTTCCCAGAGTCATACTGTTTGGAGTTGGATGGCTGTAATAAATGTAATAAATAAATAATTAAAATAAAATTAAGTATCCCCAAGCCCTTTTTTGGTGGATTCTAAAGTGACAATTTCATCTGTTCATTGTTTCCATGTTTCTGAATAGATAGCATTTCACCTAGAAGTGCTAATACTATATTATTAGAATCTATTTACTTGGCAGATAGTTTAATGAGTTGGTCAAATTCATTGGCTTGTTATTCATGTCCACTATCAGATAACTCATGACACTATTCAATACTCTTCCAGCAAGATCCAGATATGGTATGAAAATCTAACTACTCCAGAATTTGGGGGTGAAACCATCAAATCTGTGAGTGGATTGAAATATTATACAGCTCTTTGAAGGCACCTGCTTTGGGGCAGGTCCCTACTTCGTTGCCTTCAGTGCTTGATTCATAGAATCAAAGAATGGGAGCATCAGGCAGGAGGTATTTATTGAACTGAAGCATCGTTCATAAGTACCCAGAGCCCAATTTTACACAAAAGACATAATTTTGGGCAAACGGAAAGAGCTTTGAAGGATCCAGGAAAAATATCACATATGAACTCTGGTAAATGAGCGAAACATGATCTGGTCTATTCAAGGTGGGTTGAGAAAGGATGGCAAAATACTGCTGAGCTGTCTTGACCCATTTTCCAGTCCAGTCCATTTCTTTAATTTATTTCCTATTTTTATGGCATGATTAGAAACTCTGTTATCTTACAGTAGCACTTTTAGACATAGATAGACCACATGCTACCCTCCAGATATTGCTATGTCAAAATTTCAGCAGCCCAGCTGATGATGGATGTTGGGAGATGTAGTTCAGCAATATCTTAAATTATTCTGCTGCTTAGAGGACATAGGAGAATTGAAGCAAGTAGAAAGATACCTAGTCCAGTTCTGGCAGAAGATGCCTAGTGTATTTGACTTCTGGTACAAACAGAGATTTGTTTGAACCAGTTTTGCTGCATGGGTCCACCTAGCAGCTTTGTTCAGTGTGACCAAGACCTTTTAGGGAAAGAATGAGACCAATAAAGCAAGTTTTCTGTGAGTTCCTTCACATATAAAATCACAGCTATATATTCTATTACAGATATCAGTAGGGCAAAGAGGGATGCAAGGTGAGGAGGCATTGGGCTAGGGTGGGGGATGAGCTGCAAGGATGATTGGTCTGGTGCCTGGGGGGAAGAGCACTTTTGCTCTTAACCATGTTTTTATGGATTTTTCTGAGCCACCTAGAGTTATCATATGAGATAGGTGGCCATATAAGTCCTGAAAATAAAGAAAAATAAAATAAAGTAATTAAATAAAGTACTAAATTAAAATAAATAAAATCAAAAGGACATATTACAAACTGTGCCCGCAAGACAGTACTGCAGAAGCAAGCAACCCATACTACCTACAGCAAGACAGCGCACAGATGTTCTGAGCCACCCAGAGTCATCATGAGATACTGTAGGTGGCCATATAATTTCTAAAAATAAGTTAATAAAATAAAATAAATAAAATCAAAAGGACATATTACAAACTGTGCCCGCAAGACAGTACTGCAGAAGCAAGCAACCCATACTACCTACAGCAAGACAGCGCACAGATGTTCTGAGCCACCCAGAGTCATCATGAGATACTGTAGGTGGCCATATGATTTCTAAAAATAAGTTAATAAAATAAAATAATAAAACTAAAAGGACATCTTACCAACTCTGCCCACAAGAAAGGATTGTGCAGGTAAACAATCTTTTGTACCTACAGCAAGACAGTGCACAGATGATCTCCTGGAAGGAACCTGATTAACACTTTCAGCGCATTGTCAGACTTGGAACAAGCTAACAATATTAAAAGACTGGATGATCTGAGAGAGACTTTTGTGGCAAAACGCATGTTAAAACCTAGACGTGCAAATACAGCTGGCATCTTAGATGGGGAGCCAATACAACAAATACACTTTTTCTCATATTTAGGGGTGGTTTTCACAAATATAGGGCCTTGGGCTAACCACTTCAATATAGGCTACCACAAGCTCTCAAATGTTAACTAAATTACTCAGTTATAATAGCCCAAGCACGCTCCTCTCCATTTTAAAGGTCCACAAGGCAAAAATTGCACAGAAGAGACTTTGTTTCAAATGTGGGAAGCCAGGTCATCGAGCCATAGAATGCTTGGGTGCTACTCCTCCTGGAAGGATGACAGCGAAACCTGGGAAAACTACATCAGGGAAATATAAGCAAGTGTCAATGTGGCTGCAGTTACTGAGCACCGGAGAATGGAGAGAACACTGTCATCATCAGAGGACTCTGAGGCAGAGGCTCCTCAGCTGGTGGGAAACTAATTACGCCTGCTTTAAGCAGCGCCCATAGGCAGGCGGAAGACTCCAAAGGCACAGAGTAGTCGGTGAGTAGAGATTGTACCACTTTATTAGTGGGGGTGCAATTGCAGAATTTTTGAACAAATTTTAAGGCAGATTTAAAAGTCATGGTCGATACGGGCTGTACAAAGTGCCTAATTCACCCAGCTATAGTGACAGGACTGGACTTAAAAGTTATGAAATTGAAACAGCCAATAGTAGTTACACAATTGGATGGCTCAGAAGCTCACAGAGGTCCCATGGAGCATTACACCGAGGCTGTTGGCATGAAAATTGGTGGCCACAAAGAGACTTTGAGATTTATTGTGGTCCCTATAGCTCATTACTCTATAATCTTGGGATTGCCGTGGCTTAAAAGTGTGAAACCAAAGATTGACTAGGAAACAGGAGTTTTTGAGTTTTCAGTTGGGACCTATCAACCAAAAGTGCCCCTAGAACCCCCACCTCCAACAGACTGGACTGGAGTGATGCTTGGCGGGAAGACTGCCCCTGGGGGGTTGAAGATTGAGATGGGAGTGCCAGAGAGATATCGTAGCTTCACAGATGTCTTTGATGAGCAAGAAGCAGATCAATTGCCAGGTAGCACTAAATCGGACTGCTCTATAACAATTGACCCGAATGCCAAATTGCCAAAGCCAAAAATCTATGCCATGTCTGAAAAGGAGAAGGAGGTACTGAGAGAATTCATTGATAAGAATTTGGCGCCTGGGTTCATTGAGCCCACCAATTTGCCAATGGCAGCGCCCGTACTGTTTTGCGCCAAGAAAGACGGGATGCTACGTTTGTGTAGAGACTATAGGGGATTGAATGCCATCTCCACTGCTAATCAGTACCTCTTGCCTGTAATAAAAGACATGCTTTCCCATCTGTCAAAAGGGAAGATATTCACCAATCTAGACTTCAGAGAGGCTTATTTGAGAATTCGCATGAAACCAGGAGATGAGTGGAAGACAGCCTTCAATTGCTCTCTGGGATCCTATCAGTACAAGGTGCTCCCATTCAGATTGGCAGGGGCCCCTGAAGTGTTCATGCAGCATATAAATGAACTTCTGCATGAATATTTATACAAGGGAGTGTTGGTATACCTTGATGACATTTTAATATTCAGCCAGCATGAGGTTTTGGTCAAGAAATTGCTCCTAAAACTTAGGGAAGCCACACTGTATGCAAAGCTGCCCAAATGTGAGTTTCTTAAGACTGAACTGGACTATGTGGGGTATGGGGTCTCCTGTGAGAGGATTGGAATGGACCCAGCTAAAATCCAAGACTTGGTGGCCTGGGAGCCCCCCCCCCCATACCCGGAAACAACTGCAGAGTTTGTTGGGTTTTGCAAATTACTACAGGAAGTTCATAAACCAGTTTGCTCAAATTGCATTGCCACTTACAGACTTACTGAATACAAAAAGGAAGGGGGAGTCTAAGAAAACACCACAGCCGGGGGTGAAAATAAATTGGATGGACGCATCTGTCCAGAAAGTTTACAGAGACTGAAAGGTGATGGCATGTGTGGGAAAAGGAGGCTTACTCTGTAAAATGTGCACTAACGACATGGCGGCATCTGCTAGAAGGCACGAAGCACCCTTTTGAAGTTTGGACAGATCACAAGAACTTACAGGCACTCCGCACCCCCCATAAATTAAATGGGAAACAACTAAAGTGGGCACAGCTTTTCAGTAGTTTTAACTTCACCCTTCAGTACTTTGCAGGAAAATGGAATTTCATGCCTGATGCTTTGTCCCGCATGCCCCAGCACAACAGAAAGATTTAAATACTAATGCTTTCTCATATGCAACACAAAGTAACATACAAGAATAGGATTTATACTTTTCTACTGTTTAGCTGCTCTATTCTGTTCAATTCAGGCTTTAACACAATAATGTAGCATTTGGGAGAAAAGATACAAATCAGTAACCCAGCACTGGAGGCTATAATGGAGAAGATCTCCAGAGCAACTGTATACTTCTGTTAAAGTATTTGGTAAAGTTATTCTATGTAGAATCAAATGAATGGAATTTCACCACTATGAAACCCTGGCCTGGAAGGTGGATATTTCCAAGCTCCTCTGCTGTAAGCGTTTCCCACAACAAAAGAGCTCGTAAACAACAGATGGGCTTTCATCTAGCCAAAACAATTGAAAGTTATCAGTCCTTTTCCCATGAGAATAGAGTCTCGAGGGAAAGCCAATATGCAACACCGCCACCCCATGGCGGTTTACAGTAAGTACAAATGTTACTAAAAATGTTAACCTGAAAAGTGGCCTAGCCCATATGAGCCAATCAGAATATTGAACCATGAGTATAATTCAGCTATGAACCATGGGTACTCATCTCACTCATGCTTTTTCTATGCTTCTTTTGACTGCTATCTACATGTACTTTGTATCTGAACTGTAACTATGCCTGGTCTTTGCACAGACCATGATGTTTTCTTTCCTCACTTCTGGTGATGGAACTCTGCGTATGCTTTGCTTTTTCCTTTTTTCAATAATGCACCATACATCCATTATTGCCTTATGCTATCAATAAAGATATTGTTAGCCTTAAAACACGTTGTTTGGATTACTCTATGCCTGGAACGCCAATAGCCACCATCACCCCACAGGTTATGTTGCCCAGAGAGAAATTTGCGTTTTCTTTGCTGTGCTGGATCTGGCTGTAACAAAGGGGTTTGTTTTTGAGGCTGCATTTTGGAGTAAACGTGTTTTTCTTGAGTGGTCAGTATGGCTGCTGCAGGGCTAACCAGTCTGCCTTTTGAGTGTTTGAATGGCACAAACTATCGGACCTGGTGTGTGAAGATCAAGTCTTTCTTCCTAAAAGAAGGTTTGTGGAAGTAAGTGAAAGACGCACCTCCAGCTGGTCCCATTACTGATGAAGTACAGTTGTGTTTGGATTGTGCTTATGGCAATTTGATTCTGGGACTGGAATCATCGCAGCTACTGCATATCAGCAATCTAGACACTGCACATGCATGTTGGGAGGCTCTCAAAGCCCTTTATTCCAAGCAAACCTCTGCTGCCATCGTTGGTCTATCATGTCAGCTTTACAACCTAAAGCTGCAGCCCGGTGGAAACGTGATGACCCACCTCCATAAACTCAAGACTTTGTTTCTTGAACTTGAGGAGCGGGATGTTGTGATCCCTGATACCCAGAGAGCTTGTGTCATCCTGTCAAGCCTGGACAAGAGCTTTGACATGCTCATCGAGGCAACTCAGACGTTGAGGCCCCAAGACCTTACTGTGGATTATCTTACAAATCGGCTGCAAGAAATCCAGCAAGCTCGTGACCTGGAGAAGATGCAGGGTAAGCCATCTGTTGCTGTTCCTGAGACTTCTGCACAGCGTTTTCCAGCTGGAACAGAGGCTGCGTGTGCTGTAAGAAGATGCTTTCGGTGCAACTCGACCCAACACTTCATGAAAGACTGTCCCCAGCCACCTCGCCCAGCCGGTGGAGCCAGTGGAAAGAGGTTCGTAAGAAAGAAGGGGAAACAACCGTCTAGACAACGTACCCAAGTGTCTGCTTTGCTCACGGCTGTGAGTAAACGTTCCCCAGAGACTTGGCTTTTGGACTCCGTGTGTAGCTAAATCATTGTAAACAATGAACAGTTGATATTAACAAAGGACAGGCCTAAAATCCAACAGGTTGCTCTAGCTGATGGATCCATGGCTGATGTGTCTTTTCAGGGTGAAGTATACATTCCTTGTTTGGGGATAAATGTACAAAATGTGTTGTGTGTTCCTACACTTGACTTTTCCCTCCTTAGCGTTCCAGCCCTGGTGAAGTCTGGATATACTGTTGTGTTCAAGGGTACTGGATGTTCTATTGAAAAAGATGGAATTGAATGTGCTAGGGGGAAGTTAGTGAATCAATTGTATGAAATGCTTCCTAAGCAGGGGATTGTGTCAGGAAATTGTATTTCCAATGTTCCCCCACATAACAAATGCATTCACTATTATCACAGAGTTCTGGGACATCCCGGGTGGGGAAGTTTGTCCCAAATGGCCAAGGTGTATCCTGAACTAGGATCTAAAAAGTGTGATGATTTTCTTGATTGTACTGTGTGCAAACAATCTAAAATTAAGGCTGCGCCTGTTGCTAGGAAAAGTGGCAGGGTGTCAACTAGGCCTTTTCAGTTGGTTCATGGAGACTTAGCCAGCCCCAATGCTTGTAGTGAAGGGGGGGCACTTTTCATGTTTCTTTTGGTGGATGACCATACTCACTTTACGTTTTGTTATTTGCTCAAATCTAAAGCGGAGGCGTCGATGAAGGTTCTCAGTCATCCAGGTGGAACAGTCTGTGGCTTGAATCATGTCAACTGGATTTCTATTTTCTCAGTAGAAACGTTTCACTCCTTATCCAAGGAGCTTCTTCAGTCTGAGTAAAGTTAGTAAGGGAATCCTTAAATATGTTTCTAGGGTGGCTGTGTGACCTTGCACCTGGGGCTAGGTCATGGTTATTTTGAGATGTTTATTTCTACGTCCTTAATCTTAACGATCCTCCTTTAGATGATAAAGGGACTTAGAAATAAACATCTCAAAATAACCATGACCTAGCCCCAGGTGCAAGGTCACACAGCCACCCTAGAAACATATTTAAGGATTCCCTTACTAACTTTACTCAGACTGAAGAAGCTCCTTGGATAAGGAGTGAAACGTTTCTACTGAGAAAATAGAAATCCAGTTGACATGGTTCAAGCCACAGACTAAAGCTTAGGCCTTTGCTCGCTTTAAGGAATTTGTTGCAATGGTGGAGAGAAACTATGGTTATCAAGTAGGTCAGTTTCAATCGGATTGTGGAGGAGAGTTCCTAAGTCATGAGTTCCAGAATTGGCTTCGTAGGAAAGGAATCTCCCATAGACTTGCCAATGTTGGTGTTCCTGCTGAGAATGGAATAGCTGAAAGGAAGATTGGTGTTGTTAATACCATTAGAAATAGCCTGATGTTAGATGCCCAGGTGCCAGCCCGTTTTTGGGGTGAGGCTACCATGACTGCAGTGTATCTAACCAACAGGGTGTGGAATTCAGCTGTAAATGAAGTTCCTTACTTCCTTTTGTTTGGCAAGCGCCCTTCGCTGAAGCATCTGCGTGTTTTTGGAACATTTGCTTATGTTCACATCCCTAAGTCTCAGCGAAGGAAGAACCAGCCAAAAGCACAACGCTTAAGGTTTGTTGGTTACTCCTCTAGATCTAAGGGTTACCGTTTTTCTGCAGGCTATGGTCGTGTGGTAGTCTCCAGTAGTGCTAATTTTGAGCACCCTACTGGTTGGGATAGGTTGAATGCTAGTTCAGAGGTATTGTTGCAATCTAGTGCACAGCCAACTGTCCATGCTCCTGTGGCTGGACAACAACCAGTTCAGCTGCCTTCTGGTTCCCAGTCTCCTAGTGTGGTGAGAGGGTCCCCTCAGGTGAAGGAAGAGGAAATTTCACCTGAGCAGGTTCAGGACCTGAAGGGGGAATCAGGTAGTGAAAAGGCAGAGGACAGTGATGAGGAAGAGGCAGTGGTAATTCCTCATAGGTCTGCACGTTCCACAAAGGGTGTGAAGCCTGACAGATTTGTGATTCAGCAGGTGAGAGTGTGTCAGATTACCTGTGAACCTCAGTCTTTCCAGGAGGTGTTGCTTCTGCCTGTTGAAGAGCAGGAGAAGTGGAACACAGCGATGGATAAGGAGTTTGAGGCATTAGTGAGTCAAAAGGTGTTTGAAGTCACTGATTTGCCCCCATCCCAGAAAGCTGTTGGTTCCAGATGGGTTTTCAGAAAGAAACTTCTTCCTGATAATACAGTGCAGTACAAAGCCAGGCTTGTTCCTCAGGGGTTTTCACAAGAGAGGTTTTTGAACTATGATCTCACATATGCACCCACAGCTAGACCAGAGTCTTTTCGTATGGTACTTTCTCTGGCTGCACAATGTGAACTTGTTGTCCATCATTTTGATGTTGACACAGCATATCTGAATGCAGAGCTCCCTGAAACAGTGTACATGAAGCAGGCTCCTGGCTATGCTTGTGGCAATTCCCAAAAGGTGTACAGACTGCGCAAGGCGCTTTATGGATTGAAGCAGGCTGGTCGCTGTTGGCATCAATGTTTAGATAAGGCTTTGATGGAGTTAAAGTTTAAAAAGTCAGTTGCTGATCCTTGTGTGTATGTAAGAGGGTCTGGAAGTAATTACACGGTGTTGCTAACGTATGTTGATGATTTTTGCCTAGCAACTGGTTCTTTGCACCTTGTACAAGAGTTTGCAACACAATTAAGACAGTACTTTCATTTAAAAGACCTAGGTGAGCTGAAATACTATCTAGGTGTTGAAGTCACTAGAACTCAGAGTGGTGAAATCTATCTGAGTCAGAAGAGAAAAATTGATCAATTGTTGAGTCAACTTGAAATGTCAAATGCAAAACCTACCAAAACACCAATGACTCTTGATTTCCTAAAGGGTGACACATGTGAGGAAGCTTGTCCTCAACCTGAATTGTATCACTCTGCTGTAGGAAGCTTGCTACACTTAACACAATGGACACGTCCTGACTTAGCTTACTCAGTTGGAGTACTCAGTCGTAAGGTTGCCAAACCATCCATGCAAGATTGGCAAGGGTTAAAAAGGGTCCTACGTTACCTTAAAGGCACAGCTGATTTTTGTCTTAAAGTATCAGCCACTAAAGCCGAAATGCCTATGATTTATGTTGACAGTTCTTTTGCAGAAGAGGGAGACAGAAAGTCTGTGAGTGGTTTTGTTTTTTTTATTTGCCAATACACCCATCGCCTGGAGGGCAAGAAAACAGAGTTCAATAGCTGTTTCAACCTGCGAGGCCGAATATAGCGCCCTCAGTGAGGCAATAAATGAATTACACTGGTGTAAACAACTGTTTGGAGATCTTTCTGTAGATATACCCTCACCAATGACAGTGTATGAAGACTCACAATCATGTATTTCGCTTGCTCTCTCTGAACACGTGAAAGGGAGGATAAAATATGTCGATGTAAAATTCAAAAATGTAAGACATGCAATTCAGGAAGGGTTTATCCAGTTAGAATACTGTCCTTCTGAACTAAATGTTGCTGATATCTTCACGAAAGCTCTACCTCTTGATAAGCATATTACCATGGTTACCAAGCTGGGACTAGAGCAAATGTGTTTGAAATAAAATCATTTGTGTCTGTGTGCTTGTAACAATGACAGGTTTTCCCCACAGCGTTTTGAAATTCATTCAGAAGGGGTGTTAAAGTATTTGGTAAAGTTATTCTATGTAGAATCAAACGAATGGAATTTCACCACTATGAAACCCTGGCCTGGAAGGTGGAAATTTCCAAGCTCCTCTGCTGTAAGCGTTTCCCACAACAAAAGAGCTCGTAAACAACAGATGAGCTTTCATCTAGCCAAAACAATTGAAAGTTATCAGTCCTTTTCCCATGAGAATAGAGTCTCGAGGGAAAGCCAATATGCAACACCGCCACCCCATGGCGGTTTATAGTAAGTACAACTGTTACTAAAAATGTTAACCTTTTCTATGCTTCTTTTGACTGCTATCTACATGTACTTTGTATCTGAACTGTAACTATGCCTGGTCTTTGCACAGACCATGATGTTTTCTTTCCTCACTTCTGGTGATGGAACTCTGCGTATGCTTTGTTTTTTTCCTTTTTGCAATAATGCACCATACATCCATTATTGCCCTATGCTATCAATAAAGATATTGTTAGCCTTAAAACACGTTGTTTGGATTACTCTATGCCTGGAACCCCAATAGCCACCATCACCCCACAATTTCTACTTCTGCTGGTGACTACAGGAGCTCCCTTGGAGCTTTCATGTGAAGTTGAAATAATGGAATTGGAACTGCTATTTCCTGTCAAGGAATTATTAGCTTAGTATCAGTCATCCTTGGAGACTTGGAACAAGGAAACATGTTTTTCACATCTCAGTAAACATAATTTAGTATTCTACTTAGTGGTTTTTGTTTCATTTCAATGAACATACACTTTCTACATATAATAGATTTTGTGAGAAACAGAAATAGTTGGGTACTTTCAGTTTCTTCGATACTATTTGCTGAAATATCCACTTTGCAAAACTCACTTTACTCTTGCATATACTGTACCTGATATATTGTAACACATCCATTTCCAGAGAAAGCATTTCTAGGGCAATGTAAAACAAATAAATAAATAAATGTCTACACTGAGTAGAATGTTACACTCAATAATTAGAATTAAACCGAGACCCTCCAACTCTATCATTGTATCACTCACAATTCTACTATTCCTCAGAGAAGATTTCCAATTAAGGCTAGGAATATTTTATTTTCCCATTTCTTACTTCAGGTTTCCTCTTACTGTTCCAAATTTTCCATGATGTATTTTTTAAAGACACCAAGTTGCATTTGTTCTACTGTTCTGATTCTTTTCACAACATTGTGTGGAAAGAAATCAACTCAGTTAAGATTTTGTCACAGCCCAGATAGGTGTAACCATCACACCAGATGAGGATTATAATTGAAATTCTCGAGATTAGTATAGCCATAAATAGTCACCTAGAACTCTTGCATTCCATTTTCTAAATCTTGTCCTCCATGGTTCTAATTGATCTTGATCACAACATTAATTATCTTCCATAACATCAATTCAAATTACAGAAGAAATTATAGTACAGTTTTGGAATCTGTCCATAGTGCCTTCTGGTGACTTGTGTGTATGTGTAGGTTTAAAACTCAGGTACTAATTGTGATTTTGCATTTTTGTGTATACCATTATCACGGTGGTAGTAGGCCATTACCATTTTCTTCCTAGTATTTTCTGAAGGTGGAAACTTGTATATGTAACTTTTCCACTTTATTTTCAAGGAATAAATATTTTTTTCATGAGTAATAAATAATGGAGCAGAATCATAGATATCAGTCCAACTTTTAAAACAAGAACAAGTTCAACTAATAAAAAAGAGAATGATATAAATTGTAAAGGAAGTATAATCAATTACCCTATCATCTATCTATCTATCTATCTATCTATCTATCTATCTATCTATCTATCCTGAGTTCTAATCTTGAAAACTCAGGAGAGATTACCTGTTAGTTAATGATACTGGAACAGATGTGATTCCTAATATTTTCCCATACCTGATGCAAAATAGGAAAGAGCCATAGAATTTATTTTATTTTATTCTGTTCTTTCCTCTTTTCAGCTGTTCTTTTTTGTTCAGATCTGGCCTCAATACAATAATGTAACATTTGGGCGAAAAGATACAAATCAGTAACCCAGCACTAGAGGCTATAATGGAGAAGATCTCCACAGCAACCGTGTATTTTCCTTTTGTACTCAGATATGTTGGAACAAAGGACAACCAAACACTGCAGAAGACCAACATGCTGAAGGTGATAAATTTGGCTTCATTGAAAGCATCAGGCAATTTCCTGGCTAGAAAAGCCACTGTGAAGCTGATTATTGCAAGGAAGCCCATGAAGCCCAAGACACAGTAGAACATGAGGACAGATCCATCGTTACACACCAGAACTATTTCTTCTGCCATTGAATTCATGTCAGCATCTGGGAATGGGGGAGAGGTTGTCAGCCATGTAGCACAAATAATTCCTTGAATTAACGAGCAGCCGAACACAATGGACATAGCTAATCTTTTCCCCACCCAGTTGGTCACCTTGGACCCTGGTTTGGTGGCCATGAAAGCCAGAACCACAATGATGGTTTTAGCCAATAAGCAAGAAATGGCCATGGAGAAGATGATAACAAAGGCAGTTTGACGAAGGACACATGTCACCTTGGAAGGTTTGCCAAGGAAGAACAAAGTACAAAGAAAAGATAACAGGAGAGCAACAAGGAGAACATATGTGAGATTCTGGTTGTTGGCTTTGACTATGGGAGTGTCCTGATGTTTAATAAAGACCCAAAGTACTGCAGCTGTGACCATAGAAAAGAAAAAAGCAGAACTGACTAAAATGATTCCCAAAGTTTCTTCATACATCAAAAATGCTATGAGTTTTGGAAGACAAGAATCCTGATTCCCATTTGCATATTGATCTTCTGGACACTGGAAACAGTTATCCATGTCTAGAAAATTAAATAGCAAGTTACAAATTGAACTCTATATATCCAAATTGTACATATTAATGTTATAAAAGTTGGCTGTTTAAATCTACATTGGTATGTTTCCAATAAAGTTACATTTCCATCATGTTTTCTGTGAGACACACTGCTTGGTATGGATGTGGGAATTAATTGAATGAGCTGAATCCATCTTTCATTAGGTTAATATTCCTTTTTTTACTGGATCCATATGCCAAATGTAACAGCCAGCCTTGAGTATTTTTCTAAAATTTCAGTATTGTTCTGGCTCAAATTCTATACATTTGTATTTTCTGGGAAATATATAATACTATAACTCTTACCTTCCCTGTTGGAAATCTTCCCTGGTGGACATCGAAGACAATTATAGCAGCAAAATGGTTTCCCTTCTATCTTCCTCCTTGTATAACCTGAATGGCATTTATTATTGCACAGGGATAGAGGTTGGACCTGTTCATAAATGAGAAAAGAAAATGTATTTTCTTTATGAAAAAATAATATTTAATTGTTACACTGTATTTAGAAGTATCATTTTACTTTGCTTGCTTGCCTGCCATTATGTGTGAGCTTCCTTCTGTTTCAGTTTAATAGCGAGAGAGAAGGATACCTTCAAATGGAGAGAGAACTCATACCTATCCATGTCATCAACTCATACACACTGCCAGTCCTCTGATACCCTGCTGGTACAGTGAGTTGGCCAAAGGACGACATTTTGTTGCTGTTTATTCGTTCAGTCTCTTCTGACTCTTTGTGACTTCATGGACCAGCCAACGCCAGAGCTTCCTGTCAGACGTCGCCATCCCCAGTTCCTCCAAGGTCGAGTCCGTCACCTCCAGAATATCATCCATCCATCTTGCCCTTGGTCGGTCCCTCTTCCTTTTGCCTTCCACTTTCCCTAGCATCAGCATCTTCTCCAGGGTATCCTGTCTTCTCATTATGTGGCCAAAGTACTTCAGTTTTGCCTTTAATATCATTCCCTCAAGTGAGCAGTCTGGCTTTATTTCCTGGAGTATGGACTGGTTTGATCTTCTAGCAGTCCAAGGCACTCTCAGAATTTTCCTCCAACACCGCAGTTCAAAAGCATTGATCTTCCTTCGCTCAGCCTTCCTTATGGTCTGGCTCTCGCAGCCATAGGTTACTACAGGGAATACCATTGCTTTAACTATGTGGATCCTTGTTGTCAGTGTGATGTCTTTGCTCTCAACTATTTTATCAAGATTTATCATTGCTCTCCTCCCAAGAAGTCGCCATCTTCTGATTTCCTGGCTGCAGTCAGAGTCTGCAGTAATCTTTGCGCCTAGAAATTCAAAGTCTGTCACTGCCTCCACTTTTTCTCCCTCTATTTGCCAGTTATCTGTCAAGCTCATTGCCATAAACTTGGTTTTTTTGAGGTTTAACTGCAACCCAACTTTTGCACTTTCTTCTTTCACCTTCATCATAAGGCTCCTGAGCACCTCCTCGCTTTCAGCCGTCAAAGTGGTAATATCTGCATATCTGAGATTGTTAATGTTTCTTCAAGTGATTTTAACTCCAGCCTTCGATATTGGCAATTTGGTCTCTAGTTCCTCTGCCTTTTCTAAACCCAGCTTGTACATCTGGCAATTCTCGCTCCATGAATTGCTGTAGTCTACCTTGCAAATTCTTGAGCATTACCTTACTGGCATGTGAAATCAGTGCCACTATTCGATAGTTTGAACATTCTTTAGTGTTTTCCTTTTTTGGTATGGGGATATAAGTTGATTTTTTCCAATCTGATGGCCATTCTTGTGTTTTCCAAATTTGCTGGAATATGGCATGAGTCACCTTGACAGCATCATCTTGCAAGATTTTAAACAGTTCAGCTGGGATACCGTCATCTCCTGCTGCCTTGTTATTTGCAATGCATCTGAAGGCCATTCAACCTCACTCTTCAGGATGTCTGGCTCTAACTCATTGACCACACCATCAAAGCTATCCCCGATATTATTATCCGTCCTATACAGATCTTCTGTATATTGGTCCCAGTCTGCTTCTGGGTCCAATTCAAGGTGTTGGTGATTACCTTTAAAGACCTACATGGCATGGGGCCAGGGTATGTGAGGGACCGTCTCATCCCAATAACATTGGCCCGCCCCACCCGTTCATGCAGAGAAGACATGCTTCGGACCCTTTCAGCAAGAGAATTTCATCTAGTGGGGTCCAGGAGGCATGCCTTCTCTGCGATAGCGCATGAGTTATGGAACATCTTGCTTACAGAGGTGAGGCTGGCCCCCTCACTCCTGGCCTTCCGGAAGGCTCTTAAGACCTGGCTCCGCCGCCTGGCCTGGGACGACGGAGGTGGTAGTGCCTCTTGGGGTTGGTTGGCCCTGTAGGATTGTGATCTAGACTATGGCATCTAAACGTCTTTGGATTTTATTTATTCTTTTATTTGTTGTTTTTTAGTTATCTCTGTATAGATTTTAATTTTTTATATGCTGTAAACCACCCAGAGTCCCCTGTTCGGGGAGATGGGCGGGGATAAATTAAATAAATAAATAAGTAAATAATAAATAAATAAATAAAGTAAATAAATAAATATTCTTGCCACCTTTTCTTGATCTCTTGTGCTTCTGTTAGGTCCTTGCCATCTTTGTTTTTGATCATACCCATTTTTGCCTGGAATTTACCTCTGATGTTTCTAATTTTCTGGAAGAGGTCTCTTGTCATTCCTACTATATTATCGTCTTCCACTTCCACACATTGCTTTTTTAAAAATAATTCCTTATCTCTTCTGGCTAACCTCTGGAATTTTGCATTTAATTGGGCATATTTCCCATATCACTGTTGCCTTTTGGTTTCCTTCTTTCTTGGGTACTTCCAGTGTCTCAGCAGACAGCCATCTTGCCTTCTTGGTTTTCTTTTTCTTTGGGACGTTTTTTGTTGCCGCCTCATGAACAATGTTGCAAACTTCTGTCCATAGTTCTTACGGGACCCTATCTACTAAGTCTAGTCCCTTAAATCTATTTTTCACTTCCACTGCATATTCATTAGGAATGTTAGTCAGCTCATATCTAACTGATCTTTGGGTCTTCCCTATTCTCTTTAGTCTGATTCTAAATTTTGCAATAAGAAGTTCATGATCTGAACTACAGTCAGCTCCAGGTCTTGTTTTTACCGAAGATGATCCTCTTACATACAATTAAAGTAGACAAAAGAAGTTTTGGTTTTGAGCAGTGTAAAACAGAGTTTTAAATAGAACTGTGTACCAATGATGAACCTATTATTGCTAAAATGTATCAACCTCTATTGAAACTTGAAGCATAAGCTGACTTCCAGTGACAGAGAAATGGCGAGCGGACGTCTGTTTTTACAGCTCGTCTAACTTTCATTTTCCAACTTCTAAACGGGGGAAAACAAATCGATTTTGCGAAAATCCTAGGGTTTTGCAGATCGCAGCAGGAATACTGGAAGAAGAGTAGACCTGCAGAAAAGAAACCCGCGGCTTCTGGACGGCGGAGGCGAGGCAAGACGAGACAACGAGCTGCCACTTTCACTTTCTTCGCCGATTACAAGCTGACAGTGAATTCAGCGAAAGTAGCCGAGAAGCCGGGTAAAAGCGTACCTCGTTAGATGCCTAAGTTATTTAGGCTTTGCTGCCATGTTTTCTGCGCTGATTTTGGAATTTAAGATTGACTAAAAAGAGAAGAAAATTTATTTACTTTATCGTCTAAAAGAAGATTTAAAACTGGAGGAGACTCTGAAGCTTAACTGAACCAAGAAAGACAGTAACTATATTTAATTATTTAAGACGCCATTTTTGCTCTGTAAGACTCCTTTTCTCTTCTTCTGGTTGTGTTTGTAGATTTATGCTTTTGCGACTTATACTATATATATATATGTGTGTATTTAGATATATAATTATTTTGTCATATTAATTGAGCTATATTAAGTATATGTATGTTTATATTCTTTAGCTGAAATTGACAAATTGATAAGTTTTAGATAAATTTTAGGCTATATTTAGATAATATTAAGTAATATTAGTATAAGAGATATTGATATAAGACTATACTCAATTACTAAAAAGATGAATACCAGAAAATTTCAGAGAAGAAAATCTGACTCGGAAGAGAACAGAGGGGATTCGTTGAAATGTCTTTTTGAAGAATTTACCATAAAAGCAATTCAAAGTATAACTGATAATGTGACCTCTTTACTAGAAGAAAAAATCAAAGCTTTTGAACATAGTTTAGACAAAAAATTAGACAATATGGAACAGAAGTTTCAATCAGAAATTAAAGGAGTAAAAGAAAGAGTACAGAAAATGGAAAAGAAAAATGAAGAAGAATTAGATAAGATTACTTTATTAGAAATCAAACAAAAAGAAAAATGTATAAGAATAAGAGGTCTGATAGAAGGAAGAGAATTAGAAATTAAAAATACTGTAACAAAATTATTTTTAATTAAAAAAAAAGAAATTTGAAGCATAAGAAGAACAAATGAAAGAATGTATGATAAAGTAGACTAAAATTTTTCGTTAAAATATACAAATGGAACAGTTGGAGAATATGTGGTTGAAAGGATTGAAATTTACATTATGTTATAATTGTAAAGAGGATTTTTATAAAATGATGGACAGTATCGTTGGTATATGTCACCAGAGAAACTGTTTAGAATGTATAAAAGGACTTCAAATTTATGTTGGAAATATGAACAAGAGGGGACATTTTATCATGCTTGGTGGATATGCAAAAAAGCCAGAAAATGTTGGACTCAAATACATATACCAATTCAGAAGATTTTAAAGATAATGTACAATAAAATGTGTATGTGTATGTGTATGTGTATTTATTCCCCGCCCAGAGTCCCTTGCATGGGAGATGGGCGGGGAATAAATTTGAATAATAAATAAATAAAAATAAATAAATATGTGTATGTGTATGAGTATGTGTGTGTGTGTGTGTGTGTGTGCGTGCATGTGCATGTGAATGTGCATGTGCATGTGCATGTGTATATAAACACACATACCCACACAGACACTTGAAACCAGAGGCTTTTCTTTTGGGACTGATCAATAAGCAGTTGGAAAAAAGTCATGGAAATTTGTTTTTATACATGATAGCTGCAGTGAGATTATTATATGCACAATGGTGAAAATATCTGGAATTATCCACAAGGGAGGAATGGATGGTGAAGATGATAGAACTTGCTGAGATGGCCAAATTGACATCTTTAATTAGAGAAAAGACACTATCTAAGTTTATTGCTGACTAGAAACCCCTTACCCCTTCATGGATCACTGCCTTGTCATGGCGAAGGGGCTTGCATAACTAAAGTTACGCAAAAAAAAAAAAAAAAAGGAAAAGACCCTGATGCTGGGAAAGACTGAAGGCAAAAGGAGAAGGGGACGGCAGAGGATGAGATGGTTAGATAGCATCACCGATGTAATGAACATGAATTTGAGTAAACTCCGAGAGACAGTGGAGGACAGGAAGGCCTGGCGTGCTATGGTCCATGAGGTCACGAAGAGTCGGACATGACTAAACGACTGAACAACAACAACAACAGAAACCCCTTATAGACTTTTTGTGTGAAACAGAAAAAAATGATGATATATGTTTTTGATGATTAAAAAAATAGATTATAGAAAACATGAAAGTCATGCTGTAACCATAGAGTAAGAGGTAAATTTATACGTATACTATACTTAACTGCTCTAAAGAAAATTGGAAGCTACTTCTTTATATTTTCTTTATTTTCTGTTCTTTTGGTTTTCTCTTTTTTCTTTCTTTTCTGTATTCTAAATATTAGTTTATGTTAGCTTTTATCTTTCTTTATTAATATCTTAATAAAGTGATATATTTTTTAAAAAATAAAAAATATTCTGTGTCAATTTTCCAAAAAACTTAGGTACTCTTTCATAAATGTCCCTATCCTTCCATTCATACAAATACATTACAAGGCACCCAAGGGGTCACCCATTGCGATGGTTACCCAGACGGGCTGGAAAATCTTTAGGGAGTTTGGAGCATATGAAATACTGTGTATCTGCATGTAATTGCTGTGTGGGAGTTTGGATCTAAGAGAGCTCATAGAATGGTGAAATGATGTCTATCCACAGGCCAAAATGTAACTGGACCATACCTGGTTAAACCTCCTTGGCCATATAATAGCATCCTCATCAATGGTGAACATTACATCATGGGAATCCATGGGGTTTGTCCTTCCAACTCTGACTTTTAGAAAAGACAGGTTAGGAAATGTGATCCAATTGATAACATCAAATCCAGTCTCTAATTCTCCCTTTTGGTTGAAAGATATTTTTTGCCCAGCAGTATTATTGAATGAGATGCTTCTTATAAAGTGGTTGAGCTAAATTTGGAAAAAAAAGTCAAGTGAAGCGAGATGTATCAGTTACTACCCAATGGTTTTAAGCATTACTTGATCACCAAGTGACAGTGCAGGACCACAGGAATTGTCCCCTCACTGGGATGGTGGAGTCATGGAACTTACAGTATGAAAGGATGACATAACAGCTCTACCTCTCTAGTCCGAGAGCTCAAATAAGGAAGGTGTATCTCACTCATAGATTGTTACCACAAAGTAATAATCTTCATTCCCCTTTCAAAGTTATCAACAATAAACCTTTGAAAGCTTAAGGAAGGAAACTTATGCAATGTAATAAAAATGTTAATAAACAGTTAACAGTGCTAACCATGATTATAATGATGTCACCACCAGAACAGAATGATACAATAAAGCAAATAAAATACATAATGGACCTAAATATCAGGAAGAAGAAAAAAAAGAGAATAAAAGAAATATATTTTTCACTGCATTTGGGAACTATTAAAATAACTAGATGAATAGAGAAGTGCAATACTTCTGGCACTTCCCTTGTAGGAGTTCTCAAAGATTACGGTTAGTGGTTCTGAGGTCCTGATATTCTGCTTTTGATTTATGCCCCTCTTTCCATTGTCTCAACTTGCCTTTTTATTTCTAAGATTCTCAGACAGCTCCTCACGCTCACATGGGGGCTTCATCAACTTGCTCCCATTTGCCTTTTCCTTCATATTGCTTCTGTTTGGGCCTTAATAATCTCACTTTTTAGAATTTCCCAACCCTCCTGAACTGCTTTTCTTCCCTTCAGGATTTTCATCCATGAAGACCTTCCTATTTCTTCTCTTAGTATGTTGAAAGCAGCTCTCTTGAAGTCTAGAACACTAATCTCGCCACCTTCAGTTCTCCCTGCCTGCAATATGGTGAATTCTAGGATCACATGGGCCCACTGTCCCAAGGTTTTTTTTAACTTCCACTTCCTCAACCACTTTTTGATGGTTAACAAGCATTTAGCCCAGTGTAGCTGATCACCTAGTTCCATCCTCCATCTTTTCAATAATGAATAAGGATGAGAACCCTTATTTCATATTCAGCCTGCATATATGTCCACATAAAACATAAATTACAGAAATGACATCAGTCTACAAGGACTTCCTTTCTTAGACCTGGAAGAAATGCTGGAACCTGAGAAACATCTTTGAAAATGGTTGTGTAGGGAAAACAGAGAACTGAGAACTATCATATAGGGACAAATGAATAACTTCATTAATACAAAATTAATGGGCATAACATACTGAAGATATTTGTTGAAATGAATATACAGAATACTATTTTAAAAAAGAAATTGCCTGGACTGGAGCTAGAGAAAAAATGATGTTTAACAAAATTACACCCTTAGTTACTCATTTGGAATAATGCATTTATGTTCAATTTAGTATATTTTGCAGATACACTAAACAGTCTGAAATTGGTTTTTAACTTTACCTTCCAAAGTTGTTGATTCATAAGTTCCAATTTGTCTTCACAACCTCCTGCTTTGTATTTCATTATAGATGAA
Source organism: Charina bottae (assembly GCA_023362775.1). Lineage (NCBI taxonomy): Eukaryota > Metazoa > Chordata > Lepidosauria > Squamata > Charinaidae > Charina > Charina bottae. The sequence continues at coordinate 12,255,904 of JALMGJ010000011.1, forward strand.
TGGAAGTCATGCAAAGCATGTGCCACCACATAGACTGCATTGTAGACACTGTAGCTGTGACCAGTCATGTCCATTTCAAACACAGATGTAGGAAGAGTCTCCAGTCTTTCCTCTCCAGTACAGGTGACCCCATCTTCATCTTCCATTACAGAGGTAGGGAAGGAACATTCAAATGCATTTTTCCAGAAGATCTTGATAAAACTGTCTTCCTTTTCCAAGATAGGCTTTCTCATCTGAACATATTGCTGGAATCCCAACACCTTCTCAGAGTGAATTGCAAAAGATAAAGCACCATGGAGGAAGCCTAGGTCGCTATCTCTTAGAAAGGGAAGTGATGTGAAATCCATCTCAGGTGTCATAATCCAGACTTTACCTTTTTTCTGTAGTGGTACATCATCAGAATTCAGATTGCTGAAAAGTCTCAAAATGATCATTTCCTCAATTTCACCATAAACTAATACTACATCAACATTGCTACTCATAGCCACCTTGTACATTTTATGTCCCGTTTCAACCAACTCAGCAATGCCATTTGAATAATCAATTATTGGAAATGTTTCAATGAAGGCTGAGCAGATCCCTCTCTCGGTGAACATGGGAACCACATTTTGTACAAACTTATCACCATTGTCATTTTTCATAGACAAGACCCCAATCCACATCCATCTGAAATGCAATAATAATTGACAAATTCCCTTGTACTGGTGGTCCATCTTTGGGAACAACTGTTGGTATAAAACCACCTCTTTTTTTGCATTACTTTGAGAAGCTGAGCCATATATTAGCTGAAAAAAATAAAAATTTAGGCCATTGAGCAATAGAAAAAGTTGGTTTTTAGTAGTATTATTTCTCAATTTTAGCCCTCCAAATAAAAAAAATTAAGATCCTACCCATATTTCATGAATCCACCTATTAGTTAACATTCATATTCAAGACATGCTAACAGACCAAGAATTTCAGAATGTCCCCAACATTTGATGAAGGTATAGACTAGGAAGAATATAGTGAGATCTGTCCTTAAATTGTACATTCAAATTGGTATGCCATCACTCTCAAGGCTGAGCTGTATCAACAGAATTGACCTATGGTACATTGTTGTACCAGAATTCCCTAGTACCTGCACCATTTAGGTTTCATAGAATGTGTTACGTTACTAAAGCAATGTTTGTAACATACAGTATTCCCTAACTCTGGGGTTTCCAATGTTATATTGCAACAACAATACAAGAATTTCTCTTACAGTGTGTTACATGAAATTGATGCAAAATATCCATTAAGATTTTATTTCTCTGTCTGCATTGCATGCAAATAAGAAAAGAAAAAGCTGAAACTTTGTCCAATATCTCATTTTCTATTTATCTTTTCCCCAATATTGTTCTCTCATTCTTTTCTTTCATAGAATTAATGGGAATTGGAATGATAACGTGGTATATTTTCCCTTTAAATATTCCCTTTACTCTGCAGTCCTGAGAATACTCTACCATTTCAGCAATTGTTTCCCTTAAATAAGAGGTAAAACATTAACCCTTGGGAAGGCCAGCACACACATGAATCCTCAACCCCCCCCCCTCCAACACAAATAAACACAATTATTAAAGCCCAAATGCCAGGCCATGAATACTCCCATAAAAAGAAGAAAATAGTAGATAGATTGTTACTTGGTTGTCTTGTGCTTCGTGGAAATAGCCTACCTGTGGCATCTTGTACAGGGACAGGATCGTAGCCATGTGTAGACACACTTCAGAAGTAGGTCCTCCAAAGACTGCTTTTGGTCTGTTCTGCGTATCGCAGTAGTAGTTGGGGATAAATTGACCCTTTGTAGAGAAGAGTTCCAATGAAGCACGATAGGTCCAGCTTGGACTGAAATAGCTATTATAGATATGGAAGCCCAGACTATGATTGGGTAAAATTTGTGGATTGCTGTTGATTTGGTTGATTGCAAATTCTAAAGCTAGGACATGCTGATATGTTGGAGTCATGACCCTAAAATGAGCATTACATATTTTATCACTATACAGTTCAAACTATGAGAGTTGGCATATTTTAGTTCAGTATAACATAAAGGATTTATACAAGTGCAGAAGTATATGATAAAATATTTTTACTATTTATTTATATTATTGATATGGCCAAAATTCACTAGAACTCAGGGTTTTGGTGGGGTTTTGGAAAATATTGCTTATGAACATAATTTCCCCAGACTTCTCCAGACTAACAAGCATGCACAAAAACCCAAGATTTCCCACACTTTCTTTCCTACTTCTATTCTGCTCTTCTCCATCATAGTAGGACAAGCATGAAAACTGTTTCTTTGGTAAAGGAACCCATCTCTCTCTCTCTCTCTCTCTCTCTCTCTCTCTCTCTCTCTCTCTCTCTCTCTCTCTCTTCTCTCTTTCTCTCTTTCTCTCTTTCTCTCTTTCTCTCTCATCAGAGAACAGAAGTGCATCTTCCCCCATTTGAAATCTAGACAGGCAGATTCAGAGACATTTCCTTTGGTCTTCAAGTAAACCAGATATTAATCCTATGCATCCAGCTATCTCTTTGAGATGTGGTTACTTACAAATACTTTACTCTTCTACTTAATTATTTTTTTTCATTTTACTGAACATATACCTTGTACATACTGTATTTGACTTCATCAAAAACAGAAATAATATAATAGACTTTGTCAGAAACAGAAATAATTGGAAACAGAAATAAATAAACAAACCCCTTTTACTGTTGTAAAATTACTCACAGTTCTACTATTCCTCAGAGAGGATTTCCAGTTTAGGCTAAGAATATTTTACTATCCCATTTCTCAGTTCAGGCTTCCTCTTACCATTCCAAATTTTCCATGATGTATTTTTTTAAGACACCAAGTTGCATTTGTGCTAATGTTCTGATTCTTTTCACAACATTGTGTGGAAAGAAATCCACTCATCTGAGTTTTTCTCTCAGCTTAGCAATGTGTAATTATCACATTGGATGAGGATTATGAGGCAGGCAAGAGGAGAAGGTGACAAAGAAGGAACAGGAGGAGATGATGATGGAAGAGATAGAGGAGGAGGAGGAAACTTGCCATTTACCAAAGAAAAGGGAAGAAATGTGAACATATAAACAGACCTGCCAGTTAATATTTTTTTCTCCCTCTCTCTCTCTGTATGTGTGCACGTTTAAAAACCTTACACAATGTCCTCAAAGAGATCCTTAGAGGGACGTTTTCTGAAGTTGATCATCGTATAAAAGATGTAGATTTGGGATAGAATGTCCACAACAATAAGGTCTCCTGACTGATGCTGCTTGTGAAGAAAAGGCAGAGGGTCACTGATGCTACATTTAATTTTGGGAACTGTGCTCACCATTTGAGGCAAAAGCAATAAAAGCAACATTTAAAAAACCACCATTTTGAACACAAGAATTCTTTCCAGAAGGAGTTCACCTAATCCAACAATCCTTTCTTAAGTTGCCTGGCCTGAAAGTTGGTGGTGTAGTTTTTATTTTACAGCAAAAATGATGAATCTAAGACCAGCTATTTATCCCTGCAGTTAATAATAAATGTTAGAGAACATATTTCTACTTCTGCTGGTGACTACAGGAGCTCCCTTGGAGCTTTCTGGTGAAATTGAAATAATGGAATTGGAACTGATATTTCCTGTCAAGAAATAATTAGCTTAGTATCAGTTGTCCTTGGAGACCTGGAACAAGAAAGCATGTTTTTCACATCTCAGTAAACATCATTTGAGCTTTTTTCCCCATAGGATCAAAGAGATACAGAAGCCTATAATTATTGAAGCAAAAGAAGCCTAACACTTTTAGCCTAACTGTTTTCTTTACAGCCAGTTTGGTCTAGTGCAAGGGTCGGAAATGGCGGCTCGCGAGCCAGATGCGGCTCTTTGGCCCCTTGAGTGTGGCTCTCCCGCAGCTGAACTCACCCCCGCCCCTTCCATGCGATTGGCCCCCGCCCGCAAACCCCGCCCCCTGGCTCTCGCACTGAGCGAGGCCCGGTGCGGCAGGGACGCGCTGCTGGCCCGGGACACGGCGCTGTTGGAGGCGGCACAGGAGCGGCTGCAGGGGCTGCTGCGGCTGGAGATGGCGCTGCTCCGCGGCATCCAGGTGCTGGGCGAGGGCGCGGGCCCGGGACGCGAGCGGCAGGGTGGTGCAGGGCGAAGAGCCTCCTGCTCTCCCCTTGGCCGCCTCCGGTCCGAGCCTGGCTCGGCTCCCCCGGCCGCCGCAGGGCTCGGGTTAGCGGGGGGAGAGGACGCCGAACGGCGGGGTGGGGGGATTGATGGGGCGGGAGGGTGCACCCGGAGGGCCTCCCGCGGCGGCTTCTCCAAGGCGGGTAGCAGAGCGCGCGCTGCGCCCACGGGAACGCCTGGTCCCTCCACTCCCTCCAGCTCTGCCAGCAGCGCCGCCCGCCCTGTCCTGCCGCCCGGCAAACCTCCACCGGCTCCGTCCCCCCGCCACCACCGCCCCGGCCAGGCGCCCTGTGCCGCCCTGCGCCGCCCTGCCACTGGCGTCCCAGGCCCGCGCCCTCGCCCTCGCCCAGCACCTGTATGCCACGGAGCAGCGCCATCTCCAGCCACAGCAGCCCCTGCAGCCGCTCCTGCGCCACCTCCGACAGCGCCGCGTCCTGGGCTGCGTTTCAAAAAAAAAAAAAAAAGCGTTTTGGCTTTGATCAGGCCCACATGCAAGGCTGTTTGCAACCCAAAGGGGGGAAACACAGCCTCCCCCTCCCCGCAACCCCCGGAGCTGACTCTCACGCACACACGTTGCCCCTGCAGCCACTCCTGCGCCGCCTCTGACAGCACCGTGTCCTGGGCCGCGTTTCAAAAAAAAAAAAGCTTTTTGGCTTTGCCTGATCAAAGCCAAAACGCTTTTTTTTTTTTGAAACACAGCCCAGGACGCGGCATGTGAGAGTCATCTCCGGGGGTTGCGGGGAGGGGGAGGCTGTGTTTCCCCCCTTTGGGTTGCAAACGGCCTTGCATGTGGGCCTGATCAAAGCCAAAACGCTTTTTTCTTTTTTTTGAAATGCGGCCCAGGACGCGGCACTGTCGGAGGCGGCGCAGGAGTGGCTGCAGGGGCAACGTGTGTGCGTGAGAGTCAGCTCCGGGGGTTGCGGGGAGGGGGAGGCTGTGTTTCCCCCCTTTGGGTTGCAAACAGCCTTGCATGTGGGCCTGATCAAAGCCAAAACGCTTTTTTTTTTTTGAAACGCGGCCCAGGATGCGGCGCTGTCGGAGGCAGTGCAGGAGTGGCTGCAGGGGCAATGTGTGTGCGTGAGAGTCAGCTCCGGGGGTTGCGAGGTTGGGGAGGCTGTGTTTCCCCCCTTTGGGTTGCAAACGGCCTTGCATGTGGGCCTGATCAAAGCCAAAACACTTTTTTTTTTTTTGAAACGCGGCCCAGGACGTGGCGCTTGAGAGTCAACTCCGGGGGTTGCGGGGAGGGGGAGGCTGTGTTTCCTCCCTTTGGGTTGCAAATGGCCTTGCATGTGGGCCTGATCCCACATGCAAGGCCGGTTGCAACCCAAAGGGGGGAAACACAGCCTCCCCCTTCCCACAACCCCCGGAGCTGACTCTCACGCACACACATTGCCCCTGCAGCCGCTCCTGCACAGCCTCCGACAGCGCCGCGTACTGGGCCGCGTTTCAAAAAAAAAAAGCGTTTTGGCTTTGATCAGGCCCACATGCAAGGCCATTTGCAACCCAAAGGGGGGAAACACAGCGTCCCCCTCCCCGCAACCCCCGGAACTGACTCTCACGCACACACGTTGCCCCTGCAGCCGCTCCTGCGCCGCCTCTGACAGCACCGCGTCCTGGGCCGCATTTCAAAAAAAAAAAAAAAAAGCGTTTTGGCCTTGCCTGATCAAAGCCAAAATGCTTTTTTTTTTTTGAAACACGGCCCAGCACGCGGCATGTGAGAGTCATCTCCGGGGGTTGCGGGGAGGGGGAGGCTGTGTTTCCCCCCTTTGGGTTGCAAACGGCCTTGCATGTGGGCCTGATCAAAGCCAAAACGCTTTTTTTTTTTTTTTTGAAACGCGGCCCAGGACGTGGCGCTGTCGGAGGTGGCGCAGGAGTGGCTGCAGGGGCAACGTGTGTGCGTGAGAGTCAGCTCCGGGGGTTGCGGGGAGGGGGAGGCTGTGTTTCCCCCCTTTGGTTTGCAAACAGCCTTGCATGTGGGCCTGATCAAAGCCAAAATGCTTTTTTTTTTTTTTTTTTGAAACACGGCCCAGGACGCGGCGATGTCGGAGGCGGCGCAGGAACGGCTGTAGGGGCAATGTGTGTGCGTGAGAGTCAGCTCCAGGGGTTGCGGGGAGGGGGAGGCTGTGTTTCCCCCCTTTGGGTTGCAAACGGCCTTGCATGTGGGCCTGATCAAAGCCAAAACGCTCTTTTTTTTTTTTTGAAATGCGGCCCAGGACGTGGCGCTGTCGGAGGCGGCGCAGGAGCGGCTGCAGGGGCAACGTGTGTGCGTGAGAGTCAGCTCCGGGGGTTGCGGGGTTGGGGAGGCTGTGTTTCCCCCCTTTGGGTTGCAAACGGCCTTGCATGTGGGCCTGATCAAAGCCAAAACGCTTTTTTTTTTTGAAACGCAGCCCAGGACGCGGCACGTGAGAGTCAGCTCCGGGGGTTGCGGGGAGGGGGAGGCTGTGTTTCCCCCTTTTGGGTTGCAAACGGCCTTGCATGTGGGCCTGATCCCACATGCAAGGCCGTTTGCAACCCAAAGGGGGGAAACACAGCCTCCCCCTTCCCACAACCCCCGGAGCTGACTCTCACGCACACACATTGCCCCTGCAGCCGCTCCTGCGCCGCCTCTGACAGCACCGCGTCCTGGGCCGCGTTTCAAAAAAAAAAAAAAAAAGCGTTTTGGCTTTGCCTGATCAAAGCCAAAATGCTTTTTTTTTTTTGAAACACGGCCCAGCACGCGGCATGTGAGAGTCATCTCCGGGGGTTGCGGGGAGGGGGAGGCTGTGTTTCCCCCCTTTGGGTTGCAAACGGCCTTGCATGTGGGCCTGATCAAAGCCAAAACGCTTTTTTTTTTTTTTTTTTTGAAACACGGCCCAGGACGCGGCGATGTCGGAGGCCGCGCAGGAACGGCTGTAGGGGCAATGTGTGTGCGTGAGAGTCAGCTCCAGGGGTTGCGGGGAGGGGGAGGCTGTGTTTCCCCCCTTTGGGTTGCAAACAGCCTTGCATGTGGGCCTGATCAAAGCCAAAACGCTCTTTTTTTTTTTTTTGAAATGCGGCCCAGGACGTGGCGCTGTCGGAGGCGGCGCAGGAGCGGCTGCAGGGGCAACGTGTGTGCGTGAGAGTCAGCTCCGGGGGTTGCGGGGTTGGGGAGGCTGTGTTTCCCCCCTTTGGGTTGCAAACGGCCTTGCATGTGGGCCTGATCAAAGCCAAAACGCTTTTTTTTTTTGAAACGCAGCCCAGGACGCGGCACGTGAGAGTCAGCTCCGGGGGTTGCGGGGAGGGGGAGGCTGTGTTTCCCCCTTTTGGGTTGCAAACGGCCTTGCATGTGGGCCTGATCCCACATGCAAGGCCGTTTGCAACCCAAAGGGGGGAAACACAGCCTCCCCCTTCCCACAACCCCCGGAGCTGACTCTCACGCACACACATTGCCCCTGCAGCCGCTCCTGCGCAGCCTCCGACAGCGCCGCGTACTGGGCCGCGTTTCAAAAAAAAAAAGCGTTTTGGCTTTGATCAGGCCCACATGCAAGGCCGTTTGCAACCCAAAGGGGGGAAACACAGCCTCCCCCTCCCCGCAACCCCCGGAGCTGACTCTCACGCACACACGTTGCCCCTGCAGCCGCTCCTGCGCTGCCTCCGACAGCACCGCGTCCCGGGACACGAGCGGCAGGGCGGCGCAGGGTGAAGAGCCTGGGACGCCGAACGGCGGGGTGGGTGGATTGATGGGGTGGGAGGGTGCTGCACCACGTGCCGCCCTTGACGTCAGGCACTGGCGAAGGCCTTTCCCCTTCTCGCCTTCTTGGCCACGGCGGTGGCGGAGGATGTGCGACCTGGGGATCCTGCCGCAGATGGGAAACCCAGCCTGCTCTCCCCACCTGCTTCCCATGCTCTCCACTCCCCAGAATACCCCACGATATTCTGGGGAGCGGAGAGCGCGGGAAGCGGGTGGGGAGAGCAGGCTGGGTTTCCCATCTGCAGCAGGATCCCCGGGCCGCAGTCGCCTGGGACTTTTGCGATGGCGAGGGGAGGGCGCCGAAGCTGCGGGCCGTGCTGGGCTGGGGCTGGATCCTGTGCTCCTGATGACCCCTCCGGGCAGGTTTCCCTTTGCCCCACGATATTCTGGGGAGCGGAGGGTGGCAGCTGTTTCTCCGCCACTCCCGGTGGGGCAGCCGGGCCGGGTTCGCGGAGCCGCTGGCTGCGCGGAGCTGCTGGCTGCACCCCTCCCTCCGTGAGCCTCCCGCCCCCTTCCACGCAATTGCCTCCCGCCCGCAAAACCCGCCCCCTTCCACGCGATTGGCTCCCGCCCGCAAAACCCGCCCCCTTCCACGTAGTTGGCCCCCACCCGCAAACCCCACCCCCTGGCTCTCGAGCACTTCAAAATGTGCACGAGCATGTCAAAATGGCTCCCGGCAAAAAAAGTTTGCCGTCCCCTGGTCTAGTGGTTAAGGTGCTGGGCTAGAAACCAAGAGACTCTGAGTTCTAGTCCTTCCTTAGGCATGAAAGCTGGCTGGGTGACCTTGGGCCAGTCACTCTCCCTCCACCCAACTCACCTCACAGGGTTGTTGTGGGGAAAATAGGAGGGGGAAGGAGTATTAGGTATGTTTGCCACCTTGAGTTATTTATAAAAATAATAAAGGCGTGATATAAAATATAAAATATAAAATATAAAATAATATAAAATATAAAATATATAAAATATAGAATAATATAAAATATAAAATAATATAAAATATAAAATAAACAAACTTTAATGAGAACTTCAGGGGGAAAAAAGAGTTTTCTTGTTTTTTTGGAGGAAGAGTATTATTTTCTTCCAGATTTTAAAGCATTAGGGCCTAATAAACATTAACAGCGAAGTCATTTCTTCAGAATTAGAGAATTAGAGATCTAATCAATGGGAGGTCAAAGGGCTCCATAACCCCCCCATTTTTAAAAAAGTTTGTTGTCATAAGCTTAATAAGCTAAACAAAGCTAAAAACAAGTGATTTCTCACCCCGATTAAAGGGGGGGGGTATATCCTCCACTATATGTGTGTGTTTTAAGTTTTCAGATTGAAGCATTTCTGCCTGGCTGCAGCTGCTTTTCCGAAATGGACACAGCAACCCCAGCTTCATTCTTTCACAGTTGGTTTATTCAGAAAATAATTGTAGGGTTTAAAACCCTTGGACCACCTTAATATTTCTGAATTTCAGTAAAATTCCTTCAAGGGTTTCACAGTGTTATCTGAAATATCCTTCCTGCTGTCCTGCATTCATTCATTCATGCATGCATGAATCTATTTGATTTATTGGCCACCCACCAGACATACAATTCTGGGTGGCTAACAATCAATTAAAAATAACCAGAAATAACCATCCAAATTCTATCCAGGATGACTGAAAATATACAACCATAGGAACGGTAGGGTGACAAAATGATAGCAAAGCAACCCTTATATTTCCTAGTTAGAATATTATGAGCCTTTCCCCACTTGCAACTAATCTTGGCAAAGACTGTTTTCTACTCTTTCCCCTTGATGTTGCCTTCGTCTTAACCCCAACCCATACCTGAGGTGGCTTAAAGTTTTTCAAAGTTCTTCCAATGATAACACAGGCAACAACTTTGGGAACTTTTAAGGAGCATTTAACGTATGTGCTTTTGTGACCATTTTGTCAATGACAGAGTCTGATGGCATGTGATCAACGCAGAACCTGTTGGCTATGTTAGGGTGACATTGTCACAACCTCTCCTCTCCAATCCTAGGCATTCTCCACTTTTCCACTTTTCCACTATGGGTCCTTATCTGAGCAGGATTGTTGAATGTGTGGAGCAAAGAATGGAGCTTGATGGAGCATTGCCTTTAATTGCTTTGTAAATTTGTAGATTTACACTGTTTAGTGTAAGACCCTTCACCTTTAGCAACGTTTCGCTGTTTGACAAAGCATACCTGTACGTTTGGGCCCTGCTGACACAAACTCTGTGGCTGTGGTATTTGGTGGGAACTCACTCATCAGCTGCCCTAAACAATTACCTAATGGTGGTGTCCATGCCCCATCTCTACTCATAAAAGAGACTGAATCATTGTCATGGTACAGGCAACTCTCGCCCAAACCCTCCAGTAGCCTGTATAACTCCAGCTGTGCATAAGCTGTTGTAAAACTGGCAGTGAATATGTTAGTACATCGGATTTGGTTGGATGGTGTTTGGCTGTTTTCCACGTCACAACTGCTGTCTCTGAATCAACAAACTCACTTGAGGAAAATTCATAAAAAAACCAAAAAGATATTTGAATAATTCCTTAGGGTTTGTCACTGCAGATGCAGTCAGGTGGTTGGTGCTCTTAAACATTGGGAGTTTAAAAATAGCTTGGCAATCTGTCTTTTAGTGGGGTTTACTTCAATATGCTCATGTCATAAGCGAACACATTCCCTCTTTTCATAATCCTGAATATTGATTTTTATCCAGTTCTGTTTTGCACCAATTGGGGTAACCACTGGCCTCCTGCTTTTATCCAAGATGCATATTAATATAAGCTGAAAATAGCATGTCTATCTTTCTTTTAAAATTCCAGATCTCATAGATTTCAGCAATTATTTAATCTTTTTCTAAAGCTATATTCAGTTCAACAGTACACCATGTTCCAGTCAGGGCTCTTTCTTCATTGCTGTGTTTACACAGAGTGGCCTGTTGCTTTTCTGTGCAGGCTGCACACAGACTAAACATTAATTTACCCCCTGATTTGTGGGATAGGACTGGGAAATAGAGGTTCCTTGGTGGACACACTTTAACTTTAGCAAGCCCAAAATAATGCTTTATGTCCCTGAAGTTTTGATAGAGGATTTGTGGATGGCCAATCGGGTACTCCTTGTGGGCACTGAAGACAATCATAGCAGCAAAATGGCTTCCCTTCTAACTTGCTCTTACTTTATCCTGAATGGCATTTGTTAATTTTTTGAAAGCAGCTGGGCCTGTCCATAAACAAATAAATTTAGAAAAGCTTTATCTTTGAGAAGTTGGCATCGCCGTGTTTTTCAGTGTTTTTGAAGCATCTCTCCATTATATTTTCCTTTTTGTCATAATAAAAAAAGACAGAGAATGCTGCTTTTGGGTGGAAAAGATTTGAATAGCTTTTTGACTCAATGTGAGCATAAATATAGATACCATTACCTAATTTGTCACTGAGAAAAAGATCACTTGACCCAGGGATTGATTTGACCAAGTTTTCCTTGGTCCATATTTCCCTTTGCACATCTGTAAGGCACTTAGTGAGTGTGAAATTTTTCTCATTTATTCTACAGGCAAGGTGCCAACTCTCTTTCTCGCCTATTTCTTTCTCTCCATTCACACTCTTACACTTGAAGGCATCCAAGGGGTCACCAGTGAAAGACTTTCTAAGTCTACCAGATATGCTGGAGAGAGTTGAGGGAGATAATATATTCAAAGTTCTGTTTCTAAAGATCATTGCTATGGAAGATCTTGGCTCTAAGAGATCTTGTGCCTGCTGCTGGGATTTTGGACTATCTCTTTAGGCAAGTTTGCTGGACTTGTGGGGAGTTGATTTCTCTTGTGTGTATGGAAAAATCATGGATTCATAATACATGGTTCTCCAGATATTACTGAAATTCCAGAAAGCCTTTAAAAATGTCTGATAGGAAAAAAAACTCTGGGAGATGCAGTGAAGCAACATGGGGATCAGATATTTTGCACCAGTAAATTGAACTGAAGGTTTTCAGATTATATTTTATTATGTTTTTTATATCTGGAGAACCATGTATTATGAATGTTTTTTTTAATCCATTCAATCATGTCCAATTCTCAGAAACTGCCTGAACAGGTCCCTGCAGTTTTCTTGGCAAGGTTTTTCAGACGTAGCTTGCCATTTCCTCCTTCCTAGGACTGAGAGAGAGTGACTGGCCAAAAGTCATCCAGCTGGCTTTGTGCCTAAGGTGGGACTAGAACTCTCAGTCTCCTGGTTTCTAGCCTGATGCCTTAACCACTAGACCAATCTGGCTCTCATTATGGTATTGTACAATAATTCAAATTCTCACTAGAGAATTAGGAACTGGTGTAGCTGTAAAAGTTTAGCTTGAAGTCTAATTCCATTTTCTGAAATACCTACTCATAGTTCAAAATCAAGAAATCCTCTTTAGCCCAATGTTTATCATTTTTTTAGAATCCACCCAATTTATATGAAAGCTGTTTCAGATTTGCTAACTGTCCACAATGCCCTTTTATGGCTTGAAAGGTGCATGTTTAGGGTCAAAATATAGGCATGGAATTTATTTATTTATTTATTTATATTATTTATATTATTTATTTATTTATTATTTTGCATTTTGGATTTGCTTTTAGCACTCCAATCCTAGTAGACTCTGAAGCTATTATTGTTGGTATCAGTAATATTAAATATATTCACTAGATTTTTTTAAAAAAGCAGAAGAAAAGATCTGAAAAGCTTTTTTTTTCTTTTAAAGATTATATTGAACTGAACAGAATTAAAACAATTGTATAAGAATCACATGTTTCTATTCTCCAAAAGATAACATGAACTATTAATTCTCTTAATGCTATTTTATGCTATTCTGTTGGTTTGTCTTCTTAGCTGATCTTTCTTGTTCATATCAGGCCTTAACACTATGATATAACATTTGGGAGAAAAGATACAAATCAGTAACCCAGCACTAGAGGCTATAATGGAGAAGATCTCCACAGCAACCATATATTTTCCTTTTGCGCTCAGATATGTTGGAACAAAGGACAACCAAACACTGCAGAAGATCAACATGCTAAAGGTGATAAACTTGGCTTCATTGAAAGCATCAGGCAATTTCCTGGCTAGGAAAGCCACTGTGAAGCTGATTATGGCAAGGAAGCCCATAAAGCCCAAGACACAGTAGAATATGAAAACAGATCCTTCGTTACACACCAGAACTATTTCTTCTGCCACTGAATTTGTGTCAGTATCTGGGAATGGGGGAGAGGTTGTCAGCCATGTAGCACAAATAATTCCTTGAATAAATGAGCAGCCTAACACAATAGACATGGCTAATCTTTTCCCTACCCATTTGGTCATCTTGGACCCTGGCTTGGTGGCCATGAAAGCCAGAACCACAATGATCGTTTTGGCCAACACACAAGAAATGGCTACAGAGAAGATGATACCAAACGCAGTTTGACGAAGGACACATGTCACCTTGTCAGGTTGCCCAATGAATAGCAAAGTACAAAAAAATGATAACAGGAGAGCAACAAGGAGAAGATACGTGAGGTTCCGGTTGTTGGCTTTGACAATGGGAGTGTCCTGATGTTTAACAAAGATCCAAAGGACTCCAATTGTGACCCAAGAAAAGAAAAGAGCTGAACTTGCCAAAACAGTCCCCAAAGTTTCCTCATATTTTAAGAATGTTATAACTTTTGGGAGGCACAAATCCTGCTTCTCATTGGGATACTGATCTTCTGCACACTGAAAACAGTCATCCAGGTCTAGAAAATAAAATAGCATGGAAATAATAGATTACACAAAAATAATCAAACCTGAATAATACAATGTTCAAAGAAAGTTCTGCTTAATATCTGAAAGTCAAATGTGTTAGTGTAGTTGCCATAAGCTTACCATTGTGAAATTATTTGCTCAGGGATGCACTACTTGTAATTAAATCTTAAAAACTTTGCAATGCATTTATTTGTATCCATGTTCCATTGGACCAATTTGCCAAGTTGAGTAGTTAATCTTCGGCACTGCTTTTTTAAAAAAAATCAGACACATTCTTTACTCACACATTCATTTAGTTGTATTTATGTGAAAAAAATGAAATTATATCTTACCCTCCTTGTTGGAGATCTTGCCCTGTGGACATCGAAGACAACTATAGCAGCAAAATGGCTTCCCTTCTATCTTGCTCTTACTGTAACCTGAATGGCACTTCCCATTACACAGAGAATGTGGCTGGGCCTATCCACAGATAAAAGAACAGAATGGTTTCTTTTTGACAAGTTTTTATCTGGTACCAATGTATTAGGTATCCAGAATTTATATCTTTGAATTTAGTATGCAGTCTGCTTCCCTACCACCACATGTTGTGTCAATAATAGGAGATGGAGAAAGAAGCTTTTATCAAGAAGTGATGTCACCCGGAGAGAGACCTCAATCAGCTGTTGCATTAACTTAGAATTTTAATGTCCGATGATGTAATTTTAATGAGGTAAGAGAGAGGATGAGTTTGTTTGTAACTGCTGTAAAGATTGGAAGTCACTTCTTTATATTTCTTTTCTTTTTTTCTGGTTGTATTTCTTTTCATACTTTTTTTTTACTTTTTCACTTCATATTACTCTTTCTACTTTTTCTTTTCTTTAATCTTACTGTATATTATTTCATGTTTATCTTTTATCTCTAATTTTAATATATATATATATATATATATATATATATATATATATATATAAGCTGTCATTGACAGATGAAGAAGTTACTCTTTTTTCTATTCAGTGCAACTGGCTGCAGTATCTTTCTCCTTTTGTATTTTCTGTGAAGTCCCCTTTTGAGACAGTCAGTTCCAATATAACGTTTGGCAAATTTGTTTTATTAGGACAGAGCTTGCAATAGGTGGAGGAATGTGCACGAAAAAGGACAAAGCAGAAATGCTGATGAATACTGGGAGAGGGGGAGAGTGATTTTTGTCTCTAAGGGTAGATAGATCAAAATATTTTACCCCAAAAAAGATTACTTGGTACAGGAGTCAGATTGGCACATCTTTCCTTTTGCATGTTCATGTGGCTCTTTCTCAGTTTGAAGCTTTTCATTTTCATTTTGAATTCTGGGTCAACAAACCTATGCTGTTTTCTCATATCTCCCATCCCTTCCCTGTCACACTTATGCACTCTAGCATTCCCCTGTTGAGTCTCTAATGGAAATGATTTTCTAAGCAAAACCAGATGGGCTGCAAAATCTTCAGGAACAAGTGTAAAGTATTGTCTCTGAATGTGGATCTGGGATCCAAGACAGTTTTCAAAATGGTGAAATGATGACTGGACATATTCCAAAAGATGAGTGAATGATACCTGGTTAAAGCTTTGTGGCCATACAATAGCATCATCAATGGTTATCATTTCCTCTTGGGAATCCATGGGGTCTGTCCTTCCAACCCTGATTCTCAGGAAAGACAGATTTGAAAATGTGATCCAGTTCATAATATCAAATCCAGTCTCTAACTCTCCATTTTGGTTGAAGGAAACTTTTTCCCCAGCACTGTTGTTAAATGAGACACTTTGCACAAAATGGTTCAGCTGAATTAGAAAAGAAGCAAAGTGAAGAGTTATTTATCAGGATGAATAATATTCCTTTTCCTCTTGGAAGTATATTAATAATGAACTTTAAAAAATATATGAAGGATAGTTGGTGATGTTACAATGGCATTAATTAATACTTAGCATTGCCCAATAGGTCATTATTATGATTCTAATGCATCCAGAAAACAAAAAATTGAACAAAAAATTTAAAGGAAATACAGATAAATAACAGATCTTTTTGTTGTTGTTCAGTCATGTCCTATTCTTGAAGACTGCCTGGACAAGTCCTTGCATTTTCCTTGGCAGGTTTTCCATTGCCTCCTTCCTAGGGCTGAGAGAGCGTGACTGTCCAAAGGTCAGCCAGCTGGCTTTGTGCCTAAAGCAGGACTAGAACTCATGGTCTCCCAGTTTCTAGCCTGATGCCTAAACCACTAGACCAAACTAGCTCTCAACAGAAAAATAGTAAAAAATATAAATTCCAGTCCATTTTAAAGAGGATAAAGATATTGAGCACAGCAATTCAATGATAGTGAAGCTACAAAACTTACAAATATTGTAGTGTTTTTCTTATTACAAAAAGAGATTTTACATATTAGCCCCTTAAAAGAAATTCAGTTCTGATCAGTCAGCAAAGCCAAAAGCTCTGTTCAGAGTAACTGACAATTCTTTCACAGCACATTACCTATTTTTCTTTGTGATTTCTGCTTTCCCCATTAAAAAAAAACCCTAGAAAATAGGGGCCTATTAAGTGGCCATGGAATTAAAAAAAGAAAAAAAATCAAGGAGGCAGAAGAGAGTTTCTTTTTGCCTCATTAACTTGTGACCAATGATCTCTCACTTTTGCACTACTCATGTCTTGCATATAATCCTAACAACAGGGGATCCTATTCCCACATGTTTAAGGTGACCAAAACAATAATTCGAAGGACAAAAACTGCGTGAGATCTATATCTGGGATTTCTTTACAGAATCAAGTTTTGAATTATTTTCGGGGTGATATCTTTGAATGCCTGGAGGATCGCAGCTGTCTTTATTGCGGTCATTAACCAGCACAAGGAATTTAGTATTCAAATATCCAAAATATCCAAAACTAAAATGACAATACTAGGGTAATTAGGAAAAGTACATAATTATGGCTAAAAGATAATATTAAGTCAAAATATGCTAATGGGCTTGCTCAGGATGTACATATACAACAACAGCAACAGAAGGAAGCCTAGAGGATCATTTATATATGTTGTGTGAATTATATTTAACATATTCTTGTGGGTGGGTTGGTGGTGTCAGGGAGATAACTGGTGAAGAAGGAAGGGGCTCCCTCCAGGGGGAGAAATGCATGCTTTGCTTTCCTCCCAAGAGGCTAAAGAAGGCCCCACACTGATTTCTTGGACCCTTTCTCTAAGCATTACTAGTTCATTTTAGTTTAGCTGGATTCTGTCTAGTAGAGTAGGACAATAAAGCACAAGAGCTTCAACTCCAAGTCTCAACGTGTTTTCCTTCACTTGAAGTCAGGACCATATGTGTGCATTTGTGTGTGAGAGAGTCTTCGTATTTACAAGTTTGTGTATTTACAAGGATGAGCACAACCTCTCTGCCGCCAGTGAGGAATATGCAGATAGAGATCTAGACCACTCCATAATTTTACTCTTGTTTTCAGATGACCCCCCTAAATGGAGTGAAAAATGTGGCACAGTATGAACCATTGTGAGTTTTAAGACTGATCAAAATGTCCCAGGTTCCCTTCCAAATTCAGTAATCTTTGAGTCTAAGAGGTTGTTTATCAGAGTGGGAACCTGAGATAATGGCAGTAGAGACCTGGCTGGTTATACCACTCTTTGTACTGAAAGGAGGAAAAAGCAACAAGATAATATATTGAAATGATATTTTAAAATTCTTATCAGTCAAAAGGGAAGGAACAGGAATAGAAGATTAAATTCTAAAAAGCAAAAGTATATTTAGCATAATTTCACAATATGACACATAGGTTCTAATTAACCTTGGAATAATGACTTTCTTCACCATCCAAATTCATTCTTTCCACCCCCTACCCCCCACCAACCATAGGTACAGATGTGGTGAACCCACCATAGTTTGTTTGCCTAGGACATTACCTTCCACAGTGGTTGCTTCAGAAGGTTCAGTTTGGTTTCATTTTCACCTGCTCTGTACTTTCTAATAGATGAATGTAAGTCATGCAAAGCATGTGCCACCACATAGGCTGCATTATAGAGGCTGTAGCTGTGGCCAGTCATATGCATTTCAAACACAGATGTAGGGAGTGTTTCCAGTTTCTCCTCTCCATTGCAGAAGACCTCATCTTCCTCTTCAATCATGTTGATGGGGAATGAACAGTCAAATGCATTTCTCCAGAAGACCTTGAAAAGGCTGTCTTCTTTTTCCAAGATAGGGTTTCTTGACTGAAGAAATTCCTGGAATCCTAATAACTTATCTGAGTGAATTGCGAAGGATAAAGCACCATGGAGGAAGACTAGGTCAATATTTCTTATAAAGGGAACTGATGTGAAATCCATTTGGGCTGTCATAATCCAGATTTTACCTTTGTTCCATAGTGGTATATTTACATCTTTCAACCTGTTGGAAAGTATTCTTAGAAGAATTATGTGATCAGTTTCACCATGAAGAACCACAACATTAACAGTGCTTCTCATAACTTTATAATATATTTTACTCCCTTCTTCCAGTGAATCAACCAGACTATTGGAATAAGTACTTTTGGGGAATTTTTCAATGAAGGCAAAGCAGATGCCTCTCTTCGCAAACATGGGAACCACATTTTGCACAAACCTCTCACCATTCTCATTATTTACAGTATATGCACCAATCCATATCCATCTGAAATGAAGCAGTAATTTGACCATACCCTTGTACTGATGTTCTGCATTTGGGAAAATCTGTTGGTAGAAATCATTCTGATTTTTGACATCAGTTTCTGGAACAAACCCATATATGATCTAAAAATAATGAAGAATGAGAAAGACATATTTTCAGATAAAATGTTGACAGTGACAGTCTTTCAATACTATAGCTCCAAATTAGAAATTAAGTTGGAATCCATATTTCAAATTTTGAATCCAATTATATTTCACATCTGTATTTGGGAAGTCTTCATGAACTAGAAAGTTTCAGAATTTCCCCTTGATCTTATGAATGAACAGAACTTGAAGAATGAGTAGATCTGCAATTCCATAGCACGTAGACATTGGGATGGCTGAACTGCATTAGCAAAACTGAACCATTGTAGAGTGCTTGACCAGATTTTCCAAGCAGTTGCATGAGTTTATATCTCATTGAATTAAAACTTCACACATTATATTAGTGAAACATAATTTGGAACATATTTCCTATCGTTGGAGTTTTCTGTGCTATATCTCAAGATAAAGTATTTGACAGAATCTATTTTATTACTATTTTCAGCTCTAGTTAGTTTAATAGACTATGATTGAAGATTGAGGTAACCTTAGAGAGAGAGAGGACAAAATATAAATGCATTTATAAATGCTGTAAAGAAGATTGAAAGCCACTCCTTTTTTTCTTTTTTTCTTTTTCCCCTCCCTCCCTCCCTCCCTCTTTCTCTTTTCTCTTTTCTCTTTTCTCTTTTCTCTTTTCTCTTTTCTTTTCATTTGTTTCATTTCTTTCCTATTTACTTATCACTTTTCCTTTCTTTTACTTTTTTCTTAAAATTAGTATTGTGTGTACTTTGCAAAAAACTTCTTTAATTGATTTTTTTTAAAAGGCTAGGATTGAGTATCAATATCTATCTATACACACATACATAAAGGTAGAGAAAAAGAGAGATTCACTAATCAACCAGGCTCACTTTCTGTGTCTGAAACTGTCTGTGAACAGCCCCAGCATTCAATGCTAATCATTCAAATGTATCCTCTCTAGACAAAAATGCAATGCTATGAAAAATAATAATAAATAATAATAATAATAATTAATAGTAATAATAATAATGAGAAGGATTTTGTTTATCTATCTGACAATCATAATATTTTTCATTCCTATGCCACCTACTTCAAGAGCATTATACCTGGGGCATCTTGTACAATGACAGGATGGTAGGCATGTGCAGACAGACTTCAGAAGTTGAACCTCCAATGACTGCTATTGGTCTGTTTTGAATTTCACAATTGTAGTTAGGGATGAATCTGCCTTGTGTAGAGAAGAGTTCCAATGAGGCACGAAAAGTCCAACCTGGAGAGAAATAGGAATTATAGATATGGATGCCCAGGGTGTGATTGGGTAAAATACGGGGATTTTCATTGATCTCCTTGATGGCAAACTCTAAGGCCAGGATGTGTTGGTAGAGTGGAGTCATAAACCTGAAATGAGAATTATACACTGCATCACAAGAAATTCAGTTCAAACTATGATACATGGTATAATTGAATTCAGTGTAATATTTCACATCGTGTCAACATACATGAATATGACAAAATATTGTTAAAATCATGATGACTTTTCTAGATCCCTAAGATTAATAATCATAGTCTTTTGAAAAATAATTTAAGATTATTCATGTCAGATTGAGTTGTGAAACCAAATTCTTCCAGTGAATGCTTTCCCCAGGTACTACCCTTTCTCTCTGCATTTTGGAATAAGTACCTTATTGATGGTCTACAAAATGGTACTGATGAGCGTGGGATAATGAGTTCAGTATAAAACGCATGCACAGTTTACTGGGCCACCGTCTACTCTAGCCTGTTCTAGCAATGCAAACAAGAAAACACTCAGCATAGTCACTAGTGACGGATCCGCTTTCAATGTATGGAGAAGCTTCCTCTACTGGAATGTATAGGGCTATACCTACAAAAGTTTCTCTTGATGGGAAACTAGATTCATGGAACTATACTTTTTTTGTCTTCCCCTTTTTTTTAAGGGAAGAGGAACTGGGACAAGAGTTAGTTCTTAGCACACCTGCACTGACTAGTTTCCTGCAGTGAAGCAGAGGGTTGGACTCAGTAGTCAGCATGGCCCATTCCAATTTCATGTGTTTATGAATATGTTTTGCCATACAGAGAGTAGTCCGAGAATAGAAATATTCTTGCATAAGAACATCTTATTTTCTCATGTACCAGCTAAGCATTTCCTATTACCATGGTGATGTTTCCCTGCCTTCCCCCTAAATGCACATTTCTATTTGTGCAATTATTTAATTATGGCAAAATGTAAAAAGTAATGAAATATTTCTTCTCAGGGAAAAGGACAATGTGATAAAAAATAACAGGAGGAGCTGATGATGATGGTGGTGGCAGAGGAGGAGGAGGAGGAATCATAAATAGATGCTATTCAGCAAAGAAGAGTTGAGTATGTATGTATGTATGTATGTATGTATGTATGTATGTATACTCTCTGTGTTTGTGGGTGTGTGTGTTTATTGCTTTAATGGAACCAAAGCTAGCATGAACCTATATATATATCTCCTTGATAAAACAATAAGTTTTTTGTGTGTTTGTAGCTTTGTGCATCTTTGCTTAAAGACCTTACACGATGTCCTCAAAGAGTTCCTTGGAGGGACGTTCTGTGAAGTTTATCATTACATAAAAGATGTAGATCTGAGAGAGAATATCCACAATAATAAGATCTCCTGACTGATATTGCTTGTGAAGAAAAGGCAGAGGATCACTGATGCTGCATTTAGCTCTGGGAATCATGCACACCACTCGGGGCAAAAACACTAAAAGAAAGGCTACAAGTACCACCATCTTGAATAAAAACATTCTTTCTGAAAGCCAATTCACCTGTCCCAACATCGTCGTTCTTTAGGTAGCATTGCTTGATTGAAACAGCTACTTGGTTGGTAGTGTAGCTTTTCCTGGGCAGTAAAAATGATCTATGAAGAAGTTCCTGAAGGCCAATCACTATAGCTCAGAAATATAAAAGTGGATAATTCTCCTTGTACCACAAGCTATAGAAGTTCTCCTGGGACTCATAAATACAGTGGAGAAATTACCAACCTGGCATCAAAGGTCTTGGGAAAGAAGTCTTTCAATAGGAAAACATGTTTTTCATAACTCCATGTGACAGCAAGAAGCACAGAAGCACATTAGGTTATTTAAGTTGCATTAATTTAAAACATTTCTATGCCACTTCTCATAAAAAAATCTCAAAGCCTTTTAAAATTACAAGAGGGACATATTTGTAGGTATAGCCCTATACATTCCAATAGAGGAAGCTTCCCCATGCATTGAAAAGTGGATCCGTCACTAGTGACTATGCTGACTGTTTTCATGTTTGCATTGCTAGAACAGGCTGGAGTAGAAGGAGGCCAGTAAACTGTGCATGCATTTTACACTGAACTCATTATCCCATGCTCATCAGCACCATTTTGGAGACCATCAATAAGGAACTTATTCCAAAATACAGAGAGAAAGGGTAGTATCCAGGGGAAAGCTTTCACTGGAAGAATTTGGTTCCTTGGAGGGACGTTCTACATATGGTGATCAAGAGAAAGGTTCTTAATGAGAATGTAAGAAAGAACTAGAACTTTCCTGTGCTTTTTTTTCCTATTTTTTTTCCAGAGTTTAAAGCAAAATGGGCTAATTTGCAGAATTATAGCTAATACTCTATACCTGAGTTGGCCAAATTAAGGTAAAAGGATTACATATGCCCAAAGATCATTTTTATATCCCCCAAACCCCTTTTAACAGAAATTGTTCAAAATCTGAAGCCAAATTACTTTCTTTTTCAAGGCTGGAATCACCTGATATTGTTTAGCATAGCTACAATAAAAACCCATTCCTTCTCCCCACCATAAGAGGAAAAACAAAATCTCAGCCTTTCTGATATGGTGTATGTAATACAGTTGTACACATTTTGTCCTTGATTCCCCCCTCCATCCCTGAAGAAGGCAATGTAGGTAATGTAGCTGTCATCTCACCCCCCAAAAAAGGTCACCTCTGCTCTGCAAAGTTTCTTTCATTTGATCTCAACTTCATTGAGTTTTGCTGTGGAGTTCAGTTGAAATTAGGGAGACAAGTTTAGTGGGTTGGTTGGTTTGGAAATTTAATTATTGTTGAAGGAACACAAGTATGCTATTAACTGGTACAGGTTAGTTACATTGTTCATAATTTTTCAGCAGCATAGAAATTGTTCAGTGGTCCAATTTTTCATAAATGAAGTACTCCAATATAACATTTCTGCCAAACCCTGCATTGAAAGATCTCATTTTCCTTGGAAATGAGACTTCAGCTTTTCTACTTAATTCTCTAGTGCAATTTTCCCTTCATTAATTTAATGGCCTTTTTGAGTTTCCTTTATTTCTGGAGGTGACAAAAACTGGAACTACTGGCTTTTTATTTCTAATACATACACATATAGTCTGCAGTATTCCAAAGTTTTCCTGACTGCCCAGCCTTCTAAATTTGAAAAAGTCTAGAGCATGGGTGTCCAAACTTTTGGCTTCCCTGGGCCACATTGAGTGAAGAGGAATTGTCTTGGGCCACACATAAAATATATAATATAGGTAATATAGGTAATGAGAGCCAGTTTGGTCTAGTGGTTAAGGTGCTGGGCTAGAAACCAGGAGTCTGTGATTTCTAGTCCTGCTTAAGGCATGAAAGCCAGCTGGGTGACCTTGGGCCAGTCACTCTCTCTCAGCCCAACTCAGCTCACAGAGTTGTTGTGGGAAAAATGGAGGAGGAAGGAGTATTAGGTATGTTCGCCACCTTGAGTTATTTATAAAAATAATAAAGGCGGGATAGAAAATAAATAAATAAATAATAAATAAATAAATAAATGTATATAAGTAATAAAACTTCATTTATTTTTTAATATTTTTTATTATTTTTTTTTAAAAAAGAGGGCAACATAAAACTAGTGGGATATTTGACCTTGTTTCTGTGAAACTAATGCATCAATGTCTGATTCGATGAAAGTGGTGGCAATTCTCAGTGAGTTCTCAAGGTGCTCGTCAGAAATTTTAATTATAACTTTACTCTTCGTGTGCTTCATCCTTGAAAATAGTTGCTCACAAATGTACATGCTGCCAAAAAGCAATGTCATGAATAAGGCATGATTGTAAAGTGAGGGATATTTTTCTCTGGGAAGATAGGTCTTATAAAAGTCCAGTAGAGATTTATATTTATTTTTTGATATTATTGCATTTGTATTGAGTTTTGAAATTTAATGATGATCTTGTTGTAAGCCACCCAGAGTCCCCCTTTTGGGAGGAGATGGGCGGTGATAAAATCTAATAAATAAATAAAAAATAAAAATAAATAAATAAATGATCAAATTTTTCTTTGAGTTGAATGTCTGATTGCAGCTCTATGCATTTCATTTGAAAACTCGGGGGTAATGTAGTTATGTCGACTGAAAATTGAGTCGAAAATATACCAAAATATTGATGATTTTTCCAGAAACCTTGAAACCTGTTCTCAAATTCCTATATGAAACCAAAAAGCAAGGCTGCATATTTCTCGCTGTTCACAGGACGGTGTTTAGCCAATGTATTAAAATGTATAAAATTATTTTCCATAACTTGAGCTTGCCATACTATAAGTTTCATTTCAAATGCTGTTATGGTTTGAAACATTTCAGTGATAAGTTGGTTTTCACCTTGAAGACGCATGTTTAACTCATTTAAATGAGTGGTCAAAACCACCAAAAATGCTAAATCTGTGAGCCATTTTTCATCTTCAAGTTCTGGCACAAATCTTCTTTTTGATTCCGTAAACGACTTGATTTCATTTTGCAAATCATAAAATCTTACATTTTACCCCGAGTTAGCCACCTTACTTCAGAAAAGTAAATGATGTCCCCATAATCAGCATCGATACTTTTAAGCAACTCCTGGAATTTGCGATGATTCAGTCCCTTGGCCCTTATGAAATTCACTGCTTTGATGACAATTTGTGTGACATTATCCATTTTTAAAGCTTTTGCACATAAATTTTCTTGATATAGAATGCAGTGATACTTCATCAAACATGAGTTGCTGGCGGCACTTGCATCGTCTTTTATCCATTTTGAAAGTCCCTCATTTTACCAACCATCACCAAGGTGCCATCAGTAGATATACCAGATATGTTAACAATAGTTAAAGAAAATCACTTTAATTAATTTATTTTATTTTATTTTATTAAATTTATATTACCGCCCATCTCCCCTGTCCAGGACCCTGGGCGGATCACAATAAAACATAATTAAAAAGATAAATATAAAATTACAATAAATAAATAATATATAATCCAAGTAAAAACGATAATTAAAAATGGAGTACTGGGAGGCTTCATGGGACCAGCCATCCCCAAGAGGAACTGTTGGCATTTCCCTCCCGGGCAAGACGGCAGAACCAGGTCTTTAAGGCTTTCCGGAAGGTCGGGAGTGAGGAAACTACCCTCAGCTCCGGGGGTAAGATATTCCAAAGGGCGGGCGCAATTGCAGAGAAGGCCCACCTGCTGGACCCCAATAGATGGAACTCTTTGGTCGATGGGGTCTGCAACAAGCCCTCTCTGACTGATCGGGTGGGACGGGTCGATGTTCTGAGGATGAGACGGTTCCTCAGGTAGCCTGGCCCTATGCCATGTAGGGCTTTAAAGGTGATAACCAACACCTTGAATTGGACCTGGAAGCAAACCGGTACCCAATGCAGCTCACGCAACAGCGGTGTCACATGGGCCAATCTTCGGGCCCTAGTAACTGTCCGTGCAGCTGCATTCTGGACCAGTTGAAGCTTCTGGATACTCCTCAAGGGTAGCCCCATGTAGAGCGTGTTACAATAGTCTATATGGGAGATGACAAGGGCGTGAGTGACTGTTCAGAGGTCATCCCGGTCCAGGAAAGGACGTAATTGGCGCACAAGCCGAAGCTGTGCAAAGGCCCTCCTGGCCATGGCTGCCACCTGCTCTTCAAGCAGGAGTCGTGAGTCTAGGGGAACCCCCAAATTCTGCACTGGCTCTGAATGGGGTAGTGCCACAACATCTAGAACCAAAGATGATAACTTCCTAGATCCCAAGCGGCCATCAATCCACAGCCACTCCGTCTTACTAGGGTTCAGCCGAAGCCTGTTGTTCCTTATCCAGGCCCCCACAGCCTTCAGACACTGAGATAGGGCAGAAACTGCATCACTTACTTCACCCGGAATTGAAATATACAGCTGAGTATCATCAGCATATAGATGGTATTTCATCCCGTGGTGATGGATGATCTCACCCAGCGGCTTCATATAGATGTTGAACAGGAGAGGGGAGAGCACCGAGCCCTGTGGCACCCCACACAAGAGGGGCCGTGGGTCAGATCTCTCCTCCCCTATCATCACTGATTGGGAGCGGCCCCGGAGGAAGGAGGTGAACCACTGCAGAACCACACTGCCCACCCCCAACTCCCTGAGCCATCCCAAAAGGATACCATGGTCGATGGTATCAAAAGCCGCTGAGAGATCTAAAAGGGTAAGGATGGATGCACTTCCTTCATCCCGCCCTTGCCAGAGATCATCCATAAGTGCGACCAATGCAGTCTCCATCCCATATCCCTGTCTGAAACCTGACTGAAAGGGGTCTAGATAATCCATTTCATCCAGAATCCTCTGGAGTTGTGACGCCACCACTTTCTCCACCACCTTCCCTAAAAAAGGGAGGTGGGAGACTGGACGAATGTTGTCCAGAATAGTAGGGTCCAGGGATGATTTCTTGAGGAGGGGGTGCACCACCGCCTCCTTAAAGGCTGCTGGGAACACCCCCTCCCAAAGAGATGCATTAATGATTGCCTGGACCCAACCACAAGTCACCTCCCGAGCCAATTTTACTAGCCAGGAGGGACACGGATCTAAATGACAAGTGGTGGCCTTCACAATCCAGAGGATTCTGTCCACTTCCTCAGGTCCAACAGGATCAAACCTTTCCCAGATAACAGGGTAAGTACTTACCTCTGTCATCTCCCCAGACTGTGTATCATGCTTAGAGTCTAACTTAGAATGGATCTGAGCGATTTTCTCCTGCAGATGCTCGGAAAACTCCTCCGAACAACCCTGTAAATGGGTCACTAATTTTGATTGACCCAGAAGAGATCTCGTAATCTTGAACAGGGTCGTCGGATGGCATTCTGCGGAGGCAATAAGAGTGGAGAAATATTCACATTTCGCCGTTCTTACCGCCACAGGGTAGGCCTTAACAGCGGATCTAGACTGTGTCCGATCATTCAGCCTTCGTCTTTCTCCAGCGGCACTCCTGACGTCTCATAACCCTCTTCAAAACCCTCAGCTCCTCCGTAAACCACGGGGAGTGACGGGCCGAATGAGGCAAGAGAGGTTGCACAGGCACAATCCTATTGAGGGCCTCGGCAGTCTTCCTATTCCAGGCTGCCGCCAGGGCCTCTGCCAGACCATGCAACAGATCCTCGGGTATACTCCCCAGCTCCCTCTGAAACCTCATTGGGTCCATAAGTCGCCGGGGGCGGACCAATCGAATGGGTCCAGGCTCCCTGCAGAGTGGGGAGGTGCACGAGAGTCTCAAGGTCACCAGGGCGTGGTCTGACCATGACAATGGGGACAGATCTAACTCTCCCCTCAGATCACTTTGCCATTGCTCCGACAAGAAAACTAGGTCTGGGGTGAGGCCACTGTCTCTAGTCAGGTCCCAAATTATCTGGGACAGGCCCATGGCTGCCATGGTGGCCATGAACTCCTGAGCTGCTTCCGAGGTCTGTCCCAGGGATGGCAGATTGAAGTCCCCCAGGACCATAAGTCTGGGGAACTCCACCACCAACCCCAAGATGGCCTCCAGCAGCTCAGACAGGGAGGTTGCTACGCAGCAGGGAGGCTGGTACAGCAGAAACATTCCCAACTGTTCTCAGGAACCCAAATTAAAAAACAGGGTCTCACAGCCAGCCACTTGTGGAGCAATGCCCCTGTGAGCCATTGCAGACTCTTGGATAACAACCGCCACCCCGCCTCCCCTGCCCTGGTATCTCGGCTGGTGCCACACCTGAAACCCGACTGGGCACATTTCGAGAGGGCAACCCCTCCCTCAGGGCCCAGCCAGGTCTCAGTGATACAAGCCAGTTCTGCCCCCTCCTCTGTGATCAAATCATAGAGGAGGGGGGGCTTGTTGTTCACTGACCTGGCATTGAGAAGCAGCAGCCAGAGACCAGAGCCCTCAAGGATCTGTTGTCCAGGGCCTGGGTTTGAACTTGGAGGGCCGGAACACACCACCGGTACCAAACACTGGGGGCATCTTCCCTAGAGATGGCCTGCCCTCCAGTTCCCGTTATAACATCCCCAACCTGTCACCACTTTGATCAGTTGGCCTGCCCTGCAGCCCCCAGAGCTTCCTAGGTCGGTAGCCTCCACTCCCGAACCCCCGGAAATCCTGGGTCTAAACATAGGTCCCTTATCCCACACACTCATCCTCTCAACCACATTCAACCCTAGGCGGTGGTGAGCCCCCCAAAGTGCACCAGCTCATGCTCTCGGCACCATTGGGTACCCAACCACCCTCCTCACGCACACTATACTTCCACTTTTACTATGCACCCCCCTCAACTTCTCTCACTAGTAGAGGAGGGGCACCTCAATCATTCCTACTCCACTGACCTACGCTCAGGGGGTACTCTTAAACACAATCAAACACTCCTGGCCCCCGCCCAGTATCTCTCACCTACTGGGACCTAACCCACTGCCACTTGCCTGGGTGGGAATAGACGGTTCACTCAAGGCCACTATATTATAAAAGACAGTCCTCTATGTTGTTACTCCTTCTGGCATAGGATATTAAGGACAGCACAGCGTCCAGAATGTCTGAGTCTCGGGTTTCTTCTCCAAAATCGCCCCGATCTCCGACATCTCCTAAGTCCAATTGATGAGCTAATGGAGTAGGAGGGAGTCAAAGTTGTGCTGGGTTGCCGCATTGGAGCTCGTCGTCCTGCTAATCCACTATGCTGGTCAAGGGCCAGGCCCATTCATACATGCCATATTATAGGCCCACTACCTCACTTGGAGTCCACCAAGACCTCGTTGCTATACCAAGGGCTGAGGGTCCGTTGCGCCAAGATTCACTGCCACTGACACACCCAAAGCTGAGCTGGACGTTCACTGAGGGAGCCAAAGAGTCTACCATGAAGGCCATAAGCCAAAAGCTACTAAGGGCCAACCAAGGCCACGCTGCTTCACCAATCCTCCAGCTGCTGCAGTTTCTTGCAGGCTTCAAGAAAAGGGAAATGCTCCCGGCCCTCACACACACGCCGAGAACCTCCGCACCGCCGAGCTCCACACTCCAAATGCAAATATATCCGTCAAGCTCCACTGAAACCACTCTGTCCCAACTCCTCTGCTGTCTCTCCCTTCTTACCAGTTGGTAAGTAAAGGTAGGGGTCTGGACTCCAAATCTGCACCCCAATTTGCGCCCCAGTTCTCCGTCCGGGAGCTGCAGCCACCGTTTCTGCTCTCTTTCCCCAGGAGAGCTCTATCCTCTCCGTTCTCCGGCAAACGTTATTAAAGCCGGCAGGAATCCAATGTCTGGAAACCTGGGGTTCCTCTAAACACCTTCCTACCGGTTGGAATGTTGACATGTAGAGGTGGGTGTCTGCACTCTAAATCCTAGCCCTAAAGACCCCCTTCAAAGCAGCTCACGGCGTCCGCGTCCACTCCTGGTCGCCATCTTGGAAGTTGACATCTGATGTTTGACTTTAATGCCATTTTTATTGCTTCGTACAAATCAAGAGATTTAATTGTATCTTTTAATGGCACCAAAGAAGCCATTTCTCCAGTGACATTATATCTGTTATCAATACCTCTAATAAAAATGGCAAGTTGAGCCGTATCTGTAGCATCAGTACTTTCATCCATCACCAAAGCATAAAATTTGAAATTAGCAGCTTTACTCTTCAAACCTCTTTTGATAGACTTTCATATTTCTTCAATTCTCCTGCCTATAGTCTGGTGAGACAAACTGATTTTAGAGAAATCACTTTTTTTTAATCAGGACAAATTATATCTGCCACGCTTTCCATACATTGCTTAATAAACTCGCCATCTGTAAATGGTTTTGATTTTTTTGCAATCAGATTTGCTACCAAATAACTAGCTTTTATAATAGAATCCTTTTGAGTTGTGGCTTTTTTAAAAAAAATTGTTGAGACAACAGACTTTTTTTTTCAGTTCCACTAATTTGTCTTTAGGACAAATTCCTTGAAACACTTCGAATTTGGCAGCATGTTTTTCCGTATAATGCCTTTTCAAATTGTAGTCTTTAAAAACTGACACATTTTCCCTACAAATTAAGCATAGTGCCTTAGTATTTGTCTCGACAAAAAAGTACTCATCTGTCCATTCTACATTGAATACTCTTCCTTCATCTGCGATTTTTCTTTTTTTCTTTTCTTTTTTGGGTTCTGTTTTCTGTGGAAATGACATTTAAGCCATGCTTGGATAAATTTATTTAGGAATAATTATTTTTTAAAGAAATAACACAAGCCCATCATAAATTGTTAGGTAGGCAAATAAACAAAGCAAAGTTAAATAATCAAATAAGAAAACTCTCATGTCTACTTAACAATAATAACAATAAATGCTTGTCGTCATAGAATACGTGTAGGTAGGTTGAAATATTATATATAATGCCAAGTCGCCACAAGCTGATGTGTGTAGTGGGTGGCGGTGGCGTTAGCACTGCACTGCCCCCTCCCCTACACAGCGCTCCGTTTTTTCTAGCTATGCAGTCCGCACTCAAGCAGCACATGATCGAGTTACGAAAAAAATTGCAAAATAATGTTAAAAGATTATGATTTTGGGGGGGCCACATTACTAGGGTTGGACATGTCTGCTCTAGAGGAAGGTTTTCTCTTTTGCCTTGAGATTTAATTGGTATGTCAGAAACCATGGAGGCCGCAGGCTGCTGGAGAGATGTACAGAGACAAGCAGGATGTTCACATATACTTCATGGCCACATTGTAACTAAACAAGTTCAAGATGCTCTGGCAGAGTAAATAGGAAAAAAAAATTTTTTCTCCCCAGTAGTATGCAAACAATTACATGATGAAAGAGCAATGGGATTGCATAGTACCAAAAATAAGGCATGTATCTTCTGTGTCCATTTTGAGGGATTTGAAGAACTGGTGGTTGTTAGTAACATGATCTTACCTTAAAGCAAGAATTCTCAAAATGTGTGGTAATACAATCACCAAAATCTTGAAGAGCTGGATATGACTTCCCACAGGATTTAGTTATTTTATTTTACCATTTTAGGGTTATTTCATTTTAGGGTTTTGGGGTTGGGCACGGAATGAATATATCACATCCTTTAATTAATTAAATTTTAATCCTTATATCACAAAGATTCTCCAACTTGGTGCTTCCCTGTAGAAGCCCTGTGCACTGGGAGCCGGTACAGCCAATATGAGGAGCAAAGCCTGAAGCACGTTTTGAAAATGTTCCCCCTTTGTTTGCACAAACCTGGCTAGGATTTTAAAATCTTGGATGTACACCTTCTAAACTATTTGAAACAGCCATGGAGTCCTAATGCTGAGTTTGAATTCCTAGATTAAAGCATGGATGTGTGAAACCAGGGTTGTGCAGTGCTTCACATTCAAAAGTAAAAAGGTGTTTTGGAGCACCTGTTGGAAACTCTTTAATCCAAACATTTCTCTACTTGGGTTTCAGCATTACTGAGGAGAGGAGCCACATGATCCAAGGAAAAGATATAGCTGCTTTAAGGAATTACAGGAAGCTACTACATTCCAACTCCCAAATTTGCCAAAGTATCATTTGACCTTTGAATTCAAACTCCCATACAGCCTAACACAAACATTCAGTTGTTGCTGAACCAAAATTCCAGAGTCCATTCAACACAGCCAGTTATCCTAAAATGGGTATTGATAGGATCAAAACTCAAGTATCGATATAGTCTTTGAATGTTTAGATAATTATTTCTCCAATAGTAGTGGTCTGATCACCTGCTTCACTAATGATGCTTTTTTGTCACTGAGTGATAGGAGAAAGTCTTAAGCACAATTTATATTTTAAGCTTCTCTCCACTGATATGAGTTCCCCCATTTCATTTTCATTGCATTAACAATAAATAAAGAGGAGGAACCCAGAAATCAGCTATTTCCAACTGATTCCAATAAAATATATTAATTATAAATGAACTGGAATAAATTATTTTTACTATATTGAATAATAAGCCCCAGACAGCTCTTAAGGGCTTATATTAAGGGCTTATATTAAGTACATGGGCATAGAATTGTGGCCTAGAATGTTTCTGTTTTCTCTGGGGTCATCACATTTTAAGTTCCTCCATTGTTTTGTTTTTTAGAAGTTCTTTGTTGATCAGATCAGGCCTCAGAACAATAATATAGCATGTGGGGGAAAAGATACAAATCAGTAACCCCCCACTAGAGGCTACAATGGAGAAGATCTCCACAGCCACCATATATTTCCCTTTAGTGCTCAAGTATGTTGGAACAAAGGACAACCAGACACTGCAGAAAATCAACATGCTGAAGGTGATAAACATGGCTTCATTGAAAGTATCAGGCAATTTCCTTGCTAGGAAAGCAACCATGAAGCTAATAATAGCAAGGAAGCCCATAAAGCCTGACACAGTAGAACATGAAGAATGAACCTTCATTACATTTCAGGATGATTTCTTCTGACATGGAGCTTTTATCAACATCTGGGAATGGAGGAGAGATTAGCAGCCATATAATGCAAATATTACTTTGAATAAAGGAGCAGCCCAATACTTTGGACATGGCTAGTTTTTCCCCCAACCATTTGGTCATCTCAGACCCTGGCTTGCAGTCTGACAAAGGACACATGCCATCTTGTCAGGTTTTCCAAGGAATAACAAAGTACAAAGAAAAGACAACATGAGAGAAACAAGAAGAGCATTTGTGAGGTTCCGGTTGTTGGCTTTGACAATGGGAGTGTCCTGATGCTTAATAAAGATCCAAAGGACTCCAACTGTGACCAAAGAAAAGAAAAGAGCTGAACTGGCCAAAACAGTCCCCAAAGTTTCTTTGTACTTCAAGAATGTTATAACTTTAGGGAGACACAAATTTTGGTTCTTATTTGGGTATTGATCATCTAGACATTGAAAACAGACATCCATGTCTAGAACACAAAGTAGCAGGTAAGAAATCAGTTACTCCTGAACATGTTTTAAAAATAAGCAAGATGGAAACATCTTTTAATTAAACATGTGTACAATATATGTTCTGAGAATTTAGATCTATCGTTGTTACCTGCTAAGACATTGTATGTGCATTTAAAAAAAACTTACAGAATTTCATCAAAGAGATTACTAGATGGTGTTTCCCTGAAGTCCATGTCATAGAATATGTAGATCTGAGACAGAATGCCTACAATGATGAGGTCTCCTGGTTGGTACTGCTTGTGAAGTAAAGGCAGAGGCTCACTGATGCTGCATTTAGCACTGGAGATCTTGCACAAAACCTTGGGCAAAAGCACCAAGACCAATGCTTCAAGAACCACCATGCTGAATGAAGCTGTTCTTATTTAAGCCAATATTGCTTGTCCTAGCTTTGCCTTTCCTTAAATTGGATAGTTTGATATAAGGACCCAGATAGCTCTTTCTACTGAATATAATCATTGGTCAGATATTATCATTCTGGAGTGGTTATAATAGCCTTGTACTTTTCCCAGATCATTATTGTTTTGCTGTGCTTTGCTTTGCTTTGCTTTTTTTCTTTTTCTTTTTTCATTTTTTTGCTGGTCATTAGAATTGAGAATTGAAGGTGACTCAGAAGTTACCTTGGTTAAATGTGTGATTATAGGTCAAATTAAACCATGTCTTTTTTAAAAATAACATACTTATCATTTCTGAGTAGAAAGATTATTTGATTCTCTTCAGTGAAATAGTGAGAAATGCAATCTTAGCTCACACACCCTAGCTCACAGCAGGAATGTGGGTGGGGCAAGCAGCTCAGAAGGGACTCTCCCTATTTTCTTGGGCTGTAAAGGGGACAAGGGGAGGAATGTACTTTCAGACTTGCAATATTCTGTTAATGTAACCATACAATAAAGTATGCTGTGTTTCCTTTCTGCTCAACCTCACAGGGCTGATAATATCCTTGCATAGTTTACCTGACAGTTGTCAGCATTTTATTTAACTAAACACGGCGTTGACAAAAAATATAGTGGTGCAAGTTCTTTGAATGGTGTGGTTAAGAATTTCAGATTCCTAATGAGTTGCATGACCAGCTGTGGAACTGGTCTCTAGCTGTGGTCAAGCTTCTCTGACACAGAAGTCCCAGGTTGGTGGAATGAGGATAAAAACTTTCTTCAATGCAGTAGCATTAGGAGAATACAGGATTGCTGGAAAGTCAACACTGTTTTTATTCTGGAGGTCAGTTCTGGACCTGAATGGTCTCCAAATGCACATGTTAATATTGACTGTACAGGGCTTGGCCTAACAAATGCATAGCAGCCCATCAAGATGACCATACAGTCCTATTGACCCTATTTGAAATGACATGGAAAGAAATTTGTGTTCAAAATCCAAATTTATTTAGCCTCTAGGCTGAAACATTTTCAGTAAAGTAATAGTATCTCTACAATTATGAATTTCCATGGTAAAATACTATATGACCCTGGGGGGCAATTTAGGTCCCCCCATAGTTTTGATATATATATTTAGCATGAATAGTTTCTATCTATGTGGTTTTAGCATTTGTAATATATAATAGACTTCTTAGAGTTTTAGCCTTTCTTCCAATCCCTAACACTCTAACATTAGATAGATAGCCTGTCTGTTTAGAAGAAGGGGCCCCACTGTAGGGCCATAAAGAAGGAAGATAAGAGAGTGTTGTTTTTTCCCTCACAGAAATGGAATGTGTGAATGTTTTCCTTTGAAATGTAATCTGTTAATTAGGGCAGAACCAGCCGGACCTTGCAGCTCTAAGATCAAAGCTGGTCAGTGCTGTTTCTTATCAAAAGAATAGCTGCTGTCTCTTATTAAAAGTTACCAATTATTTTATCTCTGTACATACATCTGGGGAATGCCAGGATGCCAAAAAGGGGAGGTTTAATGTCTGTAGAAACCACTTGATTGGTCCCTATGCTAAAAAATGTAAATTTCTTTGTTCTTTGTAACTATATAATCTGTTCTTAGACTCCATGTTGGTGTGTGTGTGTGTCACACCCGGCTTTTCTTTTTGGCCAAATAATTAAAGCTGTATTCTTTGAAACCTCTGGTCTGAAGTCTCTGTTTGGTAGTATGGGATTTCAGATTTTTACAGGAAGGCTGGCCATACAATACTGTATATTAAAAGTTTGATTCAACCAATTTAACTTTTTTTTCCAAATTTTATTTTCCAAATAAATGAAAACAGGGAAAAACTATAGATTCAGTTGGCTAACTCAAATGCTTGAGTTGTATAATACATAAATTGAATAAATCAAGTTCTTTGCTCCAATATTAGTAGAGGTCCTTAATAATGCTGTTTTAAATAGTCTTCCTTTTTTATATAAATTTTATTAAAAGTTTAAAAGAGAACATAAAAACTAATACAAACTAATACAGAATAAAGGAAAAAAAGAAAAAAAGAAAGAAAAACAGAAAGAAAAGAAAAGAAAAAAGAAAAAAGTACAGAAAGAAAAGATAAAAAGAAATAGAAAGAAGAAGCTTCCAATTTCCTTTGCAGCAAATATAAGTATGATTACAAAATTATTTCTTACTCTATGATTACAAAAAAAGCTCACTTTTTTCTATTATCCATTTTTTTTCCTAATCATCAAAACCACAAGTCATAAGTGCATTTTTTTCCATTTCATGCAAAAAGTCTATAAGGGGTTTCCAGTCAGCCATAAATGTAGATATTGTCTTTTCTCTAATCAAGGAAGTCAATTTAGCTATCACTGCAAGTTCTATCATCTTCACCAACCATTCCTCTGTAGGGGGTAGTGTCAATATTTTCCACTTTTGAGCGTATAATAATCTTACTACAGTTGTCATGTATAAAAACACAATTCCATGGCTTTTTTCTAGCTGTCTTTCCATTAATCCAAAAACAAAAGTCTCTGGTTTCAATTGTACATTAATCTTCAAAATATTCTGAATTAGTGTATCTATTTATATACAATGTTTTGGCTTTTTTGCACATCCATCATACATGATAAAATGTCTCTTCATGTTGTTCATATTTCCAACAAAGATTCAAAGTACCTTTATACATTCTAGACAATTTCTCTGTTGACAAATATTGATGATACATCATTTTATAAAAATTCTCTTTAAGGTTTATTTATAATGTATAATCTATGTATATATGTAATTCACAGCTTTCCAAACTGTGTGTCGGGACACTTTAGTGTGTCGGCTGCAGTGTCTGGGTGTGTCACGGCTGCTGTTGCCTCGGAGCCCTGCCAAGATTCCACGCAGGTCCTAGTGCCTGCCTTGTGCCTTGCTGCCTCCAAACCTGCCCAGCCAGGATTCCGTACAGGTCCTAGTGCCTGCCTTGCGCCTTGCTGCCTCCAAACCTGCTGTGATTCCGCGCAGATCCTAGTGCATGCCTTGCGCCTTGCTGCCTCCAAACCTGCTGTGATTCCACACAGGTCCTAGTGCCTGTCTTGCGCCTTGCTGCCTCCAAACCTGCTGTGATTCCGCACAGGTCCTAGTGCCTGCCTTGTGCCTTCCTGCCTCCAAACCTGCTGTGATTCTGCGCAGGTCCTAGTGCCTGCCTTGTGCCTTCCTGCATCCAAACCTGCTGTGATTCTGCGCAGGTCCTAGTGCCTGCCTTGTGCCTTCCTGCATCCAAACCTGCTGTGATTCTGCGCAGGTCCTAGTGCCTGCCTTGTGCCTTCCTGCATCCAAACCTGCTGTGATTCTGCGCAGGTCCTAGTGCCTGCCTTGTGCCTTCCTGCATCCAAACCTGCTGTGATTCTGCGCAGGTCCTAGTGCCTGCCTTGTGCCTTCCTGCATCCAAACCTGCTGTGATTCTGCGCAGGTCCTAGTGCCTGCCTTGTGCCTTCCTGCATCCAAACCTGCTTTGATTCTGCGCAAGTAGTAATAGTGTATACCTTTTTTGTATTGGGCTGATCAGATAAGGGAAATGCTGACTCACCGGAAGTGACGTCATAGTCCCTCCCCCCCCTCCCATGATCCTCTGCGTGTTAGCCACCCCTCCCATCATGCAATGCGTGTTTTGCCGGAAGTGACGTGTCAGCCACCCCTCCCTGGACCAGCCGCATGTTTTGCCGGAAGTGGAGTGTGCCCCACCCCCACCCGCGTGCTAACCCAAGGCATGCCCAGGCATGCCCATGACCACATGTCTGTGAGGGAAGGGGTGGTTGCCTCAACTCCACACTGCCTGTGTTTAAAGCCTTATCAGTTTCTAAGCAGAAGAAAGAGAAAAGCGGGGGGGCAATGCTTTTTCAAAAGGGGAAAAAGTTTTTCTTTCCTTAAGCCTGGCTGCAGGAGTTAAAATGCCACGGCTGGCATAGATGGCCAGGCCTGATTAGGAGGGAAGCATTTTTTAAAAGCAGGGTTTTCTTCTTCTCCACACATGCCAAACTGTTTTTAAAAGCCCAGGGGTAGGCAGCTTTCCTTTTCCCTAAGCAGGCAGTCACCCTGAAGGAAAATGTTTATAAGCATTTCTAATGCAGCAGTAAACAAGGAAGGGTCTAAACAAGGTTTAACATAAGTAAACACTGGGGTCTTTGTACTCACATGGGGATCTGGAGGTGTTAGGCAGACATAATAGCCAGTTCTTAAGAGGAAAACTTTTTTTAAAAGCCGAGGTTTCTCCTGCACACAGTCACACCCGGTAGCACGGGCAGCTTGACTGACAGGAAGTTGCATGCAACAGCAAAGGCCTGAGGGGAAGGGGCAGGCCCCCCCCCTCCAGCCAGCTCCTAGA
Source organism: Charina bottae (assembly GCA_023362775.1). Taxonomy (NCBI): domain Eukaryota; kingdom Metazoa; phylum Chordata; class Lepidosauria; order Squamata; family Charinaidae; genus Charina; species Charina bottae. Next base: position 12,293,163 of record JALMGJ010000011.1, read on the forward strand.
TCTCATTGGAGTAGCCGTTGCAATGTCCAGCTCGCTGGCTGATAGCAGAAACTGCTGGCAGCAGGAGTTGAAATGGCATTTTTAGCCTCAAAAATGAGCCTGCACACCTGGCCTAGATTTACAGTTCTGAATGTGGAAAATTAGGCTTTAAAATTGTTTTGCCGGTCTAAGGCCTGTCTTGAAAGCCATACACAGATGGCATTGGAAGGGAAAGTTGACTGTAAGAATAAGGTATATTGTGAAAAGTGTGGCCTTTATGTCTTCACTCCCCACACAAAATGCAAGAAAACAAAGTGTGGTCAGTGCTCTGAGAAGGTTGACAGCTTGGAAGGGCATTTATGCTTTCTGAAGCCCTTGGAGCGCCCGCAAATTGGTGAAAGATACATCATTTATGATTTTGAATGTTGTCAAGAGACGGGCGTGCATATACCAAATTACGTGTATGCCACAGATATGCTGGAGGAAGGTGATGGCAAAGAGGCTGTGAGTTGGGGCTGTCATGGCGTTAGCTGCCTGGAGCAATTTGTGAAGAAGTTTATAAATCACAAGTTTAAAAGGTGTACCTTTATCGCTCACAATTCCAAAGGTTATGACGGGTACCTGGTGCTGAGACAGCTGATACGGGAAAAAGTGCGTGTTGAATTGATCAGTCAAGGGGGTAAGCTGCTGTGTATTCTCCTACCGGATTATAAGATTCGGTTTATTGACAGCCTCTCCTTTTTGCCCCTTAAATTAAGCAAGCTACCGAAAGCTATGGGTTTTCGGGGCAACAAGGGGTATTTCCCCCATTTGTTCAACACAATGGACAATCAAGACTATGTGGGGCCGCTCCCTGAAGCCAAGTATTACAGTCCAGAAACCATGATGCCCGGGGAGAGAGAAGAATTCCTGAAATGGCACGCAGATAATGCAGGCACGGTGTTTAAGCTAAAGAAGGCCCTGGCTTACTACTGCAGACAAGATGTGGAGATTCTGAGGGAGGCCTGTATTCGATTCAGGGACCAAGTCATGAAAATGACAGAACGCGAGTGCCTCAGAGATGGCGGGGGAGAGATTGTTGAGGAGATAGAGATCCGTTGCATTGACCCCTTCCAGTATATTACACTGGCCTCTGTCTGCATGGCCCAGTACCTGTTCATGTATTTGAAGAGGAATACCATTGCGTTAGCCCCTTTGGACAGTTATCACAAGACACAGAAAAGGTACTCAGCACCAGCGATTCAATGGCTGTTGCATATAGAGCACACTGAGAATCTCAATATCCAGCATGCTCTGAAGGGTGGTGAAAAGCAAGTAGGCAAATATTTTTTGGACGGTTTTGCTGTCATAAACGGGGTCCCCACTGCTTTTGAATTTCACGGCTGTTTTTTTCACGGCTCTCCTGTCTGCTACTCTGAAAAAGACTTCAACAAATTACTTGATTCAACATACGGGGGTCTGCACAATCGTACCAGGATTAAAGAAGAGTACCTCAGGGACCAGGGGTATGCCATACGTAGCATCTGGGAACACGAATGGCGGGACATGCTGGAGAACGACCCCGCTTTGAAGCAGTTTCTAATGGAGAACAAGCTCCCAACCCCTTTGAACCCCCGAGATGCATTTTTTGGGGGTAGAACAAATGCCACATGCCTGTACTACAAGCCAAAAGCTGGGGAGCAAATCTTATATTACGATTTCACCAGTTTGTACCCCTTTGTGAACAAGAACAAGGAGTACCCGATTGGACACCCCCAAATCATCTATCAAAACTTTGGGGACATAAAGCAGTATTTCGGGCTTGCCAAAGTCAAAGTGTACCCACCAAGGAACCTCTATTTCCCAGTCCTACCCCACAAATCAGGGGGCAAATTAATGTTTAGCCTGTGTGCAACCTGCACAGAAAGTCTGCAAACCGCCCCCTGTCAACACAGTGATGAAGAAAGGGCTCTGACGGGGACATGGTGTACTGTTGAATTGAATGTGGCTATAGAAAAGGGTTACAGAATTGCTGAGATCTATGAGATATGGCATTTTGAAAGAACATCAGTCACATTATTTTCAGGGTATATGAACACCCATCTCAGACAGAAGCAGGAGGCCAGCGGTTACCCGTCCTGGTGCAAAACAGAACAGGATAAAGATAAATATATTCAGGAGTATGAAAAGATGGAAGGTGTCCGCTTACGGCGTGAGTATATCGAAGTAAATCCTGCTAAAAGGCAGATTGCCAAACTCTTTTTAAACTCTCTGTGGGGCAAGTTTGGTCAGAACACCAACCACCTGACCACATCAGTGGTGACAAAACCTGAGGAATTATTCAAATATCTTTTTGTGCCCTATTATGATGTTTCCTCATGCGAGTTTGTGGATACAGAGACAGCCGTTGTGACGTGGAAAATGGCCAAGAACCAACCCACCAAAGCCACATGTACTAACATATTCATCGCCAGTTTTACAATGGCTTATGCCCGGCTGGAATTATACAGGCTACTGGATGGATTGGGAGATAGATACCTGTACCATGACACTGATTCAGTCATTTTTATAAGTAGACAGGGGGCGTGGACACCACCTTTGGGTGACTATTTAGGGCAGCTGACAAGCGAGATCCCACCAAACACCTCAATCACAGAGTTTGTGGCAGCCGGACCCAAAACATATGGATACGCCTTGTCCAGCGGAGAAGCGGTGCTAAAGGTGAAGGGTATTACGCTAAACAGTGGCAATGCTGAAAAGGTTAATTTTGACAGCTTGAAAGCACTGGTGGATGATTACTGCCTGACCGGCCCAGAGAGAAAGAAATCGATCAAAGTGGAACAGACGGGTATTTTTAGGGTTAAGAGACATTGGGCCCTAGAAACAAGAGTCCTCAGGAAAACCCTGAAGGTCGTCTATAATAAAAGGGCTCTAAAGAGCGAGGATTACTGCACACTGCCGTACGGCTATTGAACATTATGGAAAACCTTGTACAGTTTGTACACCCTTTCTCTTGCATTATAAGTGGGCCGTCCAATTCTGGCAAATCTTTTTTTATCAAGCAAATGTTAGAGCATGGTACCTCTGTGATGTCTCAAATGCCACAAAATATTGTATGGTTTTATAGCTGCTGGCAACCTCTGTACAAAGAACTGCTTAATAAATTCCCTTATATTAAGTTTATGGAGGGCCTCCCGTCTTCCTTTGAAGATGATGATTTGTTTCCACCAAACCAAACCAATTTAGCTGTGGTAGACGACCTCATGGCTTCAGCCGGCGACAGCGATCAAATAGAGAAGGCTTTTACACAGTACGTTCACCACAGAAACCTGAGCATTATTCTCATACTTCAAAATCTGTTTTTTCAAGGTAAGAAGATGAGAACTATAGCTCTGAATTCCAAATATTTGGTTTTATTCCGCAGCCCTCGTGATCAGTTGCAAATTGTCACACTGGGCCGCCAGATGTACCCCACTAACACCCAGTATTTTTTAGAAGTGTTCCAAGATGCCACTCACAAACCGCACGGGTACCTTTTGGTAGATTTGGCAGCCAGCACCCCAGAAACCTACCGGTTGAGAACAGGCCTCTTTCCCCCTGATTGGCCTGCTGTTTACACTATGAAAAAGAAGAGTAAAAAGCATTAGCCTGAATGCCTTAGCACTAGTTCATTCAGGATGTCAGAGAGGGTGCTCAGAAATTTGGTGGTTTTAAAAATCTTAGTAAGGGCTGGGCCAAAACAGAGAAAGGCCATCTTATGCAAGGCTAATAACGATCTGGTGGGGGCAATAGCAGAAATAGCCCTGAACATCTTAAAAGGAAACCTCCCTTTGAAGCCTTCACAATACCGAACTTTAAAGAGGAAGAAAGGTGTCATCAAAAAACTGAGCGATAGAAAGGTATCCCTCAAAAAGAAGAAGCAGGTCATTCGCCAGTCGGGCGGTTTCGTTGGTTCACTGCTGGGGGCTGCTATACCGTTGTTGGCTAACCTGATAGCCGGATAAGCCATGGACTATGCTGAGAAAATGTTTCTGGTGCCACGCCACCAGATGGGGCAACTACAGGGCAGGGCTCCTACTATGGGGACTGTGGCTGCTAATCGGCTGGATGATGAGATGCGCGCCGTTCTTCAGAGAGCTGATTTGGGCGAGGAGGAAAAGATTAAGCTCTACAATTCTGTGCTGCAGAGGTTTCTACGACTGACCAGACAAAATGAGTCTGAAAAAGACAGACTGAATCTCATTTACCCCTCAGAAGAGACTCATCAACCCCAAGGCTTGCCAGAACAGCCTCCACATGCCGCTCTGCAGGACGCCGCCATGACTGAGATCCTAAGTGGCGTCAGCTCCCGGTATAGGAAAAATGCAGAACTTTTGCTAAACAAAATGAAACAGCACCAGGACATATCATCCTGGGATACACGTGGAACATTTTTATACAGGGGCATGCCTGTTCCCGGTACTAACATTTTAGACCTGGTGAAAGGCGCCTCGCAACATCGCTCCCTTACTGAGAAGCGGAAACCTAAAGGCTGGGATGAATTTATGACTGCTATGGCCGAGGTGAATGTCCCTACCTCTGTGTTGGGTTCTACGGCTGTTAAAGAGCAGCTAGAAATGTTGAAAGACTCTCTGATTATTAAGGGGGAGGCTGCTACTAGCCCTGACTCTGTTATGACTGCCCCTTTTGGAACTCAGAAGCCCCTGTTTGCTGTCTCGCCCTCTGGACCCCTGATGGTAAAGCCTAGAAGCAGTATCAGGCTTGGTAACTGGCTCAATTTGTAAAACGTATGCTTTTCAGCCTGTTGGCCATGCAATGTTGTATGTACAGCTTTTAAAATGAATAAAAAACACAGTGAAAGAAGTAAAACGTTTAAGGCTTTTTCTTTATTTTGCAGTAAGGCATACATGTCTGCATGCACTGGTGATGGTTACAGGCTCCAATCCCCCTCCCCACCTTTATACATTTTACAAAAAGCTTTACCATTTGATCATTTTTAACAGCATCATCGGAGTACATCTTTAAAATATTTCCATAGTCCATGCCTTTAGACCGGTTCAGTAGAAAAAACACGCAGTGATGCCCACATGTTACAGCGCTGGGGTGTTGCAGTTGAAGTTGGTGAAACGTGTACTTCTTAGCTTGCCGCTCTAAGAATATCGCTATGGCTCCAGGAAAGTCAGGGCTGTCTGGAGGCCTTCCATAAGAGTCAAAAAATTCACCATAGCCGGGAGATGGGAAGTAGGCAGCCAGCCAGTGTTCGCCAGGTAGAGTTTGAGGATGAGTGTTTACAATTATGCCGAAAGGTCTTTTGGAGATTTGCCTCTTGGGTAGCAGATCACAGGGGTAGACCCCTAGAAAGTCGGGATTTCCAGAGAACAGCCGGAGGAGCTGCAGGGTGTCCATCCTCACATATAATCAAAAAGAACGTTCCTGGTGTGGCTTATTTCAATGAGGTTTTCAAAGATTGCATAGAGAATCATATTGACGGTATTGGGGAGAGGTAGTGCAAATCTAATTTCCGCTCTGAGGTTGCCGTTCCGGATCAAAGAATAGTGCTCCGAGCACCCCTGGTCAGGACTCAGGTCGAAACAATATAAATTATATCCGTAACTAAACTCTTCACGGCTGATTAGGAGAGGTCTGTCTTTCATGCCTTTGCCTGAAACTTGTACCATCTGCATGTATTCTCTCACAAAAACACCGCGAGCATAATCAGGCTGAAGAGGTTTGGCGGGGACCTGTTCGCCGTCGCAATACAGGGCACAAAAATTAACATTGCAGTGCTGAAAATTGAATGGGTTTCTTTCGTAATCTCCACTGAAAGAGGCATTGTCCACAAATCCAATCACTAGCTGTTTAGGTAGCTGGCCCAGAAATAGGTTTTCCTGATTACACACAAGGCTGCCTGCAGGAATGCTGTAAACCTTCATCCCCACACGATCAATGGGATATTTGGCGTTGGAGGAGAGCAAGGCTTCCGCGTGGCCCAGCCGTACGCCTGCTGCTACTTTTACACGCTTTACAAAGAGAGACGCCGACAGGAGCTGCACTTTGTAATTCTCATTGCCATCCCTCATTAGGCAAAATTCGTTTCTGCTTCTTGTGAGTTTGACTTTCACGTCAACCCCATTAATTAGCAGTTTGTCTTGAAAAAACAGATCGCTGTGCAAAGGCCCAAGCAGGTCCCATTTACGACTCCTGGCTGTATGTGCCGCTCTCGCTCTGAAACCAGTGTTGCCCGCGGCTGCCAGCACAGTGCTCTCCATAAGCGCTGATTCATCTTTGTAAAAACCCCCAGCTGTAAATTGGGTTCCCAGAGCATCAGCCCCAAAGTTCAGAATCAGCTCAATCATGGCCCGGTAAGAATAGCAGTGGTGGCTCTGTGTTACGAGCCGGTCTCCCAGGGTAACATCCAGCTGATTAAACAGCGAAGCTATAGGATAGTTGGTCAGGGCCACCCTTGCACCGTCATCAATATCTGTGCCATCAGCCTTTACAATCTTGCAACTCACATACAACAGGGTGTTATTTAGATCTGTGTAATGCTCACCGTGTCCTGTGATAAAAAATTCCAGGGGCGCATTGGGCGTTAGCGCTGATAAAGGAGGGATCTCGACATACGTGCTATTTTCAATACTGGTTTGAGTAGGTGACAGTTGAAAAAGGTCCAGTTCTGATTTAACACACTCCTGCGATGCCTCGTGGATAAAAGCCATTTTGTATTAGAATATGTCCCGGCTGTCACAGCGCTTCCTCTTCTGAGCACGTTTCCTCTTTGTATGATGGCGCTTTCTCACATTCTTTCTCTTTTTAGAGGGAATAGGCGGTCCCAAGGCGTAATTCTTTCTGGCCACGACCAAGCCCGAGCCCTCTTGGCCGCCCCCTACAACACGGGATACAAGCTGCCCTGCCATATCTCTGACAATATTCTTAGCTGCAGATTTCACGTGGGGTTTAACGATTTCTAACCCTTTCCTCAGAAGAGGCATTGCTTTTCGAAAAAGTCCACGGAACAAACCGCCTAGGCCTGTCCCATACATGACGGGTGTTCCCCGGAACCCCGCAAGACCGGCTCCGGCTTGGGCCCTGTAATAGGCCACGTAGTCTTGAGGACTCCCGTACTCCTTGATCACAACCATCCTTCACTTTTCTGAGGCCTGAAATGAAGCTTGACGACAACCTTCCCGTGGTTAAAACGGATGTGTTTGTTTTGATCTGTTTTGATCTCTACAGTAATTGTGCTGATGCCGTGCTTGCTGACTGGAACATAATGGGGCTGGTCATAGGTTACCGTGATGATGTCGTTGTCTTGCCCCCGCACAGGCACGCAGCGCAGTAACGGCACATAGAAGTCACCCACTATCTGAGGCTCCACAATGTCTGTATAAATAAATATGGTACTGAATCCTCCTGTCACATCGGCCGCAAAGGGGAATTTTTTGAAGCGGGCTTGGGGCTTCAAACCTAATATGTTCGCTAGTTCATCACTAGCTAGTATGCTAAACGCCCCATCTCCTTTAAATTTAATTTTTCGAGCAACTGGGTCGTATCGCAGGGTCGCCATTGGCGGATTCTCAGCGTCTGTCATAAGCTTGTTCATATTTTCTAATACCTGCTGGATGCTGGTATAGTACCCATTTCTCAAAGAAAACTCCCACTTCTTTTTTTCGTTAGCAATTTCAAAATATCCACCTGTGGTTAGCGTGTTCCAGCTGTGTGGGTACTGTATCTCCACCAGCCCCACTTCCCATGACCCCGGCAGGTCCAGAGCTCTTGCTAGTTGAACAGTAAAATTGGAACTTTTGTTTTTGGGGAAGGCTGTTGCCGATGCGTTGCTGGGGAGGGTGATATAAAAGCCAGCCATGTCAAAGGTCTTGTACTTCAGCCTCTTTTACCCAACTGTTGAACTTGTCTGGCCAGCTGACCCATTTGACTAGAACCTCTCTATATTTTCCCCGCCCTCTTTTTTTGATCACTTTTTCAATTCTGTATACACGTTGTTGATCATCAGGAACCTTTTGGAGCTCCTCAGGGTAAAAAGTGCCCTTTACTGGCTCGTCTGTGTAATCTTTTAATCTATACACCCCTCTTTCCCCTCTTGTTAACAGTTCTTTGATGATGAATATTTCATCCGTGTAGGTTTGCTGGTAGCCCTTTTCAAATTTTCCCTTCAGTCTGGATATCCTGACGTGATCCCCCACCTTAAGATGTTTTTCCTTTCTTTTACTTTTTAAAATATCTCCATACAGTCTTAACCATACAACCCTTTCATTAGACAAATTTACAGTGCTAGGAGCAGTCCGGATGCTACGGTGGTACGTGTCATTGTAACCTTGAAGAACGGCTGCCAAGATGTCTACGTACCGGTGGGTGTTTCTAGCTGTGAAGTATCTCCAGAGTTTATTTTTTAGGGTCCGATTAAACCTCTCTATAACGGCAGCTTTAGTCTCACTATGAGTGACAAAATGCTGAATACCATAACGTGCTAAAAGTTTCTTCAGAGGCGTATTTAAGAACTCTTTGCCGGCATCTGTCTGTATTTTTCGGGGTGCCCGGCCTGTTTCAAAGATATTCTGGAAGGCGGCAGCAACCTCGCTCCCCGACTTATCAGTCAGAGGGTATGCCCATGCATATTTAGACAACACATCAATGACTGTTAAGATGACCTTTTTTCCATGGTTTTCCTTAGAAAATTTGGACACGTCTATGAGATCGGCCTGCCATTGCTGATCTATACCTGACACCACTGTTTTATTTCGAGGGAAATTAATTCTTGCCGGTTTATGAAGCGCATAAGCATCTTGTCCTGACAACCATGTCTTGACTTGCTTCATGGACAGGTTTTTATCATGTTTTCTTCCCTCCTGAAAAAGTGGGTTTACCCCAGCATAGCTCCCTACCCTACCCGGTGTGTAATAGATCTCTTTTAGAATATTTTCATACCTCATTATGACAAAGGGTCTGTGGCAAAATGATCACACTTTGTCTTTAATACAATGCTTTATTGGTGATACAGCTTTGAGAGAGGTTGTCTAGGGATCCGGAAACATATCCCTCATCATCATCATCATCATCAGAAGAAGAAGAAGAAGATAAAGAGCCATAAAACCCTGATTCATCTGTACCCTCCCAACAGCGCCCTTTGCCACATTCTAACAGGTCTTCGCATAATTTACAGGTGTTGTCATGTTCAGGAGCAGATAAATCGTCAGAAGATGTGCGGCCGCCGGTATACGATACGGCCCTCCTTCGGTATCTTTGCTTTCTAGGACTTGGTAACTCAGGTACTGCAAAATATAAAACATAACCTATTAGCACCCCTAACTGGTCCCCGTCAGCATTTACATTGTCATCAATAAAAACATATTTACTTACCACTGCTGGAAGGTGTTGGTGCGGAGCTCACCATTTCACACGCTGCCCGGTAAGTATCACAAGGGAAGTCTTCTGTTTCGCTCCCCGCCTCATCAGTAAAGGCACAACACGCCATACCGCAACCATACAAAACAGGTCTGAATATAAAATTTTCTTTGTTTTCTTCACCAAAATCCTGACAACAGAGTTTGTTGCATTCTACTGGCACCGGCCTTGTGCTAGAGCATACGGCACTAGGTTTCGCTATTTTTCTATTAAAATTTTTTGAAGCAGCTCTTGCCATGTTTCTTCAAAAGAGAAACCTTTTCTCTGCCTGGGATTTGGTTGAGCCTCGGCCACTGGAGAAAATTAAATATGCCAAAATATAGTAAATACAAAAAGTTGTGTCCATTGACTCTCAAGGAAAAGACAGGTCTGTATATAGCCTGAAATGTGACGGAGGTTTGCCTGGTCATAGCCTTGCCCCGTCACGTGTTACCCGCGTGTCGCAGCCTGATACGGCGCTCTCCCGCCACGCCTGCGGACATGCCTGAACATGTCCATACCCCATGTTTTTCTCTTTTTTCTGCTTTCTCCCTGAGTGCATTCTCATTTTGAGGCTAAAAACGCCATTTTAACTCATCCTGCCAGCAGTTACTGCTATCAGACAGCGAAAGAAAAAACAGGCAACGTGTTATTTGTAAAAATATTTTATTATTACAATCCTTGGGTAGAGGTTAACAGTTTCTGGTAATTAATAGTTGTTACATTTTGACAAATAAGCCTCTTCAAAGCCACTGGTAATTCAGAACCAATTTTCGCCATTATATCTTGTGGCTTAGGGCTGCTCTCAATATACTCCATGAATTCCACAAGCTCATCAAGGGTATCACATGTCACATATAATTTCTCTAGCTTACACGCTATGTTCATAATGACCCATAGGATCTCGCCCCTCGATATTCTGGGGCATAAGGCCTTAAGAAGCTCTTCCTCGGTGGGTGGCCGGGAATCCACCTGATCTCCTCCTGCTTGCATGCACCCCATGAAACAATGATGCAATACTTTTATCACACAGGCTCTCAGAATCTGTACGACGGTCGAATCATATGGATATGTTGTTTCTTAAAGAAAAGAGTATAAGTCTGGATTAGACTCGCAATTTTATCTAATTAAATTAGTGTTTTTCTTAATTTTCAATGTTTAACTCACCATCTGAGGCACAAAATCTACAGTAACATGGTATTAGACATGCGTCTTGAGCGTTTTCCTCAAATAGGTCGCTCGGTCCAGGAGCTTCGAACGTTTTCCTTGCCCTAAATTTTCGTTTTGGCGGCTTTGGCGTTAAGCTGTCTTCAAACAGATGGGCTTCGGAGTTTGCCATCTTCAAAGCACGTGTCTGTATTTTTCAAATGGGCACCGCTACTTAACGATGTATCTGTATATAGCCTGAAAAGCTGTGGAGACATGCCTGGGCATAGCCTTGCCCCTGTCACGTGTACACCGCGTGTCACAGCCACGCCTGCGGACATGCCTGAACATGCACATACCCATGTTTTTTCTCTTTTTTCTGTTGTGCTTTTAATAACCAGTTTTCTCCTGGCCCCTTACAGGTTTCTTTTTTCCTCAGCCTGGGCACAGTTTCTGCTTAAGGGCAACACTTTGTGCATTTAAAGCCTAATTTTCCACATTCAGAACTGTAAATCTAGGCCTGGTGTGCAGGCTCATTTTTGAGGCTAAAAATGCCATTTCAACTCCTGCTGCCAGCAGTTTCTGCTATCAGCCAGCGAGCTGGACATTGCAAGGGCTACTCCAATGAGATCTAGGAGCTGGCTGGAGTGGGGGATGCCCCTTCCCCTCAGGCCTTTGCTGTTGCATGCGACTTCCTGTCAGTCAAGCTGCCCGTATCGGGACTTGTGGCTGTGTGCAGGAGAAACCTCGGCTTTTTAAAAAAAGTTTCCTCTTAAGAACTGGGCTGTTATGTCTGCCTAACACCTCCAGATCCCCATGTGAGTACAAAGACCCCGGTGTTTACTTATGTTAAACCTTGTTTAGACCCTTCCTTGTTTACTGCTGCATTAGAAATGCTTATAAACATTTTCCTTCAGGGTGACTGCCTGCTTAGGGAAAAGGAAAGCTGCCTACCCCTGGGCTTTTAAAAACAGTTTGGCATGTGTGGAGAAGAAGAAAACCCTGCTTTTAAAAAATGCTTCCCTCCTAATCAGGCCTGGCCATCTATGCCAGCCGTGGCATTTTAACTCCTGCAGCCAGGCTTAAGGAAAGAAAAACTTTTTCCCCTTTTGAAAAAGCATTGCCCCCCCGCTTTTCTCTTTCTTCTGCTTAGAAACTGATAAGGCTTTAAACACAGGCAGTGTGGAGTTGAGGCAACCACCCCTTCCCTCACAGACATGTGGTCATGGGCATGCCTGGGCATGCCTTGGGTTAGCACGCGGGTGGGGGTGGGGCACACTCCACTTCCGGCAAAACATGCGGCTGGTCCAGGGAGGGGTGGCTGACACGTCACTTCCGGCAAAACACGCATTGCATGATGGGAGGGGTGGCTAACACGCAGAGGATCATGGGAGGGGGGGGGAGGGACTATGACGTCACTTCCGGTGAGTCAGCATTTCCCTTATCTGATCAGCCCAATACAAAAAAGGTATACACTATTACTACTTGCGCAGGTCCTAGTGCCTTTCTTGTGCCCTGCTGTAAGAGTGTGTCGCGAAATGATGCCCTGCTGTAAGAGTGTGTTGCGAAATGATGCATGTCTAAAAAGTGTGTCACCAACATGAAAAGTTTGGAAAGCTCTGCTGTAATCTGCTAGCTTAAGATTTAATAACATGATTGTTGGATATTCTACAGTTGTTGGTGTTTCTTTAGGTGAGTTTTCCACTACAGTATGACTGTTGGGGTTTATAAAATACCCAGAATTTACAAGTAGATTAATTATACAGGAGAGGCTAGAGGTATATAGGTGAGAGTTGATATTTTCTGCAAGTCATCCAATTTGCAGCCATTGTAGAAGGTATGATGTGACTCATATTACAGGTGCTATAGTTTAGTTGGGTGTGGCAGATAATTTGTTTGACCTATAATGTGATTGGTCAATATTTGTATAAATATAATGAAACTCTGGTGTTCATTCTTCTCGTTACTTCATCTCATCTGTATCTGTGTTGGACATTACTGGACTGTATTTTGGAATGTGTATGTATATAGAGTAAAAAGACTATTTTATCTAATCTCTGTTTGAGTGTCTATTTACTGCTTAGAACGTATACCTTTGTTGTCTTGGAGAAGCACTGGCCGCCCCAGCGTTGCGTGCTCTGACAATGACATATTATTTGGGGAAGATTTAGCAGAACCCATCTGAGATACCCTCCAACCTATGACCGAAGGCTAAGGAGTCAACCAAAATGGACTCCTCCTTGCAAGGAACCACTCAGAGCCTCCTTGAAAACCAGGAAGAGCTGAAAGAGATACAGCCAGAGCAGGGGAACTACTATTGCTGTTTTGCTTTAACATCCATGATTGTGTTAACAATTATTTTTAAATATTTATTTTTCAGGCTTTATAAACTGCCAAATTATAAAAACCATAAGTGGTTAAAATGTATTAGTAAAATATAATACAAGGTTGATCCTCTCCTGAAAATGACTAGTGTGGGTGTCAGGCTTTAGAGGATCTTGTTTGAGGAACACTGCCTCCTCTTCTTCTTCTGGGTTAAGGGGACATTTATCATTACCTCTGGCAGAGAATAGACAAGCTGCCCCAAATGTCAAGAAGGAGGCAGTGAAAAAGGTGGCCTGGATACAAGCCATGTAGGGCTTTATAAGTTAATATCAGCACTTTGTATTATACTTGGGAACTACTGGAGGTGAACAAAGTACCTGCAACAAGGATGCAATACCCACTGAAGTAAAGAGCCCAGAGTAGGGCTTTCTTGGGTGCATGGGTATAGGATTATAAATGAATAAAAATGATTAAAGGACCATCCATACCCTTCTATTGTTTTCTCCTTGTTAGCTGCTTTTTCTTGTTCAGGTCAGGTCTGAAAACAATGATAAAGCATTTAGGGGAAAAGATACAAATCAGCAATGCAGCACTGGAGGCTATGATGGAGAAGATCTCCACAGCAACCATGTATTTCCCTTTTGTGCTCAAATATGTTGGAACAAAGGACATCCAGACACAGCAAAAGATCAACATGCTGAAGGTAATATGCTTGGCTTCATTGAAAGTGTTTGGCAATTTCCTTGCTAGGAAAGCCAAAGTGAAGCTGATGATGGCAAGGAAGCCCATATATCCCAAGACACAATAGAACATGAAGACTGATCCTTCATTACATTCCAAGATAATTTCTTCTGTTATTGAATTTATGTCATCATCTGGGAATGGGGGAGAGGTTGCCAGCCATATAGTACAAATCATAACTTGAATAAAAGAGCAACAAACTACTATGGACATCGCTAGTCTTTTCCCCACCCATTTGGTCACCTTGGAGCCTGGCTTGGTTGCCATGAAAGCTACAACCACAATGGTGGTCTTAGCCAGAACACCTGAGATGGCGACTGAGAAGATGATGCCAAATGCAGTTTGACGAAGGACACATGTCACCTTGGAAGGCTTGCCAATGAATAACAAAGCACAAAGAAAACACAAGAAGAGAGCAATGAGGAGAGCATAGGAGAGACCCTCATTGTTGGCTTTAACCAGAGGAGTGTCCTTATTCTTGACAAAGATCCAAAGAACTACCACTGTGATAAATGAACAGAAAACAGTGGAACTAGCCAAAATGGTCCCCAGTTTTTCTTCATACATCAGAAATGTGATAACTTTGGGGAGACAGGAATCCCGATTCTTGTTTGGGTATTTATCTTCTGGACATTGAACACAGTCATCCATGTCTACAAAACAAAATATAAGATTAGATATAAGTCTTGAAGTTGTACTTGAAACAATCCAAAGAGAATATTTAGTGGTTTCTGGCTTAAAATATGAAAAGCAAACCCAGTTGTATACTTTGCCTAAAGCTTTATTCCCAAGGTTCCATGGCCAGGATCAAGTAAATAGAATTTTGTTCTCATGAATTAATAGAACAACTGGAAACTTTATCTTTGACATTTTTCTGTAATTTCAATGTAGTACTTAACTAAAAAAATATATCCAGATATAATTTACTGAAAAGCACATTCAAGAATAGAATAACTTTATTACGGTTTTTGACCAATCTTTACAGAAAAGAAAATAGTTTAATTCAACAATCCATTGTCAGGAAAAAGGAAACCAATAAAATAATAAAACAATATATCTAATTAAAAATTTTGCGTAATTGTATAGCTTGATAAAAATATTTGGCCACCAGGTTTGTGAGTGTAGAATCAGCATCCCTTAAAAAGAAATAAATGTAAAATCTATCAGTATGACCTACAAATTTAGAAATAATTGGGGAAATCAGAGCATGTCTTGGTGCATCATAAAAAGGATACCGTATGAGGACATGGGCAAGAGTTTCTACCTCCCTGGATCCACAAGGGCAAAGTCTCTGTGAATAAGGGGTCCCATGAAATCTTCCTGCCAGAAGTGCTGAAGGAAGGGCATCAAAGCGGGCTCTGGAAAAGGCCCATCTATATTTTCTTAGGATTAGATTGTATAGATACCCTGCAGTAGAGGGTTTGCGGCGATCTAGAATTTGGCGATAGAATTCGGGAGCACTGGTAATATCAATTTGGTGATCAATGTCCCTAATTCTTTCAAAAATTTATACTTTTTAAAATAATTTTATTAGAGTTTATAAATACAAAAATAAAAGACTAATGCAAACTAAAAAATATAAAGAGTAAAGAGAAGAGAAGAGAAGAGAAGAGAAGAGAAGAGAAGAGAAGAGAAGAGAAGAGAAGAGAAAGAAGAGCACACACAGAGAAAAAGAAGATATATAAAAGATGACCCCCTCCCTCCAGACAAGAATAAACAATTTCAGTAACTCAACACATTCTCTAGTATATAAAAAGGAGAAAAAAAATATCTCTTCTTCCCATATCTCATCCCTTCTCAATAATCAAATTATAAAAAAATCAACATACAGTGTTAATTCGCAAAAGTCTATTAAGAGCGACCAGAAATAACATATGTATTTTAACCTTAATAAAAAAAAATCCATTTTGTAATCCAACTTATCACTTTATCTAAGAAGTAAAGCAAAAGAAATCTCTCCCCACTTATAAACAGGTCCTTAAAACCTCATTGATCTGTCCTGGTCAAAACAAACAAATAAATAAATAAATAAATAAACACAGTGTATCCCATTAATAACTACCAGAAAACACAATATATATATTTTAACCCTGGTCAAATAAATTCACTTTGTAGAGCTTCTGTTTACTTTTAGAAAGCTTGATCTTTAACCCTGTCAAATAATGTCCAACAAGTTCATTTCTTATCATGTTCTCTTTATTTCCTTTCAGAAACAGATTCAATAATTTAGCTTTGTATCCTCCCAGAAACAGCTTCATTGGTTTAACACACTCCTTTTATAAATTCAAAATAAAGTTTTTCCAATGACTCTTTTAATTTATTATTTGTATGTTCCCTTTAATTACTAAGACATCAGTTGGTTTAATTTGTCTATCCATTTTGACGTATTTTTCCATATCACTTTTTGATAAAGTCCACTACTGAAGCAATAACCCAACCTCCCACAAGAGGAACTGTGTAAGAACACTATTCAGACGAGCACAAACGCACTGCAGCAACCCAGAACACCAGAAAAAGGAAACAGACCACTTATATAGCATCTTCGAACAAAATGGATACCCATGCAACATTATCAAAAAGTGCCTGACCACTCAACCCACCACAGCAAAACCAACAGAAGCTATGAAAAGGATTACACTGCCATACATCAGAAACATCTCGGAAACTACCAACAGACTGTTACAACCACAAGGCATCACCGTAGCACATAAACCAACCAAAGCCCTTCAGAACATCTTAAGTAAGCCAAAAGACCAGAACACTATCTCACCAGCAATCATCACCCAGATATGCAAAGATTAACACCAGGATTAACACCATATGAACAATCAAACAATACACTAGACCTTAATCAAGGAAATATTAACTCAGTCAATCAATCAAACAGTAAACAACAGCCCTGTCAAGGAACTACCAAGGAGAGAACAACACCCCCACCAACACAAGCAAAGCAAACCACTGCATATAAACTGAGAGCAAACATCACTCCCTTTTCACACTGAGGATGTTGCATAGTCGGGCAATGAAACATCTTCAAGAAAACAACAAGGTTCAGAGAGCACCATGGACTCCACACTGCACCCAAGTGGTTATCATGTTTAATGCTGGTCAGGGTAAAAACATAATCTTGGAAACAGTAAGAATAAATTCCCAGGCAGACTTATAGGATACCAATTAAGGTAAAGTCTCTCTGAAATATTTCCTTCCTATTATCCCCACATCTGTGCTGTGCTATTTCTTCCCGTAAGACCTGAACACTTCATCTCTGGCTGTTTCCCACCATCTCTTACAAGCAGAGAACAACAATTCTTCTTCATCTGACTGACCAGTTTGAGATACAGACCACCAATCAGCTGCACAACCAGACAGAAAATAGAACACCAACCTGGTTGAAAAAGGGTACAACTGGTAAAATCTCAGACTAAGCAAATGCCAACAAGCCATCCCCAGCACAACCAAAAACTGTAGAACAAACCTTTAAATTAGAGCATGTAACACTGGTAACTACAGTAATTGAAAATACATAAAAAAACAAGCCAAAAAATCTAGTAGGATAATGAAACATCTATCATCATCATCATCATCATCATCATCATCATCATCATCATCATCATCCTCCTCCTCTCTCTCTTTCTCTCTCCCCTCCAAAACTTTTGGGCAAATAACATAAATACCAATTGTGAAATTGTATGAGCCACCATTACCAGTTATGATACATTTTTTTCTACAACATCAATACATCTGCATAAGCTTTGCACAGAACATCTCTTACCCTCCTGGTTAGCAATTTTTCCATCTGGACATTGAAGGCAATTGTAGCAACAAAATGGCTTCCCTTCTATTTTGCTCTTACTATATCCTGAATGGCACTTGTCGTTACACAGAGAAAGTGGCTGGGTCTGTTCAGAAGTGAAAGAAGAGAACCTTATTTTATTGTAAACCACCCAGATTCCCCCTTTGGAGATGGGCGGTGGCAACATTTGATAAATGAATGAGTGAATGAATGAATGAATGAATGAATGAATCCTTTTAATTGAACAAGATTGGACTTTTGTGATACCCAATTATTTATAAGTATCAGCCATATTTCCTATTGCCTTTGTTGGTGTGCCTAAGGTTTGGCGCTAATGAAAGAGGAAGGAGAGGAAGTTTGGTAGCTGGAAGTATCTTAATTTAAAAATGGAGGGGGGGAGCAGTGATATAGCACTGTGTAGAATTATACAAAGTCTATGAAATATGTTCTGTCTTTTTCAAGGTATGAGAGGGCTCTTTAGTTCTTTCTTTGAACACTTACTAGGTTGGAATTATAGTTTTCCTTCTTCTGGACCTTTCATTAAAGTCTCCTTTGACATTTGATATTGGGATTTCAGTTCAGTAAGTGGGCCAGAGTTGGTGTGGTAAACATATATAAAATGGGGGAAAGGAAGACACAAAGCAATGTTGCTGAGCCCAGATTCCCACAATGCATATTGTTTCCTGCTGCATTTCACTGATGTATTATTCTGTTTGTTATACTCCAGAGAAAGAGGAAGGGAGAAGAGGGCCAACATTTATAATTGACCTACTCATGAAAGAGTCATTTGGCACAGGACTTCATTCAGCCTATTTATTAGTTTGTTCATCTGCAGGACTTATAAATGATTCCCATCCACTGCCTGAGAGACATACTACACGCCAGTTCATACCACGACTGAAACCACATACGTCTTTGTGGGGAGCAGCCGTCCCTTTCAAGAACAAGCCCAGCTGATGTGCCCCGAGGGAGTCACCTGACCCCTGACAGCCAATAAAAGAAAATAAAAGGGTTCTCTCAGGTTTTGGCAGGAAGAGTGCCTTTTGTGAGGGAGTTGGCTGGAGTCCAGGGTGAGGGGGTTACCTCAGGCAAGGTTGAAAATTGAGTTATTTAGCTCTAGTTAGAATTGTGTTAGGGTTTTTTAAAATTTTATTTTATCTTTTTAATTGTGTATTGTGTGAGTGGATACTTACGTTCTTTTGGTACCTTTAATAATATATTTTTGTTTAAATCCTGGAGTTGACTCCCAAACTTTTCTTCCATTTCCCTTTCTAGACCCAGGGTGGGGCGAGGAATTCCCCTTCAATTCTCTCCTGGTTCCCCAGAGTGCTTGTGGGGAAGGGAGAAACTGGTTTATAGGGAAGAGGGTGGCAGCAAGGAGACCTAATCTTTGTGTTGCTGTTCACCCACAAGAATGGTTATCTCAGAAATGAAGGACCTCAGAGGAGGAGCTGATTTGACCCTGAGGGCACCTTTTCTCTTATTACACCACCAAAATTAAAAGCACCTGTTCTTGGGGGATCAGCAAGGAACTCTTGCATAGAATTGGATTAACACATTGCAAAGACCGTTTTAACATTTATCTGATGCATGTCTTTTATAGAATTTCAAAGTAGGTTTTTTCCCCCTTATTTCCCAAGCTTACAGTACATACCAAATCACTGCTCATTTCACTCATATCAATCCATTCTGTAGCTGAAAAACAAACTAGCTCACATTCAGCATGTGATTTCCATAGTTAGGAAAGGTACATGGTTTGGACAGTCTTTGGAATACAGAATATGAAGAATTATTTTCAGAATGCAACTTGAGTGGTTTCTTAGATCTCTTATTGGTTTCCCTAGTGGAATAATTATGGAAATGAAGTTGGACCATACCTCGTTAAATCTTCTTGGCCACACAGTAAATTCTTCAGAAGTAGAGAACATTTCTCCTTGGGAATCCATCGAGTTTATTTCTCCAACTCTGATTCTCAGGAAAGACTGATTGGGAAAAGTGATCCAATTCATAATATCAAAACCCATCTCCAGCTCTCCATTCTGGTTGAAGTAAAGTTTTTCCCCTATGCCATTGTTGAATGATATCCTTCTCACAAAGTGGTTGAGCTGATTTTTTTTTAAAAAAATGAAAATAACAAATTCATTAAGAGGTACAAAAGGAACATGTTTCCTGTATTTTGAAGGATTCAGTTATTAAATCCTTTAAATGATTTAAGAAAACAAGCAAGCAGTGCAATATTACTCAATAAAACTTACTGGACATAAGTGCATGCTTTTGAGGGTAGCAACAGATTACAAAAAGAGGTTGTTTATTTATTTAGGTTGTGATTTCCAGTGTGTTAAGAGAATATAAAAATGACTGTGTGGATAAGACTATTGGGGAATATACTATATTTTGGAGGGACAAAGTTGCAATTAAAAATTCAGTTAAAAACAATTGAAATGTAAGAAATTAAAGTATATCAATTTTGGAGGCTAGGAAGTACATACATATAATATTACAATATAAAAAATGAATTTCTCAATTAAAACAAATTTAAAACACCACAACTTATTTTGCCTTCTAGCTCATATCAATATAAAGTACATTAATCTAATTTTAAAAGTAACCTCAATTCAACTGAGTTAAAGAGAAAATGATTCTTGAATATTTTTTTAAAAAGGCTTTTAGATTCTAACCAGACTCTTCCTGCAGAAATGGCAAACACTTTTGATGTTGTTTCCTTAAGATTTTACCTTCCAGAATTGTTTTTCCATTATGTTCAGTTTGGCTTCATGGTTTTCTGCTCTGAATGTGAATGCAGATGAAAGCATGGCATGCAAAACATGTGCTACCACATAGACCGCATTGTAGATGCTGTAGCTATGGCCAGTCATATCCATTTCAAACACAGATGTAGGAAGAGTCTCCAGTTTCTCCTCTCCAGTGCAGATCACTCCATCTTCCTCTTCTATCATTGAGTTGGAGAATGAGCATTCAAATGCATTTCTCCAGAAGAGCTTGATAAAGCTATCATCTTTTTCAAAGGCAGGCTTTCTCGTCTGAAGAAATTCCTTGAATCCCAACACCTTCTTTGAGTGAATGGCAACTGATAGAGCACCATGGAGGAAGTCTATCTCCTCATTTCTTTGAAAGGGAAGTGACATGAAATCCATCTGTGCTGTCATAACCCACACCTTAACTTTTGTCAATAGTGGTATTCCTTCCATGTTTGACACAGCAGGAAATAGTCTCAAAACTACCATGTCATCAATTTCACCATGAATTATCACTATGTTAGCAGTGCTCCTCATGATAACATTAAACATTTTAATCCCAGCTTCCACAGTATCAGTAATGTCATTGGAATAAGTAACAGTGGGTGAATTTTCAATGAAAGCAAAGCAGATACCTCTCTGGGAAAACATGGGAACCACATCATGTACAAACTTTTCACCATTCTCATTATCCATATAAACTACCCCAATCCATGTCCATCTGAATTGTAGGAGTAACTGGAGAATCCCCTTGTATTGAAGATCGACATTTGAGAACATCTGTTGATATAAAGCAACCTGTGTCTTTGTATTCATCTCTGGAGCTGAGCCATAGATGAACTGAAGAAAACATATGAAAATATGGGAATGAAATCAGGAGATAAATTACACAAAATTCAACAGGAATAAATGGGTTGAAGAAACCTGGATTTTAACTATACATTTAATTATACAAGAAACAATCTTTTACTCAATAGACAGGTCTGCATCAGCAAAATAAACACTATATTAGAAACATATAACATTTGATGGAAGTGATATCCAGTTTCTCAATTTATGTTAGTGAAGGAGAATATGGGTACCATATTCCTGTGTTATCCAGTTTGGTATATGCTCAAGTAATATTACATTTGAAAACAATTACAATACTTGTACATTCTGAGATTTTGAACTTTTATCAATACCTTCCCAATATTTTCTTAAATATAATTTTGGTGGTCTGTTTTATTTATCTATTCATTCATTCTACAGTCATCTTCTGAACCTGAGATTACAACTGAGCTTCTTCCAAGCCAAGTTATTGGCTTACAAATTCCTGAAATTGTGGGTTGTTTGTTTGTTTGTTTGTTTCCTTTATAGACTGTCTCAATTGGAATGACTCTTGGCAGTTCACAAGTAAAATACATAATAAACAATACATAACAAATCTACACAATTAAAGGATCCACAAGTCAACTAATGAAGATAGAATACAGATTAAATAACAAAGCCAATCTATATTCCAACCGAGATAACACAGCCCAAACACCCTCTGGAAGAGCTCTGTTTTGAGGTGTGTATAGAAAGGAGTCAAAGTGGGGGTTACCTGGATGCCCACTGGGAGGCCATTCCAAAAGACCAGCACCACCACTAAAAAGCAGCACCACTGAGCCTCCACCCCCTTCACCTCCCTAAAGTGAGAAACCACTAGCAACTTCTCCTGAGTAGATTAAACAGGCAGGCGTATTCCAATGAGTCCTGAAGATATCTTGGTGCCAAGCCATGTAGGGCTATATAGGTTGGCACTTTAATTTATACTCAGTTGCGTACTTTTAGCATGGTAAGAGGATGTCTCCATTGTTTAGTCTCCAGACATCCATTCATATTTTCTAGTGTTGGGTTTATTTTTTGTTTTTGTGTGTGTTTCACTAAAACAAAGAGCAAAAAGAATGTGTTAAAAGTTTGGAAGATGTAATTATTCTTTTCAGTTTCTTAAATCCCCACCCCACCCCAAGTTTGATAACCACAAGAATGGAAGTGTCTTTTAAGCCCAGGTTCTTTTTTAAGCCCAGCCTCTTTATTCCAGTTACAGATCGTATGGCATTTTTATACCATAGGTCCACCCATAAAGAAAAGGATAAATGAATGAAAGACTTCTAAAATGCCTATGTTCCAAGGAAGCACTGTACCTGTGGCATCTTGTAAAGAGATAGGAGGGTTGTCATATGGAAACCAACAGCAGAGGTTGGTCCTCCAATGACAGCTATTGGTCTGTTTTGCGTGTCACAGTTGTAGTTGGGGGTGAACCTCCCCTGAGCAGAGAACAATTCTAATGAGGCACGATAAGTCCAACTTGCACTAAAATAGCTATTATAGATAGAGAAGCCCAAGGTATGATTAGGTAACATCTGGGGATCTTCATTGATCTCCTTAATCGTAAATTGTAAAGCCAGGAATTGCTGATAAATTGGTGTCATGACCCTGAAAGGAAAATTACATATTCTGTCACAGAACATTTACTGTAATTCAGAACAGAACATTGGTCTATTTCATTTCAAGATATTACAAAAGTTTCTTACCCCATACCACGGATGCCCAAGTTACCAAAAGTTCGCATTCCTTCTATTCACCCTTATCTTTTTTCCATCACAATATTAAATGATGGGAATATACAAATATAAGTCACTGAACATTCCGGTCTTAATTTTAACTTTAAAAAAATCTCAGATTTGCCTAGGTGAATTGAACATTGATTTTCACTTCATAAGGACATTATCTATACCTTATTAAAGATAAACAGAAATACTTGCTTCTTTGAAAGCCTGTGGTTTTTGACTCACAGGAGCTTACTTTCATAGAAAGTCTCCTGCAGTTAGCAAAATCTATCTATACTATCTTTCCCTCATGGGATAACTGGAAAGAATGTTATTCCTCGGGCAGCGAGGAAATAATCTCAAATGGTATTAGAAAGAATATGTGTGTAAGCTTTAAAAGAAACTTACAGAATGTCACCAAAGAGATCACTAGAGGGTGCTTTACTGAAGTCCATCATGGATATGAATATGTAGACCTTAGATAAAATGCCTACAATGATAAGGTCTCCTGGTTGGTATTCCTTGTGAAGAAAAGACAGAGGCTCACTGGTGCTGCATTTACCCCTTGGAATCTTGCATACTACGTGGGGCAAAAGCACTAAAACCATTGCTTCAAATATCACCATTGTGAATGAAGCCGTTCCTTCTTTAAGTCAACTCACCCCACCCAGCAGTATCCTTCATTAATTCTGATAGTCTAATCTATGTCCCCAGACAGTGTGTTACAGGATCAATGTGACAATTACCCAAGTTCAGAACCTTAACTATCTTTAATCCCAGATTGGAACAGTCCAGGGAATACTGCACGGTATTTTCTCAGATCCTTTTATTTTTTGTATTGCATTTCTGTATTAGTGGTTCTTGCAAATCATTTGGGATCTATGGGGAACTCAAAAATTAACAGGTTTAGGTGGATAATTGCAGGGGAAGAACCAACTGAAAATAATAGATGAAATGAAACAATGAATAAGAAAACGTGTGATATCTTAACTGAGATATTTTCTGTGCTTTGCTGAAAAAGCCAGGAATATAGTATATAATTGAAGAATTCTCTTGGGAATAGAACATATAGTTCAACTCAACTTATGTATCTTAGTAATTAAAATGAAAAAAAAATCAGAAAACTCTAAAGAAAATAAATGCTTTTTACCACTGGTCTACTTCAGTGTAATAGCAAGAGTATCAGAAGCAGGGATATTCATGGGGGTGGGAGGGTATGTGTGTATCTCTGCAATTGCAGACCCAACACTTTATACTGTGAATGCAACACAAATGAAAACATGTAGGATTTTGATAATGTAGTCATTCCAGCCATCTTGACTTTTTTCACCTCCCCATATGCCCTGATCAGAAGCTAGTCATTATAAATCACAAGATCCTGATTCTCAATCAAAAAAGAATGGGGGACGGGGGCAGTAGGAAAGAAATATAACTCGTAGATGGAGCCTTCTCTGAGCTTTTCAACAGAGTTCACTGTATAGTAGAAGATTAAAATATATTCATTTCTACTGGTAGTATTTCTGTGTATTCATAGTTCAGAATTATTTGGAGAACAGATTTTTATTGAATACATACAAACCAATTTCTCAGTGGCATAAAAGTTGCTCAGTTAGCCCATTATTTCACACACACACAACTGTTTTAATATAATGCTGTTCTGAAATCTCCTTTCAAATTTTGTTAAATTTTCCTCCCCAGTAGTTAGGCATATCTCTTACTCCATCATCATCATCATCATCATCATCATCATCATCACCACCACCACCACCACCACCACCACCACCACCACCACCACCATCTTTCTGGTGTTTGAGATTGCTTTTGTTTAATTTCTCCTTAGAAACATACCCTTTGTGGTATATTTAAATTTAATGTATAGTTTTAGGTACAGGAGGCAGCAACTAAAACCATCCCAAAGAAAAAGAAATGCAAGAAAGCAAAGTGGCTGACTGATGAGGCTTTACAAATAGCTGAGGAAAGAAGGGAAGCAAAAGGCAAGGGAGAAAGGGAAAGATATAAACAACTGAATGCAGAATTCCAGAGAATAGCAAGGAGAGATAAGAAGGCCTTCTTAAATGAACAATGCAAAGAAATCGAGGAAAACAATAGAATGGGGAAGACTAGAGATCTCTTCAAGAAAATCGGAGATATCAAGGGAACGTTTTGTGCAAAGATGGGCATGATAAAGGACAAAAAAGGCAGGGACCTAACAGAAGCAGAAGAGATTAAGAAGAGGTGGCAAGAATACACAGAAGAACTATACAAGAAAGATCTTAATATCCCTGATAAATACGATGGTGTGGTCACTGACCTTGAGCCGGACATCCTAGAGAGTGAAGTCAAGTGGGCCTTAGGAAGCATTACTAACAACAAAGCTAGCGGAGAAGACAGTATCCCAGCTGAGCTATTTAAAATCCTAAAAGATGATGCTGTTAAAGTGCTGCACTCAATATGCCAACAAATTTGGAAAACTCAACAGTGGCCACAGGATTGGAAAAGGTCAGTTTACGTTCCAATTCCAAAGAAAGGCAATGCCAAAGAATGTTCAAACTACCGTACAATTGCGCTCATTTCACATGCCAGCAAGGTTATGCTCAAAATCCTACAAGCTAGGCTTCAGCAGCATGTGAACCGAGAACTACCAGAAGTGCAAGCTGGGTTTCGAAGAGGCAGAGGAACTAGAGATCAGATTGCCAACATTCGCTGGATCATGGAAAAAGCAAGAGAGTTCCAGAAAAACATCTACTTCTGCTTCATTGACTACGCTAAAGCCTTTGATTGTGTGGATGACAACAAACTGTGGCAAATTCTTAAAGAGATGGGAGTACCAGACCACCTTACCTGTTTCCTGAGAAACCTGTATGTGGGTCAAGAAGCAACAGTTAGAACCGGACATGGAACAACCGACTGGTTCAAAATTGGGAAAGGAGTACGACAAGGCTGTATATTATCACCCTGCTTATTTAACTTATATGCAGAGTACATCATGAGAAATGCCGGGCTGGGTGAATCACAAGCTGGAGTTAAGATTGCCGGGAAAAATATCAACAACCTCAGATATGCAGACGATACCACCCTAATGGCAGAAAGTGAAGAGGAACTAAAGAGCCTCTTGATGAGGGTGAAAGAGGAGAGTGCAAAAGCTGGCTTGAAACTCAACATTAAAAAAACCCAGATCATGGCATCTGGTCCCATCACTTCCTGGCAAATAGAAGGGGAAGAAATGGAAGCAGTGACAGATTTTATTTTCTTGGGCTCCAAGATCACCGCAGACGGTGACTGCAGCCATGAAATTAAAAGACGCTTGCTCCTTGGAAGGAAAGCTATGGCAAACCTAGACAGCATATTAAAAAGCAGAGACATCACCTTGCCGACAAAGGTCCGTATAGTTAAAGCTATGGTTTTTCCAGTAGCAATGTATGGCTGTGAGAGTTGGACCATAAGGAAGGCTGAGCGCCGAAGAATTGATGCTTTCGAGCTGTGGTGCTGGAGAAGACTCTTGAGAGTCCCTTGGACTGCAAGGAGGTCAAACCAGTCAATCCTAAAGGAAATCAACCCTGACTGCTCATTGGAAGGACAGATGCTGAAGCTGAAGCTCAAATACTTTGGCCACCTAATGAGAAGAGAGGACTCACTGGAAAAGACCCTGATGCTGGGAAAGACTGAGGGCAAAAGGAGAAGGGGACGGCAGAGGATGAGATGGTTAGATAGCATCACCGATGTAATGAACATGAATTTGAGTAAACTCCGAGAGACAGTGGAGGACAGGAAGGCCTGGCGTGCTATGGTCCATGAGGTCACGAAGAGTCGGACACGACTGAACGACTGAACAACAACAATAGTTTTAGGTGCAGGGTTTGTAGCTACCGGTGTTGTTGGTTTGTGTTATACAGATTTATTTATTTATTTATTTATTTATTTATTTATTTATTTATTAATTAAATTTCTATGACTGCCCATCTCCCCCTCAAGGAGGGACTCTGGGCGGTTCACAGCCACAACAATATCACTAAAATACAATAAAAACACAATAAAATACAAATACAATAAATATTAATTTATTTAATATTTCGGTTCTCTCTCCTCTCCTATTTAACATCTACATGAAACCGCTGGGCAAGGTCATCCGACACCATGGGATGAGGTATCATCAGTATGCGGATGATACTCAATTGTATATCTCCATCCCTGGTGAGGTAAGTGATGCAGTGTCCACCCTGTCCCAGTGCCTGGGGGCTGTGAGGGCCTGGATGGGGAACAACAGGCTTCAATTGAACCCTGGTAAGACCAAGTGGCTGTGGATTGATGGCTTAGTGTCTTCTGGGTAATTATCATCTTTGATTCTCGATGGGGTAGCACTACCCCATTCGGAACCAGTGCGTAATCTGGGGATACTTCTAGACTCACGACTCCTGCTCGAAGAGCAGGTGGCAGTTGTGGCTAGGAGGGCTTTCGCACAACTTCGGTTAGTGCACCAGTTACGCCCATTCCTGGATCGCGACGCCCCCCATACAGTCACTCATGCTCTTGTCATCTCCCATGTAGATTATTGCAATGTGCTCTACATGGGGCTACCCTTGAAGCCTATCCGGAAGCTACAGCTTGTGCAGAATGCGGCCGCGCGGGCAGTTTTGGGTGCGTCAAGATCCGCACATGTAACACCGCTGCTCCGCAAGCTGCATTGGGTGCCGGTTTGCTTCCGGGTACAATACAAGGTGTTGGTTATCACCTTTAAAGCCCTACATGGCATGGGGCCAGAATACCTGAGGGACCGTCTTATCCCCATATTATCGACCCGCCCCACCTGGTCATTCAGAGAGGGCCTGCTACGAACCCCATCAATTAAAGAGTGTCATCTGATGGGGGCTAGGAGGCTGACCTTCTCTGTGACAGCGCCCACTCTATGGAACATCTTGCCCCCAGAGTTGAGACAGATCTTCTCCCTCCTGACCTTTAGGAAAGAGCTGAAGACCTGGTTTTGCCGCCTGGCATGGGAAGGAGGAAGGGATAGTTCCTCATGTGGGTGGCTAATCCCCTAATTTTATAACTGTCCTTCTTTTAACTATTCCATTACCATCTGGATTTTCAATTTAATTTATATTTTCAATTTAATTTATATTTATTGTATAATTGAGATTTTAAACCTTATTTTAACTTGTTTATTGTGAACCGCCCAGAGTTCCCCATGAGGGGAGATGGGCGGTTATAGAAATTAAATAAATAAAATAAATAAAATAATTTATATTTATATTTATATTTCCATTATTTTCATTATTTTAACATTTTCTTAGGCTCTCACAATTCTAAATCTGAAAAAGTCAAAAGCAATCATAGAATCACAGAAGAAGGGACCTTTGATGTCAACTTGTCCAATCCTGTGTTCAGTGCAAGATCTATGATACAAGACCATATTTTGCATTTGTTGTGTCAAGTGACATCCCTTGAATAGAAAACAAAGAAATTAATCATTTTTTCAGATCTTCTTCAAGAGAGTTTGGAATTGGAATTCAATAGTTAAAAAGGGATGAAATCATTCTCCCTCCCTCCCTCCCTCCCTCCCTTCCTTCCTTCCTCCCTTCCTTCCTTCCTTCCCTCCTTCCTTCCTTCCTTCCTTCCTTCCTTCCTTCCTTCCTTCCTTCCTTCCTTCCTTCCTTCCTTTTGTTTTTGCATGGATAATGGCAGGATAGCTTGTGGGGGGCAGGGGAGTTCCCAGACTGTGATTCTGTTAAGAAAGGGGCTATATTCCATACATACACTACTGTTAAAAAAATTGAATTCCTGGAGTTTGGCACTGTAATTTACTTTTGCAGCATGAGGAATTTACATACATAGACTCAATCACATGACAAAGCAGTGTACAAAACCAACATCCACATCGAATGCAACAATAACATAACACAGTAATATTAACTGAAATCTAAGACAACATTATACAGAATGCAATTAATATTGCAATTAATTACAATATAGTAATAATGCCATTTCTGGTGCCAAGACCTGCAGAACATTCAGGTCCAAAACGCCTTCTAGAACAACAAGTTTCTATAAGCTTCCACAGGGCCAGAAGAATGGAAACCATCCTTTCTTTCAGGGGAAGCCGTTTCAATGGAAGGGAACCTCTACAAATAATGCCTGCTTTCTGCTTCCCTCCTGCCATGTGTCTTGGTATGTGGGGACCTTCAGTGGGCTTTCTCTGTTCACCTGCATTGGGCAGGCTGAATCTGTCTTGGATTGGTATTTTCATAGATATCCAGACCCTGAGCCATATACGGCTCCCTTGGTAATAGCCAGCATATTGAGATGAATTCAGGAATATACTTCAATAGCCAGTGCAGCCAATGTGAGAAGGAGATGGATTCTTTGTTCTGCATTTTCAATTTCTTGACTTAGATCAATAGGAAGCAGAAGTATAAAGTAAATAGTAGAAATTAAGCATACATATGAGCCTCGTGTGGCGCAGATTGGTAGGTGGCAGTATTTCAACTGAAACTGAAACTCTCCCCACAATCTGAGTTCGATCCCAGCAGAAGCCAGTTCTCTGGTAGCTGGCTCGGGTTGACTCAGCCTTCCATCCTTCCAAGATTGGTAAAATGAGTACCCAGCTTGCTGGGGGAAAGGTAATTATGGCTGGGGAAGGCAATGGCAAACCACCCCGCTCTATAGTCTGCCAGGAAATCGTCGTGAAAGTGGCGTGTCCCCAGGGGTCACATGACTCAGTGCTTATGCAGGTAGGGTGACCATACGTCCCGTTTTGAACGGGACAGTCCCGTTATTTTAGCATTTTTCAACCATCCCGTCGTTTTCATCAAAATCTCAATTTTGTCCCTTTTTTAAACCCGGCGGGAAGGAGGACAGGAAGACAGGAAGGAGGACTGGAGCTGGACTTGCCATTGGACGCAACCCAGAAGAGGTCCTATCAGCGTGGGAACTGGAAGCCCAGTTGCCACGTGCGAGCCCAACAGCAGACACAGCACCACAGTCCAGGTTCCTGCCTCCTTACCTGATCATGAGATTGTCTGCCCAGCAGTGGTGAGGCCAGGGAAAGCAGGCACGGGAAGGTTGTGGAAAGAAGGTGCGTGTGTGTGTGTGTGTGTGTGTGTGTGTGCGCATGCAGATTACTTGCTCAGAGTAATCGCGCACACACACATGCGCACCCCACACCCTCTTTCTCCAGCCTCTCCATGACCAAATGCACCTGCATGTGTTTCAGGGAGGCTGGAGAAAGAGGGTGTGGGGTGTGTGCGTGTGTGTGTGTGCGTGTGGATTACTTGCTCAGCGTAATCGTGCGCGCACGCACACACACACGCACACACCCCACACCCTCTTTCTCCAGCCTCCCTGCAACAGGTGGGGGTGCATTTGGTCATGGGGAGGCTGGAGAAAGAGGGTGTGGTGTGTGTGTGTGTGTGTGTGTGTGCATCTGATCGGGCTTGGCCAAGGGAGGAGAGTTGTCGGGCCGCTGAGCAGGAGAAGCAGGAGTCAGCCACCCTGGGGAGCTTCTGCGGGCAGCAAGGGGCGGAGTGGTCGACAACTCTCCTCCCTCGGCCAAGCCCGATCAGATGCGCACACACACACACACTCACAGGACAGACTACCCTGGCAGGAGCTGGCCATGCTGGGGGGCTTCAGTGGGTGGTGAGGGGTGGAGTGGTGTGGCTGAAACCTCCCAGCACAGCTGGCTCCTGCTGAGGGCAGTCTGTCCTGTGAGTGTGTGAGTGTGTGTATGTGCATCTGATCGGGCTTGGCCAAGGGAGGAGAGTTGTCGGGCCGCCGAGCAGGAGAAGCAGGAGCCGGCCACCCTGGGGAGCTTCAGCAGGCAGCAAGGGGCGGAGTGGTGTGGCTGAAGCCTCCCAGCATGGCCGGCTCCTACCGAGGGCAGTCTGTCCTGTGAGTGTGTGAGTGTGTGTATGTGCATCTGATCGGGCTTGGCCAAGGGAGAAGAGTTGTCGGGCCGCCGAGCAGGAGAAGCAGGAGCCGGCCACCCTGGGGAGCTTCAGCAGGCAGCAAGGGGAGGAGTGCTGTGGCTGAAGCAGCCGAGCGCAGCCGGCTCCTCCTGCATCTCCTGTTCTGTGGCGGTGGCGGCAGCAGCGACTCTCCTCCCTCCCTCGGCCAAGCCCGAGGGGGATGGGGCAGTGGTGGGCCTCCATCCCCTCCATCCCTGCCCCTTGTTCCCTGGCCGATGACGGTGCTGTGTGCACAGTGTGTGTACTCCGGCCTCCCCCAAACACACCAGCTCTGCCGCACCATTTACTGCTAGAAGAAAAAAAAACTTTTAAAAATTGGGGGAAAAAATTAAAATCTGAGCCAATCACGCTGATGGGGGCGGGGTTTGCAGGCGGGAGCCAATCATGTGGGGCGGGGGCGGGGTTTGCAGGTGGGAGCCAATTGCGTGGACTGGGGGGTGGGGTTTGGAGGCCGGCATGGTGGCATAAGACCCTGTCCCGTTTTGCCATCCCAAAAGTCCCGTTTTTGTCTGAAGGAAATATGGTCAGCCTATACACAGGGAAACTTTCCTTTCCTCAAGCATGCATTGCAAGAAGAGGTTCCTATGCTGAGGCCTCTGATATGACTACCAACACCATTTCTGGAATTCCATCTTCGCTAAGGGTGCATGTTTTCTAGTGAACTAATTCTTTGTTCTGCTTCATAGACAAAGAAAAAGTTAAATAGGAAAATAAGGAGGGACCTGTTAACAAGCTTTTGAGCCTGTATAAAGATGACCCACAACCAAATTATTTTGCTTTTCTGATTGGCTGTATTTGTTATGTGTTCAGTTTTTAGTTGTAAGCTGCCCAGAGTCATTTAGACATCTGGCAGCCTATAAATTAGAATGGACGGACGGACGGACGGACGGACGGACGGCTGGCTGGCTGGCTGGCTGGCTGGCTGTTCAGGAAAACAAACAAACTCGGCAACTGAGGCTCTCCACAAAGGGCAGAGAAATGAAAACAATACCTGGCAACTTCTCTTGGACCGAGTAAACATATCAAGAATGTGACGCGAAGAAGCTAGAAGGTCAGAGGAACTCAGCAAGGCTCCATCTACGGAGAATGATCCAGCATCCCCTGAGCAAGCCTTGCAGTGGAACACTGTGGATGACACATGGGCTCCTAATGTATTGAGAAACCCAGATTTTCAGGCCAGAATAGATATCTTACCAGAACCATGTCTGTTCCCAAAGAATTGAGCTAATCCTTCATCCTTGTCCAATGCAGATTATTACATTTAATTGTTCATTCAGTGTGTTTGGGAAAACATACAGTATAATTTGCCAGCAGAAATAGACTGCCTAGATAATTTAATGGCCAGACAATAAAGGCTTGAAAAGTTGCATTGGAAAAGAAACCTGAAAAGTATACATTTGTAAGACTGTATTAAGATATGAGATGTTCCAAGTCAAGTTAGGAAGGGGTATAAATTCTTGAAAACATTTTCTGATAAGATTTTTGTACTAACTCTGGTCCTGGAATATTCAGGGGGGGAAATCCAGATCAAATGGAGAACTAGCAGATTTTTATTTATTTATTTTATTTATAGTGGTATTTATACCCCGCCTATCCCCTCCCTAACGGAGGACTCTAGGCAGCTTACATACATGTCTATATACATTTATCTTACCTATTGTCCTGGAATAGTCAGGGGAAAAATCCAGATCAAATGGAGAACTAGCAGATTTTTATGAATGATCATGATGTGGTCTCTGACACTGATGTAACTGAGAAATCAAGCTGGAATAATCCAGCATATTTTATAAAACAGAATGGGGGGGAAGAGCAGTTTGAAGTCCAATCTTCCAGTCCATCAAAATGGCACTTCTCCTGCCCTTTTGTCACTTGGTCAGTGACAAGAAAGGACTTTGGTATGCAATAACCGAATGATTGTTAGAGTGAACATGAGATGCTTATGCTGCTAAATAAAGGATTTGAAATCTACCAGTAATCTCCTGGAAATATTGGGTGGTGTTCAATGATTGGTTCTGGTGTTATATAAATCATTCCTAATTCTTTAGTAGAGGACAAGCTTCTTTGTAATAATTAACGTTATCAACCTTTTTGTCCTCCTTTTTATAAGAAAATTTATAAGCTTCCCAACATCACTCTTGCAAATACCCAATTGTGCACACCTAGCTAGGCAAGAGTGAGTTTTCTCCAACACATCTTATGGCTGGATGACAAAATTAGACATTACATTGCTTTGGCCACTATACATTATGCATGCAACTCTACATAAGCTGCATAATTCCAAAATACAGTACAGATTCCAAAGTACTAAACGAGACCGACAGAAGTAAAGACAAGGAATACAGATGTTTCAGTGGCAAGTATATTACTAAAGTGGCAAGGAAGGCAATCTATTTCCCTCTATCTTTGTTAACTTGATGGCTTAGACTAGAATCTTTTTCAGGCATATTGAGGGATAAGTCCCACACAGCCTAACTCTTTAAAATACCTTCTATTAATCAATGTCACCTTGTTGGACCCTGGAGTTGCACCTTCTCAGTGGCAGCACCTGCTCTATGGAACAGCATCCCCCAGGAGATTTAGATGGTCCAACCCATCTACACGGGGAGGACAAAAAGTGACCTGTTAGCCATTTGCAAGACATTGAAGACCTGGATGTTCCTGCAGGCATTTGGGTCTGGGGGTGGGTCAGCTCTGCTGTTGTTGTGGGTGAGCTGAATCAAATGTTTTCTTGGGCACCGGGCATTGTCTGATGGGGTTGTTGTTTTAATTTTGTAAGCCACTGAGAATCACTTGTGTGAGGTGGGCAGCTATATCAATGATAGACAGACAGACGGACAGACGGACAGATAAACTCAATACATGGTTAAAGCACTATTGACTAATTCAGTAGGATTGAGGGTCATCCGGGTTTATATACTTATACTGTTTTTTATTCTTAGGTTTTCTTTCTTGTTTAGATCAGATCTCCATATAATGATAAAACATTTGGGGAAAAAGATGCAAATCAGTATCCCAGCACTGGAGGCTATGATAGAGAAAATCTCCACAACCACCATATATTTTCCTTTTGTGCTCAGGTATGTTGGAACAAAGGACAACCAGACACTACAGAAGACCAACATGCTGAAAGTGATAAACTTGGCTTCATTGAAAGCATCAGGCAATTTCCTTGCTAGGAAAGCCACCGTGAAGCTAACCAAGGCAAGGAAGCCCATATAGCCCAGGACACAGTAGAACATATAGTTGGAGCCTTCATTACATTCCAGAACTATTTCTTCTGCCATTGAATGCAAGTCAGCATCCGGGAATGGGGGAGAGGTTGTCAGCCACATAGTGCATATCATAGCTTGAACAAAGGAGCAGCCAAATACTACCGACATAGCAAGTTTTTTCCCCACCCATTTGGTGATCTTGGTCCCAGGCTTGGTGGCCATAAAAGCCAGAACCACAATGACAGTTTTGGCTAAAACACAAGAAATGGCCATTGAGAAGACAACTCCAAAAGCAGTTTGACGAAGGACACAGGTCACCTTGGATGGATGGCCAATGAAGAGCAAAGCACAGAGAAAAGACAACAGGAGAGCAAAAAGGAGCATGTAGGTCAGGTTCTGGTTATTGGCTTTAACTAGAGGAGTATCCTGATGTCTAATAAAAATCCAGAGGACTACAGCTGTAATGAACGAACAGAAAATAGCAGAGCTGGCTAAAGTAGTCCCCCAAAATTCTTCGTACATCAGGAATGTTAAAACCTTTGGGAGACACAGATCTTGGCTATTGTTTGGATACTGATCCTCTGGACAGTGAAAACAGTCATCCATATCTAGAAAATAAATGATTAGTTTAGAAATAGGGCAATTCTGAAATTCCATTCAGTAATCATATGAGAACCTGACAGTTATCATAAGGATGATTGTTGACTTAGAATCCAAAAACCAAACAAATTTCTATAATGGACAGTAAATGAACTCCAAATGTGATCTGGAATAAATCTGAAATTCAGTGATGCGTATTAACTCATAATATAAAAATCAAAACATTTAGGAGTTCAGGAAGATCAAATAGTGCACACAGACCAAGATGTCCAATGTGATCTCTGCTTTTATTTTGATTTGTATAACCAATTTTGTATGTCTTTTTCTAAAAGAGTTGAGAAAACAAAATTGTCATACTCAGTTACACCACTGTAAATGGAACCACAAATACTTCTGGAAGAATAATAATAATGAAATTGTTGTTGTTGTTGTTGTTGTTATTGAAATCTATGCAAACATTATTTATGAGTTTCCCAAATGTGGCATAATCAAAAAATTGAAGAAGTTGGAAATGATGGTATTAAAATTTTATGGGAGTTTTGTATATAAACTGATCTCAATCCAGAACACAATACAACATACATTATGTAACAATAATTGATGAGAGTAACTTTTATTGTTGTGTCAATGTCTGGGGACAGTAGAATCAAGGAAGAAGAATTGGGAAAAATGATAATAAAATATCAAGATTTAATGATTTAAATGTGCAAATTATGAAACAGATCTTGCAAAATTATCTATATAGTTATTGCTAATTAGGTGGAATAGCAGGCAGATTAAGTAATTTTTACAGAACTAAATGTTTCAGTTATATCAACTGTGGTGTTACCCCCCACACACACACACACACAGACCGCTTGTGGTGCACATGTTATATTGGATAACGTTTCTTGGATTATTCCTAGTTTCCTGGCTGAAACTCATGTTTCTGGAGAACATGAGTCAAAGATGTGATTCGTTTTGCCATAGTAGACAATACTGTTCATGTAGCTCAAGATGAATGGTTGGTCTCTTGGGCTTCTCTGAGTTTGCTTCTCTTCCTGCAGAAAGTTCATTACCAGGCTAGGTAGCATCATCACTGCATGGGAGGCTGGAGTTTGCTGGCTGTCTATACGTGGTTTATAACTCCCCCATGAAATGAAACTTATGCAGGAACAGAAGCAAACTCAGACAACCCAACAGGGACTCTTTTTGGGGTTTTTTTCAAACTGTGATATTCCTTGATGAATTAAAACATCATCAATCATCATCATCATCATCATCATCATCATCATCATCATCATCTACTTTTGGATAATAAGAGAAGAAATGTCTGAGTACTGATGTCAGTAGACCTTTCAGCTTTCTGCACAACCTCTCTTACCTTCCTGGTTAGCAATCTTCCCATCAGGACATCGAAGACAATCATAGCAGCAAAATGGCTTTGATTCTATCTTTTTCTTACTGTATCCTGAATGGCACTTGCTATTACACAGAGAAAGTGGCTGGGCCTGTTCATTATGAAAGAAGAGAATGTTTTTGATGGACAAGATTGTACCTGCATTATTTATTTGTCTATTTATTTAGTTTATTACACCTGCAATCCTTAATCCAGTCAGGCCAGAAGAAAAGAAATATCACACAGCAGGACAAAACTATCAAAAGATAATAAGGAGAGAGCCACTAAGGAAATTGCAACAGTGTAGCTGGGTGGAAAATCACACATATTCCAGTTCTAGATTAAGGGCACACACTTAATCTCCCACCACTCATTAGAATGGGAAACAAAGGTCATTTCCAAACATTGCTCTCTCCTTTGCAAAGGTGTGATCCTTCCTCCTATCATGAAATAAAAGTAATTTGATCCACCCACAAGCATATCAGAGCCTAAGAATTTCCTGCTCCCCATGTGACAACTCCTATCAAAGTCCTTCTCCTTCTTTTCTTCTTGTTCCTGTTTCTCCTGTGAACTGGAACCCAAGGATCATGGCTTGCAATAAAATGTGATCTTTTTCCTCAGTTATGTGATTTGTTTTGCCATAGTGGACAATACTCCATCTTTTGAATTTATGACACTTTATACTGCCACAATCAAGACTGGCTCCTGGTGGTTTACCATGAAATAAACCCACTAAGCATAAACTCATGCTTTACCATAGGAATAAGAAACCAAGGATAATAAAGTAAAAATCAGTAAAACAAGAATAATATAAATATATAGGAAGAAACATAGCATTATAACACTGTAGAAGTGTGTCATTTTAAGTGCCCCCAAACATCCTGGGGACAGGATGCTCTACACAATGGGAACCGCTATGGAAAACACATTCTCTGTGTCCCCTTGACATCTCACAACTGATTGGGATGATTTTGTGTGTGTGTGTGCATGTGTGTGTGTCTTATACACTTTTTCTGCCATATTTTTCCCTTCTTTGGAATACAACTTTCTGTAAATCTGGTGGAATCATCTTTGGATGGTTGACTATGATATTCCAGATCACGAAGATATTTTAGTAGGTCAAAGTTGCCATACAAAAAAGGAGAAAAGGGCAGACACAAATGAATATTGATGAATTCCTAGTGAGACTTTTTGGCTCAGGGGCAGCTTTGGCACAGGAATTGATTTGACCAGGGTATCCTTGATCCATCCTTTACTTCATCCATTCCTTCTTTGGCCCATTACTTCCGTTTATGTAAGTATCATGAGGAAATCCAAACATCATTACAAAAAGAGCCAGTTTGGTCTAGTGGTTAAGGTGCTGGGCCAGAAACCAGGAGACTGGGAGTTCTAGTCCCGCCTTAGGCATGAAAACTGGCTGGGTGACCTTGGGCCAGTCCCTCTCTCTCAGCCCTAGGAAGGAGCCAATTTCAAACCAGGAGACTGAGAGTTCTAGTCCCGCCTTAGGCGTGAAAGCTGGCTGGATGAACTTGGGCCAGTCCCTCTCTCTCAGCCCAACTAACCTCACAGGGTTGTTGTTGTGGGGAAAATAGGAGGAGGAAGGAGTATTAGGTGTGTTCACCACCTTGAGTTATTATAAAAATAATAAAGGCGGGATAAAAATTAAATAAATAAATAACCAAAATAAGAGATAATGTGGGTAGAGCAGTTTCATTAACTCTTTCTGCTCACATGCTTGATTTTTATTTGTGGGGGGATCAGTTAGGAACCTTTTCATAGAATTATTATTGTTGTTCTTGTTATCTATAAAATATATTTCAATATTAACTGAAGCACATTGAAGCTTGGAAGAGATATTTCTGAATATGTTAAAATTTTACTCACAGAAATCCCCAAATTAGAGTTGTGACAGCCAAATTTTTAACAATGGTTATAAAACAAGGTCTTCACTATTAAATTAGTAAGTTTCAGTTTTTCAATGATTTATTATTTTATTATTGTTATTTGTTTTAAATTGATTGGTCACCCAACTCCATCAACTCCATTTTGTGTAATACTTGTGAATTTATTTTATCTTTTAAACTATTTAATAGATTATTATTTATTTGTTTGTTTGTTTATTTATTTATTTTTATGTCCCACCTTTATTAATTTTATAAATAACTCAAGACAGCGAACATACCAAATACTCCTTCCTCCTCCTGTTTTCCCCACAACAACAACCCTGTGAGGTGAGTTGGACTGAGAGAGAGTGACTGGCCCAAGGTCATCCAGCCAGCTTTCATGCCTAAGGCGGGACTAGAACGCTCAGTCTCCTGGTTTGCCATTGGCTACTTCCTAGGGCTGAGAGACAGGGACTGGACCAGGGTCACCCAGCTGGCTTTAATGCCTAAGGCAGGACTAGAACTCTCAGTCTCCTGATTTCTAGCCTGTTACCTTAACCAAGATTAAACTATTTAATATATTAAACTACTTTATCTTATTCTAAAATTTTAATTATATTTATATTTCGCTATTTGGGTCTTTGGACAATCAATACAAATTATAATTATTATAACTGATGCATGTCACTTATAGAACCCCAAGCCATCATTTATTTTTCCCAAGTTCACATACACCCCCTCCAACACTTTTTCATATATCCACACCCCTCCATTCACACAATGACACATGGCCTGGACACTACATGGAAGAGAAAAAACCCATGGATGGTTTTGTTTCTGAATGTAACTGGTGGGTGGGATGTTGGATCTGTAAACATTTTTACCAGTGGAATTATTATGTAAAATAATCTAAAATGTAATTGGGACATACCTGGTTAAACCTCCTAGGCCACACAATCGATTCTTCAGAAGAAGAGAACATCACTTCTTGGGAATCCATGCTATTTATCCCTCCAATTCTGACTCTCAGAAAAGACTGATTTGGAAATACAATCCAGTTCATAATATCAAATCCCACCTCTAACTCTCCATTCTGATTGAAGGAAACTTTTTCCCCTGCGCTGTTATTGAAAGATACCCTTCTTACAAAGTGGTTGAGCTAAATTAAAGGAAAGAAGAAAAAGCAAAGAGTACAGTAGACATTCCGGTACATTAAGAATAATGTTCTTTCCTCTTTGGAGGATGCAGAGAATAAACTCTTTAAGAGCTTGAGTAAGTCTAGAAGGCAAGGTAATGCTAGTTGATTATACCTTGCAATTTTAGTGGATAGTCTTGAGAATGATAATCACTTCCAAACAGAACAAAACTTGCAACAAGTATGACAAATTAATCAAAGAACTACATCCGTGAAAAACAATCAGATAAAAACTGAAATAAAAAACTCTTGATTTCTAATTTATTTTAGGAGAATATTAAAATGATTAGTGGATAGGGTTTCAGCCATATTTTGCTAAGAAAATAATTGGTAATTACATTAAACGCTGATATATAACAAGCTCTAAATATTTCAACTTTCTACAGATAAAAAAAAAGTTGGCATTTCCTTGAAGATAAGCTCAACTCCTTCTCAATTCATGGAAATATCATTGTAGTTCTTTGTGGGAGGTAATATAGAAATAATTATACATTATATGACTTCCTAGCTCCCTAGAGAAGGTTCTAATGATGGGAAAGGTGGAAGGGAAGAGAAGAAGAGGAAGGTGAATGGACTCCGTTACAGTGGCAATTGGTGCACCAATAGAAGACCTGAAAGACCAGGTTAGGGATGGATCATCCTGGAAAAAATCTGTCTATGTGATTGCTAAGAATTGACAATGACTTAATGGTACATAATCAATCAATTCAATCAATATAGAAGCTGTTTTTCGAGTTCCAAGACCAATATACAATATTTGTTTTCCTGGGGGTATCCTATCCAACAAATTACTAGGCCCTGCTTACCTTTTTGGGATCAGCTAAGAACAAAAATATATTTCATTTCCATTGTAGCACAAAGTGGTATTCATCTTTTTCTTTTTTAAAATGGATTTCCTTTCAAAAATTTGGAACAGGGTAACTGTTGGGAACTGTGATATCTTAGTAATGGGAACTATGACATGTTTCACATTGTGGAAACGCGGTGTCCTTATCTAATGTTACCATATAAGGTGGAATGAAATAATGAAATCATCAGAAACTTATCACTTAGCTCACTCACATTAAAATACATAATTTTAAAGCTATAGTTAGAGAGAACCTTATGTCTAGAAAAATGTTCTTTAGGCTCTAAAAAATCTTAGGAGAATACCATCCTCCCCAATTACCATGCTCCCCATCCTCCCCAGTTTCTATTATTTTACCTGCAAATATAGTCAGCCCTCTGCAATGTACAGCTTATTTGCTTACTTAGGACATTACCTTCCATAGCTGTTGTTTCAGAAGGTTTAGTTTGGCTTCATGATCTCCTGCTCGATATCTGAACATGGATGCTTGGATGTCATGCAAAGCATGTGCCACCACAAGGACTGCATTGTAGACACTATAGCTGGGGCTAGTCATGTCCATTTCAAATACAGATGAAGGCAGATTTTCCAGTTTTTCTTCACCAGTGCAGACGACTGCACCTTTCTCCTCCATCATGGAATTGGAGAATGAACATTCAAATGCATTTTTCCAGAAGAGCTTCATAATAACATCTTCTTTTTTCATGTGAGGCTTTCTCATCTGAAGAAATTCCTGGAATCCCAACACCTCCTTTGAGTGAATTGCAAAGGATAAAGCACCATGGAGGAAATCTATGTCTTCATTCCTTTGAAAAGGAAGTGATGTGAAATGCATCTGAGCTGTCAGCACCCAAACTTTAACTTTTGCCAATAATGGTATATCTTCCACTTCAGATATGGTGGGAATTATCCTCAAAATAATCATATCTTCAGCTTCACCATGGATTAGCACTACGTTAGCAGTGCTCCTTATGCTAACCTTGAATGTTGCAATCCCAGCTTCCACCGAAGCAAAAATATTATTAGAAAAAGTAATTGCTGGCAAAGTTTCAATGAAAGCAAAGCAGATGCCACTCAGGGAAAACATGGGAACCACGTCTTGTACAAACCTTTCACCATTCTCATTATTTGAATACACCATCCCAATCCAAGTCCACTGGAAGTGGAGCATCAATTGGAGAATTCCATTGTATTGATGATCCATATTTGGGGACATCTGTTGGTATGAAACAGCCTGTGGTTTTTCATTTTTCTCTGGAGTTGAGCCATAGATGAACTGAAGAAACAGATGGAAAAGTGGGATTGGGAAGAACAATTTTCAATACTATGGGGAAAAGGAAATGCTGCATGTAGCAATAGCCCACAAATTAGAAATTAAGAATTAAATGTGATTTCAAACTTCCATTCTAGCCATTCTTTACATGTGTACTTTAACTAATTAAACCAAGCAAAATAAATAGCTTAAGACATTGCAAGACCCAGTGGGCCCATTTATTTCCTAACCCCCACCCTCAGCCCATGACAAACCCCCACCAGTGGACACAAAAGACTTCAAAAGCTCCTGTTTTCCACGCAGGCATTGTACCTGTGGCATCTTGTAGAGGGACAGGATGGTGGTCATGTGGGCTCCAACTGCAGAAGTTGGTCCCCCAATGGCAGCTACTGGTCTTTTTTGCAGGTCACACCTGTAGTTAGGAATGAATCTCTCCTTGGTAGAGAAAAGTTCTAATGAGGCACGATAGGTCCATGTTGCAGTAAAATAACTGTTATAGATATGGAAGCCCAGAGTGTGATTGGGTAAAATCTTGGGATTTTCATTGATCTCCTTGACTGCAAATTGCAAAGCTAGGAATTGCTGATAGATTGGTGTCATCACTCTGAAAGGAAAATTATACATTCTTTCACACAGCATTCAATAAAAGATATGACACTTAGCAGAGTTCACTGCAATGCATTTTAAAAGACTGGTGTTCATATACACGAATGTGGGGAAATATTGTCACCTTCAACTGGATATTTCCCACCAGTTTCTACAAGCCCAGTACTCCAAACCTGTGAAATTCATTGGTTAAAAGAATGATTTCTGTGCCTCCCCAGTAAATTCTTTAGTAATACAATTTCCCTCAGAGAAATCATTTTGGAGCCTGAACTTGGATAAGCAGCAAAACGTTTCAACCAAAAGAAAGAAGCCCAGTTGCCATGACTCAACCTACAGACAATTCCACCTGGATGACTGAGAATCTTCATCAACATTTTGGAGCCTGAAGTATTTGAAATACGTGGTGCTGAAGCTCATGCCAGCACAGTGTTTATGCAATTATTTAAAATACTTTCCTTATTCATTTTCCCACACACTACCATAAAAACACAATTTACCCAAAATTTTTATTCCATCTTTTTAGTTTTCAAATATATCCTTACCAACATTAAAGGAAAAAAATGGAAACATGCAAGTAAGATATTTGATAAAGGCCCCAGTCTTTTTAAAAAGCCTATGCAGATTAGCCCAAGTGAATTGAACAGTAGTTTGTATTGAATAAAATATAATTGATTATCTATACATTATAAAAGGAATACTGAAGTGCTCCCTTCTTTGAAAGCCTGAGTTCTTGGACCCACAAAAAGTTAATGTGACAGAAAGTCACAGCTCAAAAAATATGGATTATGCATAACTATTTTTCTCTCATTACATAGAATATTATTCACTGCGAATGAGAAAACCATCTCAGATAAGGTTTGAAATGAATATGTGTCTCTATGTTTCAAATGAAATTACAGGATTTCATCAAAGAAGTTACTAGACGGTGCTTCACTGAAGTCCATTGCTGTATAGAATATGTAGACCTTAGACAGAATGCCTACAACGATGAAGTCCCCAGGTTCATACTGCTGGTGGAGAAAAGGCAGAGGCTCACTGATGCTGCATTTAGCACTGGGAATCAGGCACATCACTCGGGGCAAAAGCACTAAAACTACTCCTTCAAATACCACCATCCTGAATGAAGCAGTTTTTTTTCTTCTTCTTGAAACTAATTCATCCCTCCCAAGGCTGTCTTTCATTAATTAGGATAGTCTAATGTAAGTCCCCATATAGGTAACAATTGTCCAAGTTCAGAATTCTAACTATCTTTAACCCCAGATTGGAATACTGCATTGTGTTTTCTCATATCCTTTTATTTTGTTGTATTACATTTCTGTGTTAGTGGTTCTTGCCACTCTTTTGAGTTCTATGGGGAACGCTGAAGTTATCATGTTTAAATGGATAATTGTAGAGGAGGAATCACCAGCTGAGAATTATAGATAAAACGAAATCATGAATAAGAAAGCCCACTGGACACTTCCCAGCAGAAATCTTTTTGTTGTTTCTTTTTCAGGGGACTGGGTGATAATTGTACCTGTTTGAGGGGGTACAAGCATTCTCTTGGAATTAAGAGATGAAGTTGAAATAAAACTAATTATATTAGTAATTACAGTGGAGATATTACCAGTTTATAACCAAAAGTTCTGGAAAAGAAGAAAGAAAAAAGAACTTAAGAAAGAAATATAACACACTAGTATTTCTTTGGTATCAGTTTCTCTGAGTTACAAAGTAGAGTTCCCTGTGTATTATGGGAAGTATGAAATTAAAAATTGCACTGGATATGTTGGCGTGCATATTTTAACATTTCAGACAAATCTGGATATAAGACTCTTAGTATTACAATTTTATCCACTATTGTAATGCAATTTTAATATTATAATATTAAGGATACCCAGGGTAATATGTATAATGATTTTGAAAGTAAATCAAGAACATTTACATTTTCTTTCTAAAAAGTGCTTCAACATGGCCATGGATGCACACTGTTCCTGTCACACAGTTATTATGTGATCCCTGGAAAAGATAAAACTTTTTAAAGAAGGTGCTAAGAAATGGAGCATGCATAAGCTGTGCATAAGCTTCTGTACAGCTTTAGATTCCAACTCTTGATTCTGTAATACTGAGTCACATCTAATCAAGGGAGAACATCATCAGTTTTTATCTAATATAGCTGTATGTAAGATTGCATGTGACCTATATTTGTTTCATTGCTTGTTTGATAGATGTTTATCTTTATAAATTCATTGTGGTTTACTGGACTTTCTCCCTCCTCCCTTCATTTTGTCTCCACACCAACCACATTATAAGGAGGTTGACTTGAGACAGGATAACTGGCCCAAAGTCATTAATGGTTAAGAGGATCTGGTTTCTCCTGGGCTAGTCAAATGTCTTAACCACTATACCAAAGAGTGGAGGAATTAATTAGGCTTAGCTCAAACTTAGGTCGTGGTCTGCCCCCCCCCCCGAAGAGGCCATTAC
The DNA here is from genome assembly GCA_023362775.1 of Charina bottae. Lineage (NCBI taxonomy): Eukaryota > Metazoa > Chordata > Lepidosauria > Squamata > Charinaidae > Charina > Charina bottae. Next base: position 12,337,275 of record JALMGJ010000011.1, read on the forward strand.
TGGATCTAATGGTAGTGGACAATTTTCATCCAATTTCCAACCTTCCCTTTTTGGGGAAGGTTGTGGAGAAGGTGGTTGCACAGCAGCTTCAAAGAACCTTGGAAGAATCATATTATATGGACGCCTCCCTATCAGGATTTAGGCAAATCTTTGGTCACCTAATGCAAAGAGAGGACTCACTGGAAAAGACCCTGATGCTGGGAAAGACTGAAGGCAAAAGGAGAAGGGGACGGCAGAGGATGAGATGGTTAGATAGCATCACCAATGTAATGAACATGAATTTGAATAAACTCTGGGAGACAGTGGAGGACAGGAAGGCCTGGCGTGCTATGATCCATGAGGTCACAAAGAGTTGGACACAACTAAATGAATGAACAACAACAACAACAACAACAACAGGACTGAGAGAGCATTGATCACACTCTTGGATGATCTCTGATAGGAGCGGGATGGGGGTGGTGCATCCATCCTTGCTCTTCTTGACCACTCAGCAGCTTTCAATTGATCATGGTACCAGCTTCAGGGGTTGAGGGTGGGTGGCACTGTGATGTGCTGGTTCTCCTCCTTTCTTTAAGTCTGGTTCCAGTTGGTGTTGATAGGGTAGGAGAGGTCCCATCTGCAGCCTTTGCTATGTATGTGTGGCAGGCTTGGTGCTCTCTCTTCTCATGTTTAACAGCTACGTGAAGCTGCTGGGGGAGGTCATCTGTCCTACTTCTGGTTTCACTACTTACTCACAAACAGTTGCTATGATAATTCATCGGTACTCAAGGTCAAGAGATAATAACAGTCAAATCATGAAAACCAAAGAGAGTCTCAGACGCTTGCTTGAATGATTGGCTTTTAAATAGGAACATGCAGAAGAATAGTCCAAAATCAGTCCAAGGTTCTGAGAGTCAGGTCAGGTTTGTTTGCCAGTCTAGAGGTCAGAGGTTCCTTACACAAACAGGATTCACAGAAATGTCACACAAGAGCTGGAGATCAGACACTGTTTCCAGCAAAGGGAACATGGGTCAGGGCTGCCTCTTAAATCAGTCTGCAGTTAGCTGTCACTGATCAAAATATTTATTACCTTGCTTGACAGAGCCTCATAGAACATCTCTGCCCTCTCTGCCCACTAGGGGCGGGGACTGAACGGTTTTATGTCATACTCATCTGACTGCTCCCGCTGTCCAGGTGATGCTAGGAAGATGTTGAGACAGAAGTATAACTTCAAGACAATTCAAATGATGTACTCTGGGATAATCTCAGATTGGAAATTACAGGTAATTTTATTTCAAAGTCCTGGCCAGATAGGAGTACTAAACAGCCTGTTGCCAATCAACGCTTTAAACCATTTAATTACTGCGGGAGAAGTTTGGGTTGCCTAAACTTGGCAAAATGGCAAATAAAACATCTCTTGATTTTAAAATTTCTCCAGATCCAAGAGCAGCATATAAACCTCCAAAACTATTGCCAGTATTAGAATGTTTTTAAGTTACTTTTAATAATTAGAGTATTGTTAAGATGGATATTAGTTATTTCTGAGAGCTCTGGATAAAGGTTTGGCACACAAACCCAGAGCTAAAGGTTTTTAATAATACTAAATATGTTTCTAATTTGATTGATTATGGGCCATCAAGCCATTGTCGACCCCTAGCGACCACATAGATAGATTTTCTCCATGACAATCTGTCCCTAACTTGGCCTTTCAGGTCTTCTAATGGTGCACTCATTGCCACTGTAACGGAGTCCATCCAACTTGCTGCTGGTCATCATCTTCTGTTTCCTTCCACTTTTCCTAGCATTTTTTAAATAAGAATTTTATTAAGTTTAAGGCAAAGATAAAAACTACAAAAAAGCAAAAAAAAAAAAAAAACTACAGAAAGGAATACAAACTACAAAAGTGATAAAAACACAAGGTGAAATAAGATTTTTAGGAGATTACATAAATAGATGTCTTCCAACTTTCAACAACAAGAATATACAACAATTTCCATAATCAATCCCTTAAAAAGGTAAAGGTTCCCCCCGCACATTTGTGCAGTCTTGTCCAACTCTAGGGGCCGGTGCTCATCTCTGTTTGTTAGCCGAAAAGCCAGCACTGTCCGAAGACGTTTCTGTGGTCATGTGGCCAGCATGATTCGTGCAGAACACTATGGAAGTGGTACCTATTTATCTACTTGCATTTGCATGCTTTCGAATTGCTAGGTTGGCAAGAGCTGGGGCTAATGCGGGAGCTCACTCCATCACACGTTGCTAGGGATTCGAACCTCCAAACCTGCGATCTTCTGATCGACAAGCCTGGCATCTTACCCGCTGAGCCACCACGCCCCATAATCAATCCCTTACTCTATATCAAACCAAGATCACATTATTTCTATAAATTATTCCATTGGTACATTATAAAAGTCACTAAACACCATTGCTCCTTCCCCTTATATTCAAAAAATTAACCAAATATATAAACCTCCAAATCAGCTTCCCCCCCAAAAAACCCAACATTTATTTAAATATTTCCTTCCTACCACTATTCTATATATTTCTGATCACTATAATAAAAATCAAATTATACAAACATTTTAGTTATCTACTTTTGTACTTAATAATGCTATAACAATCTCAACCCTATTAAGCCTAAAACCATACAATCATTATTATATCTTATAAATCTTAAAAGGTCAAAGAAACTTTAAAAGCAATCCTATAAATCTTAATCCAAAACATTACATAAAAATGGAATCATACAAACCTTAATATCAATCCAAATAGTAATATTCTTAATTCTTATAATAAAAATCAAATTATGAAAATATTTAAATTGTCTACTTTTCTATTTAATAATCTCAAAAAAAAAATCAAACAAACTTTAAAAGTAATAATCCAAATCATTGAAGAAAAATGCAATCATATAAGCCTTAATATCAGACCAAGTACATATTCTTAATTCTTGCAAAGCAATAAATCTTAATCCAAATAATTAAAGGAAAATGGAATCCTGTAAGCCTTAATATCAAACCAAATACATATTCTTAATTTTTTATCCCACATCGAATTATACCAGAACATTACTTGTCTCCATATTACACACAGGGCATTTTCCATAGAGAAATCAAACAGCCCAACTGCCCCCCTTAAAAACTCAGACTTCTCAGCAAAAAAAAAAATCTCCCACAGAACAGAGCCATTTATTTCCAAAAACATTCCCTCAGAAAAACAAACCTGTTGGTATATTGCAAGTCGAGCAGTCTTAACCCTTCAATACCAAAGTATATTTGTCGCCTGGCATTTTCTCAAAGACTCCAATCTCACTGTCAGTAAAAGCATCTCCATCTTGACTGAACTCTTCCTCTTTCTCCAGCAACAACAACAATACTTTTATTACAGTCATAGACCACTGCAATTAAAAGTACTCAAAAAGTTCAAAAAAGTTCTCCTGTGTCACCCATTGTGGCCAATTTATACATGGAAGAAGTGGAGAAGAAAGCACTCAACACATTCCAGGGAACGGTGCCCACCCACTGGTTTAGGTATGTGGATGACACCTGGGTCAAAATCAAGGCCCAGGAAGTACAGGCCTTCACGGACCATATAAACACTATAGATGCCAACATTAGCTTCACCAGAGAAGACACCAAGGACAACAGACTGGCATTCCTAGACTGTGAAGTCCTCATTGGGACCGGTGGCAAGCTAGAAATAGGGATCTACAGGAAACCCACACACACAGATCAATATCTGATGTTTGACTCCCACCATCCACTGCAGCACAAACTAGGAGTCATCAGGACATTGTCACACAGAGCAGAAACCATCCCCACCTCCATGGATTCCAAAAAGAATGAAAATCAGCACCTGAGAACAGCCTTGAAGGCCTGTGGATATCCAAATTGGGCCTTCACCAAATCTAAATCTACCAGACCTAAAACAGCGACAGATAGGGCTGAGACTCAGAGTAAACGAAAGAACCTGGTCATTCCCTACATGGCTGGCGTGTCTGAAAAGATAAAACGGATATTTGGCAAACACCACATACCTGTATATTTCAAACCCACCAACACACTGAGACAGAGGCTTGTACACCCCAAAGATCAAACTCCAAAACATAAGAAAAGCAATGTAGTTTATGCAATCCAGTGCAGTGAGGAGTGCTCTGAACTCTACATTGGAGAAACCAAACAACCTATGTACAGGAGGATGGCCCAACACAGGAGAAATAACACCACAGGACCAGAGTCAGCAGTTTATCTTCATCTAAAAGAAAAAGGACACTCATTTGAGGACATTAATGTTCACATTTTAGACAGAGAAGATAGGTGGTTTGAGAGAGGGGTCAAGGAATCCATTTATGCCAACTTGGAAAATCCTTCCTTGAATAGAGGTGGGGGCCTCAGGCACAAACTCTCCCCCATCTTCCTCCCCCTGTTGTCTTCTGTGCCTAGGAAGATTAAGACCATTTCAGAAGCTCAACAGCAGCATGGTGATTTTAACGACCCTCCATTAGATGATAAAAGGACTTAAAAATTACATCTCAATATAACCATGACCTAGCCCCAGGTGTAAGGTCACACAGCTACCTAGGAACATATTTAGGATTCCCTTACCAACTTTGCTCAGACTGAAGAAGCTCCTTGGATGAGGAGCGAAACGTTTCCACTAAGAAAATAGAAATCCAGTTGACATGATTCAAGCTACAGACAATTCCACCTGGATGACTGAGAACCTTCATAGACATATTTACAATAAGTTATTCACCAAGATTCGGCGAATCTTTAAAGCTGCTGTGCAGAAACTGGCTACCTGCGCTGTGACTAAAGTCCTCTCATCTTTAAGCAGAATCTGAAGATAATTGATGTCCGAGCGGCCAGGGGACTTAATAGTCATCGGGAAAATAAATTTTGTTCAAATGTCTCTATAAAATGAGCATCGAAGAAGGACATGTTCAATGGTTTATACCTCTCTGGAATCACAGGAACAGAGCCTTTCAGCCAATGGTATCTTTTTATATTTGCCCTCCAGGACAGCTGAGGGGAGTGCATGGCATTGTGCAAGCGAAAAGGCTTTCTGATGATTCACTGCCTCTAGCTGGCTAAGATATCTAGCAGGGGTAACAGTGTATCTAAGAGTCAGAAGCCAAGAACGATGAAACTTCCTCTAAGTACACTTGCCTCTCCATGTCCTCTACCCTTTGTCTCAGGATTTGTTTTGCCTTGTCGTAGTCCAACTCAAGTATTGAAGATGGAGAGAAGCCTAATTTTGCAAGGTTGGACTCAATAGCCTTACTCCATGAAGAGGAGAATTTATATTGGGGGATTAATGGTGCAAGGCCTTGCGGAAAGAAATTGAGGTTTAGCCACAGATTTAAGGAAGCTATACAGATTCTTGATTCTACTTTTGTCAATCCTGTCTCCAGGTGTAGATGTGGATTTGAGACACAACGAGGCATCTGGAGAATTGCTCTAATAAATTTGGATTGTGTTCTTTCCAAAGGTGTAAAACAAGAAGCTGAGGGTCCAAGCTGGGTCCCAATAAAGAAGCTTTGCTAGCGACTTGGCCTGAAAAAGCTTAATTGTGGCAGGGACATAAAATCCTCCTTTTGAGTGGAACAATTTGAGAATGGCATTAGCTGACCTTTGACAAGAGGCAGCTGCATATTCACAATGCACTTTCCTTAAGCCCATGGCCTATATGACCACACCTAGATACTTAAAGGTGGTCATTTGTTCTATGTTGTGTCCATTAAGATACCATGTGCGAAGTCTTTGCCTTTTCGCAAAGGCCATAATCTTGGTTTTCTGATAATTTATTTCCAGTTTATCATAATTACAATACTGGAGCAAGGCTTGCAAGGCTCTTTTTAGGCCCACTGGTGTCCTAGAGAGGATTACTGCATCATCTGCATAAAGCAGCAAGGCAATACTGCGATCGCCTATTTTTTGGGGGGTGGTAATGTGGTTCATTTATCCATTTTGCCATATTGTTATTGTAAAAGTTAAAGAGCATGGGGACCAAGATACACCCTTGTTTTACCCCCTATTGGGTTTGGACCGGCATCAAGACAGAACATTGCGTATTATGCCTGACCTTTATGGACGTGTTGGAGTGTAAGGCACGTAATAAATGGAGAAGCCTACAGTCAATTGAGGTGGCTTCCAGATTCTCCCATAACTTGGTCTTGGTAATGGAATCAAAGGCTGCCTTTAGGTCTATAAAGGCAGCATATAATGATGTCACTCTATTGGTCATGTATTTTTCAATCAAATGCTGCAGAACCAGACTTTGATCGAAGGTTCCTCTCCCTTCTCTGAAACTGGCTTGTTCTTCTGCTATCAAGTTATCACGGTCCAGCCAGTCCTTGAGTTTATCTTGTAGGTGTTTAGCATAGAGTTTGCTAATTATATTAAGCAGGCTGATTGGTCTATAATTTGCAGGGTCATCTCTCTTCCTCTTCTTATATATTGGGACAACAATCGCCAGGCCCACCTCTTTCTCCAGAACATCCTCAGCCAGCTGACACATTTGAAGACTGATATTTTCTACAATATCCCGAACATCTGGCAGAATAGCTTATAGGGTGTCATGAAAAATCTGTTTGGAATCACAATGAAGCTCAGAACACAGCTCTGAGAAGATCTCCTTAAACTCTTCCATGTCTCAGGCAGTAGATTATAGCACCCTCAAAATATTTGGCTAGCGAAGATTGGAGCTAATGGGTTAATGAAAGGCTTCCAAGAGTAATTGACAAAGGAGAAAGTATGTTAACCAGCAACTGCGGCTCCCAAAGAAAGTAAACTCGAAACTGAAAACTTATCCACTGTCTTGCTTATTATCTCTGAATCTAAAAGAACCAAATGTTTGAGCACCCGATCACTGCTTAGACACTTGGCAGAACAGTGTTATAGAGCAAACACTATTCTTTAAAATCCCTTCTCACCCCTATGGGTGGTATGGTCTTCTTCAACCTCGGGTTTTTTACCAGAGGCCTGGAGTTTGAGGGTTCTGGGCAGTATCTAAGCTGTTCCTAGCATTGTGCTTTTCTGGACAGAGAGCACTGATGTTCCTGGGATCTGTTGGAGCCACTCTCCCAGCTTAGGAGTCACAACCCTGAATGCTCCTACCACCACTGGGACTGCTTTGGCCTTCACTTTACACATCTTCTCTAGTTCCTCTTTCAGGCCTTGGTACTTCTCCAGCTTCTCATATTCTTTCTTCCCAATGTTGCTGTCACTTTGCTGTGCTAAATCTATCACAACCGCTGTCTTCTGATCCCACAGGAACTTAACCTTGTTATTCTCCATGACCTTCTGTGGAATCCCCCATCTGCACTTGGGAGGGTCTAGCCCATACACTGTGCAGATGTTCTTATACACAATGCCAGCAACTTGATTGTGCCATTCAGTGTATGTTGTTCCTGCCTGTGTCTTAAAACTTGCCACTATGTGTTGGACTGTTGTGGAATCAAACACAGGACTCAAAGCAAAAATAATCAAGGCTGACTGCAGTATTTAATAAACAGTGTGCACTGGAAGGGATCTCACCAAAGGATTGTGAGTGCCTCCCATGCGGACAAAAGAAATGCACTGATATTTATACATTACAGAGAAGGAGATGATGTAAGCATACATATTCATATGTTGATGCAGGCATACATACATATTCATAGGCAATAGATCTCAAGTTACTTTCTACCCTTCTTATCTACTCTAAAGAAAGCCATTGTCTTAGTGGGAAGAAGGGAAGAAACAAACTTCTCGAATACAGAGATTCATGGGTTGCTATGGTAGTCAACTGATAAAAGTTAGCAAAAGCTGCAGAAGCTGGTGTGAGATAGTTTTCAAGGTTGTTGCGACATTCCTTAATGTTTCAATTCGGTTTAAATGGAGCCATTCATCTGAAAATTTATTTTCCTCACATTGTCTCTGAGACCTCTCTGCACAGTCTGCACCTCAGGTCCTGTCTAGTGTGGTATTGATCTGGTCATTAGTGCCTGTTCTTGTGCTGCTATGATCAGTGCCTCCATGCTGTCTTTTAGTCCAGCCCTTTCCAGCCACTGGTAGGATTTCCCAATCTCAGCCACCTCACCTTTCTGTTGATGGTACATCCCATGAAGGGTCTTATCTTGCCATGGCACTTCTTCTGCTTAAACTTCTTCCCATGTTTTCTGCTGCCTCAGGCATTATCTCAGCAGCTCATCTTTAGGTGCCATCTTACTGATGTACTCCTGGATGCTCTGGGTTTCATCCAGTATGGTGGCTTTAACACTCACGGGACCCGGCACACCCTCTTTCTAGCTGTGTACAGTCTCTTGGTATTGGACTTGTCGAGACCTGGCGAATTGGGAGGAGGCAAGAGTAAACACGCAGAGTACTGCTTTCAAAGCTATAAATCTTTACTGTAGATAAAGCAGTTCGTATACATATGGTACAGCACAAGCAGAAGAAACAGCTTAAAAGCAGAAGACACAGATATACTTCTCATTTATTGCTTCCATCGAATACAAGACTTAAGGAACACAAACCTGGCAAACACTAAGGCAGTTGGCTACACTTCAAAGTCTTTTGTTGAGAGCAAAAGAAAGACACTTGGTATTGGCTACCAGACAAGCAGAGTCAAGAGCAAAGAAAACTCATTACCTGTAAACCTAGTTATACTCTCCTGAACCAGATCTGATTGGTCAGGTTACAGATCTGGAGACTCTAAGCACAGAGTATAACCTGCCAGTAGGTGGCAGTGTTGCATCTAGCAAACATGCGTCTCACCCCCCCTTACTTGTTTGAAAACAGGCATCTCAGGGAGGTAGACATAACATCTTATCAGCCTGTGAAGAACACAATTTGCAACTACTTTCCCATGAGAAATCTGACAGGACTTGGGGTGGAAACCTCCGTACATTGTGAGGAGCTTCTGGGACTTCACATCAGCAGCCTCAATGTTCTGTTTTGGCCAGCTCACTATTCCAGCAGGTTATCTGATGACTAGCAAGGTGTATGTGTGATGGCATGGATCTTGTTCTTCCCATTTAGCTGGCACTTCAGGACCTGTCTTATCCTTTGGTGGTACCTGGATGTTGATGTCTTCCTTGCCTCCTCATCATGGTTCCCATGTGACTGTGATGGTGACTGGTTCCTGTTCTGGGTGATTGGTGTGGTCTGCTCTCCAGTCCTGCAGCCAGTTTGCACTCTTGTTATATGTCTTCTCTTTCTCCCATATGTTCTTCCACTACTGTTCAGTTTCTGCTGTTGGTGGCTCTCCTGTTACTGTGTTGTTGGATGATACATTGGAGAACAGGACATTTATCTTCTTGGCCTCTGCTTCTCTAGTGTATCACCTTAGCCTTGTAGCCAGTGCTGTGTGCCTTTGTTTAGAAGTCTCTAGGGCTTCAGATTGAGTCAGCCCCTTGTATTTTTTCAGTAGTCGAGTCTTACTCCACACCCTTTTATAGTTCCACTAGCTGACTAACCTCTCTCTGAGTTGCCTTGAACTTAGTCTTCCAACTTATTTTCCAGAGGGGGTATGTATTGCTGTTCCTCTTGATTGTGTGGACAAGCATCTCGAGGATTACAGAGGCTGTAGTGTATATGAGTTCATTGATTTGAGTTATGGTGGTAGTAGGGATTGTCGTGAGGGCTCTATTGGTATCTTCCAGCATGGTATTTCTCCACTGAGCCTTGGTAATTGGCCTAGAGGTTTGACTGTAGCTAGTTTATCCCTGATCTTATGCCTCATATCAGCTGCTGTGCTCTGTAATGGAGGGGGTGAAAGTGACATTTCAGGTTCAGGTTTTGGCTGCACATCCAGTTGTTCTTCTGGGTCTTCTTGAGTCTCAGATGTTATCTGTAGTTGGCCTATCTCAGGTTGTGAGAGCAGCTTCCTCTTCCCTATGTTGAAGCACTGGGTAAGTAGCTGTTTCTCAATTAGTGTAGATGTGGGTCTTCTGTTCATCCATAGTTCCCTCATACATTTAATATATCCTCTCTCATTAGGTCTTCTGTTGTAGTAACATTCCATCAATTCCAGGTTCTCTTGTCTCATCCATGTATGGTTTGTTCCAGTAGCCAACTTATAATTAGATTGTCCTGGTTCCCCAACATCTGATGCAGACCTTGTTAAACCAGGTGATATACAAGGCAGCATGTCTCTCTTAGTTCGTGTCACTCTCATATCCAAGATAGGCAGGTGAAGTGTTAGAGTGTCTTTGGCCAAGGACCCCTACTTGTAAGGTAGGTACCAGCCAGGATTTGAACCCCAGTCTCCTGTGTCAAAGGGTGGTGGTCTAACCACCACTCTACCTAGCCACTTCCTTCCTTCCCAATGTATGTATGTATGTATGTATGTATGTATGTATACACACACACACACACACACACATACATACATACACACATACACACATACACTTTGATGTTGGAAAGACATCAAACCCCAAATTCATACTTTTGACAATATGCATTTTCTTTCTGTTTATGAACTGGTTCTTCATGAAGCAATAGAAGTACAGAGCTATATTATTCAGTCGTCAAAATACAATGGTTCATTCTTTCAAAGTGGTGTAAATGTTATAAACCAAATATGCCCTAGATGTATCCAAGATTCCCATTTCCTCGGGTTTTAAAAAGATTGGAAATGCTAAAAAACTTACAGTGTCACCTAAAAGCATGTGTGCAAACGTGGAATTCCAGATTCCCAGCAGCATCCTTCCCACCATTGCCAATCCCAAGGAATGTTTGAAGGTGCATTGCTGTTCAAATGTTTAAGGCATTCTATTTAGCCCCATTTTTGGCACTTTCTTTAAAAACTATGCAATATGTAGTTACAAGACTTAATTTAGTTCCTAAATTTGTTCTCAATACTCTTTAAATGGATTTCTTTAGTGTATAGTTGAAGGCTTTCACGGCTGGAATCAGATGGTTATTGTGGGTTTTCTGGGCTGTGTCGCCCTGTTCTGGCAGATTTGGTTCCTAACGTTTCACCAGTAGCTGTGGCTGGCATCTTCAGAGGACAGGAGCACAGCTAGAAGATTCTCTCTGTGCCCAAGTGGAGGGTGTGTTCCTGCTAGTGTTTATAGCTGCTGAGAGTGTGTGTGTCTTCTGTGGGTCATTTACAAGAGGTCCTGTTGTGTGTGGGATTAGCACAACTATTGTGTGAGTTCTTTGTATATAGCATGTTCAGCTATTGCAGAAAAAATTTTGCAGAAAAAATATTTCAACCTGAAAAATGTGCAATAGCTGAACATACCCTCAAACAAACTGGTCACCAAATCTTATTTGAAAACACAGAAATACTGGACAACACCAACAGCCACTATGTTAGACTATGTTGGGGTTTGATAAACCCAGGAATTTACTGCTAGATATAAATTATACAGAGAGGCTTGATTTCTAGGTGAGAGGTGAAATATTCTGCACAGTCACCCAATTAGCAGCCATTGTTGTAGGAATGATGTGTCAGTGTGTGACTCATACAACAGGTGCTTAGAGTTAGGTTGGGTGTGGTGAATAACGAGAGTGACCTATAATGTGATTGGTCAGGTTCACTATATATGCAGAGACATTCTCATTTCCCATTATTCCCATTTTACCTCGTGAATGCTGTATCGTTGATGGTGTATCATTTTGTTACCTGTGGAAGTGATCTGTAAATAGGTATGTATATAAGTAAATAGGATATTTGATATAACTTCTGTTTGGAGTCTATTTATTGCATAGTACTTGGATCACTGGTGCCTAGGAGAGAGAAGCAGGCCGCTCCATCCGCGCCCCTGACAGACTATACAGAGAAGCCATTGAAATACATAAACACTAACACAGTTTCAATAAAAAAGAAGAAAGACTAAAGATCAGCAAAACCTGGCTGCCAGTCCTGAAAAACACAGCTTGCAAAAGATCAACGAACTCTACTCAATGACAGAAATATACAAACAAACAATAGATGTGCTAATCCCACACACAACAGCACCACACCCCCTAATCACTACAAAGAACCCTCTCCTAATCTCTTGTAAATGACCCACAGAAGACACACACCCTCTCAGCAGCTATAAACACCAGCAGGAACACACCCTCCACTTGGGCACAGAGAGAATCTTCTAGCTGTGCTCCTGTCCTCTGAAGATGCCAGCCACAGCTACTGGCGAAACGTTAGGAACCAAATCTGCCAGAACATGACCACACAGCCCGGAAAACCCACAACAACCATTGGATTTCTTTAGGCTTGAATCTCTGGTATGGATTTTGACTAATACCCAGCAATTCAACCTTGAGCTGCATGTATTCTCCACTATGACAACATATTAATTATTTCAGTGCTGGCATCTGATCTTCTGCTTAACTCCATTGATCCACTAATATCAGAGGAAATTATAAAGAAAAATGAATATTTTACACTGCTCAACCCAGATATGTTAATATTGGTATGGATAAATCTCCATTCATAACGAAAAAGTAGTGGAGTTTGACATAGATCCCAGTCAAATTTAATAGCAAACTGAATGTCAATGAAAAATTTGAATGTACTGTATATGATTTGGAGTAAATATGCTCCAAAACATTCAGTAGTGCTTCCAGCAATACATGGACATAGGATTGTCGATTTTGCTTTTTAAAAATGAAAAGCTATCCACTCTTATATTCTTGTATTATTTTTTTATTCTTAGCTGCTGTTTCTTGTTCAGATCAGGCCTCAACACAAGGATATAGCATTTAGGGAAAAATATACAAATCAGTAACCCAGCACTGGAAGCTATAATGGAGAAGATCTCCACAGTAACCATATATTTTCCCTTTGTACTCAAGTATGTTGGAATAAAGGACAACCAGACACTACAGAAGACCAACATGCTGAAGGTGATAAACTTGGCTTCATTAAAAGCCTCAGGCAATTTCCTTGCTAGGAAAGCTAATGTGAAGCTGACAATAGCAAGGAAGCCCATATAGCCCAAGACACAATAGAACATGAAGACTGATCCTTCGTTACATTCCAAGATAATTTCTTCTGTTATTGAAATCATGTCATCATCTGGGAATGGGGGAGAGGTTGCCAGCCATATAGTACAAATCGTAACTTGAATAAAAGAGCAGCAAAATACTATGCTGATGGCTAGTCTTTTCCCCACCCATTTGGTCATCTTGGAGCCGGGCTTGGTAGCTATGAAAGCTACAACCACAATGATGGTCTTGGCCAGAACACACGAGATGGCAACTGAGAAGATGATGCCAAATGCAGTTTGACGAAGGACACAGGTCACATTGGAAGGCTGGCCAATAAATAACAAAGCACAAAGAAAGCACAAGAGGACAGCAATGAGGAGAGCATAGGTAAGACCCTTGTTGTTGGCTTTAACTAGAGGAGTGTCCTTATTCTTGACAACAATCCAAAGAACTACCACTGTGATGAAAGAACAGAAAACAGTGGAAATAACCAAAATGGTCCCTAGTTTTTCTTCATATAATAGAAATGTGATAACTTTGGGGAGACAGGAATCCTGATACTTGTTTGGGTACTTATCTTCCGGACACTGAACACAGTCATCCATGTCTAAAAGAGAAAAGATGAAGTCAGAATTTTATACTCCTGAAGTTGCCTTGAAATCGTGAAAAGAATTCAAAGTGTTTTCCATTTATATTTTGCCCAAAGTTCCCTCTCCAACATTCCATGACCAGATATGGGCAATTGGCTAAGAAGAGTTTTGCCATTCAAGTAAATGGAATACTCCTTACATGAGATACTTAATGTTTTAGCTCACATAAACCAAAGCTCTCTATATAAAAGTTTTCCCTGGGAAAATGTCATTAAAGTTTAAATAGAGTCATTGAAAGAAGAACAGGAAAGGGATTTGGGAGTTTACCCATGAAAACTGAAAACATGAAAATCAAAAAGAATATCTCTTCATTATTATTGATGTTCTGGATATTAGGATCTTAGACAAGAAATGTATTTCTTTCCCCAGAGGATTAAGGATGATGGGAATAGATAAACCATTATGAATTAATGTTTTTAGTGTTGTTTGTTCAAACACCAAGTCGAATATTCACTGAAATACTTTAATTTTTAAAATCTATTTCATTATTATTAAAAAGAAGTCAAGCTTTCCAAGTTCCCCATGGCCCCTTTCTATCCCTTACGCTGAAATCCATGCTGATGATTAGCTACTAGACTCCAATCAGCAGGAGAGGAAGAGGATTCCAAGGCTCTTGTGAAGATTGTCCAAAACTCAGTAATGGGTCTTAGCTCATATTAGAGAATCATATTAGAGGCAGGTGGGATGAGATTTATCCACTAAGGAATTCATAAAGCTCAATTAGTCACTGAATCCAAAAATTTAAACACAACCACTTCTACTATTTGAATTTGCCAAACTTGTTTCCATTTCTGTGACCCGTTCCAGATGGAGAGAAGTAGGAACAACCACTGTCAATGCTGGAAAAAGTGTGATCTCTTCTTTTAGATTGGAAAAAAAAGAATATCAATGTGTTTTGATTTTACTATACCTTTAAGCTTTACACATGAGATTTCTTACCCTCCTGGCTAGCCATTTTTCCCTCTGGACATGGAAGGCAATCATAGCAGCAAAATGGCTTTCCTTCTATCTTGGTCTTACTATAGCCTGAAGGGCACTTGTTGTTACACTGAGAAATTGGCTGGGCCTGTGTGTAATGAAAGGAGAGACCACGTTTCTCTAAACAGCAACAATGTAAATACTAAGTACACAGTACCTTCCAATGTGCAGAAACATGTCATGTTTAATAATTTACCATATAGTGGTTTTGTCCCATTTATTCACTTAGGGATTCATTGGATAATAATGTTGCATCTACTATGACTGTCCTCATACTGCAAGTAATTCTTATTCTTGGGGGATCAGCATACAACTGTTACACAAAGCACGTGGCAAAATCTATGTGAATATTTGGGGATATCTGGCACTTGTGCCTCTTGTGGGGACCCACACCACTTTTTTTCCAAACCATATTTAAACAAAACAAACAATCCCTTTTCTTTGTCACATATTCCCATCCCAGTATTCATACAAAGATACTGTAAGATATTCCCAATAGATGAGAAAGCTGAAATTCATCCTAATGCGAATAGCCAGATCACTTGGACGATATTTGAAAGATACTTGGAGACAGAGATGCAAACAGAAAGAGAGAGAGAGAGGAGAGAGACAGAGAGACAGAGAGACAGACAGACAGACAGACAGAGAGAGAGAGAGAGAGAGAGAGAGAGAGATTGCAGCAGGATTTCTCTTTCTGAATGTACTTGTTGGATGGGATATTTGTATTTTTTATTTTCACTAATGGAATCCTGAAAGGATATAGTTGGGAGATAGTCAGACGATACCTGGTTAAACCTCCATGGCCATACAATATCATCCTTATCAATGGTAAGCGTTTCTTCTTGGGAATCCATCAGGTCTATCCTTCCAACTCTGACTCTCAGGAAAGACTGGTTTGGAAAAGTGATCCAATTTATAATATCAAATCCAACTTCTAACTCTCCATTCTGGTTGAAGGAAATTTTTTCTCCTGCACTGTTGTTGAATGAGACTCTTCTCATAAAGTAGTTGAGCTTAAATTCAATGTTAAAATAAAAAAGGAGTACTGTAGTCATTCACTGAGATGTAGAAAATTATATATTTTTTCTGCTTTGAATACAGTTTACTCATTTATTGATTTAAAATTATTTATAGAGATGACCATCTCATAGGAGAGACTCTGAGTTTCTTAGCAATGTCAGTTCTATTAATCTTGGATATGGTTGTTAGGCCTGAACCAGGCTGTCGTTAGGCAAGGATCTCATGCTTCACCTGCCCCATTGCGCTCACCTATGCTTCAACTCCCTCTGCCAATCTCTCCCCCATCTCTGCCCTTGTGGCCTCCCTGCACTCTGCCACTGCTACTGCCTACCCCTTGTGCCCCTGGGACCCCCTGGCACCCCCAGCTGACTTTTGCCATCTTCTTTTTCCCACTGCTGACAAGGCATGCCAGCTGATGCAGCAGCTGGCACTTTGTGAGGCTTTTGTGTGGCCATGCAAGGCATCCCTGAGACATCCCTGAAGCATTTTGCGGCCTTCCAAGAGCCTCACGTGGCCTCTGCATGGCTTTGTGCGGCCTCCCCAAATACTTGCATGGTCTCTGCCCAGCCTCCCCAAAACTGTGTAAGGCATCCATTTGGCCTCTCGAGGCTTCATGGAGGCTCCATGAGGCCATACAGTGGCTTTGAGGAGGCTGCACGAGGGCCTCAGAAAGTGCCAGCAGCTTCCTCAGTTGGACACACCTTGTCAGCAGTGGGAGGAAGAAGATGGGGAAGGTCAGCTGGGGGCAGAGGAGGTGGCAGGGGTAGGCAGTGGAATGGAGGGGGGGCAAAGGGGCAGAGATAGGTGGAAGGTAGGTGGGTGGGTGCACTTGAAATGCATACTGTGGTCATAAATGCAAGCGGGCTGCCAAGCACCCAAAGTTTGATCACATGACCGTGGGGGTACTACAATGGCCTTTACTTCAAAGACCAGTCATAAAATCATTCATTCAGCATCGTCATAACTTTGAATGTTCACTGAACAAATGGTTGTTAGGTGAGGACTATATGTACATGGCCAAATCATGCACATTCTTTGGGACAATTATATCTTTGAAACACAGTGAAATATGCAACAGAAATATTCAGCTAATTAAAGAGCTACATGACTGAGATTAAAACAGAGAACAATAAATTTAAAAATCATGATGTCCAGTGTCTTTGGAGATAATAACATGATTCTTAGATAAGAATGTTGAGCCCAGTGAATCAGGGAGACAAGTTTGCAATTATGCATATGATTAATATGTTTCATACAGAGAAGAAAGTTAAGCCTCTTTGAAGACAATGTCATCTCCTTGAGAATTGATAGACACATGAGTAGAAATATTCTTGGAAACAGTAGAATCGTGGGTTTTTGACATCTCAGTCTAACTTACAGCTCTAAGATTTCCAACTGATTCGCCATCCTTAAAGTAACCAAGTCCAACCTTTCCTGCTTCACTTTTTAGGATCAACCAAAATCAGCCAGACAATCCTATTATTATTAGGGAGTTCCACTCCCTTTTCGCACTGAAGATGTTGCCTAGCCTGGCAATGAAACGTCTGCATGAAAACAACAAGGCTCAGAGAGCACCAAAGACTCCCCAATCCTATTATTATCCAGTGCTTTCCTATATGTTATGTTATGCTGTGCTGTTGAGTACAACATAGACTATATTCTAGCTAACTATATCAGCTCCTGATGCCTCCTTTTGAGAAATTATTTGCACTGAGAATAGCCAATCACATTTTCCTCTGTCATTTGCAGAATATGAAGGGATTTCTTTAAAATTCCCATGCAGAGCTACTGGGATTCGCCTTCCACCATTAGATGTATTAGATGGCCCAGGATTTTCCATCAATCTCTTATGACCTTCTACTTAAAATGTCTTGCACATGCTCTTATCTGTGCAAAATACCCTTCCTTCAACTTTAAAACTAGTGGGATTACTATTTATAAGGTTCCTGTCTTAAGATATGGAATTTCGACCCTGCATGATCGTTTGAAAAATCATTAACTCCATGGTATCTTTTGAGATTTTGTTTTATTCTCTAGCTCAAGAAGCCTAGGTAATTACTGTATTCTTGGAAGTAGATGTGGGGAATGTTTATCCTAAAGATAAGAGGGAACAATTGAGTGTTCCTGAAGAGTGAGAAGACTTTGTTACAGGAGACAAAAGGGGGAATAAAAAAGGCAATCAGCTACCTGTACTTAACACAATCCTTTCAGGCAAAGTGTTAGAGAGCAAGTGTGTTTGAGAACACAAAGGAAGTGCTTTGAGATAATTAAAGAATTTGGAATTCAGCTACTAAGAAGTCTTGTTGAAGGAATGTCCCCCAGAATCTAGCTTCTGTTACAATCCATGCAGATATGGTGAGTCCTGATATTTGTTTGTTTAGGACATTACCTTCCAGAGTGGTTGTTTTAGAAGGTTTTTTTTGGCTTCATGCTCTTCTGTTCTGTATTTGGAAAGAGATGACTGGAAGTCATGCAATGTATGTGCCACTACGTAGACTGCATTGTAGACGCTGTAGCTGTGGCCAGTCATATCCATTTCAAACACAGATGTAGGGAGACCGTCCAGTTTTTCTTCTCCGGTGCAGATAGTCCTATCTTCCTTATCCACTATGGACATGGAGAATGAACATTCAAATGCATTTTCCCAGAAAAGCCTCATAAAGCTATCTTCTTTTTCCAAGGCAGAGTTTCTTATCTGAAGAAACTTCTGGAATCTTACTACTTCCTTTGAGCGAATTGAGAAGGACAGAGCACCATGGAGGAAATCTGTCTCCTCATTTCTTTGAAAGGGAAGTGAGGTGAAATCGATCAGGGTTGTGATAACCCACACCTTAACTATTCTCCATAATGATTTTCCTTCATATTTTGATAAGCTGGGAAACATTCTCAAAAGGATCATGTGTTCAATTTCACAAAAAACCATCACTATATTAACAGTGCTTCCCATAACAACATTGTACATTTCAAACCCAGCTTCCACAGAAGACAAAATGTTATTGGAATAAGTGATTTCTGGGAATTTTTCAATGAAAGCAAAGCATATGCCATTTTGAGAAAACATGGGAGCTATATCCTGTATAAACTTTTCTCCATAATCATTATTTGAATATAACACCCCAATCCAAGTCCATCTGAAGTGGAGCAATAACTGGAGTATTCCCTTGTACTGATACTCCACATTTGGGAACATCTGTTGGTATACAGGAGCCTGTGCTTTTGTATTCATTTCTGGAGTTGAGCCATAGATGAGCTGAAGAAAACAAAGGGAAATGTGAGAAAGGGTGAAAAATAGGGATTGCATGTGGTGACATTTCCTTACAGCTGAATGGACTCAAACTAAATTGAAGAACCAATGACTGTCTGAAATTTCAAATCCACACTTTATATATGAATTCAGGAAACATTAAAAGTAATCTCAACATTGCTCCTAGATTTTATGAATCAGTTATAATTCAGTAGGAATAAGAGAGCCATGAATACATGGAATTCAATTATCTGCAGAAATGCCTTACTAACAAATACATACAGTTGCATGCAGTTTATATTTCATGGGGGTAATCTATCTGACATCATTTTTGTAAACAACAACATAATTCATATCTGGTAGTACCCACTTCTCTTCAATTAGTACCCACTGAGCTATCTGCTGAAAATGTGCTATCTTCTGAGACAACGGATTGTAATATATATGTTTTGAAATTCTGAATCCTCAACTTTCACATCTGGTATTCTCTTTCTGTCTGTCAATCAATTCATTCATGTATCCCAGAGCTTGGTTTTGTACCTGAGATTACAATTACAACTCCTGAAATAACGTTTGAGTTCTCTCTGATACTAAGTTCTATGTTATGAAAATATATTGTTTTTATTATTTTTTTCAAGGAAATTTTGTTCATCTACTCGAAATTTGTTTTTCGTTCTGCTTATCATATGTATGGGGAAAAAAACCCCACTATCTTACAACTTCTCTTCAGGTGGATGATAATAACTGTAACACTAGCAATAATCACCATAACATCAACAGGAAGAGGAGTTGGAGGAAGAGGAGTAGGAGGTGTTAAGCTCCTTCCTTAAAGGCTACAGATTGTAAACATCCATGTTGCTCCATTGTGTGTTTCTAAGTAGATGTTTTTCAACTTCCCAGTCTAAGAGTGAGTGATCATGATTGGCTCAAAGTGACCCAGTCCCTCATGGAGGACTGTAACCTGCAGTTCCCCTCTCCTAGTCCAGCACCTTAACCATTGCAGAACAATTACTGCCTGCCTATTTATCTGTCTATAAGACATGCATACATCATTAATACATATCCTGCAGTATTCATTTATCTACCCTCTGGAAATGTGCTATCCTCTGAAACAACAGATTATACCCTATATGGTTTGAAGCTCTGAAATCTCATCTTTCACATCTGGTATTCTCTTCCTGCCTGTCAATTAATTCATTAATCAACCCCAGGGCTTGGTTTTGTACCTGAGATTACAATTCAACTACTCCTAAAAGAAAGTTTTAGTTTTTTCTGGGACTAAAATTTTTAATGAATTTTTTTTCCATCTACTTGAAATTTATTTTTTTATCCTGCTTGTCACATGTATGGAAAAAAACCTCACTATCTAACAGTTCCTTTTCTTCACTTGGATAATAATATCTCTAACATTAACAATAATCACAGTAACAAAAACGGGAGGAGGAGGAGGAGGAGGAGGAGGAGGAGGAGGAGAAGGAGAAGGAGAAGGAGAAGGAGAAGGAGAAGGAGAAGGAGAAGGAGAAGGAGAAGGAGAAGGAGAAGGAGAAGGAGGTGGTGTTAAGCTCCTTCCTTAAAGGCTATTGACTGCAAACTTCCATGTTGCTTCATTAAGGGTTGGGAAGTAGATGTTTTTCAACATCGCAATCTAAGAGTGAGAGAGAACGACTCTCTCAAAGTTACCCAGCTGGCTTCTGTACTTCAGGGAAGATTGTAATCTGGGTCTCCCCTCTCCTAGTCCAGCACCTTAACCACTGCAGAATAATGACTCACTGCCTAGTTCTCTGTCTATAAGACAAACATACATCATAGATACATACATATATGCTAGTTGTTCTGATCATAAGTCTATTAATTTCTGTACCAAAAATACACCCATTAAAAAAGGATTCAATGTATGAATGAAACCCTTGTAAAATACCTATACTCCATGCAAGCATTGTACCTGTGGTACTTTGTAGAGAGACAAGATGGTGGTCATATGGGCCTGAACGGCAGGTGTTGGTCCTCCAATGACGGCTATTGGTCTGTTCTGCTGGTCACAGCTGTAGTTAGGGGTGAATCTGTCCTGAGCAGAAAATACTTCCAATGAGGCACGATAGGTCCAAATTGTAGTAAAATAACTGTTATAGATATGGAAGCCCAGGGTCCAATTGGGTAAAATATGAGGATCTTCATTGATCTCCTTGATTGTAAATTGCAATGCCAGGAACTGCTGAAAGAGGGGTGTCATGACCCTGAAAGGCAAAGTAAATAAACTTTTTCACAGCACTCACTTCATATCTCCACACTTGGAACATTTCATTTCAGCAAATTGCAAAAGGTTTCTATGCAAGTAGATGAATAGGTACCACTTCAGTGGGTAGGTAACAGCATTCCGTGCGTGTCATGCTGGCCACATGACCGCAGAAGTGTCTTCGGACAATGCTGGCTCTTCGGCTAACAAACGGAGATGAGCACTGACCCTAGAGTCAGACACGCCTGTGCAGGGGAAACCTTTACCTTTACCTTTTCTATGAATATACATGATCATGAACAATTATTTTCAGATTTAAGCAGACTTTTCTCCCCATTTTCTTTTACAATATTTGAAATGTTTGATTAAGAGATTGAATTCTCTCACTACCCAAGAAGTTTCCTCAGGAAAATCAGTTGTTAAGGTTGAATTTGAAAAGAGACTGCTAAAGAAACAGGAAATCAAAAAGTATGTCAGAACAGACATCAGAAATTGCTAAGAACAGAAAAGAGGCCAAACCCCCCAAAAGATAAGGAACTTAGGAAGGAACTTGACAAAAGGTTTCAGTGAGCTGTTAGAAGAGACAAGAAGCAATATTACAATGACATCTGTAAAGACATCAAAGATGGAAACAGGAAGGGAAAGTCTTTGCAAAGATCTCCAAATGTAAAAGGAGATTTGAACCTTGAGTTGCTATGCTAGATGATACAAATGGACAGATAATAAATGAATTCAAGGAAGATTTGAAAAAAAAATGGAAGGGAAATATTTAAATTCTTTTTTTTTTGAAAAATAATTTTTATTCAACATCAATAATATAGACATAAATCAACAATAATACAATACAATACAACATACAACACATATTATACATTATACAATATATTGTGTGTTTTCTAAATATATACATTAATGTATTAAATACCTTTAGATAGATTACAGCTCTACCCTCTACCCTTTCTTCTTATTTTTTCTTCTTTACACCTTCTTCAAAATCTGTATTCTTTTCTTTCTTCCATACCTCTAACCTTTTCAACCAAACCAACACATTCTAATTAACTTTCCAATTTCTGAGTGTTTTACAATAGACACTCAGCCTTTAACCCTTTACATCCTACTCCTCTCAACATACTATTACCTTCTGAGATCTCATCTTCCCCTTCTTTCCCTTCTCTTCTTTCTGTAATCCCCTAATTCTCTATTCCTTACTTTCTTATAATTTCACTATAATCAAACAACATAGAACAAAAACAACAAAACAACAAAATAAAATAAAATGGACTTCCTGCTTTCTCATCAAAAATTTCTACAATATATTCTACATTTTGTATAATTAATATAGTTGACTACTTATACAATTTATACAATTCTATATCTTATTTACATTGAATTCACTATTTGTATTTCTTGAGTTTTTTCTATATATCTGTAAAATGGGTCCCAACATAAGTTAAATTCTTCTTGATTCTTGTCGTTTAATAAATCTGTTAATTTTGCCATCTGAACTAAATCCATTGTTTTTAATAACCATTCCTCAATTGTAGGTATACAGTCCTCTTTCCAGTGTCTAGCAAATATAATTCTAGCCGCAGTTAATAAATAAAATAGTAATTTCTCATATTTATTGTGTATCTCAGATTTTAAAAATCCAAATAAATACAGGTCTGGTTCAATAATTAGATCTTCTTCCAGTATTTCACTTATTGTTTGATGTATTTTTAGCCAATATTTTTTTGTTTCCTTGCAAGACCACCAAAGATGGAAAAAAGTGCCCACTTCTTTTTTACATTTCCAACATCTGTTAGATAATCTATTATTCATTTTTGACAGAGTGTTTGGCGTTAGATACCACCTATACATCATTTTATAAAATTTTTCTTTCATGAGAGATTGAATTCTCTCACTACCCAAGAAGTTCTTCTGGTCTCAAGTTTCCTCAGGAAAATCAGTTGTTAAGGATGAATTTGAAAAGAGACTGTTAAAGAAACAGGAAATCAAAAAGTATGTCAGAACAGACATCAGAAATTGCTAAGAACAGAAAAGAGGCCAAACCCCCAAAAGATAAGGAACTTAGGAAGGAACTTGACAAAAGGTTTCAGTGAGCTGTTAGAAGAGACAAGAAGCAATATTACAATGACATCTGTAAAGACATCAAAGATGGAAACAGGAAGGGAAAGTCTTTGCAAAGATCTCCAAATGTAAAAGGAGATTTGAACCTTGAGTTGCTATGCTAGTTGATACAAATGGACAGATAATAAATGAATTCAAGGAAGATTTGAAAAAAAAATAGATGGAAGGGAAATATTGAAATTCTGTGCTATAGAGATGTCAGCCTCCAATATCCCTTAGATGAAATTCCCTACTTTCCAAATCTGTAGTAACTGAAGAGGAATTTGGATCACTACTCTGGTCATTACAAATTCAGTAAGGAACAGGAATTGATAGAATTATCTAGAGATATATGGCAAACAACAGAAGAAGAATTTGTAAAGGTTGTAACTAAATTTTGCCAGGAAATCTAGACAATGACACAATGGGCAGCTGATTGGAAGAGGTCAGGCTACATACTAATACTAAAGAAAGGAGACTTAATAGAGTGTATAAACAATATACTTAATTTCACTTGCTAGCAAAATAGTGCCTGGGATTATCCAATGCTGATTAGCATGCAACATGTAAAGGGAGATGCCAGATATTTAAGTTGGTTTTGGAAAAATGTGAAGAAAGAATGATTGCTGATGTATCCTAGATCATTGTGAAACCCAAATAATACCTCCCCATAAAAAGTCAGTATGTGCTTCATTGATTATCCAAAGATATTTAATTGTGTTGACTATATCATGGTATGTAATGTGTTTAGGACAATGGGAATCCCAGGACATTTTGTAGTAATGTGAAACCTATAGACAAGTTAGGATGATATAGTCTGGACAAGACATGAAACAGACTGAATTTAGGTTAGCAAAAGAGTGAGACAATGCTTTATATTCTCCCTTTATTTTTTTCTAATTATATGAGGAATATAGGTTGAGGGAAGATGAATTGCTTGAAAATAAGTGAGGTTTAAAATTAGAGGAATAAACAGCAACAGCCTGCCCTATGCTGATATCACTATTCCAATAGCTTAAAATACAAACCAGTCATTTATTTATTTATTTATTTATTTATTTATTTATTTAATTTCTATAGCTGCCTATCTCAACAAGTGACTCTGCAAACTCCAGCAATGAAAGTCGGACATTACGCTGAGAAAAATGGGATTATGTTTTAATCTAAAGAAGACAAAACTAATGACAACCAGCCTTCAAACTGACAGTGAAGTTAATAAAGTGGTAGAGAGTTTCAGCCTAAAGAAACCACAGATCAAGAAATAGGTCTGAGAAAAGAAACTTGGTGAAATAGCAATGAAAGCCATGGAAAAAGTGTTTAGCTGCCTTGACATGTCTATACCTACAAAGACTGGTTAACCTTCTAAGACATTAGGGAAGTGAAAGTTGGAATTTGAAGAATCAAGCAAGAAAGAGAATTCATGCTTTTGAAATTTGGTGTTTTAGAAGATTCCTGAGAAACCCATAGACAGCTAAGAAAACAAACAAATGGATCATAAAACATTTCAATCAAAAATTCTCACTCAAGCCCCAGATGACCTGGCTCAGGTTATCATAGTTTTGACACATCATGTGAAGACTTACCACTCTTGAGAAGTCTATAATGCTTTAAAAGGAGGAAGGAAAGAGAAGAAGAGGATGTCCAGCAGCAAGGTGGATAGACACAATTACAGTAGTGATGGGTGCATTGTTGGAAGTCCTCAATGAACAGTTTGGAGACAGATCATCCTGGAGCAGTCTATCTCTAGTTCACTGTCTCTATGGTCACTAAGAGTTGACATTGACTTGTTTACACATAACCAGATTAGATTAATGGAAGAATGTTATTTGAATGCTTACAGATTCAGACACACAGAACTATATTCTATATTCTTTGCCCAGAGTCGTTGCTATATGAGATGGACAGTAAAGAAATATGATAAATAAATAAAATTAATTCTATATTCTATATGGATGGACAACCACTTGCATTTAACCATATATCTTTATTACATATATTTACTTATCTTGTATATTTCCTTCCTTATATAACTGGTAGGATGCTATTCTCTATTCAGTGAGGAAACTATATCAATATTAGACATCATTATCTCTCCCTCTGTACCTGGGAGTGCTAAAATAAACTTACAGAATGTCATAAAAAAGACTACTAGAGGGTGGTTCAATGAAGTCCATCATGTTATAATATATGTAGATCTTAGATAGAATGCCTACAATGTTGAGGTCTCCTGAGTTGTATTCCTTATGAAGAAAAGGCAGAGGATCACTAATGCTGCATTCAGGATTGTCAATATGACATACTACCTGGGCCACAATCATTGAAAATATGGCTTCCAGTACAATCATCCTGAATGAAATAGTTCCTTCTTGAAATTCACCTCTCACAGCCTTGGCCAGTGTGTTACTAGTTGTCAGTGACAATTATTCAAGTTCAGAAACCTAACTATATGTTGCTTTGCACTTTCTCACATTGTTTTATTTTGTTGTGTTGCATTTCTGAAATAGTGATTCTTGCAGAGATATTTGATAATTGCAGAGAAGGAATAACTAGCTGAGAATTACAGATGAAATGAATCATGAATAAGAGAACCTCATGGTTATATTTCAGTGGAAATATTGTTTATGCCTTTCCAGTGAAATAACAAAAAATGTAGGAGAAACGACATATGTCATGGTGGGCAGAAGAACTCCTTTGGGATTAGAACATGTAGTTGAGAAATATCTTGATAATTACAGTGGAGAAATCTTTAATTCAGAATTTAAAGACCTAGGGAGCCATAGATAAGACAATATTATGCACATCTCATCAGCCCTGGTCTTTTCTACCATAATGCCAATAATATAAGAAAGGTGTAATTATTGAGAGCAATATCATGGACATTAGTCCAGTAAGAATGTTAGAACAAATACCATGAAAAGAAAAGAAAAGAAAAGAAAAGAAAAGGGAAAGGAAGGGAAGGAGAGAGGAGAGGAGAGGAGAGGAGAGGAGAGGAGAGGAGAGGAGAGGAGAGGAGAGGAGAGGAGAGGAAGAAAAGAAAAGAAAAAAAAGAAAAGAAAAGAAAAGAAAAGAAAAGAAAGAAAAGAAAAGAAAAAGGGAGGGGAGGGGAGGGGAGGGGAGGGGAGGGGAGGGGAGGGGAGAGGAGAGGAGAGGAGAGGAGAGGAGAGGAGAGGAGAGGAGAGGAGAGGAAGAAAAGAAAAGAAAAGAAAAAGGGAGGGGAGGGGAGGGGAGGGGAGGGGAGGGGAGGGGAGGGGGAGGGGAGGGGAGGGGAGGGGAGAGGAGAGGAGAGGAGAGGAGAGGAAAAGAAGAAAAGAAAAGGAAAGGAAAGAAAGAAAAGAAAGAAAAGAAAAGAAAAGAAAAGAAAAGAAAAGAAAAGAAAAGAAAAGAAAAGAAAAGAAAAGAAAAAGTATCTGATTTAAGTCCTGAGTTTTTCAGTAGTGTTGTCTGCATGTTAATAATAATAATAATAATAATAATAATAATAATAATGAAAAATAATATATAATTTTTAATAAAATAATAATAAAAAATAATAAAGAATAAAGAAAAATAAACAAATGTTGCAGAAAGATTAAAGATTAAGAGAAAATAAATCCCACTCTCTTTGTTTTTCCCTCTCTCTCTAGTAATAGCATGCCCATCCCTAACCCTCATCCTTGAAGAAATTATAAGTATTAAAAAAGATCTATGAAGACCAATAAAGTTCCTGCTCCAGATAGTTATCCCATTGACTGGTATAAAATATACACTGAGTGCCTAGCCCCAGTATTATTGAAGGTCCATATTAATTCCTTTAATTAGGGTTTTCCAACCCCCTTTATTGAGGGGGTTTATGTAAGTGCAGTTGATGGCTGGTAAATTTCCTAGTGTCTCTTCATGTTATTCTCCAGTTTCCTAGTTAAATATTGATGCAAAAATATTGACAGCAACCATGGCACATAGATTAAAGACAAGATTCTTTAGAAGATTACGGTGAAGTCCTGGCTAACTGATAGCAGAAAGTGCTAGAAGAAACTTTGGGAGTCTACAGCAGCAGGAACCCAATTCCTATTAAACCATCACCCTCAAAGTGAAACAGCTTGATACCTACTGTGACTGTGTGGGAACCAACATGGTCAAGGAAGTGAGACAGCTGGCATGATTTTGGCAGTTCATGGCCAGCTATCTGAACAGATCTATGACCCAGTCTTCCTAATAAGATCCAACACATAGAGGCAGTGGGAAAAATATCCCAGTGGAGTCAACTTTATGGGGCTATAGAAATATACCAACATGACACCTCCAAGGTGTTTGTAAGGAGGTTTTGTGTGCCAGCTCATCCGGCTGTAAGAATGTAAATTAGCAGCTTTTAAGTCTGCCACAGTGTCAGGACCCTGGCATGGATCCAGGGTCCCGCCATTAAAAAGCGCGGCAAGTTTAAACAGACGGAGCTGAAACTGACAAACGGCAGAGCTGGGCGGAGACAAGACTAGCGGCCCGGAGTGAAACCTGCAACGGGGAGGGGGTTGGAGGATTGACGGAAGAATATAAAAAGGCAACCCAGGACTCTGGCTGTCATTCTTGCCTTTGACTTGTGCTACCCTATGTGTACGAAATAAACCGTTTACTTCTTAAAACGAGAGCTGAAGCTTTTTTTGAGAGAGAAACATTACACTCTACACGAGGGGCACCTCACAGAAAGGCAAGAATCCAACTAGTCGATTTTCCCGGGAGCGAACCTGAGACCCATTAGGACAACCCCGTTTGAGATTGGCTCCAGCCCACAGTGGCAAACGACCCAGCTAAGATTTCCGGGCGGAGAATTAGCTTGCGGTGGAAATTGCGGAGGCGAAATTTTTTTTTACCTCAGGCAGCGAAGCAAAGCCCCAAGGCGGGAAACGTAAAAAGCGGGAAGCAAGCAGCAACGGACAGCGGAGCCAGCACGGAAGCAACGCACTCTAGCGACGAATGGCGGCTTGGTGACCAACGCTCCCCGGCAGCTCGCAGTGGCAGAGACCCTTCGGGCAGCTCGCAGTGGCAGAGACCCTTCGGGGACGAAACCAACGCTCCCCTGCAACGAGGGCGGTGACGACAACCTCCCTGGCGTAGAAGTAGCAGCGAACCCAGAGAGAAACGGTAGCGGGTGGCGGAAACCAACCCCCCCCCACAGTGTGTCCCTAGCGGCCTGCGGTGGCGGTAGGGCCTAGCAGGAGGCAGTAGTGGGCGACGGGAATCAACGCGCCCCGGCAGCACATCCCCAGCAACTTACGGCAGCGGCAGGGCTTGGCAGGAGATGGCAGCAGCCACGTGGCAGATCAGCGCTCCCCAGCAGCTCGGCCCAGTGATTTGCGGCGACGGCAGAGAACGACGGAGCCACGTGGAGGCCGACGATCTCAAGCAGCTAACCAGCGCCCCATAGCAGCGAGGAGGTGTAGAGCAGCAGCCAGCAAGTAGACCGGTTCCTTCCCAAAAAAAAAAAAAAAGGGGAACCAGCGCCCCCTTAGTGGCTCCTGGCGGCAAGGCAGCCACAAACAGGTAGACCGGCACCCTTTCAGCAAAGCACAGCTGAAAGGTGGCAGTAACGCGACAGCTAAGCAAAAAGCAACGCTCCCCAGCAGCGAGCAGGCAGTGGTGCCATCAACGCAGTGCGTAAAAGGAATGGAGCAGACCAGGCTAAACCACAACAACGAAGAAGCAACTGCGCTTCCGACCGAAGGAGCAGAAGCAGCTGCGATGTTGGTAGCGGGAGCCGTCCCGTGGCTGAGTGGTCAATTGGGGTGGGAAGAGGAATGGCCCCAGACGAGTGAAACCAGTGGCGAAACCACGGATATCCCAGGCCCAGAGAGTTGTGGCGCTCGAGGAAAGGGCAGCCAGAATGGAGGTGGGCCTAGAGAACATGGATGCCAAGCTAACGGCAATTCAGGCAGCCTTAGAAACACTATTGGGAAAACCCCAACATCAGGAAGAATACAGACACACATTGACCAGCAGTCATCCCGCAGAGCATCCCGACTCCGACAACCCGAAAGACAGCGAGGAGGTAGAGGACTACGGGGAGGACTCAGATGAACTGGCAGCGCAGCCAATCTACGTGAGTGACCGCGCTCACTACCAAATGCACAGACCGGCCATCATCACGAAACTGAAGACGAAATTTGACGGGGACCCGGAAAAATTGGCATGTTTCCTGAACCACGTCAGGGGGTTTATGGAGGAGTCGGAAGAACGGTTTCTTAACGAGGAGGCCAAGGTCCGCTATGCATCGAATTTTCTGATAGGTGAGGCAGCGAAATGGTTGGCGGTACTCCACGATACCAGGGCAAAGGAATTAGAAAATTTTAGCCTGTTTATGAAAGCCCTGCGGAGGAGATTCGAGGACACGTTGTCAGGCATGTCAGCTAAGGCTGAGATACAGAGACTTAGACAGGGACATCGAACGGTAGCAGAGTACGCGTTAGAGTTCAAGAAAATTGTCAGTCGCCTCCCGAACTGGCCAGAAGCATTTAAAGTCGAGTATTTTCAAATTGGGCTGAGACCGGACCTCCTAGACATGGCAGCAGGGAGAGGGGACCCAGAGACGCTCGACGAATGTGTCCAGTTGGCAGGGAAGGTCGAAAGCACTAAAATGCGATTACGCTCGTACCGTCAACTGCAATATGTGGGGAGAACAGCTCAAACCACTCGACACCAGCAACATAGGAATTACGAGAGGAAGCAATGGCTGGAAGAAAAGGAGCATCGGGCGAAGAACAAGCTCTGCTTTAAATGCGGGAGTGAGGGGCACAGGATTAGTGAATGCAAACAGGCACTAGGGGGGAGTAGACCCAAAGATAAGCACCACAAGGCCTCACCCGCTAAGCAGACCACAGCGAAAGCTGCAACGGAGAGACGCCATTACACAGAACTAGAAGTTTCCACGGACGATACCACAGATGAAGAGTTCGGGCCGGCGGGAAACGGCGGTGGCCTGTCCTAGACTGCGCTGCGGGACAAGTCTTCAGTACGGGGCGCAGAGACACCATGACTGCAGAGGACTGCCCCACGATGCAGGTTAAGGTAGTGCTCAAAACCTTGGATGGGAGGGAGCAGTTCATGGGGACAGCGATGGTGGACTCGGGGTGCACCAGATGTTTGATGCACCCGTCAATAGCAAATAAGATGGGGCTTAAACTATTCAAGTTGAAATCACCCATTACATTTTGCCAACTGGATGGAATGAGAATGAAAGGGGGACCGGTGGGGCACTACACGGAGGCTGTCAATATGTCGTTGGGAACACACACGGAAACCTTGCAATTCATTGTAGCCCCCATATCGACACAACCCATCATTTTGGGATTAAAATGGCTGAGGGAAAGAAACCCCCAGATTGATTGGGTGTCGGGCGAAATTGGGTTCATAGATGGGAGATATCATGCCGAGACCAGCAGGGCGGAGAGAAATGGTACGGAATTAGGAGCTGCGGGGACGGCAAAGGCTGGGGAAACTGTAGTGGAAATGGAGAGGAGATTCCCCAGAAGCTATAAACCTGTCAGAGAAGTGTTTGATGAACAAGAGTGCGACCAGCTGCCGCCCCACAGGAAAACAGACTGTGCAATTGAGCTGATTCCCAGCGCGACGTTTCCTAAGCCCAGAATGTACGCAATGACCCAGAAGGAGCTACAAGAACTGCGTAAGTTTATCGACAAGAACCTGGCACGGGGTTTTATCGAGCCAGCAAACTCCCCCCTGGCAGCACCCGTGCTGTTCCGAAAGAAGAAAGACGGCTCACTCCGGCTCTGCACCGATTACAGGGGATTAAATGCTATCTCGGTGACAAACCAGTACCCCCTTCCCTTACTAAAGGACATGCTGGCGCAACTTGCTACAGGGAAGATCTTTACCAAACTAGACCTCAGGGAAGCATATTACAGGATCAGAATTAGAGAAGGGGATGAGTGGAAAACGGCGTTTAATTGCCCGCTCGGCTCGTTCCAGTACAAGGTACTCCCGTTCGGAATTGCAGGGGGCCCTGGAATTTTTATGAAACTGATCAATGAAGTACTATACGAGTTCTTGTACCAGGGGGTCATAGTGTATCTGGACGATATCCTGATCTTTTCAGATAACCTAGCCGAGCATAAGAAAATTGTAAAAGCGGTGCTGGAGAAGTTACTCAAGGCCAAATTGTACGTCAAATTGGACAAATGTGAATTTCACAAGCAGCAATTGGACTTCCTGGGGTTCTGGATCTCGCACAGAGGCATAGAAATGGACCTCGCTAAAGTACAGGCAGTGGTGGGGTGGGAACCCCCGCGTACCAGACAACAACTTCAAGCGTTCATTGGGTTTGCCAACTTTTAT
Source organism: Charina bottae (assembly GCA_023362775.1). Taxonomy (NCBI): domain Eukaryota; kingdom Metazoa; phylum Chordata; class Lepidosauria; order Squamata; family Charinaidae; genus Charina; species Charina bottae. The sequence goes on from JALMGJ010000011.1 coordinate 12,368,730, forward strand.
AGAGATTTCATAAGCAATTTCGCACAAATCGCGCTTCCTCTCACTGACCTGTTAAAAACGAAATCAAATAAAAACAAAACACAGGCAAGACAACCTAGCTGCAAGATCAAATGGACTCCAGAATGCCAGGAAGCATTCGATAAGCTCAAGGCGATGTTTACCGCGGAGCCCATCCTGAAACACCCTGAGGTTGACAGAAAGTTTATCATTCACACGGATGCGTCCAACAATGCAGTGGGGTGTATACTACTTCAGGAGGATGAGGACAAAAAACTGAGACCATGCGCGTACATCTCTAAGAAGTTCAGTTAGACGGAGAAGAGATGGCACGTATGGGAAAAGGAAGCGTTTGCGGTCCGTCATGCACTGGCTACTTGGGGACACCTTCTGGAGGGGTCATCGGTACCATTCGAGGTTTGGACAGACCACAAAAACCTGGAGGCGTTGACCTCACCCAGGAAGTTGAATCCGAAGCAACTTCAATGGGCTGAATTCTTCAGCCGGTTTAAGTTCACCCTAAAGTATTTCCCAGGGGGAAAAAACTATCTGGCAGATGCGCTGTCCCGATTGCCACAACACGAAGGCAAGACGGAGGTCGTCACCGAATCACTCTTCCCAGCCGAATCCACGAATAGGAGAATCACCGGAGAGCCGCAAAACACTCAAGGGGGGAACATGGCGGTGGCGAAGAAGTCAACAGGGGAAACGACAGCGCAAAACCCTCTTGAAAACGAGATACGAGCAGCTGTGCCAGAAGACGCATGGTGGGGCGAGAACAAGGGGTCACTACAAGAATACAATGGGGGATGGTGGAAGGATGATAAACTGCATGTGCCAGCTAGCGTACGATCGCGGATATTAGAAAAATGCCATGATCACAAAGCAGCAGGGCATTTTGGTTTTGTAAAGACAATACACCTAACAAGGCGCAAATTCTGGTGGCCGTCGTTGCGTAGAGACGTCAAAGAATATGTCAAAACGTGCCCCACATGCGCAACCGCAAAAAGGGCAATAGGAAAACCCAAGGGGTTACTGCAATCAGTGGCAGACCCCACCTGGCCATGGGAGCAAATAGCCATGGACTTTGTAGTTGACCTGCCCGTCAGTAATAAGAAAACAGCGGTATGGGTAGTCACGGATCTATTTTCGAAACAAGCACATTTCATCGCGTGCAAGGGAATACCGACGGCGCCCAAACTTGCAAGACTTTTCATCCAACACATCTACAGGGCCCACGGCATGCCTGCTAGGATTATTAGTGACCGTGGGAGCACTTTCACCTGCAAATTCTGGAAAGCGTTTCTAAAACTAATCGGGTCGGAACAGGGACTGAGTAGCGCGTTCCACCCATGTACGGACGGGGCGTCAGAACGCCTGGTATCAATTCTTGAACAATATCTCCGCTGTTACATCAGCTATCAACAAGACGATTGGGCGGAGCTATTGCCATTTGCAGAGGTGGCCTACAACAACACAGTCCACCATAGCACGGGATTCTCGCCATTCAAGATCGCCACAGGACGGGATTTCGCGACAATTCCGGAGGTGGACAGGATCCAGGGAAACAACATACCGGATCCTCTACAAGCTGATGAATGGATTAACAAATTAACCAGCAGCTGGCCAATCATGCTGAAAACTCTGTGGGATGCGAGAGAGTCTTACAAGAAATACGCGGACAGGAAACGGACAGCTGAGTGGGAGTTGACTGTAGGGGATAAAGTATACCTCTCAACAAAAAACTTACGGTCAACACAACCATCCCGCAAACTGTCCCCAAGATACATTGGGCCATTCCCCATAACACAGGTCATTAACCCAGTAACGGCACAACTGCAACTGCCTAAATTGCTGCGGGAGGTACACCCTGTGTTCCACGTGAGCCTGCTAAAATGGTACCACCCGTCTGAACGGTGGCACCCTGAAGCCCCAGAACCGGCACCTACTATAGTCAATGGGGAGCCACATTTTGAAATCGCACATGTCTACGACTCGCGACATCACAGAGGGCGGCTACAATACTTAGTCAAATGGCAGCACCTCCCAGAGGGTTTCAAAGAATGGGTTGCAGCGGAACATATGCAGGTGCCAGCCCTAATTAGAGACTTCCATCGTAAATTCCCCGACAAACCCCGGTGACCCTTACACTAACTATGCTTTCTTCCAGATACCACGACCATGAACAGGGTGACGGCAAAAAGGGGGAGGGGGACGATCTTGGGACGGCGGCATGTCAGGACCCTGGCATGGATCCAGGGTCCTGCCATTAAAAAGCGCGGCAAGTTTAAACAGACGGAGCTGAAACTGACAAACGGCAGAGCTGGGCGGAGACAAGACTAGCGGCCCGGAGTGAAACCTGCAACGGGGAGGGGGTTGGAGGATCGACGGAAGAATATAAAAAGGCAACCCAGGACTCTGGCTGTCATTCTTGCCTTTGACTTGTGCTACCCTATGTGTACGAAATAAACCGTTTACTTCTTAAAACGAGAGCTGAAGCTTTTTTTTGAGAGAAACGTTACACTCTACACGAGGGGCACCTCACACACAGCCACAGATAGATGAGCTGAAGATATTTTACAGTTAGTAGAAAAGTCCTTTTGCAGTGCATTGAGGCTAGACTGTGTTTATAGTCAAACAGGTCAGGCATGGGTTCAGACCAGTAAACAAGCAATTGGGGAACAAATCCAGAGGAGAGGCAAGCTGAGGCTGAGATACAGCAGAGATGCAAGATACAAGCTAAGTCCAAGATACAGCAACGGAACATACTGTACATGCTGGTCAATGTTGAGTTTTGAAGAATTATTCCCAGCAGACATCCAGGAAGAGAATGCAAAAACCAGGCCATGTTAGGCCCCCATCCAGTGAACAGCAGAGGCACCAATCAGACAGGAGCTACAGAGTTTGTTCTCCTCTTAGAAGCTCTAGTCTCGCAGATCTACAGAATTTAGCGATCTGCTCCTGAATATTTATTAAGCACCTCTGGCTAGGACTAAGGGACTGAACCGCTGAGTCTAAGACACTGACAGTGGGCATGGGTGAGGGTGAGGTTTTCGGGAAACAGGCTAGCTCTTCTAAAACCAGAGTGAGGTCACTGGCTCCAATACAGCTAAAATCTCCAGCAACTTCACTGCTGCGCCTAGATGCCTCTGACTCCGCTTTCTTGCCATCCTCCTCATCTGCAGACATGTATTCCAGCAGGTCTTTAACGGGAGTAAAGAAACCCATCCACTTAGGGTTTGTCAAGTTAAAGCCTAACAGTACACCTCTTCTCAATGCCCACTTTGGAGTGATTCCTGAGGACCAGGGTATTCTGTGGAGAAGTTGCTCTGTGGGTTTTAGTTTCTATTTGCTTTGGTGTATGGGAGAGTTAATACCCCAACAGAAAAAATGTCAAGAGACAAATTTTATTAGAAAGCAGAAAGAATTTTACTTCTTTGTTTAGTAAGAACTTGACAAAAAGCATCATAAGTACTCAAAGAAAGTAAAGTAAGGAAATAATGTACAATATAGCAATTTTACCATCTACCAACTTATCTATATACAACCAAATCTCTTATGTGTGTCTGTATGTTTGTCACCTTCAATTGGGCAAAATGGTGCATTATAGGGCAACACTTTTTGAACCAAGGTACCTCAAATGGGCTAACTTACAGAATGAAAATCCGGAACCCATTATTCCCATGGGACTGAAATTTGGAAAAGTTGTGGCCGCTTCAGTGCTACCATGCTGCTGCCACTTCAGCACCGCTGCAATGCTATGATCAGCTGTGGTCATGAGATCATCATTTCCAACACTCTCTGACACTTTCTCACAAGTGAATGGGGAAGCAGGCAGGAAGTTGGAAGTTGCTCCCCCTCCCACTGCTTTTTTGCTCATCCATGGTCATTCTGTTTCTCTGTTTAGGTAAGGAAATATCTCTGAAATGATCCAACAAGTCACGGGTTGTCTAGTATGTTCTAAGCCTTAAATTTTTTTATAATTACACACCGATATGTGCACTTTAGAGCTGAGCTGGGGAGGGGGAGCAAATCAGCTGAGCTGGGGAAGGGGAGAGAGAGGGGTTGAAGAAAAGGTTGCATTCTGTCTGGGATCAGCTCTTCATGTTCTGAGATAGTCCTTTTCATCTATGAACTCATAGCATGTATATATTTAAGGGAGTCTATTGAAAGAATGTATCAGGCCCAGCCCAAGAACAACAAAGAATCAATCCAGCCAAACGTCAGTTCTTTATTTGCTCACACCACATAGACAGAATCTTGCCAGACTAAAGCTACTCTACCTAACCTGAAGGGAAATAACCTGGGAAGGCTCTAGGGCAGGGCTATTCTGAACCTCTTAGTCTTCCCACATTCCAGCTCTGGACTCTGTTTTCTCTTATCTTGCTCCCCTCCTTGGAATGTGCTCCCTCCTTCCTGAGAACCAGCAACGTTAACTGAAGTCCACCGCATAATACTTGCTATGTTTGATGCAGAGATACAATAACTGTGAAAAACATCTTCATGGTGATACAATAAGGGAGCTGCCCAAGGTATTTTTCATCCTTTAATCTTTTAACTTGAGCCAAGTTGATGCTTCCAGGGCTTCTACTTGAGGGTGCTATCTGTGTTTTGTGCCTAAGTTAGGGCCTTGCACATTAACACTTTGCATATCATCAACTCACACTTCTACAATCTCCATTGTACATACCTTGCTCATTGAAGGCCAACTTTTGGTCACCCATGAGTGCAAAATGTTCTTTACCAACAGTCAATCAGGAACAGCCTTTCTTACCAGTTTGTTATTAAATACCTATAGAATTGAGCCCCTGAACACATTCAAGAATGTACATTGCTGTGCTTGATTATCTCTTCTTCCTTCTGTTATAGAGGGTCAGCTTGTTAGAGCCTTGATAATTTTCATCTATTTAAGCTGCTGCATTGCATTCCATAGAATGTGTGTGTGATATTTTTGCACCAATAATAATATCAGGGTCTCCCTTAGAGTTATCTTGTGTCCTTATTAATTGTAAAGCAATCCTCTCTCTATTGGGGTCTCCTATTACTGCATATTAATGCTCAGATTGTCTTCTACTGACATTCTATATAAGAGCAATGCAATTTGGGGGTCTTGATCTTGGTCTGTTAGGCTGCAAGAGAGCAGTGTCACACTGTAACCTGCTAGCTTAAGATTTAATAACGTGATTGTTGCATATTCTACAATTGTTGGTATTTCTTTAAATGAGTTTTCCACTACACTATGCCATACTATTTCCAGCAGTTTAGGCAGAATCCATTTGGGAGACCCTCCAGTCCAGGAGAGAAGGCTCTGGAGTCAATGAAAATGGACTTCTGCTTGCAAGGAATCACTCAGAGTCTCCTTAGAAACCAGAACAGCTGCAAGAGATGCAGCCAGAGGAGAGGACCAAATTTACATCGAGTTTCTGAAGGAAGCCATGGTATGGAAATCTATGTATCTCAGGAAGTAGAAGATGAATCCACTGTTGCTCTGTTTTGGTTTAACATCCACAAGTTTGTTAATCATAATTTTTTAAAATAATTATTTTTCAGGTTTATAAACTACTAAATTATAAAAACTATAGGCAGTTAAAGTGTAGTAATAGAATGTAATACAAGCCTGATTCAAACCACAATACAATTACTTAAAAAAAACTTAAAATGTAGCAGAAAACCCAGGTGAAATTGAGCATTACCATTAGATTCAAAAAGTTTGTCAAAGAAACCAAACACTGGCTCTTCTCCTGAAAATGACCAGGGTGGGGCCAGGCCTTAGTGGATCTTGTTTGAGGAACACTGTCTCCACTTCTTCCCTCTTCTCTTCCTGGATTGAGGGGACCTTTAGCATTCCCTCTGAAGAGAATAGACAAGCTACCAAAAATCATCAAGAAGGAAGCAGTGCAAAAGATAGCTTGGATACAAGCTATGTAGGCAGCCTTTCTCAAACTTTTGACCCTGGAGGAACCCTTGAAACATTTTTTAGGCCTCGGGGAACCCCTGCATATTCATGCTTAAATATAGGCCAGAAGTTACAAAATTATTATATTTGCTTCGTATGTAGGCCTGTATACAGTATCTGAATTAACAGTGTTCTTAAACTGAAAATAAATAATGAAACTTACTTCTTTAATGTGAAGTTGCCCAAATTTGAAATATTTTTTAAAATAAATCATTGTCTCCCAGGGAACCCCTAGTGACCTCCCGTGGAAACCTAGGGTTCCACGGAACCCTGGTTGAGAAACCCTTTATGTAGGGCTTTTGAGGTTAATATCAGCACTTTCCATTTTACTTGGAAACTACTGGAGGTGATTACAGTACCTGCACTAAGGATGCAATACCCACTGAAGCAGAGAGCCCAGAGTTCAGTAGGGATTCCTTCATGGTGCATGGATGTAGGAATTTAAAGAAATAAAAATGATTAAAGTGTCATCCATATTTTTCTATTGTTTTTTCCTTGTTGGCTGCATTTTCTTGTTCAGATCAGGTCTGAAAACAATGATAAAGCATTTAGGGGAAAAGATACAAATCAGCAGGGCAGCACTGGAGGCTATAATGGAGAAGATCTCCACAGCAACCATGTATTTCCCTTTTGTGCTCAAATATGTTGGAACAAAGGACACCCAGACACAGCAAAAGATCAACATGCTGAAGGTAATATGCTTGGCTTCATTGAAAGTGTTAGGCAATTTCCTCGCTAGGAAAGCCAAAGTGAAGCTGATAATGGCAAGGAAGCCCATATATCCCAAGACACAATAGAACATGAAGACTGAGCCTTCATTACATTCCAAGATGATTTCTTCTTTCTTTGAGTTCATGTCAACATCTGGGAATGGGGGAGAGGTTGTCAGCCATGTAATACAAATCATAACTTGAATAAAGGAGAAGCAAAATACTATGTACATGGCTAGTCTTTTCCCCACCCATTTGGTCATCTTGGAGCCAGGTTTGGTGGCCATGAAAGCCAGAACCACAATAATGGTTTTGGCTAAAACACAAGAAATGGCCACTGAGAAGATAACACCAAAGGTAGTTTGACGAAGGACACACGTCACCTTGGAAGGTGGGCCAATGAATAGAAATGCACAAAGAAAAGACAACATGAGAGCAACAAGGAGAATGTAGGTTAGGTTCCGGTTGTTGGCTTTAACTAGTGGAGTGTCCAGATTCTTAATAAAGATCACCAGTACTACAGCTGTGACAAAAGAACAAAAAAGAGCAGAACTGGCCAAAACACTCCCCCAGAATTCTTCATATATCAAGAATGTTATCATTTTGCTGAGACACAAATCCTGATTCTTGTTTGGGTACTTATCTTCTGGACATTCAACACAGTCATCCATGTCTAAAACGGAAAATATCAGGTCAGGATTTTTTACTCCTGAAGTTGCATTGAAATCATCAGAAGAATTCAAAGTGTTTGCCATTTATATTTTGCCCAAAGTTCCCTCTCCAACATTCCATAACCAGAAATGGCAAATTGGCTAAGAAGACATTTGTCATTCAAGTAGGTGGAATTCTCTGTAAATACGGTAGTTAGTGTTTTAGTCCACATAAACCAAATCTATGTATATAAATTGTTTCCTTGGGGAAAATATTAAAACTTTCAAGTTTAAATAGAGTCATTAATAGAAGAACAGAAAAAAGGGACATGGGAGTTTACCCATGAAAACTAAAAACATGAAAACCAAACAGAGCTTCTCTTCAGTATTAGGGACGACATGGATTTTTGGAACTTAGACAAGAAATGTATTTCTTTCCCCAGAGGATTAAGGATGATGGGAATAGATAAACCATTATGAATTAATGGTAGTGTTGTTTGTTCAAACACCAAGTCGAATATTCACTGAAATACTTCAATTTTTAAAATCTATTTCATTATTATTAAAAAGAAGTCAAGCTTTCCAAGTTCCCAATGGCCCCTTTCTATCCCTTACGGTGTTTCTTTCCTCAGAACATTAAAAATGTTGGTGATGGATAAGGTTATGAATTAATGGTGGTGTGGTTTTTGGTTTGTATCTGAATAGTTCTCTATCCTGTAGGATGCCTTGTGAGGTTGTAAATAAAGAGTACAGCCATTCAGACAATGTCAGCTTTCTTCATGCAGACACAACACAGTATCATACTATCTCCCTGGCTGATTGAGTACTACAAGGTTGGTGTGCTTTGGGTTCCTTTGATTAAACACCATCTAACAGGGCCATGGAAATGTGCCTTGCCTGACATCTTAAATGAGGTGCCCCCTGAGATCCAGATGGCTTCCACCCTGCAGGCGCTTCAAAGGTCCATGAAGATCTGGCTCTTTGCCCAGGCCTTTGGTGAGGATGACTGAGTTTTTTACTTTTTCCTTCCCCATGGCCCCTTTTCCCTTACACTGAAATTCATGCTGATGATTAGCTACTACATTTAAAACAGCAGGAGAGGAAGAGGATTCCAAGACTCCTGTGAAGATTGTCTGAAACCCAGTGATGGGTCTTAACTCATATTGGAGAATCACATCATTAGAGGGAGGTGGGATCAAATTACTCCACTAAGGAATTCAGAAAGCTCAATTAGTCACTGAATCCAAAAATTTAAACACAACCACTTCCATTATTTGAATTTGCCTGAATGGTTTCCATTTCTGTGACCCGTACCAGATGGAGAGAAGTAGGAACAACCACTGTCGACACTGGAAAAAGTGTGATCTCTTCTTTTGGATTGGAAAAGAAAGAATATCAATGTGTTTTGATTATACTATACCTATCAGCTTAACAATGATATTTCTTACCCTCCTGGCTAGCCATTTTTCCCTCTGGACATGGAAGGCAATCATAGCAGCAAAATGGCTTCCCTTCTATCTTGCTCTTACTATAGCCTGAAGGGCACTTGTTGTTACACTGAGAAAGTGGCTGGGCCTGTGTGTAATGAAAGGAGAGATCACATTTCTCTAAACAGCAACAATGTAAATACTAAGTATACCTTCCAATGTGCAGAAACATGTCATGTTTAATAATATACCATATAGTGGTTTTGTCCCATTTATTCACTTAGGGATTCATTGGATAACAATGTTGCATTTACTATGACTGTCCTCATACTGCAAGTAATTCTTATTCTTGGGGGATCAGCATACAACTGTTACAGAAAGCACGTTGCAAAATCTATGTGAATATTTGGGGATATCTGGCACTTGTGCCTCTTGTGGGGACCCACACCACTTTTTTTTTCAAACCATATTTAAACAAAATAAACCATCCCTTTTCTTTGTCACATATTCCCATCCCAGTATTCATACAAAGTTACTGTAAGATATTCCCAATAGATGAGGAAGCTGAAATTCATCCTAATGCGAATAGCCAGATCACTTGGACGATATTTGAAAGATACTTGGAGACAGAGATGCAAACAGAGAGAGAGAGAGAGAGAGAGAGAGAGAGAGAGAGAGAGAGATTGCAGCAGAAGTTCTCTTTCTGAATGTACTTGTTGGATGGGATATTTGTTTTTTTATTTTCACTAATGGAATCCTGAAAGGATATAGTTGGGAGATAGTTAGACAATACCTGGTTAAACCTCCATGGCCATACAATATCATCCTTATCAATGGTAAGCGTTTCTTCTTGGGAATCCATCAGGTCTATCCTTCCAACTCTGACTCTCAGGAAAGACTGGTTTGGAAAAGTGACCCAATTTATAATATCAAATCCAACTTCTAACTCTCCATTCTGGTTGAAGGAAATTTTTTCTCCTGCACTGTTGTTGAATGAGACTCTTCTCATAAAGTAGTTGAGCTTAAGTGCAATGTAAAATAAGAGGAGTACGGTAGTCATTCGTCGGAATACTGTATATTTTTTTTTCTGCTTTTGAATATAGCTTATTAATTAATTGATTTAAATTATTTATGCAGCTTCTCATCTCACAAGAGTGACTCTGAATGGAATACAAAGATTAAACCCACCATTGATTGATTTATTACGTGCCATTAAATCATTGTTGTCTCTTAGCAAACACAATGATAGATTTAATTCATGAACTTTGAAGAAGGCTAATCCTAGTCAATTAGAATCACTGGAAATTCATATACTGCCTAATCGTGCACATTCTTTGGGATAATGTTTTCAAACACAGTGAAATATACAACAGAAAGTTTCAAATAGTGAAAGAAGTACATGACTGAGTTTAAAACAGTTTTAAGAAACTCATAATTTCCAGTGTGTTTTGAAATCATGTTATTAGTCGCTAAGAATGTTTAGCCCAGTTAATCAAGGAGACAAATTTGAAATTACATATATGATTAATATGTTTCCTACAGAGAAGAAAGCTAGGTCTCTTTGAAGACAATGTCATCTCCTTAGGAATTGATAGACACATCTGTAGAAGTATTCTTCGAAATGGTACAAACGTGGAATTTTACTTCTCAGTCTAACTTATAACCTTAAGATTTCCAACTGATTTGCCATCCACCAAACATTTCCTGCTTATCTTTCTAGGATCAACAAATCAGCTAGATAACGTTGCTCCAAATAATCCAAAATATCCAACACATTTCTAATATTACCATTTAACTCTCCTTTAGGTAAAAAACTACACTGATCTTTGGGAATAAATTCTTGCAAAACTATTTTCAACCTCTCAGCCAAAATTACAAGTAAACAACTTGTTCAATAATTATATTGGCTGATAGTTTCTTGTTAAAATCAAATCTTGTCCCTCTTTAAGTATTAATGCTATGTTGGCCTCTTTCCAGCTGTCCGGCATCTTTCCCCTCTATAAAATATAATTCATCATATTTTGTAAAGGTTGTAAATTTTTTGTAAATCAAATATTTTGTATCCTTTTTTCTAATACAGCATGTGTTTCTTGTAGGCAAATTATATCTTCTTTTAATTTTTTTTCAAATAATGAAATATTTTTTTCTCTTTTGAGAAGCATTTGCTTCATCTCTATTCCATGTTAAATATTTATAATCCATAACCAGGACAGAAATTTAGAAAAGTGTATACCTGTAGCACCTAATTCAGAAACATCCTTTTCACTTTCCTTTTACACTTGTTGAGGTTTTTGTGTAGACTCATCTGTCACTGTCACATCCATTTGTATGCCCTCCATTTCTTCTTTGAATTTTTCTAAGAATTCTCTTGCTTTCTGCCCAGAATTCAGTCGAAATCTCTGCTGTTTTAAAGTAAAAATCACCCCTTCCAATTTGTCCCATCAAAATGGAATCTTTTTCTGTTTAAGCCTATCAGTCAGAAAGAAGGCTTTAATTACCTATTCTCTGATATCTTCATCAAAATCCTCCAGAATCACTCTGAATCTCAAGCAGAATTCTTTCTCTCTCAATTTTAATAGTGCCAGATTATCTAGATCTTTTTCCATCTCGCTATTTATAACTTCTGTCTTGCTTTCCAAAATTTCCACTTTATCATTAGTTTTACATCTCCAGTTATTTGTCCTACAGATTCCTCCATTTTCTTCCAGTTCCGGCTATGGCTGCCCGCACATCTCCGTAAGGACAGCTCCTTTGGCAGAGACGACATCCCAGATCTTAGCATTCACCGTTATATTGGTGAAGTGAATCAAACCCCTCCAGATTAAGGGGGGGGGATTGAACTTTCCCCTGGAGCCTCCTAACCCTATGGCCACTCCTTGCATGCAAAGCGTGGATGATCGCTACATGAAGCCTGTGGGTTGAGCGGCTGGAGAAGGAGGACTGGTTGTTGTGGGTCTTCCGGGCTGTGTGGCCGTGTTCTGGAAGTTGTGGTTCCTAACGTTTTGCCAGCATCTGTGGCCAGCATCTTCAGAGGGCAGGAGCACAGATAGAAGCAAAATCTCTGTGAGATTTACAGAGATTTTGCTTCTATCTGTGCTCCTGCCCTCTGAAGATGCTGGCCACAGATGCTGGCGAAACGTTAGGAACCACAACTTCCAGAACACGGCCACACAGCCCGGAAGACCCACAACAGCCATTGAACTCTGGCCGTGAAAGCCTTCGACAATACAAGGAGGACTGGCATCTGTTCCAGGCTTAGATGTTGCCCTGTGGACCACTAGAGCAGCCAACTGGCATTTCTTAATCACTTTGGAATTATAGAGGAGTTAAATTGAGAGAGGCTTTTCTTATGCAAAGGATGGAAGCTGCCTCTTGTGCTAAATCACTTTCTTAGAGAATTACAATTGATTCTAAATCAGATAAATTCTTCCATTTTCTTAACTTCTTCCATTTCCTCTTTCCTCTTTACAACTCTTTCTTCCCTTCTCTCTTCAAAAGCTGCCAAGTTAGCATTATCTGACTCAAATACCTTAACACTCAATTGCTCAAACATTTTCTGCAACCTTTCTGGAGTGATCCCCCTGTAAGTTCCTCTAACAATCCTCTCCTCAATTCTCCCATTTTTGCCACTTTTCTTGTGGTTGCCATTCTAATATTGTAATCCAAAATGAAAGTGTCTCAGAAAGTAAAAGGCAGGCTTCCACCCATTTTTTTTTCTGTTTTGCCTTTCTGTGTCCCTTAATAATTTAGTCTCATTTGATATTTGCCATCATACAGTCTGTCTCATACTACTTTTATCTTCAATTTGTAAAATCCACCAATTGTCTCTTTTCTTTAATATTAAACAAACATTTCCATGAAACTCCAATCCATTTGTCTATTTAGTTCCATTTTTTTCAAAAGCACTTTTGCCAAAAATTAATATTTCAAAATTACTGTCCTCTTTATCTGTTTAAACTTTCTTACATTAAATCCTTGTTAAGCTTTTTGATAGCAATTTAAAATATTTTAAAACATTATTTTTTTCTCTTTCTTTGATCCAGAAAGAAGGTTGACTCACCAAGAATTTTTTCCTTATCCTGCCAATCAGAAGACCTCTCTTTAACTTTAAATCAATTCTGTCCAATAGTGGTTAAGAAAGTGAGGCTTTTGCAGGCTGTATTGCAGTTGTGAGCATGATTGAAATCCCTTGATTCCAAGCCACTTGACAAAAACCAGAATTCCTACACTCTGCTCAAGAGGAGCAGCTGTCCAGAGTGCAGGTGGGCGATCTCACAGTCTGTCCTTGTCTGATCAGAATTTGCTGTCTGGCTACCAATCTCTGCCGCAATGTCATCCCCACTCCCTTCAGGGACATCCAGTTCTCCAATGAACCTCACCCAAAAACCCTGCTAACTGCAGTGAGATTATTGTATGCACAAAGATAGAAAGATTTGGCAATACCTACAATGGAGGAATGGCTGGTGAAGATGACAGAACTTGATGAAATAGCTAAATTCACTTGTTTCACTAGAGAAAAGACAACATCAACATTCATTGGTGATTGCTAACCGCTTATGGACTTTTTGCGTAAAAAAGAAAATAAATGAACTTATGATTTATGGTTTTGATGGTTAGATAGGATAGATTATAGAAAGAAAGAAGAGAGTCATGTGTAACTTTTGAGAGAGAGGTTAAACTATAATTGTACTTATAACTGTTGTAAAGAAGATCAGAAGCCACTTCTTTATATTTTTCTTAATATCTTTTTTTTCCTTTTTTCTACTTTTCTTCTACTTTCTTTCTTTTGGTTCTTTTAGCTTTTTCCTTTCCTTTCCTTTCCTTCCCCTTCCCCTTCCCCTTCCCCTTCCCCTTCCCCTTCCCCTTCCCCTTCCCCTTCCTTCCTTCCTTCCTTCCTTCCTTCCTTCCTTCCTTCCTTCCTTCCTTCTTTCTTTCTTTCTTTCTTTCTTTCTTTCTTTCTTTCTTTCTTTCTTTCTTTCTTTCTTTTTTAATTCTATTTTAGTTTGTATTAGTTCTTATTGTTGCTAAAATTTTCAATAAAATTACAAACACACAAACAAAAGCATACATATATAGAAAATCAGCTAGATAATGTAATATTTTCCAGTGCTTTCCAATTTGTTACGAACTCCTTGTTGAGCACAACACAGACTATAATTCAAGCTAAATATGTCACTTTGTTCCCTTTTGATATTGCTGTTTCAGTTCCTGATGCCTCCTTTTGAGAAATTATTTGCACTGAGAAAAGTCAATCACATTTTCCTCTTTCATCTGCAGAATATGGAGGGATTTCTCTAAATTTCCCATACCTTTATCACTTCTGCAGTAGTCAAATTCTGTGTTGCCACTATGAAAATAAGGCATAACTGGTCACAGAAATCACCATTTCTGTTTTATTTATCATTTTACATTTAATACATGACAGCTATCCAGTTTTAGGTGATACATATTTTTATTCCATAGATTGTAATATTTTAGATCTACACTTGCACAGATAATTAACACACCATTATAGTAGTGTATGTTATATTTTATTTATTATTTTATCTTTGTTATGACAGTATTTTATCTCATCTATTCAATTTTACTTTGCCGTTGTATTTTTTTCAAATTTTGTTGGTCATTGACCAAATAAACAGTATTTTGACCATTTTGGCCTACCCAGAGCTACTGGGATTATCCTTCCACCATTAGGTGTGTAAGATGTCCCAGGATTTTCCATCAATCTCTTCTGACCTTCTACTAAAAATACCTTGCACATGGTCTTCTCTGTGCCAAATGCCCTTCCTTCAAATTTAAAACTAGTGGGATTTCTATGCATAATATTTCTGTCTTAAGATATAGGATTTCTATCCCACATGATCATTTTGGAAATCATTTTGGAAATTAACTCCATGGTATCTTTCATTTTTTTTCTTTTATTCTCTAGCTCAGGAGAATTTAATGTCAGCTAGTGCTAATGAAACAGGACTTTGTCATTTTAACAGAAGGAAACTTTATTACAGGAGACACATAGGGGAAATGGACAAAGTTATCAGCAGCTGAACTATGTCCTTTCAGGCAAAAAGTCAGAGAGCAAGTGTGCTTGAAAAAAAAAAACCCCAATGGAAGAAAGGAAGTGCTTTGAGATAAATGAACTATTTGGAATTCAGTTTCTAAGAAGTCTTCTTGGAGAAATGTCCTCCATAATCTAGATTCTATTACCATGCATGCAGATATGGTGAGCTGTCTGATATTTGTTTGTTCAGGACATTACCTTCCAGAGTGGTAGTTTTAGAAGTTTCTGTTTAGCTTCTTGCTGTTCTGTTCTATATTTGGAAAGAGATGACTGGAAGTTATGCAATGCATATGCCACTACATAGACTGCAATGTAGACAGTGTAGCTGTGGCCAGTCATGTCCATTTCAAACACTGATGTAGGGAGACTGTCCAGTTTTTCTTCTCCGGTGCAGATAGTCCTATCTTCCTCATCCATTATGGACCTGGAGAATGAACATTCAAATGCATTTTCCCAGAAAAGCCTCATAAAGCTATCTTCTTTTTCCAAGGCAGAGTTTCTCATCTGAAGAAACTTCTGGAATCTTACTACTACCTTTGAGTGAATTGAAAAAGACAGAGCACCATGGAGGAAATTTGTCTCCTCATTTCTTTGAAAGGGAAGTGAGGTGAAATCCATCTGGGTTGTCATAATCCACACCTTAACTCTTCTCCATAACAGTTTTTCTTCATATTTTGATAAGCTGGGAAACATTCTCAGAATAATCATGTCTTCAACTTCACCACGAACTACCACTACATTAGCAGTGCTTCTCAGAACAACATTATACATTTCAAACCCAGCTTCCACGGAAGACAAAATGTTATTGGAATAACTGATTGCTGGGAATCTTTCATTGAAAGCAAAGCAGATGCCATTCTCAGAAAACATGGTAACCATATCCTGTATAAACCTTTCACCATAATCATTATTTGAGTATAACACCCCAATCCAAGTCCATCTGAAGTGGAGCAATAACTGGAGAATTCCCTTGTACTGATGCTCCATATTTGGGAACATCTGTTGGTATACTGCAGCCTGTGTTTTTGTATTCATTTCTGGAGTTGAGCCATAGATGAGCTGAAGAAAACAAAGGGAAATGTGGGAAAGGGTGAAAAATAGGGATTGCATGTGGTGACATTTCCTTACAGCTGAATGGACTCAAACTAGGATTGAAGAACCAATGACTCTTTGAAATTTTAAGTCCACACTTTATATATGAATTCAGGAAATAGAAGAAATCTCAACATTGCACCCAGATTTTATGAATCAGTTATAATTCAGTAGGAATAAGAGGACCAAGAATATCTGGAATTTAATTATATTTAATTATATTTTGGAAGAAACAAAACTGCATTACTAACAAATGCAATTGCATGCAGTTTGTATTTCATGGAGGTGATCTATCTCACATCATATTAGTAAAAAAAAATAATTAATATTAATTAATATCCTGTGATACCCACTGAGTTACATGCTGAAAATTATAGTGTATATATTTCGAAGTTCTGAATCCTTATCTTTCACTTCTGGTACAAATGGAAATGTGAGACAGGAGGAAAAATATGGATTGCATATTTTGATATTTACTTACAGCTGAATGGACTGAAACTAGAATTTAAGAACCAATGGCTGTATCTTTCACTCCAGGTATTCTCTGCCTGTCTGTCGATCCATTATTTGATATATCCCAGTTTGATTTTGTAACCCAGAGTATGACTGAGCTGCTCCTAAAAGTTCTCTCTGTGACTAATACCATGTTATTAAAATATGTTGAGTTTGTATTAGTTTTTTAGTTTAGTTTATTAGTTTTATCCAATATTTTTTCATCCTGTTTATCACACGTATGAAGAAATAAAAACCTCACCATCTCACAGCTTCTTTTCTTAAATTTGATAATAACATTGACAATAATAACAATAATGACAAGAGGAGGAGGAGGAGGAGGAGGAGGAGGAGGAGGAGGAGGAGGAGGAAAGCTCCTTCCTTAAAAGCTATGGACTGTAAACTTACATATTGCTCCATTCTGGGTTTCTAAGTAGATGTTTTTCAACTTCCCAGTCTAAGAGTGAGAGAGAATGACTGGCTGAAAGTTACCTACCAGGCTTCTGTCCCTCTCCTAGTCCAGCACCGTAACCACTGCAATACAATGACTCACTTTGGATTTCTCCGTCTATAAGACATGTATACATCATTAAGACACACATATATTCTAGTTGTTCTGGTCATAAGGCTATTAATTTATGTACCATAAATAAAGCCTTGGAAAAAAGATTCCATGTATGAATGAACCTCTATATTCAATGCAAGCATTGTACCTGTGGTACTTTGTAGAGAGACAAGATAGTGGTCATATGGGCCTGAACAGCAGATGTTGGTCCTCCAATGACGGCTATTGGTCTGTTCTGCTGGTCACAGCTGTAGTTAGGAGTGAATCTGCCCTGAGCAGAAAATACTTCCAATGAGGCACGATAAGTCCAAGTTGCAGTAAAATAACTATTATAGATATGGAAGCCCATAGTGTGATTGGGTAAAATATGAGGATCTTCATTTATCTCCTTGATTGTAAATTGCAAAGCCAGGAACTGCTGAAAGAGGGGTGTCATGACCCTGAAAGAGAAGTAAATATACTTCCTCACAGCACTGGATTCATAATTCCACATTTAGAATATTTCATTTCATAAACTGCAAAGGCTTTTTATTGATATACATAAAGATCAACAATTATTTTCAAATTTAATCAGACTTTTCTCACCTTTTTTTTACAATATTTGAAATGTTTGATTAAGAGATTGATTTCTCTCACTACACAAGAAATTCTTCTGGTCTCAAGTTTCCTCGAAGAAATAAATTGTTAAGGATGAATGTGAAAAGAGACTGCTGAAGAGCAAGAAACAAAGGAAAGCAAAAAAAAAAAAAAAAAAAAAAAAACAGACAGTAGGAATTGCTAAGAACAGAAAAGAAGCTAATGCCAAAAAAGATAAGAATCTCAAACAGGAACTTAACATAAGCTTTCAGTGAGCTGTTAGAAGAGACAAGAAGCAATATTACAATGACATCTGTAAAGTCATGAAAAATGGAAACAGAAACAGAAAATCTTTGCGAAGTTATCCAAATGTAAAAGGAGATTCCAGCCTCTAATTGCTATGCTAAATGACACAAATGGACAGCTAGTAAATGGATTCAAGGAAGATTTGGAAAAAAAAAATTAGATGGAAGGAATCTGTTGACATTCTGTGCTGCAGAGATGTCAGCCTCCAAGATCCCTTTGAAGAAATTCCCTCCTTACCAAGTCTCTAATAATAGAAAAGGAAATTAGAACAGTACTCTGGTCATTAAAAATTCAGAAATGGACACAAATTGATAGAATATCTAGACAAATATGGCAAGCAATGCTGATTAGCATCCAACATATATAGGGAGATGCCAGATATTTAAGCTGGTTTTGGAAAAGTCTGAGGAAACAATGATTCCTGATGCATGCCAGATCATTGAGAAACCCAAAGAATACCTCCCCACCAAAAAGTCAGTATGTGCTCCATTTATTATCCAAAGACCTTTAATTGTGTTAACCATACCAAGGTATGGAATGTTGAGATTGGGAATCCAAGAACATTTCATACTCATGCCATAACTACATACAGGTTAGGAAGACAGGACATGGTGAAACACAGTGACTCCAGGTCAACGAACGAGTGAGACAAGGCTTTATATTCTCCCATTAGTTTTTAAGGCTATATGCTAAATATACATTCAGGGAAGATGGATTGGAAGAAAATAAGTGAGGTTTAAAATTAGAGGAACTAACACCAATATCATTCTCTGTCACTCTTTACCTGTAAGCTAAAATAAACTTACAGAATGTCATCAAAAAGATTACTAGAGGGTGGTTCATTGAAGTCCATCATGTTATAAAATATGTAGATCTTGGACAGAATGCCTACAATGTTGAGGTCTCCTGATTTGTATTCCTTGTGAAGAAAAGGCAGAGGGTCACTGATGCTGCATTTTGGATTGTGAATCTGACATACTACCTGGGCCACAATCACTGAAAATATGGCTTCCAGTACAATCATCCTGAATTAAGCAGTTCCTTCTTGAAATTCACCTCTCACAGCCTTGGCCAGTGTGTTACTACTTGTCAGTGACAATTATTTAAGTTCAGAAACCTAACTATAGCTATCCTCAAGTTGAAATAGTCAATGGAATGTTGCTTTGCATTTTCTCAGATTCTTTGTTTTGTTGTGTCCCATTTCTGTGATAGTGATTCTTGTGCAGATATTTGATAATTGCAGAGCAGGAATAACTAGCTCAGGAATTAATGATGAAATGCATCACAAATGAGAAAACCTCATGGTTATATTTTAGTAGATATATTGTTTATGCTTTTCCAGTGAAATAACAAGAAATATAGGAGAAATGACAGATGTCAAGGTGGGTAGAAGAACTCTTTTGGGACTAGGACATGTAGTTGAAATTTATCTTGGTAATTATAGTGGAGAAATGTATAATTCAGAATTAAAAGTCCTAGGGAACCAGAGAGAAGACAACATATTATTCACATCTTCCCAGCCTTTGTCTTCTCCACCATAATAGCAATAGTATAACAAAGGTGTAATTGTTGAGAGCAATATCATGTTCATCATTCCAGTAAGAATGTTAAAGATATATATCATTAATGTAAAAGAAGAAAGAAAAAGAAAAAGCATCTCTATTAAGTTCTGAATTTCACAGTAGAGTTGTCTGCATATTAGAGAAAGATTAAGAGAAAATAAATCCCACTGTGTGTGTGTGTGTGTGTGTGTGTGTGTGTGTGTGTGTGTGTGTGTGTATTTAGAGAAACCTGGAGGACATTCCCCTAAATCCATAAAAAACTAAAACTGACTCACTACAGTCCATTTTTCACTGATACATTAATATGATACAATACTCTTTGGAAATATTTATTGCAATTTGTCAACACTTTTCTTTGACTAACATTGTTTTGGTTACACATATGATACTCATTATGACATCATAATGAAGTACAGTACATAAGGTACTGTATGTACACAATTCCTCTCATGTGGACAGTGCATGCATCTTATCATCTTCACATATGTCAGAGATCGGCAGATCTCTACCAAAGACGCTAGACGGGATGCACATTCCAGGAGGCTGCAAGTGACACGAAAGAGATGCCGGCTTTGAAGTAGACCGGTTCGCACCTAGCTGACGATTGCGAATACACATCTCCGCGAGCGGATGTCTGAGCAGCTTGGAAAGGCACGAGTTACACGTGTCACCACCAAAGAACCTAGTGGGGGGGGGAGAGGGAAGATTTAAATGTACAGGCTTTACAGGTTCCAGCCATTCAAGTCTTTGTTCGTGCTAGCTTTCTATGGACAAAGATTACTGCAGACGCTGACTGCAGCCAGGGAATCAGAAGACGTCTACTTCTTGGGAGGAGAGCAATGGCAAATCTTGATAAAATAGTTAAGAGCAGAGACATCACACTGACAACAAAGGTCTGCATAGTTAAAGCAATGGTATTCCCTGTAGTAACCTATGGCTGTGAGAGCTGGACCATAAGGAAGGCTGAGCGAAGGAAGATAGATCCTTTTGAACTGTGGTGTTGGAGGAAAATCCTGAGAGTGCCTTGGACTGCAAGAAGATCAAACCAGTTCATACTCCAGGAAATAAAGCCAGACTGCTCACTTGAGGGAATGATATTAAAGGCAAAACTGAAGTACTAAGCTCTGGCGTGGGCTGGTCCATGAAGTCACGAAGAGTCGGAAGCAACTGAACGAATAAACAACAACATGATACTCATTATGACATCATTATGAAGTACCGTACATAAGGTACTGTATGTACACAATTCCTCTCATGTGGACAGTGCATCTTATCATCTTCACTTATTCTTGGCTGGCTGCAGACACCACAGTTTGGCTGTCAATCTCACTATAGGGAAAGATAAATTATGTGAGGGCACTTAGCAATGGGCTTCTTCCACTATTTTCCCATGTTTGGTTCAACCTGAAGCGTTTTTAGAAATATTGTCTTACAAAGATCAACACAATTAAATATTTCAGTGTCAAGAAGTAAAGTGAAGAAATGGGACTAAGATAAAATATAAAGATGACCAATCTAATGAGAATGGGTACATCAACCAGCCTTAGAACTGACAGTGAAGATATGGAAATAGTAGATAGCTTCTCCCTTTTAAGATTGACCATTAACAGTCAAGAAACAAGCAATCAAGAAATATGCCTCAGACTAGCATTGGGTAAAGTAGCCATAAAGGTCTTTGAAAAGATATTCAGATGGAAGACCTGAAGGACCAAATTGGGAACAGATCTTCCTCAAGATAATCTGTTTATGTGGTTGCTAACAGTTAACACCACCTTGATGGCACTTAATCAATCAATCAATCAATCAATCAAAGAAATAAAAATAATATACTGTAGGTAGTAATGCGGTAACTGATCATGCCCCAGTAACATTATCAGTAACACTAACAGAAAGGGCAATTTTATTTTTTCTAAATCATGTTTAAATAACAGATCTGCTTTTTATAAAACAGGAGTTTGATTTTTTTCTTTCTTATTAATTGATATGCTGCAATGCTTCCATTTGAGGGTGCTATCTATGTTCTGTGCCTAAGTTAGGGCTTTGACCATTAACACTTTGTTTATCATCAACCCACACAGCTACAATCTCCCCTGTACATGCCTTGTTCATTGAAGTCCAAAATCTGGGCACCCATGAGTGCAAACTAATGCTTACCAACAACCAGTCAGAAACTGTGCTTGTTAAACAACCTTTTTAGTGCAGAAGCTGGAAAGAGGAGGGGGTGTTTGCAGTGATGGAACAAGAATTTAGCTTGACTAAATTATTGTATTTTATACTGCATTCTTTATATGACATTGTACATATGTTTTAGTTGCATTTCTCTGATGACTCTTTTAAGTGTGAAGCTCTTATTATGATACCAGTTTGTTATTAAATGCCTATAGAATTGAGCCCCTGAGCAGAAGCATTATATTGAAGAACGTACATTGCTGTGTTTGGTTATCTTTTCTTCCTTCCACTGTAAAGTAGAGGGTTAGTTTGTTAGAGCCTTGATATACTTCATCTATTTACGCTGCTGTATTGCATTCCAAAGAATGTGTATGTAACTTGTTTGCACCATTAATATTATCAGGGTCTCCCTTAGAGTTATCTTGTTTCCTTATCAATTGTAAAGCAATTCTCTCTCTATTGGGGTCTCCTCTTACTGCATATTCATGCTCAGAATGTCTTTCACATTCTATATACAGGTAGTCCCCCTTCATGGATCACTGCCTTGTCATGGCGAAGGGGCTTGCATAACTCAATGAAGTCAGGTCAAGAAGAACATGTCATGATGGAGAGTTCTGACAAAACGTGGTCCACTGGAGGAGGAAATGGCAACCCACTCCAGTATCCTTGCCAAGAAAACCCCATGGACAGTATCAAAAGGCTAAAAGATATGATGCCGGAAGATGAGCCCCTCAGGTCGGAAGGTGTCCAATATGCTACTGGGGAAGAGCAGAGGGCAATTCCGAGTAGCTCCAGAAAGAGTGAAACAGCTGGGCCAAAGCCGAAAGGACGCTCAGTTGTGGAAGTGGAAGGAAAGTCCGATGCTGTAAGGAACAATATTGCATAGGAACCTGGAATGTAAGATCTATGAATCAAGGTAAGCTGGATGTGGTCAAACATGACAAGATTGAACATCAACATCTTGGGAATCAGCGAACTAAAATGGACAGGAATGGGTGAATTTAATTCAGGTGACAATTATATATACTACTGTGGGCAAGAATCCCTTAGAAGAAATGGAGTAGCCCTCATAGTCAATAAAAGAGTGGGAAAGGCAGTACTGGGGTACAGCCTCAAAAACGACAGAATGATCTCAGTTTGAATCCAAGGCAAACCATTCAACATCACAGTAATCCAAGTCTATGCCCCAACCACTGATGCCAAAGAAGCTGAAGTTGACCAGTTCTATGAAGACCTACAACACCTTCTAGAACTAACACCAAAAAAAGATGTCCTTTTCATCATAGGGGACTGGAATGCTAAAGTAGGAAATCAATAAATAACCGGAATAACAGGCAAGTTCGGCCTCCGAGTACAAAATGAAGCAGGGCAAAGGCTGATAGAGTTTTGTCAAGAGAACACGCTGGTCATAGCAAACACTCTTTTCCAACAACACAAGAGACGACTCTACACATGGACATCACCAGATGGTCAATACCAAAATGAGATTGATTATGTACTTTGCCACCAAAGATGGAGAAGCTCTATACAATCAGCAAAAACAAGACCTGGAGCTGACTGTGGCTCAGATCATGAGCTTCTTATCGCAAAATTTAGGCTTAAATTGAAGAACGTAGGAAAACCACTAGACCACTCAGGTATGACCTAAATCATATCCCTTATGAATATACAGTGGAGGTGAGGAATAGATTTAAAGGATTAGATCTGGTAGACAGAGTGCCTGAAGAACTATGGTTGGAGGTTCGTAACATTGTACAGGAGGCAGCAACTAAAACCATCCCAAAGAAAAAGAAATTCAAATAAACAAAGTGGCTGACTGATGAGGCTTTACAAATAGCTGAGGAAAGAAGGAAAGCAAAAGGCAAGGGAGAAAGGGAAAGATATAAACAACTGAATGCAGATTTCCAGAGAATAGCAAGGAGAGATAAGAAGGCCTTCTTAAATGAACAATGCAAGGAAATCGAGGAAAACAATAGAATGGGGAAGACTAGACATCTCTTCAAGAAAATCGGAGATATCAAGGGAACGTTTTGTGCAAAGATGGGCATGATAAAGGACAAAAAAGGCAGGGACCTAACAGAAGCAGAAGAGATTAAGAATAGGTGGCAAGAATACACAGAAGAACTATACAAGAAAGACCTTAATGTCCCTGATAAAAATGATGTGGTGGTCACTGACCTTGAGCCAGACATCCTAGAGAATTAAGTTAAGTGGGCCTTAGGAAGCATTACTAACAACAAAGCTAGTGGAGAAGACAGTATCCTAACAGAGCTATTTAAAATCCTAAAAGATGATGCTGTTAAAGTGCTGCACTCAATGTGCTAACAAATTTGGAAAACTCAACAGTGGCCACAGGATTGGAAAAGGTCAGTTTATGTTCCAATTCCAAAGAAGGGCAATGCCAAAGAATGTTCAAACTACCGTACAATTGCGCTCATTTCACATGCTAGGAAGGTTATGCTCAAAATCCTACAAGCTAGGCTTCAGCAATATGTGAACCGATAACTACCAGAAGTGCAATCTGGGTTTCGAAGAGGCAGAGGAACTAGAGATCAGATTGCCAACATTCGCTGGATCATGGAAAAAGCAAGAGAGTTCCAGAAAAACATCTACTTCTGCTTCATTGACTACGCTAAAGCCTTTGATTGTGTGGATGACAACAAACTGTGGCAAATTCTTAAAGAGATGGGAGTACCAGACCACCTTACCTGTCTCCTGAGAAACCTGTATGCGGGTCAAGAAGCAACAGTTAGAACCTGACATGGAACAACCGACTGGTTCAAAATTGGGAAAGGAGTACGACAAGGCTGTATATTATCACCCTGCTTATTTAACTTATATGCAGAGTACATCATGAGAAATGTCGGGCTGGATGAATCACAAGCCGGAGTTAAGATTGCCGGGAGAAATATCAACAACCTCAGATATGCAGACGATACCACCCTAATGGCAGAAAGCGAAGAGGAACTAAAGAGCCTCTTGATGAGGGTGAAAGAGGAGAGTGCAAAAGCTGGCTTGAAACTCAACATTAAATAAACTCAGATCATGGCATCTGGTCCAATCACTTCGTGGCAAATAGAAGGAGAAGAAATGGAAGCAGTGACAGATTTTCTTGGGCTCCAAGATCACCGCAGACGGTGACTGCAGCTATGAAATTAAAGGACGCTTGCTACTTGGGAGAAAAGCTATGGCAAACCTAGACAG
Source organism: Charina bottae (assembly GCA_023362775.1). Lineage (NCBI taxonomy): Eukaryota > Metazoa > Chordata > Lepidosauria > Squamata > Charinaidae > Charina > Charina bottae. The sequence goes on from JALMGJ010000011.1 coordinate 12,393,494, forward strand.
CATATTAAAAAGAAGAGACATCACCTTGCCGACAAAGGTCCGTATAGTTAAAGATATGGTTTTCCCAGCAGTAATGTATGGCTGTGAGAGTTGGACCATAAGGAAGGCTGAGCGCCGAAGAATTGATGCTTTCGAACTGTGCTGCTGGAGAAGACTCTTAAGAGTCCCTTGGACTGCAAGGAGGACAAATCAGTCAATCCTAAAGGAAATCAACCCTGACTGCTCATTGGAAGGACAGATACTGAAGCTGAAGCTCAAATACTTTGGCCACCTAATGCGACGAGAGGACTCACTTGAAAAGACCCTGATGCTGGGAAAAACTGAAGGCAAAAGGAGAAGGGGACGGCAGAGGATGAGATGGTTAGATAGCATCACCGATGTAACGAACATGAATTTGAGTAAACTCCGGGAGACAGTGGAGGACATAAAGGCCTGGTGTGCTATGGTCCATGAGGTCACGAAGAGTCGGGCACAACTAAATGACTGAACAACAACAACAACAACAACAACAATACAGGTAGTCATTGCTGCATGATCACTGGTTCAGTGACTGTTCAACGTTACAATGGCACTGAACGAGAATACTTGTGACCAGTCCTCAAAGTTCTGAATGTCGCAGCATCCCCATGATCACATGATCACGATTCAGGCACTTGGCAACCAGCACACAATTATGACAGTCACAGCATCCCACGGTCACGTGATCACCATTGTGACCTTCACTACCGACCTCTTGCAAGCCAAGTCAGTGGGAGTTCTGGCAAGAACTCCCAAGTCACAGTCACATAATGTCATGCTTAATTACAGCATGCAATTTGCTTAATGACCACAACCAGAAATGCACGAACTGCTTTCATGAGTCAGCAATGTTACATGATTTTTCATTTTATGACCACATTGTTTAGCGATGGAGTTCCCAGTCCCAATTACGGTTGTGAACTAAGGACTACCTATAAGAGAAATGCAGTTTAGGGGCTCTTCCTCTTGATCTTTTATTTATTTATTTTTATTTTATTTGTCACATTTATAATCCACCCATCCACAGGGGAGAGTTTTTTAGGGTGCAAGCCTTTTAGGGTGCAAGTTGCCAGTGACTCGCTGTAACTTGCTACCTTAAGATTTAATGAAATGATTGTTGGATAATCTCTTGTTGTTGGTGTTTCCTTAAGACTTTTCTACCACACTATGCCATACTGTTTGAGGAATATTTAGCACAACCCACCTGGGAAATCCTCCAATCTAGAACATAAGGCTCAAGAATCAACTGAAATGGACTGGAGCATTCTGATTGTAAAAGACCACTCAGAGCCTCCTTGCGAACAAGGAACAGCTGCAAGAGCAGAGGAACTACATCAGGGGTCCCCAAATTCTTCAGTTTACTGACCCCTTCATGAAGATTCAGATTGTTGATTGACCCCCATATTACTTTAATTAATATAAGTATGAATAATAATAATAATAATAATAATAATAATAATAATATCATAAATCCTGGATATTTCCATTGGGTCTAACAACCATTCTTGCTGTGATATAGTTTTTTTATTAAATACCTATAGAATTGAGCCCCTGAGCAGACAGTAACTGTGAAATTCTGAAAACTTTAGGTGGTTAAAATATATTAAAACAATATTATACGAGGCTGATTCAAACCACAATACAATCAATAAAATGTAGCAGAAAACCAGGTAAAGTGGAGAACCCGCATTAGATATTACATTCAAACAGTATGTCAAAGAAGACAAACATTGATTCCTCTCCTGAAAATGTCCAGTTTGGGGGCCAGTCCTTAGAGGATCTTGTTTGAGGAACACTGTCTCCACTTCTTCCCTCTTCTCCTCCTGGATTGAAGGGACCTTTAGCATTCCCTCTGGTAGAGAATAGACAAGCTACCAAAAATCACCAAGAAGGAAGCAGTGCAAAAGATACAAGCCATGTAGGGCTTTATAGGTTAATATCAGCACTTTGTATGGTACTTGGGAATTACTGGAGGTGAACACAGTACCTGCAAAAAGGATGCAATACCCACTGAAGCAGATAGCCCAGAGTTTAGTAGGGATTTCTACAGGTACATAGATACAGGGTTATGAATGAATAAAAAAGAATTAAAGGATTATTCCTAATTTTCTATTGTTTTCTCATTGTTAGCTGCTTTTTCTTGTTCAGATCAGGTCTGAAAACAATGATAAAGCATTTAGGAGAAAATATACAAATCAGCAGGGCAGCACTGGAGGTTATAATGGAGAAGATCTCCACAGCAACCATGTATTTCCCTTTTGCGCTCAGATATGTTGGAACAAAGGACACCCAGACACAGCAAAAGATCAACATGCTGAAGGTAATATGCTTGGCTTCATTGAAAGTGTTAGGCAATTTTCTAGCTAGGAAAGCCACTATAAAACTGACAATGGCAAGGGAGCCCATAAAGCCCAAGACACAATAGAACATGAAGAATGATCCTTCATTACATTCCAAGATGATTTCTTCTGTTATTGAATTCATGTCATCATCTGGGAATGGGGGAGAGGTGGACAGCCATATAGTACAAATCATAACTTGAATAAAAGAGCAGCAAAATACTATGCTGATGGCTAGTCTTTTCCCCACCCATTTGGTCATCTTGGAGCCAGGCTTGGTAGCTATGAAAGCTATAACCACAATGATGGTCTTGGCCAGAACACATGAGATGGCAACTGAGAAGGTGATGCCAAATGCAGTTTGACGAAGGACACATGTCACCTTGGAAGGCTGGCCAATGAATAGCAAAGCACAAAGAAAACACAAGAGGAGAGCAATTAGGAGAGCATAGGTGAGACCCTGGTTGTTGGCTTTAACTAGGGGAGTGTCCTTATTCTTGACAAAGATCCAAAGAACTACCACTGTGATGAAAGAACAGAAAACAGTGGAAATAGCCAAAATCGTCCCTAGTTTTTCTTCATACAATAGAAATGTGATAACTTTGGGGAGACAGGAATCCTGATACTTGTTTGGGTACTTATCTTCTGGACACTGAACACAGTCATCCATGTCTAAAAGAGAAAAGATCAGGTCTGGATTTTATACTCCTGAAGTTGCCTTGAAATCGTCAAAAGAATTCAAAGTGTTTGCCATTTATATTTTGCCCAAAGTTCCCTCTCCAACATTCCATGACCAGATATGGGCAATTGGCTAAGAAGAGTTTTGCCATTCAAGTAGGTGAATGGTTAGCCTTACCTTCCTGGTTGGCCATTTTTCCATTTGGACATTGAAGGCAATCATAGCAGCAAAATGGCTTCCCTTCAATCTTGCTCTTACTATAGCCTGAAGGGCACTTGTTGTTACACTGAGAAAGTGGTTGGGCCTGTGTGTAATGAAAGGAGAGACTGCATTTCTCTAAACAGCAACAACGTAAATACAGCTAAAGTATAGCTTCCAATGTGCATGGGCCAGTTTGGTCTAGTGGCTAAGGCTCCAGTCTAGAAACCGGGAGACCTTGAGTTCTGGTCCCGCTTTAGGCACAAAGCCAGCCTAAACTCACCTCACAAGATAGCCACTCTCAGCCCAACTCACCTCACATGGTTGTTGTTGTTGTTGTGGGGAAAATAGGAGGAGGAGAAGGTATTAGGTATGTTCCCCACCTTGAGTTATTTATAAAAATAATAAAGGCAGGATAAAAAAAATCTTAAAAAATCAACATGTTGAGGTTGTGTCCCAGTTATTCACTTAGGAATTCATTGGATAATAATGTTGCATCTACTATGACTGTCCTCATACTGTACATAATTCTTATTCTTGAGGGATCAGAATACAAGTGTTACACAAAGCATGTTGCAAAATCTTTGTGAATATTTGGGTATATTTGGCACTTGTGCCTCTTGTGGGAATCCACATCACTTTTTCTTCAGACCATATCTAAACAAAACAAACCATCTCTTTTCCTTGTCACATATACCCATCCCTGCATTTTTACAATGATACACTAAGATATTCCCAATAGATGAGCAAGAAGAATTATGTCCTAATGATAGTAGCCACATCACTTGGACAATTTTTGAAAGACAGTCTGGGAGACAGACACAGAAAGCTGGCTGGGTGACCTTGGGCCAGTCACTCTCTCTCTGCACAGCCCACCTCACAGGGTTGTTGTTGTGGGGAAAATAGGAGGAGGAAGGAATATTAGGGATGTTTGCCACCTTGAGTTCTTTATAAAAATTAATAAAGGTGGGATAGAAAATAAAGTAAATAAATATATAAAATAAAATAAACAGAGAGAGAGAGAGAGAGAGAGAGAGAGAGAGAGAGAGAGAGAGAGAGAGAGAGATTGCAGCAGGATTTCTCTTTCTGAATGTACTTGTTGAATGGGATATTTGCTTTTTGAGTATTTTCACTAATGGAATCCTGAAAGGATATAGTTGGGAGATAGTCCGACCATACCTGGTTAAACCTCTGTGGCCATACAATATTATCCTTATCAATGGTAAGCCTTTCTTCTTGGGAATCCATCAGATCTATCCTTCCAACTCTGACTCTCAGGAAAGACTGGTTTGGAAAAGTGACCCAATTTATTATATCAAATCCAACTTCTAACTCTCCATACTGGTTGAAGGAAATTTTATCTCCTGCACTATTGTTGAATGAGACTCTTCTCATAAAGGAGTTGAGCTTAATTGCAGAATGAAGAAAAGGAATTCTGAAGTCATTCATTGATACACAAAAGCTTAATGCTTCTTTACTGTTCTGAAGGGTACAGTTTATTTACTTAAATTATTTTAGCTTGTGATCGACAAGCCTGACGTCTTACCCGTTGAGCCACCACGCCCCCTAAATTATTTATAGAGTCACCCATCTCACAACAATGACTCTGAATGGCATACAAAGATTAAATTCACCATAACTGTATATCATCCATGAACTGTTAAGAAGGTTGGTAAGCACTCTTATCTTAGTCAGTAATACTCACTGCAAATTTACAGACTGCCAAATTGTGAATATTCTTCAGGACAATTATATCTTCAAAACACAGTGAAATATACAATAGAGACTTTTGAATAGTAAAAGAGCTACATGACTGAGATTAAAACAGAGGGTAAAAAAGTATCATGATCTCCAGAGCAATTGGAGGTAACAACATGATTAGTAGAAAAGAATGTTGAGCCCAGTTAGCCAGGGAGGCAAATTTGCGATTGCATATATCATTAAAATATTTCCTGCAGAGAAGAAAGTTAAGCCCTTTTGAAGACAATGTCAGCTCCTTAGTAATTAATAGACACAACAATAGAATTATTCTTGGAAACAGTAGAAACATGGATATTTGATTTCTCAGTCTTACTTACACTAATATGTAAGTTCAACTTCATTAATACTAATGAAGCAGCATTAACATAAAAAGGCTTTATTACAGGTGACACATGGGATGTGGGGAGGGCAAAGCTACCACGTACTTCAGTATATCCTTTCATGTAAAAAGTCAGAGTGCAAATAAATTTGAGAAGAGAAAGGAAGAAAGAAGTGGTTTCAGATAAACGAACAATTTGGGATTCAGCTTCTAAAAAGTGTTGTTGGAGAAATGTCCTCCACAGTGTAGATTTTATTACAATGCAGATATGGTGAACCCTCTGATATTTGCTTGTTCAGGACATTACCTTCCAGAGTGGTTGTTTTAGAAGGGTTTTTTCGGCTCCATGCTCTTCTGTTCTGTATTTGGAAAGAGATGACTGGAAATCATGCAATGTATGTGCCACTACGTAGACTGCATTGTAGACACTGTAGCTATGGCCAGTCATGTCCATTTCAAACACAGATGTAGGGAGACTGTTCAGTTTTTCTTCTCCAGTGCAGATAGTCCTATCTTCCTCATCCACTATGGACCTGGAGAATGAACATTCAAATGCATTTTCCCAGAAAAGCCTCATAAAGCTGTCTTCTTTTCCCAAGGCAGAGTTTCTCATCTGAAGAAACCTATGGAATCTCACGACTTCCTTTGAGTGAATTGCAAAGGATAGAGCACCATGGAGGAAATCTATCTCCTCATTTCTTTGAAAGGGAAGTGAGGTGAAATCCATCTGAGTTGTCATAACCCACACTTTGACCCTCGTCCATAGGGGTTTTTCTTCATATTTCGATAGGGCAGGAAACATTCTCAGAAGAATCATGTCTTCAATTTCACAAAAAACCATCACTATATTAACAGTGCTTCCCATAACAACATTGTACATTTCAATCCCAGCTTCCACAGAAGACAAAATGTTACTGGAATAAGAGATTGCTGGGAATCTTTCACTGAAAGCAAAGCAGATGCCATTCTGAGAAAACAAGGGAGCCATATCCTGTACAAACTTTTCACCATAATCATTATTTGTATATACCATCCCAATCCAAGTCCACCTGAAGTGGAGCAATAACTGGAGAATTCCCTTGTACTGATGGTCCACATTTGGAAACATCAATTGGTACACAGCAGCCTGTGTTTTTGTATCCATTTCTGGAGTTGAGCCATAGATGAGCTGAAGAAAACCAAGGGAAATGTGGGACAGGTGAAAAAATCAGGATTTCGTGTGGTGACATTTCGTTATAGCTGCATGGACTGAAACTAGAATTTAAGAACCTATGACTGTTTGAATTAAATCCACAGATGATATAAGAATTTGGGAAACATTAAATGTAATCTCAGCATTGCTCCTAGATTTTATGAATCACTTATAGTTCAGTAGGAATAAGAGGGGAAAGAATACCTGGAAATCAATTATATTTTGGGAGAAATTATCTGTAGAAATGCATTACTAACAAATCCATACAGTTGTATGCAGTTTATATTCATAAACTTAATTCATATCCTGCAGTATTCATTTATCTACCCTCTGGAAATGTGCTATCCTCTGAAACAACAGATTATACCCTGTATAGTTTGAAGCTCTGAAATCTCATCTTTCACATCTGGTATTCTCTTCCTGTCTGTCAATTAATTCATTAATCAATCAATCAATCCCAGGGCTTGGTTTTGTACCTGAGATTACAATTCAACTACTCCTAAAAGAAAGTTTTAGTTTTTCTGGGACTAAAATTTTTAATGATTTTTTTCCCCATCTACTTGAAATTTATTTTTTTATTCTGCTTGTCACATGTATGGAAAAAAAACTCACTATCTAACAGTTCCTTTTCTTCACTTGGATAATAATATCTCTAACATTAACAATAATCACAGTAACAAAAAGGGGAGGAGGAGGAGGAGGAGGAGGAGAAGGAGGTGGTGTTAAGCTCCTTCCTTAAAGGCTATTGACTGCAAACTTCCATGTTGCTTCATTAAGGGTTTGGAAGTAGATGTTTTTCAACATCGCAATCTAAGAGTGAGAGAGAACGACTCTCTCAAAGTTACCCAGCTGGCTTCTGTACTTCAGGGAAGATTGTAATCTGGGTCTTCCCTCTCCTAGTCCAGCACCTTAACCACTGCAGAATAATGACTCACTGCCTAGTTCTCTGTCTATAAGACAAACATACATCATAGATACATACATATATGCTATTTGTTCCCATCATAGGACTATTAATTTTTGTACCATAAATACACCCTTGAAAAAAGGATTCAATGTATGAATGAAACCCTTGTAAAATACCTATACTCCATGCAAGCATTGTACCTGTGGTATTTTGTAGAGAGACAAGATGGTGCTCATATGGGCCTGAACTGCGGATGTTGGTCCTCCAATGACGGCTATTGGTCTGTTCTGCTGGTCACAGCTGTAGTTAGGAGTTAATGTGCCTTGAGCAGAAAAGAGTTCCAACGAGGCACGATAGGTCCCAATTGAAGTAAAATAACTATTATAGATATTGAAGCCCAGGGTGTGATTGGGTAAAATATGTAGACCATCATTGACCTCCTTGATTGCAAATTGCAATGCCAGGAACTGCTGGTAGAGGGGTGTCATGACCCTGAAAGTAAATAAACTTTCTCACAGCACTCACTTCATAATTCCACACATGGAATATTTCATTTCAGAAACTGAAAAGGATTTTATGAATATACATGAATATAAACAATTATTTCCACATTCAGTCAGACTTTTCTCACCATTTGTTTTTACAATATTTGAAAAGTTTCATTAAGAGATTGATTTTTCTCACTATGCAAGAAGTTCTTTAGGTCCACAGGAAAATCAGTTGTTAAGGGTGAGTGTGAAAAGAAACTGCTAAAGATCAAGACACAGAGGAAAACAAAAAAGACATCCGAAATTGCTAAGAACAGAAAAGAAGCCAAAGCCAAAAAAGGTAAGGATCTCAAACAGGAACTTAACAAAAGGTTTCAGTGAGGTGTTAGAAGAGAGATCAAGCAATATTACAATGTCATCTGTATAGACATCAAAGATGGAAACAGGAACGGTAAGTCTTTGACACAAATGGACAGATAAATGGATTCAAGGAAGATCTGAAAAAAAATTAGATGAAAGGAATATATTTAAATTCTGTGCTGTAGAGATGTCAGTCTCCAGGATCCCTTAGAAGCAATTCCCTCCTTACCAAATATCTAGTAATAGAAGAGGAAGTTAGATCACTACTCTGGTCATTACAAATTCAGGAAGGTACACAAATTGATAGAATTATCTAGAGACATATGGCAGTCAACAGAAGAAGAATTTGTAAAGGATGTAACTAGAGTTTTTCAGGAAATCTGGAGATTGACACAATGGGCAATCGATTGGAAGTGGTCAGGCTACATACCAATACCAAAGAAAGGAGACTTAATAGTGTGTATAAACAAGATACTTAATTTCACTTGCTAGCAAAATAATGCCTAGGATTATCCAATGCTGGTTATCATCCAACATATATAGGGAGATGCCAGATATTTATCACTATTCCAATAGCTTAAAATACAAATGATCTGCAAGCTAAAGTAGTGAAAGTCAATGAGCACAGTGAAAAAAATGGGAATAAGATTTAATGTAAAGATGACAAAACTAATGACCACTGTTCCAACAACCAGCCTTCAAACTGACAGTGAAGATAATAAAGTGGTAGGTACTTTCTTCCTAAAGGAACCACAGTTCAAGAATGGGAGGAAAGAGAAAAAGAAGATGTCCAACAGCAAGGTGGTTTGACTCAATTAAAGTGATAATGGGTACATTGTTGGAAGATCTGAATGAATTGGTTTGGGACAGATTATCATGGAGCAGTCTAACTCTAGGTCACTGTCTTTATGGTCAGTAAGAGTTGACATTGACTCTTGACACATAACCATATCAATTCAATGCAAGATTATTCCTTGAATGCAAACAGATTCAACACCACAGAACTATATTCTATATGGATAGACAATCACCTGCATTTAGCCTTATATCTTTATTAGATATATTTATTTATCTTTTCTCTATATAATAGGATAGGATTATATTCCAATCAATGAGGAAAATATATCAAGTAATATTAGACATCATTCACTATCCATCTGTAACTGTAAATGCTAAAATTAACCTACAGAATGTCATAAAAAAGATTACTAGAGGGTGGTTCATTGAAGTCCATCATGTTATAAAATATGTAGATCTCAGATAGAATGCCTACAACGTTGAGGTCTCCTGGTTTGTATTCCTTGTGAAGAAAAGGCAGAGGGTCACTGATGCTGCATTCAGGATTGGGAATCTTACATACTACCTGGGCCACAATCATTAAAAATATGGCTTCCAGTACCATCATCCTGAATGAAATAGTTCCTTCTTGAAATTCATCTCTCGCAGCCTTGGCCAGTGTGTTACTAGTTGTCAGTGACAATTATTCAAGTTCAGAAACCTAACTATAAGTATCCCCAAGTTCAAATAATCAACGGAATGTTGATTTGCACTTTCTCACATTGTTTTGTTTTGTTGTGTTGCATTTCTGAAATAGTAATTCTTGCAGAGATATTTGATGATTGCAGAGAAGGAATAGCTAGCTGAGAATTACAGGTGAAATGAATCATGAATGAGAGAACCTCATGGTTATATTTCAGTGGAAATATTGTTTATGCTTTTCCAGTGAAATAACAAGAAATGTAGGAGAAATGACAGATGTCATGGTGGGTAGAAGAACCCCTTTGGGACTAGGACATGTAGTTGAAATATATCTTGGTAATTATAGTGGAGAAATGTATAATTCAGAATTAAAAGTCCTAGGGAACCAGAGAGAAGACAACATATTATTCACATCTTCCCAGCCTTTGTCTTCTCCACCCTAATAGCAATAGTATAACAAAGGTGTAATTGTTGAGGCCAGAAGAATGGAAACCATCTTTACTTTTGTAGGAAGCCATTTCAATGGAAGGGAACCTCTACAAATAATGCCTGCTTTCTGCTTCCCTCCTGCCATGTGTGGGGTATGTGGGGACCTTCAGTGGGCTTTCTCTGTTCACCTGCACTGGGCAGGCTGAATCTGTCTTGGATTGGTATTTTAATAGATATCCAGACCCTGAGCCATATACGGCTCCCTTGGTAATAGCCAGCATATTGAGATGAATTCAGGAATATACTTCAATAGCCAGTGCAGCCAATGTGAGAAGGAGTTGGATTCTTTGTTCTGCATTTTCAACTTCTTGACTTAGATCAATAGGAAGCAGAAGTATAAAGTAAATAGTAGAAATTAAGCATGCACATGAGCCTCATGTGGCACAGAGTGGTAGGTTGCAGTATTGCAACTGAAACTGAAGCTCTCCCCACAATCTGAGTTCGATCCCAGCGTAAGCCAGTTCTCTGGTAGCCGGCTCGGGTTGACTCAGCCTTCCATCCATCCGAGGTCGGTAAAATGAGTACCCAGCTTGCTGGGGGAGATGTAATTATGGCTGGGGAAGGCAATGGCAAACCACCCTGCTCTATTGTCTGCCAGGAAAACGTCGTGTAAATGGTGTCTCCCCAGGGGTAACATGACTGAGTGCTTGCACAGGGGAAACGTTCCTTTCCTTTCCTCAAGCATGCATTGCAAGAAGAGATAAATGGCTGACTACAAAAAAAGAGACTACAAAAAAAATGTACCTGACTGCTATGCCGAGGCCTCTGATATGACTACCACCACCATTTCTGGAATTCCATCTTTGCTAAGGGTGCATGTTTTCTAGTGAACTAATTCTATGTTTCGCTTCATGGATAAAGGAAAAAAATGTTAAACAGGAAAATATGGAGGGACCTATTAACAAAATTTTGAGTCTGTATAAACATGACCCACACCCAAATTATTTTGCTTTTCTGATTGGCTGTATTTGTTATGTGTTCAGTTTTTAGTTGTAAGCTGTCCAGAGTCATTTAGACATCTGGCAGCCTATAAATTAGGATGGATGGATGGATGGATGGATGGATGGATGGATGGACGGACGGCTGGCTGGCTGGCTGGCTGGCTGTTCAGGAAAACAAACTCTGCAACAGTGTTCTTGCTGAAAGCAGGAAAGGCTTTTGATGTGGTGCACCGGAATTTTCAGAACGCTTGTTTCATTATTGGAAGAGAAAATGAAGGGGCTTGAGGAAACAGATTAAAAATCCAATAGATCAGGAAAGAAAAAAAATTCTTGGATAAAACAACTGAGGCTCTCTACAAAGGGCAGAGAAATGAAGACAATACCTGGCAACTTCTCTTGAACACAGTAAACATATTAAGAATGTGACATGAAGAAGCTAGAAGGTCAGAGGAACTCAGCAAGGCTCCATCTCTGGAGAATGATCCAGCATCCCCTGAGCATGCCTTGCAGTGGAACACTGTGGATGACACATGGGCTCCTAATGTATTGAGAAACCCAGATTTTCAGGCCAGAATAGACAATTTACCAGAACCATGTCTGTTCCCAAATAATTGAGCCAATCCTTCATCCTTGCCCAATGCAGATTATTACATTTAATTGTTCATTCAGTGTGTTTGGGAAAACATAAAGTATAATTTGCCAGCAGAAATAGACTGCCTAGATAATTTAATGGCCAGACAATAAAGGCTTGAAAAGTTGCATTGGAAAAGAAACCTGAAAAGTATACATTTGTAAGACTGTATTAAGATATGAGATGTTCCAAGTCAAGTTAGGAAGGGGTATAAATTCTTGAAAACATTTTCTGATAAGATTTTTGTACTAACTCTGGTCCTGGAATATTCAGGGGGGGAAATCCAGATCAAATGGAGAACTAGCAGATTTTTATTTATTTATTTTATTTATAGTGGTATTTATACCCCGCCTATCCCCTCCCTAATGGAGGATTCTAGGCAGCTTACATACATGTCTATATACATTTATCTTTATACATACATTTATCACCTAAGTGTAATTTTACACGCGCACCAGGAGAGGGGGTAAGGGAACCGGCTCTTAAGGCTCTGGACTACAATTCCCAGGATGCCTTGAGCCGGCTGCTGATATACTGTTGATGTCACTTCCGGGTCTGTCTGTCCTCACCGGCAGCATTTCAGTCTTCCTCCGATCTTTTTTCTCCATCTTTTTTCTCCGGTGGCACGGCTCCCCGACAGGACGTAGCACATTTTCCCCACATAAGTGGTACCCAATTTATCTACTTGCCTTAATTAGATTTCAAATTGCTGGGTTGGCAGAAGCTAGAGTGAATGACGAGAGCTCACCTCGCCATGCGGGGATTAGAAATGCCGACCATCAGATCTTATACAGGCAGTCCTTCCGGCTCAGCGGTTTAACCCGCTGAGCTACCGCACCCCTATTTTTATGAATGATCATGATGTGGTCTCTGACACTGATGTAACTGAGAAATCAAGCTGAAATAATCCAGCATATTTTATAAAACAGAATTGGGGGGAAGAGCAGTTTGAAGTCCAATCTTCCAGTCCATCAAAATGGCACTTCTCCTGCCCTTTTGTCACGTGGTCAGTGACAAGAAAGGACTTTGGTATGCAATAACCGAATGATTGTTAGAGTGAACATGAGATGCTTACGCTGCTAAATAAAGGATTTGAAATCTACCAGTAATCTCCTGGAAATATTGGGTGGAGTTCAATGGTTGGTTCTGGTGTTATATAAATCATTCCTAATTCTTTAGCAGAGGACAAGCCTCTTTGTAATAATTAACGTTATCAACCTTTTTGTCCTTCTTTTTATAAGAAAATTTATATGCTTCCCAACATCACTCTTGCAAATACCCAATTGTGCACACCTAGCTAGGCAAGAGTGAGTTTTCTCCAACAGGTCTTATGGCTGAATGACAAAATTAGGCATTATATTGCTTTGGCCACTATACATTATGCATGCAACTCTACATAAGCTGTATAATTCCAAAATACAGTACAGATTCCAAAGTACTAAATGAGACCAATAGAAGTAAAGACAAGGAATACAGATGTTTCAGTGGCAAGTATATTACTAAAGTGGCAAGGAAGCAAATCTATTTCCCTCTATCTTTGTTAACTTGATGGCTTAGACTAGAATCTTTTTCAGGCATATTGAGGAATAAGTCCCACACAGCCTAACTCTTTAAAATACCTTCTATTAATCAATGTCACCTTGTTGGACCCTGGAGTTGCACCTTCTCAGTGGCAGCACCTGCTCTATGGAACAGCATCCCCCAGGAGATTTAGATGGTCCAACCCATCTACACGGGGAGGACAAAAAGTGACCTGTTAGCCATTTGCAAGACATTGAAGACCTGGATGTTCCTGCAGGCATTTGGGTCTGGGGGTGGGTGATCTCTGTTTTTGTTGTGGGTGAGCTGAATCAATGTTTTATTGGGCACCAGGCATTGTCTGGTGGGGTTGTTTTTTTAATTTTGTAAGCCACTGAGAATCAATTGTGTGAGGTGAGCTGCTATATCAAAGATAGATGGATGGATGGATGGATGGATGGATGGATGGATGGATGGATGGATGGATAGATAGATAGATAGATAAACTCAATACATGGTTAAAGCACTATTGACTAATTCAGAAGGATTAAGGGTCATCTGGGTTTATATTCTTATACTGTTTTTCATTCTTAGGTTTTCTTTCTTGTTTAGATCAGATCTCCATATAATGATAAAACATTTTGGGAAAAAAATGCAAATCAGTATCCCAGCACTGGAGGCTATGATAGAGAAAATCTCCACAGCCACCATATATTTTCCTTTTGTGCTCAGGTATGTTGGAATAAAGGACAACCAGACACTACAGAAGACCAACATGCTGAAAGTGATAAACTTGGCTTCATTGAAAGCATCAGGCAATTTCCTTGCTAGGAAAGCCACGGTGAAGCTAACCAAGGCAAGGAAGCCCATATAGCCCAGGACACAGTAGAACATGTAGTTGGAGCCTTCATTACATTCCAGAACTATTTCTTCTGCTATTGAACGCAAGTCAGCATCTGGAAATGGGGGAGAGTTTGTCAGCCACAAAGTGCATATCATAGCTTGAACAAAGGAGCAGCCAAATACTACCGACATGGCAAGTTTTTTCCCCACCCATTTGGTGATCTTGGTCCCAGGCTTGGTGGCCATAAAAGCCAGAACCACAATGACAGTTTTGGCTAAAACACAAGAAATGGCCACTGAGAAGACAACTCCAAAAGCAGTTTGACGAAGGACACAGGTCACCTTGGATGGTTGGCCAATGAAGAGCAAAGCACAGAGAAAAGACAACAAGAGAGCAACAAGGAGCATGTAGGTCAGGTTCCGGTTATTGGCTTTAACTAGAGGAGTATCCTGATGTCTAATAAAAATCCAGAGGACTACAGCTGTAATGAATGAACAGAAAATAGCAGAGCTGGCTAAAGTAGTCCCCCAAATTTCTTCGTACATCAGGAATGTTAAAACCTTTGGGAGACACAGATCTTGGCTATTGCTTGGGTACTGATCCTCGGGACAGTGAAAACAGTCATCCATATCTAGAAAAGGAATGATTAGTTTATAAATAGGTCAGTTCTGAAATTCCATTCAGTAATCATATGAGAACCTGACTGTTATCAACTGGTGATTGTTGACTTAGAATCTGAAAACCAAACAAATTTCTATGCATAAATGTCTACCACCAGAAATGGCTATAAGCTAGGATGTATGTTGCATTTCAAGTAAATGGAATTCCCAGGTAACTCTTAAAAGGTTTCCTCAGAACCAAAATCACATTATTATATTTCCTTTCTGTATATTGAAATGTAGTCATGATGGGTAGGTTTCTGAACTTGTGATATTTGTAATTGGAATTTGTAAGTGGAATTTGAATTTGTAATTTGTAAATATTATTTTATTTGTGTTCCTTTATAGCCCTAATTTAATTCAATTCTGTTTCTGCATGGCTTTCTAGCCTGAAATCTCACTTGGACTGTTGAAAATCAGACATACCAAATTCATTAATTGACAGCTGTGGTTCATAGGACAGAGACTAGAATCATTACTATTGCAAAAAATGCATAATATTTTACATCACTCTTCATTTTAATGTTCAAAAATACATTAAAAACTACGTTCTTGATGGCACCTTGAGACCATTTACATACAGACCCTTTCTGTTGATGCTACCAGGTGCAGGTCAGCTGGACAGTAAATGAACTCCAAAAGTCATCTGGATCAAGCCTGAAATTCAGCGAGGGGTCTTAACTCATAATGTAAGAATCACAACATTAGGAGTGATTTTCCCATTTAGGAGTTTGGAAAGACCAAATAGTGCACACAGACCAAGAAGTCCAATGTGATCGCTGCTTTAATTTTAATTTGCATAACCAATTTTGTATAGGTTATGGTTGGGCTCTTGGGCTTCTCTGAGCTTGCTTCTCTTCCTGCAGAAATTTCATTACCAGGCTAGGTAGCATCATCACTGCATGGGAGGCTGGAGTTTGCTGGCTGTCTATACGTGGTTTATAACTCCCCCATGAAATGAAACTTATGCAGGAAGAGAAGCAAACTCAGACAACCCAACAGGGATACTTTTTGTTTGTTTTTCATACTGTGATATTCCTTGATGAATTAAAACATCAATCATCATCATCATCATCATCATCATCATCATCATCTACTTTTGAATAATAAGAGAAGAAATGTCTTTGAGTATTGACGTCAGTAGACCTTTCAGCTTTCTGCACAACCTCTCTTACCTTCCTGGTTAGCAATCTTCCCATCAGGACATCGAAGACAATCATAGCAGCAAAATGGCTTTGATTCTATCTTTTTCTTACTGTATCCTGAATGGCACTTGCTATTACACAGAGAAAGTGGCTGGGCCTGTCCATTATGAAAGAAGAGAATGTTTTTGATGGACAAGATTGTACCTCTATTATTTATTTGTCTATTTATTTAGTTTATTATACTTCGTTGTGGCAAACCAGAAATGGAGGATCCCTCCCAGGACCTCAGAAACAAGATCAAGGCCAAACTCCAAACCTCAGAAACAAGATCAGGTCCATGCCCTAGCTACCCTCCCTCCTTTCCATAATCCCATCAGAGCTGAAGAGACTATTCCTGCCCTAAAACAAAGCCCCCTTAATCTGGTCAAACCAGAAGAAAAGAAGTATAACTCGCCAGGATGAAACTAACAGAAGACAATGAGGACTCAGCCTTTGCAAGCGCCCAGCAGCAGACCCACTAAGGAAAATTGCAACAGCGTAGCTGGGTGGAAAATCATAGACTATCCAGTTCTAAAAATTAGCATGCACCTAATGTCCCACCACTCATTAGAATGGGAAACAAAGGTCATTTCGAAACACTGCTCTCTTCTTGGCAAAGTTATGATACTTCCTTCTCTCATGAAATAAAAATAATTTAACCTACCCTCTGTGGCGCTAGAAACCCAGCAGCAAGTCATTGCCTAAAAATTCCCTGTTCCCCAAGTAACAACTCCTATCTAAGTCCTTCCTCTTCTTTTTTTTTCTTGTTCCTCTTTCTCGTATGAACTGGAACCCACGGACCATGGCTTGCAATAAAATTTAACCCTTTTCCTCAGGGTTGCGCACCATCTTTTGAATCTATGACACTTTATACTGCCACAATCAAAACTGGCTCCTAGTGGTTTACCATGAAATTAGAATAAAATCATGCTGTAGCATAGGAAAAAGAAACCAAGGATAATAAAGTAAAAATCAGTAAAACAAGAGTAAAACAGCCCAGAAAACCCACAACGACCATAAGAATAAAATAATTATACAGGAAGAAAACAGCATAATAACACTGTGGAAGTCACATTTTAAGTGCTCCCAAACAAGAACGCTGGCTCTCCAGCTAACAAACGGAGATGAGCACTGGCTCCTAGAGTCGGACACGACTGCACAAATGTGCGGGGGGAACCTTTAATTTACTTTAATGTCCCACCACTCATTAGAATGGGAAACAAAGGTCATTTCAAAATACTGCTCTCTCCTTGGCAAAGGTATGATACTTCCTTCTCTCATGAAATAAAAATAATTGGACCCACCCTCTGTGGCGCTAGAAACCCAGCAGCAGATCATTGCCTAAGAATTTCCTGTTCCCCAAGTCACAACTCCTATCAAAGTCCTTCCTCTTCTTTTTTTTCTTCTTGTTCCCCTTTCTCGTATGAACTGGAACCCAAGGACCATGGCTTGCAATAAAGTGTGATCTTTTTACTCAGTGTTACGCTCCATCTTTTGAATCTACGACACTTTATACTGCAACAATCAAGACTGGCTCCTGGTGGTTTACCATGAAATAAACCCACTAAGCATAAACTCATGTTGTACCATAGGAATAAAAAACCAAGAATAATAAGCTAAAACTCAATAAAAAATAAATAAATAAATATACAGGAAGAAAACAGCATAATGTGGAAGAGTCTTATTTTAAGTGCCCCCAAACATACTGGGGACAGGATGCTCTACACATGGGCACCACTATGGAAAACATTCTGTGTCCCCCTGACATCTCACAACTGTTTGGGATTATTTTGTTTGTGTGTGTGTGTAAGTGTGTGTGTGTCTTACATACTTTTTCTGTAATATTTTTCCCTTCTTTGGAACACAATTTTCTGAAAAAGTGGTGGAATCATCTTTGGATGATTGACTATGATATTCCAGTTCAGGAAGTTATTTTAGTAGGTCAGAGTTGCCATACAGAAAAGGAGAAAAGGGCAGACACAAATGAATATTGATGAACTCCTAGTGAGACTTTTTTGCTCACAGGCAGCTTTGGCACAGGACTTGATTTGATCAGGGTTTGCTTGATCCATTCTTTCCTTGGCCCATTACTTCCATTTATGTAAGTGTCATGAGAAAATCAAAGCATCACTACAACAATTTCATTTCCAAAATAGAAGATAATATGGGAAGATTTATTTCATTAAGCTTTCTGCACACATGCTTAATTCTTGTTCATAGGGAGATCAGATAGGAACGTTTTCATAGAATTATTATTGTTGTTGTTTTTGTTGTTTATTCGTTCAGTCATTTCCGACTCTTCGTGACTTCATGGACCAGTCCACGCCAGAGCTTTCTGTCGGCCGTCACCATCCCCAGCTCCCCAATGGTTGAGTCTGTCACCTCCAGAATACCATCCATCCATCTTGCCCTTGGTCGGCCCCTCTTCCTTTTGCCTTCCACTTTCCCTAGCATCAGCTTCTTCTCCAGAGTATCCTGTCTTCTCATTATGTGGCCAAAGTACTTCAGTTTTGCCTTTAATATCATTCCCTCAAGTGAGCAGTCTGGCTTGATTTCCTGGAGTATGGACTGGTTTGATCTTCTTGCAGGCCAAGGCACTCTCAGAATTTTCCTCCAACACCACAGTTCAAAAGCATCTATCTTCCTTCGCTCAGCCTTCCTTATGGTCCTGCTCTCGCAGCCATAGGTTACTACAGGGAATACCATTGCTTTAACTATGCGGACCTTTGTTGTCAGTGTGATGTCTCTGCTCTTAGCTATTTTATCAAGATTTGCCATTGCTCTCCTCCCAAGAAGTAGAAGTCTTCTGATTTCCTGGCTGCAGTCAGCGTCTGCAGTAATCTTTGCGCCTAGAAATACAAAGTCTGTCACTGCCTCCACTTTTTCTCCCTCTATTTGCCAGTCATCAATCAAGCTCGTTGCCATAATCTTGGTTTTTTTGAGGTTTAGCTGCAACCCAGCTAAAGGCTCCTCAACTCCTCCTCGCTTTCAGCCATCAAAGTGGTATCATCTGCATATCTGAGATTGTTAATGTTTCTTCCAGCGATTTTAACTCCAGCCTTGGATTCCTCAAGCCCAGCATGTCGCATGATGTGTTCTGCGTACAGGTTGAATAGGTAGGGTGAGAGTATACAACCCTGCCGTACTCCTTTCCCAATTTTAAACCAGTCCGTTGTTCCGTGCTCTGTTCTTACCGTTGCTACTTGGTCGTTATACAGATTCCTCAGGAGGCAGACAAGATGACTTGGTATCCCCATACCACCAAGAACTTGCCACAATTTGTTATGATCCACACAGTCAAAGGCTTTAGAATAGTCAATAAAACAGAAATAGAGGTTTTTCTGAAATTCCCTGTTTTTCTCCATTATCCAGCGGATATTGGCAATTTGGTCTCTAGTTCCTCTGCCTTTTCTAAACCCAGCTTGTACATCTGGCAATTCTCGCTCCATGAATTGCTGGAGTCTACCTTGCAAGATCTTGAGCATTACCTTACTGGCATGTGAAATAAGTGCCACTGTTCGATAATTTGAACATTCTTTAGTGCTTCCCTTTTTTGGTATGGGGATATAAGTTGATTTTTTCCAATCTGATGGCCATTCTTGTGTTTTCCAAATTTGCTGGCATATGGCATGCATCACCTTGACAGCATCATCTTGCAAGATTTTAAACAGTTCAGCTGGGATACCGTCGTCTCCTGTTGCCTTGTTATTAGCAATGCTTCTTAAGGCCCATTCAACCTCACTCTTCAGGATGTCTGGCTCTAACTCACTGACCACACCGTCAAAGCTATCTCCAATATTATTATCCTTCCTATACAGATCTTCCGTATATTCTTGCCACCTTTTCTTGATCTCTTCTGCTTCTGTTAGGTCCTTACCATCTTTGTTTTTGATCATACCCATTTTTGCCTGGAATTTACCTCCGATGTTTCTAATTTTCTGGAAGAGGTCTCTTGTCCTTCCTATTCTATTGTCTTCTTCCACTTCCGCACATTGCTTGTTTAAAAATAATTCCTTATCTCTTCTGGCTAACCTCTGGAATTTTGCATTTAATTGGGCATATCTCCCCCTATCACTGTTGCCTTTTGCTTTCCTTCTTTCTTGGGCTACTTCCAGTGTTTCAGCAGACAGCCATCTTGCCTTCTTGGTTTTCTTTTTCTTTGGGACGTTTTTTGTTGCCTCCTCCTGAACAATGTTGCGAACTTCTGTCCATAGTTCTTCTGGGACCCTATCTACTAAATCTAGTCCCTTAAATCTATTCTTCACCTCCACTGCATATTCCTTAGGAATATTAGTGAGCTCATATCTAACTGATCTGTGGGTCTTCCCTATTCTCTTTAGTCTGATTCTAAATTTTGCAATAAGAAGTTCGTGATCTGAACTACAGTCAGCTCCAGGTCTTGTTTTTACCGACTGTATAGATGTCCGCCACCTTTGGCTGCAAAGGATGTAGTCAATCTGATTTCGGTGTCGACCATCTGGTGAAGTCCATGTATAAAGTCGTCTTTTAGGTTGTTGGAAGAGAGTGTTTGTTATGCACAGTGAGTTGTCTTGGCAAAATTCTATCAGCCTATGTCCTGCTTCATTTTGTTCTCCCAGACCATGCTTGCCTGTAATTCCAGGTGTCGTCTGACTACCCACCTTAGCATTCCAGTCTCCTGTAATGAAAATAACATCTCTTTTTGGTGTATTATCTAGTAGGTGCTGCATATCCTCATAGAACTGATCTACTTCTGCTTCTTCAGCATCTGTGGTTGGGGCGTATATTTGGATCACTGTGATGTTAAATGGCTTACCCTGAATTCGAATTGAGATCATTCTATCGTTTTTTGGATTGTATCCAAGCACTGATTTAGCCACTTTATTATTAATTATGAAGGCTACTCCATTTCTTCTGTGGTCCTCTTGTCCACAGTAGTAGATCATCATCTGGTTTATTACGGTCACTGACCAGTACAAGATTCTACAAGGTATACTCATTGAACCTTACAATATGCACCATCTGATTTAAAATAGTTTTAAAATTATAAGTTAAATTACATTGTTCCAATTAAAAATTAAAATACATTCAGACCAGAATGTGGTTGAGCCCCTTAATCAAATTTAAATATGCTCTTAATATTAGTCATAACTAATATTCTATCAGATGTAAATGCTTATAAAATAAAATATCATATATAAAATATGGTGTGATATATATATATAAACCTTTTAAAATTATTAAAATCATTACAAGGAGTACATTACTACATTTTTCCTATCATAGTCTGGCGTATCTTTATAGCACTGCTTTAGCCACTTTATTATTAATTATGAAGGCTACTCCATTTCTTCTGTGGTCCTCTTGTCCACAGTAGTAGATCTGGTGGTCATCTGATGTGAAGTGGCCCATTCCAGTCCATTTCAGTTCACTGACACCTAAAATGTCTATATTTAATCTTGACATCTCACCAATAACCACATCCAATTTGCCCTGGCTCATAGATCTTACATTCCAGGTTCCTATGGTGTGTTGATATTTAGAACATCGGATTCGTCGTTCACCACCAGCACCATCGGCCGCTAGCCGTCCTTTCGGCTTTGAGCTAGCTGCGTCATCACATCTGGGGCTAGTTGAACGTATCCTCTGTTCCTCCCCAGTAGCATTTTGACCATCTTCCGACCTGGGAGTCCCATCTTCCGATGGTATTGTTGTTGTTATTATCTGGAAAATCTATTTGAATATTTAACTGAAGCTTGGAAGGGACATTTCTGAATATGTTAAAATTTTACTCTCAGAAATCCCCAAAGTAGACTTTCACTTCCGGGTGTCGAGCTGAGCAGAGCGCCGAAATGAAGCTCTGAGCTTCGTTTCCACGGCTTCCAAATAGCGGCGATTAACAAGGAAGAAAATCGCCGAAAAATCACCCTTGGAGAAAGGGGGAGCAGAAGATTTTCCACAAGGGCTGCCGGATTTGCTGCTCTCTGCAGATCCCCATATCCACTGTGGGGAAAGGCAGATTGAAGCGGCGAACGGTGGCTGGGACAGTCAATAAGCTCTCTGGAAGCCGCAAAGCTGGAAAAGCTAAGTAGCTCCTTACTCGACCTTTTAGTGGCACTTTTTAGTTTCCTTTTAAATGTTAATTGCCTAATTAAGCGCTAAGGTTTATCTCTGGACTTGTTAAATAATTGCTAGAAGTGGTTTTCTCTTTCCTGTCAAAGACTGTCAAAAGGTGGGAAGGAAAAGTTAATTGACTTTACCACGAAGGAAAGTGATCTGCCTATTATTCTTACTTTTACTTGGAGTTAAAGTTTCTACTTATTGGCTACAATATATATTTTCACTTCGGGAATATTTTATTTTAATTTTGTTTCTATATGGAATGATTAATACTCTGTCTTCTATTTTTCTTGGTGAAGATTGTTGGGAAAGAAAAAATATTCTCTTTTCATTTATAAGCCTTGTATTAATTTTTTATATACTGTTTGGATTTACTATATAGAACTGGACTTTTTAATAGGTAATTTGGGATAAGAAGTGATTTGGATTATTATTGCCTCCTTTTCTCTTTTTATATATTGCAAATAACTCTATTATAATTTTTTTTTTACTTCAATAACTTTTGGCTGGACTGAAGAGTACTAGTGGGCGTGAGAAACCTTGGATCTGCTTACTTTACTTAGGACTGTTTTGACTATAGTGAGGGGAGAGAAAAAAAAGCTGCCATCTGTTGCTTTACTTCTTACTGTTGAGATTATATAGACTTATTTACCCAATGGGTTACAAATGAACTTTGAAGACAATTATTTTTAAAGGATTGTTTTTATTTTTAGGGAAATTTTTTTTAGTTCCTTTTTGGCTGGAACTACTGCCTTTTGTATTTTTTATTTTTTTGGTATTGTTTATTTTCTCTCCCTCCCTTCCTTTTCCCCCCCTTCTCCTCTCTTTTTTTCTCTTTTACAGGAAAACTATCTACACCATGGCATCTGTGGTATTGAAGAGGAGAGATAAAGATAACGAAAAAGAGGCTGGAAGAGCATCCACTGAACCCGTGTCATCTGCTTCAACAACAGAAACTCCACCATCGGAAACGAAAAAAATTCTTGAAGCAATTGCAACATTAAACAAGACAGTAGAAGATTCATCAGCCAATCTGGGCCAGCAAAATAAGCAGATGGAAGACCAAATTGCATCCTTAGATAAGAAGATATACCAAAAGATGGAAGATATGAAAAAAGAAATTACTCAAGAGATAAAGCTTGAATTTAAAAGAGAAATACGAATGGTTAAGGAGGTTGTGAACTCTCTGTCAGGAGAACTTAAAGATACACAAGGTCAGATACAAAAATTAGAAGACAAATCAGAATATGCCATTAAAGAGATTGAACATAATCTAGATATCACAGCCTTAGCAGAAATGAGAGAGAAAGAACACATCTTGAGATTTAGAGCAGTTCCAGAACAAGTAGATGAAGATGTGAGAAAAAGGATGATTTTTGAATTGGCTAAATTTTTGGAGATAAGAGAACAAGATTTAGATTTGGAGATAGACAAGATATTTAGAGTAAACTCACGTTATGCTAAGAAAAGAAAAGTCCCTAGAGATATATTGATATATTTCGTAAGAAAAGTGACAAAAGAGCAAATCTTAAGGAAACATTATAATACCAGATTAAATATAGAAGGGAAGGAAATAATTGTATTAAAAGAAATTCCTTTGAGAATATTAAGGAAAAGAAAAGATTATTCTTTCCTTATAGACAAATTAAGGCAACATAGTATTTCATTCAGATGGGGAAAATTGGAAGGCGTATTGTTTGAGTTCAAAGGACAGAGATTCAAAATAACTTCCATTTTAAAAGCAAAAGTTTTTTTGGAGAAATATAAGAAAGAAATGGGTTTACCAGAAGGAGAATTGACAAAAGGAGGAGAAACATCGAAAGACAAAGAGAAGACTGAAGATCTATCTGAGAAGGGAGCTACAGGTGTGGACTTAACAAAGGGATTTTAAAGAATAAAATGCCAATGGAATTTAAATATCTGACATGGAACATTAATGGAATAAATTCTCCACAGAAGAGAAGAAAGATATTTCACTTTTTGAAAAAACAGAAATTGGACATAAGTTGTTTACAAGAGACTCATATTTGTAAAAAAGACACTAAATATTTGATTCAAAAACAGCTTGGAGAAGAATTTATTTCAGCTGGATATAAAAAAACTAAAGGAGTAGTCTTATATGTACAACCAAAGTTAAACCCAAAATTGATATTAGCTGATGAAGAGGGTCAATACATTGTAGTAGAAATCAATATACAAGGAACTAAAACACTGATAGTTGGACTTTATGCACCGAATATGGATAAAGGAGTATTTTATAAAAATTTGATGGATAAACTTTTGGACTTAACTTATGACAATTGGTGATTTATGGGGGATTGGAATGGGGTAATTTACCCCAGACTGGATAGAAAGTCACAAAAAGAAGTGAAGCAAACACAGGGAAAACTGCCACAAACATTTTTCGACTTGAAAGAGATGTTGGATTTACAAGACTTTTCGAGATGTATGAATGGGACTTCCAGAGAATTTACATATTATTCAGAGAGATTTAAATCACATTCTAGAATAGATATGATTTTGATATCTAAAAATTTGATGATGGATATTAGCAAAGTTGATATATTACCTAAGACCTTATCAGATCATAATCCAGTAATGTTGACTCTTAAAGGGAAACGGAGTGTATTTAGATGGAGATTGAATGAGTCGCTACTACGGAATAATGATGTAGTTGATGTATGTAAAAAAAAATTAAGAGAATATTTTCAATTTAATTTGAACAAAGGCACTAATATTCAAACTGTATGGGAAGCCAGTAAAGCATATATGAGGTGTTACTTTATTCAATACAATTCTCAAATGAGGAAGAAAAAACAAAAAAGAATTCAATTGATTTTAGATGAAATTAAAAGTAAAGAGTTAGATTTGAGAGATAAACCAATGGATGACACTCTGCTCACTCAAATTAAATTTTTACAAAAGCAAATATCAATGATATTAACTCAAGAGATAGAGACTCAAATGAAATTCACAAAACAAAAATATTTTGAATATGCAAATAAACCAGGTAGATGGCTGGCTTATAAACTGAGGAAACAAAGACAAAATAATTTGATTACTAATATTCAACAGGAAGGAAAAACTCTGGTGAATAATATGGATATTCAAAAAGCCTTTCATGACTATTATTCTTAATTATATAAAAAACAAGATGTTAACTTGGATGAGATTGAAGAATATTTGAACAAACAAAAACTAACTGTTCTTAATGACCAACAAAGATTGACATTAAATAATGTTATAACAAAAGAAGAATTGATAAAAGCTTTTAAGAAAATTAGTAGTGGAAAAGCTCCTAGACTGGATGGATTGTCAGCAGCCTATTATAAATGTTTTGAAGAGGATTTATGTCTACTTTTGCAGAAGACTATGAATTCTATTTTGGAAACAGGAACTATGCCCGAAACTTGGAAAGAAGCACATATAACATTGATTCCCAAAGAACAACAGGATTTAACATTAACTAAAAATTACAGACCAATATCTTTATTGAATAATGACTATAAGATATTTACAACGATATTAGCAGAAAGAATGAAGAATATACTTAAGGATTTTATTCATCAAGACCAAGCTGGTTTTCTACCCAAGAGGCAAATTCGAGACAATGTTCGAAACATATTAGACGTAACTGAATATTTGGAACAACATTATGATAAACAAGCTGCCTTGATATTTATTGATGCGGAAAAAGCTTTTGACAATTAAAATTGGCTTTTTATGTTTAAAGTACTGGAAAATATGAATTTTGGAGGAAATTTTATAAAATGGATTAAACCAATATATACTCCACAATTTGCCAAAATAATTGTTAATGGAGAAATTAGTAAGCCATGTGAAATCCAAAAAGGTACTAGACAAGGCTGTCCATTATCTCCACTTTTGTTTATATTGGTATTAGAGGTTTTACTTAGAGATATTAGACAGGATGATGGTATCCATGGTATCAAAGTTAAAAAAGAAGTTTATCAACTAAGAGCATTTGCTGACGACCTAGTCATTACCTTGGAGAATCCACTAGAAGGAATTTAAATATTAATACAGAAACTAAAAGACTTTGGGTCGCTAGCAGGGTTTAAAGTGAATTTACAGAAGACAAAGTTTTGACCAAAAATATGGATTACCATCAACAAGAGAAATTGAAAGAAATAACAGGATATTCAATGGAAGAAAAAGTAAAATATTTGGGAGTATACTTAACAACTAAAAATGTTAAGTTGTTCAAGAATAACTATATTCCACTTTGGATGGATATTAAAAAAGATTTGGAACATTGGGAAAAACTGCAATTATCATTACTAGGTAGAACTTCAGCAATCAAAATGAATGTTTTGCCAAGAATTTTATATCTTTTTCAAACATTACCTATATTGGCATCAGAAGAACCTTTTAAACAATGGCAGTGAGATATTTCTAAGTTCATTTGGCAAGGGAAAAAACCAAGAATAAAATATAAAGTCTTGCAAGATTCAAAGGAAAGAGGCGGACTGGGTCTACTGGATCTGAAATTATATTATGCTGCTTGCTGTTTGGTATGGATAAAAGAATGGATAGTTTTGAAAAATGAAAAAATATTGAATTTGGAGGGACATGAATTAAGATATGGATGGCATGGATATTTGTGGTACGACAAAGTGAAAGTTAATGTGGATTTTAAAAATCATTATATCAGAAGATCTTTGTTAAGAATTTGGAATAAATATAAATTAATTTTATGTTATAAAAGACCTTTATGGATTTCTACACAAGAAGCATTTTATAGAACAGAAGTAAGAGTTAAAGATAAATGGTTGACTTACAAAGACTTTTTAAAAAAAGAACAAGGACAATATAAAACTAAATCAAAAGAAGAACTGGCTTTTGAAGGATATACTTTCCAATGGCTTTCATATATGCAACCTGTAGAAAAATTTAAATCAGACATAAAAGACTTTGAATTTGAACAAAATAAATTGGAATTTGAGATACAATTATGTGTGAGAGATGACCATTTAATTGCCAAAATGTATAAATTATTGTTAAAAGGTGAAATGGTAGAGGAACAAGTTAAAGATTGTATGATTAAATGGGCAAAAAATATTGGTCATAATATTCAAATGCAACAATGGGAAGATATGTGGACTAAAGGATTAAAATTTACTTTGTGTTATAATTTGAAGGAAAATTTCTACAAAATGATGTACAGATGGTATATGACCCCACAAAAGTTAGCTAAAATGTACGGGAATGTTTCCAACTTATGTTGGAAATGTAAAAAAAAAGAGGGGTCATTTTATCATATGTGGTGGACTTGCGAGATTGCTAAGAAATTTTGGACTCAGATACATTCATTGATGCAAAATATT
Organism: Charina bottae; assembly: GCA_023362775.1. Taxonomy (NCBI): domain Eukaryota; kingdom Metazoa; phylum Chordata; class Lepidosauria; order Squamata; family Charinaidae; genus Charina; species Charina bottae. Next base: position 12,420,947 of record JALMGJ010000011.1, read on the forward strand.
TTACAAATTCAAGTTCCACATAAACCAGAATTATTTTTATTGGGAATAACAGAAGAACAAATAGGAAAGAAATTTACAAGAATTATGCAATATATGGTTACAGCAGCAAGACTTGTATATGCACAAAATTGGAGAAATCAGACTATACCTACAATACAGGACTGGATGTTAAAAGTAATGGAAATGGCAGAAAACGATAAATTGACATGTTTATTAAAAGAAAATACAAATTATTATTTTCTTAAAGAGTGGAAACCATTAATGGACTATTTGCAAAATGCAGGAGGGGTAAAGCTTATATGGGGTTTTGAAGATTAAAATATATATAAATTGATATATTAGACAGGAAATGTTTTACAATGTTATATATAGACCTAGCATGTAAGAGACTATTTTTTAAATCACTATGACCAGAGATAAATCGGAAGTTGACTAATTTCTATGTTTCATCTTTTTCTTTTTCTAGTTACTTTACTACACTTTTTTCTTTCTCTTTTTGATTTGTATTTCTATTTCTTTTTCCTTTTCAAACTTTTATCTATGTATATTTAAAATTCAATAAAATATATTATAAAAAAAGAAGAAATCCCCAAAGTAGAGATATGACAGCCACATTTTTAACAATGGCTATAAAACAAGGCATTCAGTAATAAATTAGTAAGTTTGAGTTTTTCAATGATTAATTATTTTATTATTGTTATTTATTTTAACTAATTAGCCACCTAACTCCATCAACTCCATTTTGTGTAATATTTGTGAATTTATTTTATCTGTTAAACTACAGTATTTAATAGAATAAACTATTTAATAGATTAAACTATTTTATCTTATTCCAAAGTTTTTAATTATATTTGTACTTTGCTATTCAGGTCTTTGGACAATCAATACAAATTATAATTATTATAACTGATGCATGTCACTTATAGAACCCCAAGCCATCATTTATTTTTCCCAAGTTCACATACACCCCCTCCAACACTTTTTCATATATCCACACCCCTCCATTCACACAATGACACATGGCCTGGACACTACATGGAAGAGAAAAAACCCATGGATGGTTTTGTTTCTGAATGTAACTGGTGGGTGGGATGTTGGATCTGTAAACATTTTTACCAGTGGAATTATTATGTAAAATAATCTAAAATGTAATTGGGACATACCTGGTTAAACCTCCTAGGCCACACAATCGAAGAAGAGAACATCACTTCTTGGGAATCCATGCTATTTATCCCTCCAATTCTGACTCTCAGAAAAGACTGATTTGGAAATACAATCCAGTTCATAATATCAAATCCCACCTCTAACTCTCCATTCTGATTGAAGGAAACTTTTTCCCCTGAGCTGTTATTGAAAGATACCCTTCTTACAAAGTGGTTGAGCTAAATTAAAGGAAAGAAGAAAAAGCAAAGAGTACAGTAGACATTCCGGTACATTAAGAATAATGTTCTTTCCTCTTTGGAGGATGCAGAGAATAAACTCTTTAAGAGCTTGAGTAAGTCTAGAAGGCAAAATAATGCTAGTTGATTATACCTTGCAATTTTAGTGGATAGTCTTGAGAATGATAATCACTTCCAAACAGAACAAAACTTGCAACAAGTATGACAAATTAATCAAAGAACTACATCCGTGAAAAACAATCAGATAAAAACTGAAATAAAAAACTCTTGATTTCCAATTTATTTTAGGAGAATATTAAAATGATTAGTGGATAGGGTTTCAGGCATATTTTGCTAAGAGAATAATTGGTAATTACATTCAATGCTGATATATAACAAGCTCTAAATATTTCAACTTTCTACAGATAAAAAAAAAAGTTGGCATTTCCTTGAAGATAATCTCAACTCCTTCTCAATTCATGGAAATATCATTGTAGTTTTTTGTGGGAGGTAATATAGAAATAATTATACATTATATGACTTCCTAGCTCCCTAGAGAAGGTTCTAAAGATGGGAAAGGTGGAAGGGAAGAGAAGAAGAGGAAGGTGAATGGACTCCGTTACAGTGGCAATTGGTGCACCAATAGAAGACCTGAAAGACCAGGTTAGGGATGGATCATCCTGGAAAAAATCTGTCTATGTGATTGCTAAGAATTGACAATTACTTGATGGTACATAATCAATCAATTCAATCAATATAGAAGCTGTTTTTCGAGTTCCAAGACCAGTATACAATACTTGTTTTTCCTGAGGGTATCCTATCCAACAAATTACTAGGCCCTGCTTACCTTTTTGGGATCAGCTAAGAACAAAAATATATTTCGTTTCCATTGTAGCACAAAGTGGTATTCAACTTTTTCTTTTTTTAAATGGATTTCCTTTCAAAAATTTGGAACAGGGTAACTGTTGGGAACTGTGATATCTTAGTAATGGGAACTATGACATGTTTCACATTGTGGAAACGTGGTGTCCTTATCTAATGTTACCATATAAGGTGGAATGAAATAATGAAATCATCAGAAACTTATCACTTAGCTCACTCACATTAAAATACATAATTTTAAAGCTACATTTAGAGAGAACCTGATGTCTAGAAAAATGTTCATCTCTAGGCTCTAAAAAATCTTAGGAGAATAGCATCCTCCCCAATCTAGGTTCTATTACTTTACCTGAAAATATGGTCATCCCTCTGCAATTTACAGTTTATTTGCTTACTTAGGACTTTACCTTCCATAGCTGTTGTTTCAGAAGGTTTAGTTTAGCTTCATGATCTCCTGCTCGATATCTGAAGATGGATGCTTGGATGTCATGCAAAGCATGTGCCACCACAAGGACTGCATTGTAGACACTGTAGCTGGGGCTAGTCATGTCCATTTCAAATACAGATGAAGGCAGATTTTCCAGTTTTTCTTCACCAGTGCAGACGACTGCATCTTTCTCCTCCATCATGGAGTTTGAGAATGAACATTCAAATGCATTTTTCCAGAAGAGCTTCATAATAACATCTTCTTTTTTCATGTGAGGCTTTCTTGTCTGAAGAAATTCCTGGAATCCCAACACCTCCTTTGAGTGAATTGCAAAGGATAGAGCACCATGGAGGAAGTCTATGTCTTCACTCCTTTGAAAGGGAAGTGATGTGAAATGCATCTGAGCTGTCAGCACCCAGACTTTAACTTTTGCCAATAGTGGTATATCTTCCACTTGGGATATGGTGGGAATTATCCTCAAAATAATCATATCTTCAGCTTCACCATGGATTAGCACTACGTTAGCAGTGCTCCTTATGATAACCTTGAATGTTGCAATTCCAGCTTCCACCGAAGCCAAAATATTATTAGAATAACTAATTGCTGGCAAAGTTTCAATGAAAGCAAAGCAGATGCCACTCAGGGAAAGCATGGGGACCACATCTTGTACAAACCTTTCACCATTCTCATTATGTGAATACACCATCCCAATCCAAGTCCACTGGAAGTGGAGCATCAATTGGAGAATTCCATTGTATTGATGGTCCACATTTGGGGACATCTGTTGGTATGAAACAGCCTGTGCTTTTTCATTTTTCTCTGGAGTTGAGCCATAGATGAACTGAAGAAACAGATGGAAAAGTGGGATTGGGAAGAATAATTTCCAACGTTATGGGGGGGAAAATGCTGCATGTAGCAGTAGCCCACAAATTAGAAATTAAGAATTAATTGTGATTTCAAACTTCCATTCTAGCCATACTTTACATGTAAATTCAGAATGTTATGGGAAGTTGCTGAGATGTTATGAATTTCATGGAACATTTATATCTGTATTTTATTAATAAAGCAGAACTTATATTGCATCCTCAAGTATTAAGTGTGATATACTGTATGTTGGAGGGGGTGCGATGGCTCAGCGGTTAAGATGCCAGGCTTGTCAATTGGAAGGTCACAAGCTCAGAGGTTCGAGACCCTAGCCCCATGTGATGGAGTGAGCTCCCACACTCGCCCCAGCTCTTGCCAAACTAGCAATTCGAAAGCATGCAAATGCAAGTAGATAAATAGGTACCACTTTGGTGGGAAGGTAATAGCGTTCCACGCACGTCATGCTGGCCACATGACCATGGAAGCATCCTTGGGTAATGCTGGCTCATCAGCTAACAAACGGAGATGAGCACCAGCCCCTAGAGCAAGACACAACTGTGTGGGGGAACCTTTACCATTTTACTGTATGTTGAAATAATTTTACCTTCTGAGATAACAAAGTATACTCAACAGGCTCTGCTATCTATTACCTCACAGCTTGTTCTGGTCTAGCGTATTCACCACTAACAACATTTTTATAGTCTAAGGAGATATTGTCCAGTGGTATTATGAAACCAAAATACTCTGTGAGTTTTATCTGGTTTCTTTCTCTACAATTCAGTTTACAAAACATATTTTTCTTCTCCTTCTCCTTTCACATTTTTCTTTCTTTTCTTCCTTTTTAAAGAACAAGTAAGAGAATGGATTGTCTAAAATATTTAAAAATAATAACAACAATACTACTACTACTACTACTACTAATAATAATAATAATAATAATAATAGTAACTATTGAAATTTAAGCAGAGATTAAAATAAAAAAATATCAGGTAAGGTATAGTATTACAAGCCTAAGCAGCTCTAACCCTGAAAGAATGGTTGCAGATCAAACAGGTAAACACTTAAAATAAAAAGAATAGATGAACTATACATAAAGAAACCTACTAATAATAAATAACTAATTAAACCAAGCAGAATAAATAGCTTCAAAAGCTCCTGTTTTCCATGCAGGCATTGTACCTGTGGCATCTTGTAGAGGGACAGGATGGTGGTCATGTGGACTCCAACTGTAGAACTTGGTCCCCCAATGGCAGCTATTTGTCTTTTCTGAAGGTCACACCTGTAGTTAGGGATGAATCTCTCCTTGGTAGAGAACAGTTCTAATGAGGCACGATAGGTCCATGTTGGAGTAAAATAATTGTTATAGATATGGAAGCCCAGGGTGTGATTGGGTAAAATCTGGGGATTTTCATTGATCTCCTTGACTGTAAATTGCAAAGCTAGGAATTGCTGATAGATTGGTGTCATCACTCTGAAAGGAAAATAATACATTCTTTCACATAGTATTCAGTTCAACATATGACACTTAGCAGAGTTCGCTGCAACCTAATTTAAAGGATTGGTGTTCATATACTTGAATGTGGGGAAATATTGTCACCTTCAACTGGATATTTCCCACCAAATCTTACAAGCCCAGTACTAAAATATTTGAAATACATTGGTTAAAAGAATGATTTCTGTGCCTCCCCAGTAAATTCTTTAGTAATACAATTTCCCTCAGAGAAATCATTTTGGAGCCTGAACTTGGATAAGCAGCAAAACGTTTCAACCAAAAGAAAGAAGTCCAGTTGCCATGACTCAACCTACAGACAATTCCACCTGGATGACTGAGAATCTTCATCAACATTTTGGAGCATGAAGTATTTGAAATACCTGGTGCTGAAGCTCATGCCAGCACAGTGTTTATGCAATTATTTAAAATACTTTCCTTACTCATTTTCCCAAACACTACCATAAAAACACAATTTACCCAATTTTTTTATTCTTTTTAGTTTTCAAATTTTCCTTACCAACTTGATAGGAAAAATATGGAAACATGCAAGTAAGATAATTGATAAAGGCCCCAGTCTTTTTAAAAAGCCTATGCAGATTAGCCCAAGTGAATTGAATATTAGTTTTTATTGAATAAAATATAATTGATTATTTTTACATTATGAAAGGAATATTGAAGTGCTCCTTTCTTTTAAAGACTAAGTTCTTGGACTCACAAAAAGTTAATGTGTTGGAAAGTTACAGCTCAAAATATATGGACTATGCATAACTATTTTTCTCTCATTATATGGAATTTTATTCACTGCCTAAAAAGAAACCATCTCAGATAAGATTAGAAATTAGTATGTATCTCTATGTTTCAAATGAAATTACAGGATTTCATCAAAGAGGTTACTAGATGTTGCTTCCCTGAAGTCCATCGCTGAATAGAATATGTAGACCTTAGACAGAATGCCTACAACGATGAAGTCCCCAGGTTCATACTGCTGGTGGAGAAAAGGCAGAGGCTCACTGATGCTGCATTTAGCACTGGGAATCAGGCACATCACTCGGGGCAAAAGCACTAAAACTACTCCTTCAAATACCACCATCCTGAATGAAGCAGTTTTTTTCTCTTCTTGAAACTAATTCATACCTCCAAGGGTTGTCTTTCATTAATTTTGGATAGTCTAATGTAAGTCTCCATATAAGTAACAATTGTCCAAGTTCAGAATTCTAACTATCTTTAACCCCAGGTTGGAATACTGCATTGTGTTTTCTCATATCCTTTTATTTTGTTGTATTACATTTCTGTGTTAGTGGTTCTTGCCACTCTTTTGAGATCTATAGGGAACGCTGAAGTTATCATGTTTAAATGGATAATTGTAGAGGAGGAATCACCAGCTGAGAATTATAGATAAAACGAAATCATGAATAAGAAAGCCCACTAGACACTTCCCAGCAGAAATCTTTTTGTTGTTTCTTTTTCAGGGGACTGGGTGATAATTGTACCTGTTTGAGGGGGTACAAGCATTCTCTTGGAATTAAAGATGAAGTAGAAATAAAACTAATTATATTAGTAATTACAGTGGAAATATTAACAATTTATAATCAAAAGTTATAGAAAAGAAGAAAGAAAAAAGAATTTTAGAAAGAAATATAACACACTAGTATTTCTTTGGTATTAGGTTCTCTGACTTACAAAGTAGAGTTCTCTGAGTATTATGGGAAGAATGAAATTAAAAATTGCACTGGATATGTTGGCGTGCATATTTTAACATTTCAGACAAATCTGGATATAAGACTCTTAATATTACACTTTTAATATTAACATTTTTATCAACTATTTAATGCAATTTTAATGTTATAATATTAAGGATACCCAGGGTAATACGTATAATGATTTTGAATGCAAATCAAGAACATTTAAATTTTCTTTCTAAAAAGATCCTTCAACATGGCCATGGATGCACACTGTTCCTTTCACAAAGTTATTATGTGATCCCTGGAACAGATCCCTGGAACAGCTTTAGATTCCAACTCTTGATTCTGTAATACTGAGTCACATCTAATCAAGGGAGAACATCATCAGTTTTTATCTTATATAGCTGTATGTAAGATTGCATGTGACCTTTATGTGTTTCTTTGCTTGTTCAATAGATGTTTATCTTTATAAAGTTCAATGTGATTTACTGGGCTTTCTCCATTTTGTCCCCACACCAACCACATTATAAGGAGGTAGACCTGAGACAGATAACTGGTGCAAAATCATCCATGGTTAAGGGGATCTGGTGTCTCCTGGGCTAGGAAAATGTCTTAACCACTATTCCAAAGGGTGGAGGAATTCATTTGTCTTAGCTCAAACTTAGGTCATGGTCTGCCCCCCCCCCTCAAGAGGCCATTACTGGATCTAATGGTACTGGACAATTTTCATCCAATTTCCAACCTTCCCTTTGGGGGGAAGGTTGTGGAGAAGGTGGTTGAATGAAGAGCCAGCGAGTAGACCTGCTCTTTGATAGTTCCTCTCTGGACAAGGAAAGGACTTGAGATCACTAACATGTGATCCTGACAGGAGCTCCCTGGAAGGAGAGGAAAAAACTGCAGTCTCCAGCAGGTTTTGAGCTCTGGGGGATGAGGGAATAGCCATCTCACTCAAACTGCGGTTGGTGCCTTGATGCCTTTGAAAGGACACTAAGTTTGCATACTTCCCTTTCTAACCACTTTTGGAAATTTCTTGTTAACTACTTTTCAGCCATTATGAACCTTTGGATCAACAAGTTTTAGAGCACCAGGTGTGTTTCCTTCAATATTAGCAAAAGAAGTTTTATCTACAAGTTTAAAAACTTTTTAAAAAATGCAATGAACAGCAAAAGTGTGATTAAAACTTTGATTTTAGAAAGTTACAAACAGACTAATGCTACAGATAAATTTGAAATAAGATTTTGGTATTGATGATGAAGAATCCTTCCCATGGGAAAATACATTTGTTTTGAATTTTTTTAAAAAATAATAAAATGAGTTTTTAAAAGTTGGACACTAGAGGTATAATTAAAAGAGAAGAACACCCAAACTCAACATATAATTACAGAATGAAGCAAATATTTTAACATTGGACATATTGAAGGATATTTTTTAACAATGGACTTAACAAAGTTAATTTGGGAGTGTCTGCCTCTATTGATAGAATGTGTCTAAAAGATCTTATGATAGAGGAACAAGTTCTACCTGACAAGGTAAAAGAGACTGATTTGAAAGTGGATTTAAAAATGACAGGCTACAAGAATGACATGGAAAAAGATCTTACACTGGACATACAAAAGAAACCTGCTGATGTCTTAATAATTAAAAGGGATATACAAATAACAAATGAAGACAGTGACCTGGATAATTTTCCTATATTGGATTTAGAAAAGAGGCTTGTTAAAGTTTTGAAGAATTGTGTGAGAAGGGACAAAGAAAAAAGTGGAAAGAAATCAAGTTCTATGACGTTATTTGTAGGTATTAAAGATGAAGATTGTTAGAAGTAAAAGAAAGGATTATAAAGTTGGTTTAATTGATCAATGTTAAAATAGATACATTGTTTTCTCTGGTAACCCTTAATGCACTTTTCCTGGCATCAGTACTGAAATGACAAGGCTTTATGGATTTCTTTATAGATAAGAGATGGATATCGGAAGAAGAGATCCTTTGTTATATTTTAAGAGAAGGTGATAAAATTGTTTATACATGTTGTGATGAAGGTGGAAGTCACTTCTTTATATATTTATTTTCTTTTTCTTTACTATATTCTTATTTTTTCTTCCCTTTTCTCTCTTTTTTTCTTTCTTTTCTGCACCTTCTACTTTTTCTTTTTATATATACGTACATACATACATATATTTAGTTTGTATTAGTTTTTATTGTTGTAATTGTAATACTTTATAAAATTACCATAAAAAAGGAGCTGGTATGGTTAGTATATATACAGTAAAAGAAGGACAAGAAGGCACAAAGCAATGTTGACAAGCATCCTATTGAGGCTTTTTGGATTAAAAGAAGAATGCACTAGAATTTCTCACTGAGCTACTTATAAAAAAGTAATAAGGACCAGACTGCATTCAACCAGATATTCCTTATCCCCTCATTTCCTTTGAACATCTGTTTGTGCTATGAGGACACATGTAGTTATTACAACTAAATGACAGACCTATGTAGGGTTATCCAAATGGGGAATAAGGGAAGTGATTTATAGTGGTTATTATTATTATAGTGGGACTATTTCTACTCATATCCTGAACTCTTATTCTTGTACTGCAAGTTCAGGTAAGAAAAATCATATCCTGATTTTATCATATACCTCAACCTGCAATTGACACATTAAGACACTAGCACATAGCCAATAGGTCAAAGTTGGAAAGTTTTCTAAAGCTAACCATATGGCCCAGATAGATAATCTTTGGGAGAATCAGAGACCATGGGGAGTTCTGTTTCTGAATGTAAATATTGGTGAAACTTTGAGTTCTGTGTGGTTTCACTAGTGGAATAATTATGGGACATAGCTGCATTTTGCCTCCTTGACATACCTGGTTAAACCTCCTTGGCCACACAATAGATTCCTCAGAAGAAGAGAATATCTCTCTTTGAGAGTGCATATTATCTATCTTTCCAACTCTGACTCTCAGGAAAGACTGGTTTGGGAAAGTGATCCAGTTCATAATATCAAGTCCAATCTCTAACTCTCCATTCTGATTGAAGGAAACCTTTTATCCTGCATTGTTGTTGAATGAGATCCTTCTCACAAAGTGGTTGAGCTAAATTAAAAAAACAAATAAAGAAGATAAATTTATCAAAAAGTACAAAACAATAATGCAATTTTCCCTTTGAGGAAGACAGATAATAAATCATTTAAAAGCTTTAAGAAGGATTTCAGTATAATACTAGTTGACAAAACATACTGCATAACCCTTGCACCCTTACTCTCAGTAATCCACAGTACATGCCATTTGGATAAACCTAGATTCTTTAATAAGGAGAATTGACCATTAATCTGGCTTAAGGCACGAATGCTGCTTGGTGCCAAAGCAGTTGAATAAAACTTCCCTCTCCCCTCCTTTGTTGTTGCCCTGGCTACCAATCCTTCATTGTCATGACTACCAGTCCCTAATGACCCTTTCTAGTTCACCTCACCTTTGATCTCCCCAGCTGGTGCCAGGCTGTGATAAAGTTTTCCCAAACAGAATATTACGATCTGCAGGAATGCAATTGTGGGAGCAAGCTGTTCAACTCTGCTGCTGTCCTAACTCTATTGCTGTGCTCTGCTCTCCACTAAGCTAACTACAATGCTACAAAACCCCTTAACTACAAAACCCATGTCAGAAGGATGAATCCAGATGCCATCAACTATTGCTTCTGGATTGCTCCAGTTCTGACATACCACCCCCTTTTGACAATTCTCCCCCCTCCAACATGCACAAGAATAAACAAGAGAGGTTAATGGAGTTCATCTGGGTTTCTCTGGATATTTCTCATGGAACTTCTTCACCAGTTGTGGAGCACGCACATAAATGCTGTTCAGCCACTCGGTGTGTGTAGGAGGGAAATGTTTCTATTGTATCAAGTGCAAAAGCCTTGTCTTTGTCAAAGGCAGGCTTTCTCATCTGAAGAAATTCCCGAAATCCCAACACCTTGTTTGAGTGAATTACAAAAGAGAGAGCACCATAGATGAAGTCTATGTCTTCATTTCTTATAAAGGGAAGTGATACGAAATCTATTTCTGCTGTCATAACCCAAACTTGAACTATTGTCCATAGCTGTATTCCTTCCAATTTGGACATAGTGGGGAATGTTCTCAAAAGAATCATGTCATCAGTTACCCCATGGATTAATACTGCACTAGTGGTGCTTCTCCTAACCACTTTAAACATCATAATTCCCTCTTCCATCAAATCAAAAATGCTATTTGAATAAGTTGTTGTTGGAATTCTTTCAATAAAGTCAAAGCAAATACCTTTCTGGGCAAACATGGGAACTACATCATGTACAAATTTCTCACTCTTTGGAGAAATTAAACCAATCCATGTCCATTTGAAGTACAGTAGCAATTGGAGAATTCCTTTGTACTGATAGTTGACATTTGGGAACATCTGTTGGTATAAAACAGCTTCCTTTTTTCCATTTCTCTCTGGAGTATAGCCATATATGAGCTGAACACATAGAAATAATGGATTGGGAGGATGTATTTTCAGTTTCATATTTTTTGAAGTGACATAATTTTCAGAGTTTATTCCCCCAGAGTAGAAATTAAGCTCCAATCCTTATTTCAAAGTTTGAATCCAGCCATACTTTACATACAAATTTAGGGTATGTTAATGGACAAGGAAGTTTCAACATTTCTCCAAGCTGTTATGATTTGCATGGAATTCAATTCGAAAACAAATGGTTGACCAAACCTTCAGGTTAATTATGTATTGGGAAATTTACAGTAGTGCATTACTCCATAGGCAAGCTGAATCTGCAAAACTAATCTGGTAGACATTTTGCCCCAGGCAATCCATGCAATTGCCCAGATTACATTTAATGGAAGTGATATTTTTCACATCATATTAATAAAGCAACATCAACAACAACAACTTTATTGATTAGTCTTATGACCATATCAAAGATAAAATGAAATAACAAGAGTACAATTTAACTGATAAAATTGATAACAATACACCAAAATATTCCATTTTGATAAAGGAAATGTGATAATTAAATAACCTGAAATAATGATGAATACAATACGTGTATATCTAGTCAAAATTCTAATGAGTTCATCACCCCTACATGACACTCCAATCTGTTCAATATAACGGGCTCTCAGCTGAACTGCCTTGTCTACAAACTTGGCAGTCCTATTCACAATAAAAGTATTTGAGCCCGAAAGAAAATAAGATAATCTGTGATTAGAATCCCAGTGTGCTGTTCTTTCCAACAAAGGAGACAGGAATTTAATCCTAAGTGAGTCATATAGTTTACAGTCGAACAAAATATGGGCAATATCTTCTATGGCTGGGTCCCCACATACACAGGTTTTCATATGGCAAACGGAAATGTCCATATTTAACCATAGAGTCCAACAATTCAAACCTAGCTCTGGAATAGGCCCTTCTCAGATTTTGTGTTAGACTCATCGACAGGTATTTTTTGAATTTATAGTTTTATTCTTGGCTAACCATTTTAATGAACCATTTTTTGCCAACGTCTCCATGTCCAATTGAGCACTGATATCCAGGGCTCGCTGTTTAAAAATATCCTTTGCCTGCAGTGCAGTTATGAGTACCTGTTGAATGGGAAGTCCGTATTGTGTAATAACTTTGGTGAGATGTTTTAGCCAGGATGTGGTAAAATCCATACTTATTTGTTCAAGTAGGCATAATTTGGGAAGCCTACCATGGTCCATTGAATGGACCTTCTGCCAGTAAGAAAAGACCTTTGTTACTGTCTGGCTATGTATAGAGTGGATACCTGTTTCTGCTCTAATCGCAGGTGCTGACGTGTTTTTATCAACTCCCAGTATACTTCTTAAAAAGCGGGTTTGAACATATTCAAGTGCGGCAGAATTTGTAAGACCCCACACTTCCGCACCATAAGTCAACATTGGGATAATTTTTGTGCAAAATACTTTCAGAATAGGGGTCAAAGTGCCGGGATATTTATAGTTATACAGTTTAGATAGACTTTTGGCACAGACCTCAGCCCTCCCTGTGGTCCTTCTGAAATGATTGTCCCAGGCTCCAGTATCAATAAAAACCACTCCTAAGTAAGTGAAAAAATTCACTTGTTCTATAGGCTCCCCATTTATTTGCCATTTATATTTCATCCTTTTTCTTTTACTAAAAACCATCACTTTAGATTTAGACTTATTTATAATTAAAGAGTTATGAACACAATAGTCATTCAACTTTTTCAGGAGTCTTCTCAGGCCGACTTGTGAATGTGCCATCAAAATCATATCATCTGCATATAATAGGACATTCACAAATATGCCATGAATTTTTAACATGTGAGTACCTACGGTACACATAAACCCTGGAATATCATTAATATAAAGATTGAAAAGCATTGGAGCTAAGATACAACCCTGCCTGACACCTCTATGAGTAGGAATACTTTTGGTTAAAGAGCCATTTACAGCAGTTCTTAATTTTAGATAGGTATTTGTATAGAGGGCCTTTACCAGGAACAAAAGTCTGGGCTCCATATTTAAATTAAATTACTGCACAGACAGTGGTTTCAATCTTCGAACTTTTCACATCAATTAAGGATCAGGTTAACTCCCTGAAGGAGTCCGTTGCAAAATTCATTAAGAGCTATCCAAATAAAACAGAATGAAACAGGAAGATATCTATTACTACTCCCACCAACAGTCATCAAGGGGTTAATACAGAAACTAAAGCTGGCCCCACTCCCAAAACCGAAAGGAGAGGAAATAATATCTCTAAAGAAAATAGCTCTCAACCAGAAAAAAGGCAGAGAGGAGATCCATGTAGTTATTACTTACAAACCAAACAGATTACCTTGCAGATTTATAATAATAAAATGAATAGAGGGAGATGGGGCGATAGGAGAGCCGTTATGCTCTCGTTGAGCCTGCTGCTCTGGTGTGAATGCTCTCTGATAGACTTAGTGCATGCTGAATGGCTGCCATCCAGAAGAGACTATATCCAAGTTTTGCTAATATTTAAGCAGCCTATAGTTCCCGGCATGCTTTTTAAAATGAAGCCTTTCCTGAGCACTTTTTCAATATTTCCAATACGTGTTTTTAGCTCAGAGAAAGTGAGCCCTCTCCTAGATCAGTCTTTGAAAGAGGGTAATATTGCTTTAAGTTCTGATGGCAGTAGCAAACATACAGATAATCATGAAGTTGCCACAACAGCAATGACTTTGAGTGAGGAAATGCCAGAAGAAACGCTGATTGACTTATTTGGGGAGTTACCACAATCAGAGCAATCAGATGTTATACAAAGACTGGATGAATTAAGAGAGACATTGAAAACAACGCAATCTATGGCAAAGCCATTAATAAATATGGCACTACTAAGTACTCAGGCCTGTGAAAATATATCTGTTCAACAAAATACTACTACCTCAACAGAAAAGAAAAGTCTAGAAACACAGGCTGATTGTGAGGAAATGGCATTGCTCAATCCAGTCCCAGATAATTTGCAGAAAGTTAAAGTATCTTGTATGTTAAAATCGGATGCTGCTGGTGGAGTAGAACTGAGTCCTAAGGATTCTATTTCCAACCAAATGTTGTCTCAAATGAGTCCCGCATATGCTAGATCTACAGCATTTGAAGGAGAAGTTCAAAATGGGTTATGGAAAGAACTCAAGGCTGGAAAATCTTTACCCATTAGTGAGGACTTCGTTTGTTTGGATGCTGATTCTACTTTGACTCTTCAACCTGTTAAAGTATTTCATCATAATTGTCTTGCTCCCCAATCTCTGTTGGTACCTTCTCATCAACAAGACAATGGCGAAGGCAGACAACTTGTAAATCAATGTGTCTTCTTCGATACAGAAGGCACTCTAGACAAAATCACCCACGCTGATTGACTAAAAGCCTCATGCACTCTAACCCAAAATTTCAAGTCTCTAATGGGGCTGCCCGCCGTCAGTAATTGCAAGGTCTTTCTCCACCTACTGACTTGGAACATTGCCGGTTGGAAAAATCGAGTATCTGATGGAGACTTGTTGGAATTTCTCTCTGGCTTTGATTTTATAGCTCTTCAAGAAACTTGGCTGACCAAAGAGGAAGAAAGGATTCACATTCCAGGATTTAATTCCTGGTCAGTCCCAGCAGTGAAATACAAGACTAAAGGAAGGGCATCGGGAGGACTGTCGATACTTGCCAAGGCTGAGTTGGGTTGGCAAGGCCAGGAACTGGTGATTGGTTTTGATTCTCCTTTCTATTTAGCAGTTAAATTTTCTTATGAAGCAGTTGTAGTAGTAATAGTGAACATTTATCTGCCACCATATTCATCTCCTCACTTTTTTCCCAACATTTGGGTAAATTAGGAAATCTAGTGTTGAAGATAAACCTTAATTACCCCAATGCTATTGTAATTTTAGCGGGAGATTTTAATGCCAGAGTGGGGGCTTCTTTATTTGATTTTGTACGACTGGGTGTTATTCCTGAGGACTACCTTATTAATAACCCACCCTGGTGTTCTAGAGATTCCAAAAGGAACTTGGCGGGTTCTCAGTTGGTCTCATTAATTTATAAATGTAACCATATTTTAGGAGGCAAAGAATCTGATTTTATATATCCATTTACATTTCATAAAGGAAACTCCAGTAGTGTCCTAGATTATATTTGTGTTTCTTGAAATAAGTCTGGGTTATTCTCAGATATTCAAGCCCATGTGAGAGAAGACAGCGATCATCAGCCAATTACAGTTTATTTTGCAGCCAGATCAGATATTAGATCATTTATGCTATATCAGGGGTCGGCAAACTTTTTGTGCCGGGAGCCATTTTGACATGCTCGTGTACATTTTGAAGTGCTCGAGATCCAGGGGGCGGGGCTTGCGGGCAGGGGCCAATCGCGTGGAAGGGGGCAGGTTTTGCGGGCGGGAGCCAATCGCATGGAAGGGGGCGGGTTTTGCGGGCGGGAGCCAATCGCGTGGAAGGGGGCAGGGTTTGCGGGCGGGAGCCAATCATGTGGAAGGGGGCGGGGGGCTCACGGAGGGAGGGGGTGCAGCCAGCGGCTCCGCGCAGCCAGCAGCTCCGCGAACCCGGCCCGGCCGCCCCACCGGGAGTGGCGGAGAAACAGCTGCCACCCTCCGCTCCCCAGAATATCGTGAGGCAAAGGGAAACCTGCCCGGAGGGGTCATCAGGAGCACAGGATCCAGCCCCAGCCCAGCCCGGCCCGCAGCTTCGGCGCCCTCCCCTCGCCATTGCGAAAGTCCCAGGCAATGGCGGGGGCATGTTCGACCTCGTGCAGCACAGGGCGGCCGCCCCCGGAGACTCCGCAGCCCCCCAGCTGCAGCTCTCTCCCCGTCCAGCGCCCCCCGGCCGGGCCTGCGGCTCGCCCAGGCTGCCCGGGTGCTGCACGACCAGGTCGAACATGTCCCCGCCGTCACCTGGGACTTTCGCGATGGCGAGGGGAGGGCGCCGAAGCTGCGGGCTGGGCTGGGCTGGGCTGGGGCCGGATCCTGTGCTCCTGATGACCCCTCCGGGCAGGTTTCCCTTTGCCCCACGATATTCTGGGGAGCGGAGAGCGTGGGAAGCGGGTGGGGAGAGCAGCCTGGGTTTCCCATCTGCGGCAGGATCCCCGGGCCACACATCCTCCGCCACCGCCGTGGCCAAGCAGGCGCGGGCTCTTTGGCGAAAAGGGGAAAGGCCTTCGCCAGCGCCTGACGTCAAGGGCGGCGCGCGGGGCGGTGGTGGCGGGGGGACGGAGCCGGCGGAGGTTTGCCGGGTGGCAGGACAGGGCGGGCGGCGCTGCTGGCGGAGCTGGAGGGAGCAGAGGGACCAGGCATTCCCATGGGCGCAGCGCGCGCTCTGCAACCCGCCTTGGAGAAGTGGCCATGGGAGGCCCTCCGGGTGCACCCTCCCGCCCCATCAATCCCCCCACCCTGCCGTTCGGCAACCTCTCCCCCCGCTAACCCGAGCCCTGCGGCGGCCGGGGGAGCCAAGCCAGGCTCAGACCGGAGGCGGCCAAGGGGAGAGCAGGCGGCTCTTCACCCTGCGCCTCCCTGCCGCTCGCGTCCCGGGCCCGCACCCTCGCCCAGCACCTGGATGCCGCAGAGCAGCGCCATCTCTAGCCGCAGCAACCCCTTCAGCTGCTCCTGCGCCGCCTCCGACAGCGCCGCGTCCTGGGCCAGCAGCGCCTCCCTGCCGTGCCGGGCCTCGCTCAGTGCGAGAGCCAGGGGGCGGGGTTTGCGGGCAGGGGCCAATCGCGTGGAAGGGGCGGGGGTGAGTTCAGCTGCAGAAGAGCCACACTCAAGGGGCCAAAGAGCCGCATCTGGCTCACGAGCCGCCATTTCCGACCCTTGTGCTATATGATAAGGGGTTACTAGCAAATATTGAAATTAGGCAAAACAGAAGACTTGGGTGGGTCAAGGTAGATACAAAAGCATTAGCCACTTATCTAAACTCAGAGCAGGTTCAGTCTTGGAGAAATTCTATTTCTACTCCTTAGTTTATTTACTGAGTCAAACCAAAGCCCCCTGCAGGAAAGTATAATTGATTCTACATATTTTGAAAACCTCCCTCTTTGGCCCGCAGTGTCAGTGGCAGAAGTCAAATCTATCATCCATTCCTTGAAACCCAACAAGGCTCCAGGAGAGGACTTTTTACCACCAGAACTCTTTAAAACTCATACTGACTGGTGGGCCCCATTATTTGCAGGTTTGTTTTCTTATATAAACAACACAGGATTCATTCCAGTAGGATGGGAAGTAGCAATTGTTGTCCCTATATATAAAAAAGGAAATAGGACTGACCCACAAAATTATAGACCAATCAGTCTTATAGGAATTGCTGCGAAAATGTATGCCAAACACCTCTTGGCCAAAATAGAGGACTGGGTAATTAGGACAAACCTCCTTGCGGAGGAACAAACTGGTTTTAGACCAGATCACTCCACAATAGATAATTGTTTCACCTTACATCATCTTATTTCAAAACAATTGGCAAATGGCAAAAAAGTGTTCGCTGCTTTTATAGATCTTACCACAGCTTTTGATTCCATAGATAGAAACATTTTATGGAAGAAATTGATTAATTTATTAATAAAGCAGAACACATATTATATTCAGGAATATCCAGTGTGATATCCGATGAATTCCACTTACCCTTACCCTTACAAATAATCAGCTGTAGTTAATAGGCTCTAATTCTCATCCTGATCTTCCTTTGTGGATAGATATAGATATAGGTGATATAGGTAAAGATGTAGGTATAGATATTTAAGAAGTGGTGGATAGCTTCTATCTTTTAGGATTTACAGTAAAGGAACAAGCAATTAAGAAATATGCCACAGACTAGCAATTGATAGAGTAGCAATTGAAGGCCTTGGAAAAGATAATCAAATGCCGGGATGTGTCTATACCTATAAAGATAAGAATAGTGCAAGTAATGGTATTCCCTGTGACACTATATGGAAGCTAAGTTGGTCTTTCAACTGATGCTATTGAAATTTGGTGTTGGAGAAAACTCTTGAGAATGATCTGGACAGCCAAGAAAACAAACAAATGGATCATCAAAAACATCACTCAGGACACAAATGATCAGGCTGAAATTATCCTACTTTGGACACATTATACAAAGACCTAGCTCTCTGGAGAAGGCTCTAATGCTGGGAAAGATGGAAGGAAAGAGAAGAAGATGACCAGCATCAAGGCAGATGGACTCTATCACAGTGGCAATGGGTACATCACTGGAAGACTTGAAGGACCAGGTTAGGGTCATGCTGTTATGGAGAAAATCTATCTATGTGGTCACTAAGATTCGATACTAACTTCATGGCACATAATAAATCATAATCAATAGATCTAGATCATTAATAGATCTAGTTATGAATAGATATTGATATATCCACAGTCCTCTTCTGCACCAGAAGTTACCACTGAATTGCTCCCAAAATTTATTTTAATTCTAGTGAATTATTGTAATTCTAGTGACATTATTGCAACACTAAAAATTTCTTTGCAGTGCATAGAGATCACACTTTAAAGCAGCACATCCTCTTAGTTCATTCACAGCAGTGTTCACCTTTATACAATAACTATGTTCATTTAAAAAGTGAATGAATGAATGAAAATCCAATATTCCAAGCAAGCATTGTACCTGTGGCATCTTGTAAAGGGAAAGGATGGTTGTCATATGGGCCCCAACTGCAGAGGTTGGTCCTCCAATGATGGCTATTGGCCTATTCTACGTGTCACAGCTCTAGTTAGGGATGAATCTGTTCTGACTAGAGAACAGTTCCAATGAGGCACGATAGGTCCAACTTGCACTAAAATAGCTATTATAGATATGGAAGCACAAGGTGTGGTTAGGTAATATCTCAGGATTTCCATTGATTTCCTTGATTGCAAATTGTAAAGCCAAAAATTGCTGATAGATTGGTGTGATCACTCTGAAAATAGAAGCACATATTATTTAACAGAATATTTAGTTCAAAAAAAGACATATTTCATTTCAATTTATTATAAAGAATTCGTATCAATGTACAAGAACATGAAGAACTGTTGTCACAATGAATTGGACATTTCTCATCAGGTTTTTTGTTGTTGTTGTTTGTTTTGTTTCGTTTTTACAAACCCAGTCCTCAAAATACTCAAAATATATTGGTTAAAAGAATAATTAATAATTTATCTTGGTCCCCAAGACATTCTTATAATCGGCAATTTCTGGTGGGGACATGGCGGACTGAGAAGCTGTGCCCGTGGGCTCTGTGGGCGGAACTTAGAATGTGGCAATTTTTTTTGGGCTCAGGCAGGTTTATGGGAGGTTTATATGAACTTTTTTTCTTTATAAGTGAAGTGAGTAACTGTACTTAGTGATTTTTATAATGTGCTAAAGAGGAATGATTTATAGAAATAATGTGATTTTCGTTTAATATAGAGTAAGAGATTGATTATGGAAAATTTTTGTATATCCCTGCTGTTAAAAGTCAGAAGTCACATCTTTCTGTAATGTTGTAAAAAAAAATTATTTTGTGTTTTCACACCTTTTTTTTCTTTACATTTTTTGTAGCTTTTTGCTTTTTCCTAACTTTTTTTTTCCTCTTTAAACTTAATAAAATTCATAATGAAAAAAAAGGAAATTGTGGAGTCCTTGGTGCTCTCTGAGCCTTGTTGTTTTCTTGCAGATGTTTCATTGCCAGGCTAGGCAACATGTTCAGTGAAAAAAGGGAGTGGGACTTGCTCTCTGTTTATATACCATGCTTGCCCTGCTTGTGTTGGTGGGGCTGTTGTTCTCTCCTTGGTAGTTCCTTGACTGGGCTCTTGTTTGCTACTTGGTTGATTGACTGAGTTAATAGTTCCTTGATTAGGGTATATTGTGCTGTTTGATTGTTCCTCTGGTGCTAATCCTTGTGTTAAGCTTTGCCTATCTGGGTGTTGATTGCTGGCAAGGAGGTGTTCTGGTCTTTTGACTTTTCTATTGTCTCTTATGAATGATATATAAATGTTGTTTACCTCTATGTGTCTGTTGATGGCTGCTTTGTCTGAGTGCCAAGCTTCCAGGAATTCTCTAGAATTTTTGGATTTGGCTTGGTTTAAGATGCTCACAGTTTCCCAGTTAAAAGTATAGTTGAGTCTGTAAATGTGTTGTGAGATTAAGGAGTTTTCATCGTTTCTTCTGACTACTAGTTGGTGTTCATGGATGCGTTCTGCTAGTCTTCTGCCCGTCTGTCCTACATAGTGGCTGCTACAGTCCTAACACTGTATGTTGTAGATAACTCATGTTTTTTCTTCTTGGGCTACTGGGTCTTTTGGTTTACTTACAATGTTCTGAAGGGTTTTGGTTGGTTTATGTGCTATGGTGATGCCATATGGTTTTAAGAGTCTATTAGTAATTTCTGAGATGTTTCTGATGTATGGCAGTGTAATCCTTTTCATAGCTTCTGTTGGTTTCGCTGTGGTGTGTTGAGTGGTCAGGCCCTTTTTGATAAAGTTGCGTGGGTATCCATTTTTCTGGAAGATGCTATATAAGTGGTCTGTTTCCTTTTTCTGGTGTTCTGGGTTACTGCAGTGAGTTTGTGCTCATCTGAATAGAGTTCTTACACAGCTCCTCTTGTGGGAAGTTGGGTTATTGCTTTGGTAGTGGAGAACTTGGTTAGTGTGGGTAGATTTCCAGTAGACTTGTGTTTCTAGAATGCCATCATTTCCTCTACTGACGAGGATGTCCAAGAAGGGTAGTGTGTTGTTGTTTTCTTCTTCCCTTGTGAATTTTATTCCTTTGAAGACATTGTTGATAGTTTCATGTGTTTTTTCCGGTTGATCCTTTTTTATTATGACAAAGGTGTCATCTACATACCAGATCCTTACTTTGGGTTGTATGCGTGGGAGTGCTATCTTTTCTAGACATTGCATTACAATCTCTGCTATGAGTCCTGAGAGTGGTGATCCCATGGGTGTTCCTTTGATTTGTTGGTATATTTGTCCATCAAACTGAAAGTAGGTGGTGAGGCAGAGGTTCATGAGGTCCATGATTCTGGGTATTTTGAACTTGGTGTATCTAGTTAGGTCAGGTGTGTTACATAGAACTGCTGCCATTTATTCAATCTCTAGTGCTTGGTCTATGCATGTAAAGAGTGCAGTGACATCAAATGACACCATAATTTCATCTTCATCCATTTTTAGGTCTATGATTTTTTGGAGACAATGTAGTGGGGAGTTGATAGAGTATTCACTCTCTTCTGTGAGATGCCCAAGTTTTCTTGTAATATCTTTAGCTATGTTGTATGTGGGGATCCCTGGTAATGGTACAATTGGACGGAGTGGTATGTCGGGCTTGTGCATTTTGGGACATCCATAGAAGCGTGGGATGATGGGTCCACTGCTTTTCATCCACCTCTGTTCTTCTATTGTGATTTGACCTTTCTTGGTTAAGTTGTTGAGGATTCTTTTGACCTGGTTGTCTTCTTACAGATATGTGGTTGCATGTCAGCAGAAGTTGCAAGAATGTTGCAAGAAATGAACCAAAATCACAGTGACATAGATTGTCTTTCATGAAATTCAGAATTTTATTCCATTTCAGTTTTAGAGGAGGGAAATTACATAATAAGAACACAGAACCAATCCATTCAAAATACAAAGTTGTTACTTATAAATGAAAATGCTTTAATACAAATATTTACTTATGGCTAACTTTAACGTCTTCAATTATTCTTCTTAGCTGTTCCTTGTTGTTTAAATCAGGCCTCACCACAATAATGTAACATTTTGGGAAGAAGATAAAAGCCAGTAACCCACCACTAGAGGACAAAATGGAGAAGATCTCCACGACCACCATATATTTCCCCTTTGTGCTCAAGTATGTTGGAACGAAGGACATCCAAACACTGCAAAAGACCAACATGCTGAAGGTAATAAATTTGGCTTCATTAAAAGTGTCAGGTAATTTCCTGGCTAGGAAAGCCACTGAGAAGCTGATAATTGCCAGGAAGCCCATAAAACCAAGGACAGAGTAGAACATGATGGTTGACCCTTCATTACATATCAATACAATTTCCTTTGGCATGGAATACATATCAGCATCTAAGAATGGGGGAGACGTTGATAGCCATACAATACAAAGAGTGGTTTGAATGAAAGAGCAAGAAAGAACAATAGGAATGGCCAGTCTCTTCCCCATCCATTTTCTAGTTCTGGACCCTGGCTTGGTAGCCATGAATGCTAGAATTACAATGATAGTCTTTGCCAAAATGCTAGAAATTGCCACGGAAAAGATGATGCCAAAGGTAGCTTGCTGAAGAAGGCATGTCCATTGATGAGGCTGGCCAATAAATAGCAAAGTGCAAAGAAACAAGAGCAGGAGGGAGATGAGAAGAATGTAGGTGAGGCTTTTATTGTTAGCTTTCACAATGGGAGTATCATTATGTTTAATGAAAATCCATAAAACCAAAATGGTGATGATGGAAAAAGAAACCACAAAGCTGGTCAAAGTGTTCCCCAGGGTTTCTTTATAAGACAAGAAGTTTGTTTCTTTCAGAATGCAGGAATCTTGGTCCTCATTGGGATAGTGATCTTGTGCACACTGAAAGCACTCGTCCAAGTCTGAAAATGAAAATTTGATCTTTTGTATATGGCAGTAACAGAGTATTGTACAGAAATAATACAAGGTTATATTGCAAAATCCTGAATGACAGCTTTTATTCTGAAATTGGAAACAACAAGAAAAAGAACAGACAAACATACAAACAAATCTAGTAGTTCATCATGAAATTATATGCACTGCATGTTCCAAAAATAACCCCAATTTTTGGACTCATATCAGCAACACAGGATCAATATTTTGAGAAGCCAAGGGGAAAGGAGAACTTAGTCAGAAGGAGACAGTTGTCTAAGCAATTTCAGTACAATTACTTTGGTCCAGGAATTTGGAAATATTGAATTATTTAAGTCATAAGATATTACTATGTAATATGGTTAAGCTGTAATTGCTATAATTCATTTTTATCTGCATTTTGGATACTTTTACTGATCTTTTGGAAATGATTTCAAACAGCAGCGCAGAATCTGTGGGCACATGTCCCTTCCCAATTTTGCCAATTTGCATTCTTGACATTTTGGAGCTTTATTTTGGAATATCCATAAAGAACCACCACCAGTGAAACACAGGCTGGCAAACATTATTTCACAAGCTGTCGCTTACCCATCTGGTTAGAAAACTTCCCTTCTGGACATGGGATACAATCATAGCAGCAAAACGGTTCCCCTTCCTTGGCAGCCTTTCTATAACCTGGATTGCATTTGGCATTGCAAAGAGAAAGGGGCTGTGTCTATTTGTAAAAGAAAGAGAAATATGTTTTTGGTTTTTCAAGCATGCGCTTCACTGATTTCTTTTCGTAGGCTAAGAAGTCTAAGTCAATTAGATTTAGGGAATTAATGATCCAGACTCTATTAGGAAAAAAAAACTGTTATTTTTTTATTATTTCCCAATTCCTTCTTTGATCATCAAAACATTTCTGAAATGTTCAGCACTAAGCTGTACTAGAACACACACACACAAACACAAACACTTAAAAATTGGAGTTCAAGCTTTTTGAAGAAAACGACTGAACTGGTACCATATAAGCAATATAACATATAAAATATTTTCATACATGCCTCCATGAGTACATTAAACATTTAAGTGTTCAATGGTCCTGTGTTATGTTTGTTTCAATATATCTCAAAATCACTTATTACTTGTTTATATGATATATACATTGTTGTTGTTCAGTCGTTTAGTCGTGTCCGACTCTTCTTTACCTCATGGACCATAGCACGCCAGGCCTTCCTGTCCTCCACT
The DNA here is from genome assembly GCA_023362775.1 of Charina bottae. Classification (NCBI taxonomy): domain Eukaryota; kingdom Metazoa; phylum Chordata; class Lepidosauria; order Squamata; family Charinaidae; genus Charina; species Charina bottae. The sequence continues at coordinate 12,444,956 of JALMGJ010000011.1, forward strand.
GTCTCTCGGAGTTTACTCAAATTCATGTTCATTACATCAGTGATGCTATCTAACCATCTTATCCTCTGCCGTCCCCTTCTCCTTTTGCCTTCAGTCTTTCCCAGCATCAGGGTCCTTTCCAGTGAGTCCTCTCTTCGCATTAGGTGGCCCAAGTATTTGAGCTTCAGCTTCAGCATCTGTCCTTCCAATGAGCAGTCAGGGTTGATTTCCTTTAGGATTGACTGGTTTGACCTCCTTGCAGTCCAAGGGACTCTCAAGAGTCTTCTCCAGCACCACAGTTCAAAAGCATCAATTCTTCAGCGCTCAGCCTTCCTTATGGTCCAACTCTCACAGCCATATATTACTACTGGAAAAACCATAGCTTTAACTATATGGACCTTTGTCGGCAAGGTGATGTCTCTGCTTTTTAATATGCTCTCTAGGTTTGCCATAGCTTTCCTCCCAAGGAGCAAGCGTCTTTTAATTTCATGGCTGCAGTCACCATCTGCGGTGATCTTGGAGTCCAAGAAAATAAAATCTCTCACTGCTTCCATTTCTTCCCCTTCTATTTGCCAGGACGTCATGGGACCAGATGCCATGATCTGGGTATTTTTAATGTTGAGTTTCAAGCCAGCTTTTGCACTCTCCTCTTTCACCCTCATCAAGAGGCGCTCTCTCTCTCTCTCTCTCTCTCTCTCTATATATATATATATATATATATATATATATATATATAGAGAGAGAGAGAGAGAGAGAGAGAGAGAGCATTATTTATCCTGTGTGTTATCCCATGAAGTTCTGATCTAAATCTTGCTTCCCACTATTTTCTGTATTGAAAAAAAAAGCATGTCTGAGATAGCTAAAGTGATTTCAGTGAATCTCTATTTCAATATTGATAAATTAACACCTGAATATAGCTCAAACCATGAAAGGATCATACCCAGTTTAAACTGTTGGGCCAAATGATGCCTTCCTTCCAAATGGTGAACATTTCTTCTGTGCTATTGAGTGGTTGTATCTCTCCAACTTTGATTTTAAGGAAAGATCGATTTGGGAATATTACCCAGTTGTTAACATCAAACCCGGTATTCAGTTCTCCATTTTGATTGAATGAAACTGTTTCCCCAACAGTATTATTAAAAGAGATGCTTCTCAGAAAGTTGTTAAACTATATTGGAGGAGGGGAGAGAGAGAAGACAAGGAATTGAAGGAAAAGAAAGAATGATTTGTCAGGATTTGCAGAAGGATATTTATTTTATCCCACTTAATTGATTTGAGCACAGAAATGTTCTAATGTTTAATTTCCCCAGTAGATGCTGAAGTGTTCTAAGTATACAGTAATGGCAGTTGATGGCAAGGGAACAGGAGAAGCAAAAGAATGGTACAAAAAGAGGAAGAATCAGAATGGAAAGGTAAAACACCTGTAAGAATCTAATTGGATCAATACAGATTATATCTCAGTGTGTCTTCAAATAAAACCTTCAATTTTGGAATTGAAAAGTTCTATGAGTTATACGCTTCACTTTAAATGTTACCATTCCTCTTTACTGAAGTATAGTGCATTAAGCTCCTGGATGTCAGCAACATCTTTGGAGTATGCTCTTCAGTCCTCCTGTATTTTCTTGATGACAGGTCGCAATGCACAGGTGTGTACATATATATATCTAAAAAATGTGCAGTCAGAGAACCACTAACTCCTGTGCTTCCATTTATAGCCTTGAGTCGAGAAAAGCCATGAAAAAGAACATGCCATTGACCTAGGATGATTGCGGATGACGATGAAGTCATCGATTATATAATTTTGGCTGATATTTTCAGTCTGTTTTTATTTCTTTGTTGTAACTTACCCACAGTAGCTACAGTTGGGAGGTTTACAACTATTGCAAATAAAAAAATAGCCAGCCGACTCTTCTTGCAAACAGAGCAACACGTTTCCATGCTAACAATATGAAGCACAATACCTGAACCACAATTTGTAGGGAAGAGAATCACTTTTTCCTTGAATAAAAGTACCATGATGACTACATAGTACTTTAGCTCCTAAAGAAGGAACCTCACAGCGATATGAGGAAAATGCCACCCTGAAGCATATCTGACTACCGTGCTTGATCTTGCTTTAGCAGTTGTTAACAATTAAAAAAAAAAGTACTACGTGGCATTTCTAACCATTTCTATACAATGGCTTTTGAATACTGCCCATTCCCGGATGAAAGCTATCTTGTTATACCATCTAGAGTTTTATTTTATCCCGCAATTCTGGTGAACTTTCATTAATATACGGAGGACAATACCTTCCATAGGTGTTGATCTAGTAGCTTCACTCCTGCTTCAGGTATTCTTGCCATGTGCTTCAATTTAAAGGAAAGCATGTTATGCAAAGCATGTGCTATAATATGGACTGCATTGTAGATGCAATAGCTGTGGGCACTCATGTCCATCTCAAAAACAGATGAAGGAAGTGTCTCCAGCTTTTCCAGTCCATTGCAGATGGCTTCATCTTGCTCATGAATCTTGGAGCTGGGAAACAAACATTCAAAGGCCTCCTCCCAGAAAACCTGAATAAAACCATCTTGTGGTTCAGAGAATGCCTTTCTCTTCTGGAGAAATTTCTGGAATCCCAAAACTTCCTTTGAGTGAACTGCAAAAGATAGGGCACCATGTAGGAAGTCCAGCTCTTCATTCCTTTGAAAGGGTAGTGATGTGAAATCCATCTGGGCTGTCAAAAGCCAGACTTTACTATTTGCTGTTGCTGATATATGTTCATATTTTGATATGGTTGGGAGCATTCTCAAATATATCATGGTCTCAATTTCGCCATGAACAAGTAATACAGTAGCAGTGCTTCCAGTTATAGTGCTATATGTTTTCATCCCTTCTGCAACCATCTGTTCAATATCACTGACAAAAGTCAGTACTGGAAAACTTTCAATGAAATCAAAGCAAATTCCTCTCTGGGGAAATGTGGAAAACACATTGTGTACAAACTTCCTTCCATCGTCAACATTATCATACAGAACACCAATCCAGGTCCATCCAAAATGCAGCAGTAACCGGACAATCCCCTTGTACTGCATGTCAACATCTGGAAACATCTGGTGGTAGAAAATGCCCTCAGCTTTCCTATTTATCTCAGAGGCAGAGCCATAAGTGAGCTAAAATAAGAAAGAAAAGTTAAAGGAAGGGAGCGAGATTAAAAATACAGTGTATATATTATTCCAGCTGGATCCAGCAGAATCTGCCGAGTGCATTGGCTGGTGAAAGGACTGAATCTGCATAAGGAAGAATTGACCAGGAGTTAGCATGGAGAAGTGTGACTAAGATGCTGGTGTTTGAGAAAGGAATGAAGTTATTTTTCCCTCCCTCTCTCTTCCTCTCTAGACTAGGAACAGGTAGAAAGTGATAGTATTGCAAAGCTGCTTAAAGGTGTTAACAAAATAAAGCAGTGGCAAATTTAAAACTTCTATGAATAAAGAACAGAGCAAGGGAAACCAAGAACTCAGCATATAAAGACATAATAATTTGTCTTTATAATAATATATAGTGGTAATAAGACCAAATAAGTTACCTTAATTGCACTGTAACAATAAAAAATAATTGAAATGGTGTGCATGTTTGAAAGTGCTCACCAGTATGTAGAGAGAGGCTGTGAGCCAAACTGGCAGAAACATATATAGAATTGTGATGTTATTTGAAAACCTATAGAACAAAAGTGCTTCCTATCTGCTTTGGTACCTATTTCCAAAGGAATGAAGTAGTGGTGCATAATTGCTTCCCTTCCTTTCAACTCTTATATCGATTTGATCATTCAGGTTTTGTCTAAAAGCCACTGGCACTCACTGAAGATGGGTAATCAACCCATATCTGTACTCCTATATTCCTACATTTATATATGCCATCATCTTCTCTCACACACAGATGGCATATATATATAAAAAAAAAAAGAACAAAGAACAATTTGCAAGACTTCACAGCATTTCCCAGTGAAATAAAATGGGATACCAGCTTTTCCTTAACAGAAGTTTTTTATATTTACTGAGAAGTATGCTAACTGCACTCATGGTTGGTTCATGAAGTCTACCCATGCTGAAAAAGACAAGGATTTTAAATATCCTAGAGCTTTCTTCCAATCTTCTATCATTTGAAAGGAAGAAACAAACAACAGCTACAATGGTCAAAGCACCAAAAATCTCTAACACCATAAGATCATAAGCAGTGCCCGCTGGATTGATTGATTCATTTTATTCAATAAATGTTTATGGGACCCTTGGCCCACCTAGTCCAGCAGTCTGTTCTCACAGTGCCCAACCAACTGCACAAGGAAGTCACACTCTCATTAAGGCTCACAGCTATTGATCCCCATGTCTTCCACGAATTGGTCCAACCTGTTTTTTGAAGCCAGCGCCACATTTCATGGCAGCAAATCCCAAACTTTAACTATATGCATTGTGTAAAAAATAAATCCTTTTGCCTGTCCTGATTCTTCCAAGGTTCAGTTTCATTGAGTGACCATAATTCATAACTCATTTTGCTAGCCTCAGAGGCAATAATGTTTACTCCTGTTACTTAGGACTAAAGTGTTGAGCCTTGTGCTCTATGGAGCACAGACCACCATGTTCAGGGACAGTGATACGAGAGCCCAAGAGATAGCTCTAGGGCAACACTTAAGAGTTATGCTCTTCATCTTCCAATATGTGTCAAATGTTCTGAATTTGGAACCTGAAACTTAACCCTCCCTATCTCACTTAAAAGAGATTCTCCTGGGCAAACCTTATCATTAGGGCAATTGGAAATAAATGGTTAAAATGTCAACTATGCTGGAAGAGAAATGCATCATAGCTAGTTGCATACACTGACATTGCACCTGAATAAACAAGGAGCTCCTTCTTCGTCCATAGTATATTTCATATTGCACATAGAAAATTGATATCCACACTAGGTAGACCAGACCAGGAAATCAACTCTACTGCAAGGGTAAAACTACTTTTATTGAAATTGGCTGTAATAACAGAATCTTGCAAGTCAGATTATGCTGTAGCTCCCTCCACTTCTTCCACTCTGGTGAATCAGGGAGGTATCTGCCTGAGCTACTTGGGAATGTAATCTTGTTGCCCTGGCCTTAAAAAATGTTTCAGCCCCTTTTGCCTGGGTAATAGTTCATGCATATCTCCATCAAGGTCGTCTTCCTTATTCTCTACAGAACTTATCAAGGTTTTCCATACCCAATAGCCATATACACCCAATAGCCATCAAAACCAAATTAATTCAACCATAGCAAAGTAGTGGTATAAAATTATTTATTGGGGATCATTAAAAACTACCACTTCAAGTTTTTCTCAGAGTAGTTTTGAAGGTTCCATAAAGGGAATTAAGGGAATTAATAAATCTTCAAAAGATCTATTAAATTTTGGCAGCATTAATAGCTATACTAGGGACAATAATGAATAGTTCTGTTTAAAACCAACCAGATAATAGGTGCTTTTCTAAATTTAAAAATAAAATAAAAATCAGAAGATCCAAAATTCTCAGGGCTTTGACAATCTTCATGCCTTCAGAAGATTCAGTGTTTCTCCTTCATATAAACTGACTTTCAAATTCAAGTCATGTTTTATGATTGGGATTCCTTATAACATTAGAATTATACTCTTCTCATAACTGTAGTTACACACATGTGGAACACAGCTTATTCTATTTAAAAACCTGAAATAGTTTCTTGTGATTCATATTTCTTTGTCTTCATAAACATTTCCACATTTCCATAGCTAGATATGTCTATTTATTTTATTCACAGCATTTATTTCAAACACAATCTTTCTCAAATCCAAACCACATATCCACAGAAAAGGCAAAGGAGATGTCAAAGTGTCCTTTTAAATCTTTCAGGTTCTACATGGAAGTATTACCTGTGGAATTTTGTAGATTGATGGGATAGTTGCCATATGGATGCAGACTTCAGAATTAGGTCCTCCAATGACTGACACTGGGTTGCTGTCTGTATCACACCTGTAGTTAGGGATGAACTTGCCTTGTGTTGAGAAGAGTTCCATTGAGGCATGATATGACCAGCTTGCAATAAAATGGCTGTTATAGATATGGAAGCCCAGAGTGAGATTGGGCAAAATCTGGGGATTTTCCTTAATCTCTGTTACAGCAAATACCAGAGACAGGACATGCTGGTATATTTGAGTTAAAACTCTGAAATGAGAAGTATATGCTCTACTAAATTAGATTAAGATATGACATAGACTTCAATATACTGTACGACCACTAAACATATTTTGTTAATTATGAATAAATTTTACCTGAAGTACTATGGTGGTCCTTCAGATAGTAACTAAAAATAAAAATGTACCCAGCATTTTCTCCATTTAAACTCCTCCCAGTATTCCGGAGTTCCAGATTATATTGTCTAATTTGTGGAAACATTGCAAAGGCACCAGTGCTCACCATCCTACAAATCAGGGATGATTTACTGTATGTGGAACATGTCATATAAGTATATAGATTATCTTCTTTTAATGCATTAATAATGAGTGATCGCCAATGAATGAATGAATGAAATTAATAATTATAATTTAGTAATATATGAGTTGGACACATTAATGCTTAATCCTTGTTTTATTAGTATTACAAAAATAAGATAGTTAGGTACAGAATTACTGGGGAAGAGCGGAGGGCAATTCCGAGTAGCTCCAGAAAGTGTGAAACAGCTGGGCCAAAGCCGAAAGGACGCTCAGTTGTGGATGTGTCTGGAAGTGGAAGGAAAGTCCGATGCTGTAAAGAACAATATTGCATAGGAACCTGGAATGTAAGAACTATGAATCAAGGTAAGCTGGATGTGGTCAAACATGAGATGACAAGACTGAACATCGACATCTTGGGAATCAGCGAACTAAAATGGACAGGAATGGGCGAATTTAATTCAGGAGACCATTATATATACTACTGTGGGCAAGAATCCCTTAGAAGAAATGGAGTAGCTCTCATAGTCAATAAAAGAGTGGGAAAGGCAGTACTGGGGTACAACCTCAAAAACGACAGAATGCTTTCAGTTCGAATCCAAGGCAAACCATTCAACATCACAGTGATCCAAGTCTATGCCCCAACCACTGATGCCAAAGAAGCTGAAGTTGACCGGTTCTATGAAGACCTACAACACCTTCTAGAACTAACACCAAAAAAAGATGTCCTTTTCATCATAGGGGACTGGAATGCTAAGGTAGGAAGTCAAAAAATAACCGGAATAACAGGCAAGTTCGGCCTCGGAGTACAAAATGAAGCAGGGCAAAGGCTAATAGAGTTTTGTCAAGAGAACACGCTGGTCATAGCAAACACTCTTTTCCAACAACACAAGAGACGACTCTACACATGGACATCACCAGATGGTCAATACCGAAATCAGATTGATTATATACTTTGCAGCCAAAGATGGAGAAGCTCTATACAATCAGCAAAAACAAGACCTGGAGCTGACTGTGGCTCAGATCATGAGCTTCTTATTGCAAAATTTAGGCTTAAATTGAAGAATGTAGAGAAAACCACTAGACCAATCAGGTATGACCTAAATCATATCCCTTATGAATATACAGTGGAAGTGAGGAATAGATTTAAAGGATTAGATCTGGTAGACAGAGTGCCTGAAGAACTATGGATGGAGGTTCGTAACATTGTACAGGAGGCAGCAACTAAAACCATCCCAAAGAAAAAGAAATGCAAGAAAGCAAAGTGGCTGACTGATGAGGCTTTACAAATAGCTGAGGAAAGAAGGGAAGCAAAAGGCAAGGGAGAAAGGGAAAGATATAAACAACTGAATGCAGAATTCCAGAGAATAGCAAGGAGAGATAAGAAGGCCTTCTTAAATGAACAATGCAAAGAAATCGAGGAAAACAATAGAATGGGGAAGACTAGAGATCTCTTCAAGAAAATCGGAGATATCAAGGGAACGTTTTGTGCAAAGATGGGCATGATAAAGGACAAAAAAGGCAGGGACCTAACAGAAGCAGAAGAGATTAAGAAGAGGTGGCAAGAATACACAGAAGAACTATACAAGAAAGATCTTAATATCCCTGATAAATACAATGGTGTGGTCACTGACCTTGAGCCGGACATCCTAGAGAGTGAAGTCAAGTGGGCCTTAGGAAGCATTACTAACAACAAAGCTAGCGGAGAAGACAGTATCCCAGCTGAGCTAATTAAAATCCTAAAAGATGATGCTGTTAAAGTGCTGCACTCAATATGCCAACAAATTTGGAAAACTCAACAGTGGCCACAGGATTGGAAAAGGTCAGTTTACATTCCAATTCCAAAGAAAGGCAATGCCAAAGAATGTTCAAACTACCGTACAATTGCGCTCATTTCACATGCCAGCAAGGTTATGCTCAAAATCCTACAAGCTAGGCTTCAGCAGCATGTGAACCGAGAACTACCAGACGTGCAAGCTGGGTTTCGAAGAGGCAGAGGAACTAGAGATCAGATTGCCAACATTCGCTGGATCATGGAAAAAGCAAGAGAGTTCCAGAAAAACATCTACTTCTGCTTCATTGACTACGCTAAAGCCTTTGATTGTGTGGATCACAACAAACTGTGGCAAATTCTTAAAGACATGGGAGTACCAGACCACCTTACCTGTCTCCTGAGAAACCTGTATGTGGGTCAAGAAGCAAGAGTTAGAACCGGACATGGAACAACCGACTGGTTCAAAATTGGGAAAGGAGTACGACAAGGCTGTATATTATCACCCTGCTTATTTAACTTATATGCAGAGTACATCATGAGAAATGCCGGGCTGGATGAATCACAAGCTGGAGTTAAGATTGCCGGGAAAAATATCAACAACCTCAGATATGCAGACGATACCACCCTAATGGCAGAAAGTGAAGAGGAACTAAAGAGCCTCTTGATGAGGGTGAAAGAGGAGAGTGCAAAAGCTGGCTTGAAACTCAACATTAAAAAAACCCAGATCATGGCATCTGGTCCCATCACTTCCTGGCAAATAGAAGGGGAAGAAATGGAAGCAGTGACAGATTTTATTTTCTTGGGCTCCAAGATCACCGCAGACGGTGACTGCAGCCATGAAATTAAAAGACGCTTGCTCCTTGGAAGGAAAGCTATGGCAAACCTAGACAGCATATTAAAAAGCAGAGACATCACCTTGCCGACAAAGGTCCGTATAGTTAAAGCTATGGTTTTTCCAGTAGCAATGTATGGCTGTGAGAGTTGGACCATAAGGAAGGCTGAGCGCCGAAGAATTGATGCTTTCGAACTGTGGTGCTGGAGAAGACTCTTGAGAGTCCCTTGGACTGCAAGGAGGTCAAACCAGTCAATCCTAAAGGAAATCAACCCTGACTGCTCATTGGAAGGACAGATGCTGAAGCTGAAGCTCAAATACTTTGGCCACCTAATGAGAAGAGAGGACTCACTGGAAAAGACCCTGATGCTGGGAAAGACTGAGGGCAAAAGGAGAAGGGGACGGCAGAGGATGAGATGGTTAGATAGCATCACCGATGTAATGAACATGAATTTGAGTAAACTCCGAGAGACAGTGGAGGACAGGAAGGCCTGGCGTGCTATGGTCCATGAGGTCACGAAGAGTCGGACACGACTGAACGACTGAACAACAACAACAAATTTATTGCTTTTAATGATAAATGGCAATGACTGATAAATATATCATATGCTTCCATCTCATCAATCTTAAAGGTAGTCAACATTACTCTAAATTTGAGTTTTTTGGGGAAAATGACTTGTGAAATTACATTTTGAACAGAAATATTGACATTTTGACATGTGTCAATCTTCTTATATAAGAAGAAAACATTCTGATATATGCACATATTTTCCCAATCAATTTTTGTTATCTTTATTGAAGGCACTTTGGGCAGTTTAATATTAGTGACGATCTTAGACATGAGCAATTAATAACCTAGGAAAGTTGGCTTCTTATTATTTGGAAGGAAATATTTGGTGACTGCTTCACCTGTCTGACAGGCTAAGGAGTAATTTTTTTTTAAGGTAGAGGTGTGGAAATTATTATACAATATGTTATACAATTTCCCAAACTCAGGTCATGAATATTTCCCACTTTATCCCTTTCTTTTGCCCAGAAATCCCTCAAATACTCTGCCTGAAGTTTCTCCCAAATGTACTCCAGGATAAGAACTTATACAGGGCTGAAGAATGTAAGAAAAGATGAAGGAAGGAAGGAAGGAAGGAAGGAAGGAAGGAAGGAAGGAAGGAAGGAAGGAAGGAAGGGATGTTGGGAGGGATTTTTTAAAATGAACTCTGGATGGATTTGAATAAAATTTAGCAAGCTTTTCATAGCTATAAAGCTGTTTTTTAAATTTCACTCCATTCTAATGAATGGAGTGGAAATCTATATTACTACTAATAGTAGCAGCAACAAAATGGTTATGCTTTTTGTTCTGACTCCCAATTCTGAATCAGATTGCACCAGTGTAATGCCCTCCATCTAATCCAAATAGAAGTCCATCCCTAGACCAGACACCAATCCACGCATATCTAGACTTAGATGTTGCTCTAGAACTAGATGCATAATACATGGATATACAGAGATACATATGCTTCTGTGTGCTTGTGTGTGCATAATTGCACATCCCTCTTACGCGGTATCATAAAAAAGGTCAGTAGAAGGACGTTCTTGGAAAGTTATTGTGTTTGAAAATATGTAGATTTGAGACATAATGGCCCCAATGACAGCATCTCCTGACTGATAATATTTATGAAGAATAGGAAGAGGCTCAGCAATGTGGCATTCGAGGTCAGGAATCTTGCAGACTACCAAACACAGAAACAGTAAAATCAATACCAAAACAGCCATTAACGTCCTTGGAATCATTTTTTTCCTTTAGCCCATTTCACCAGTCCTTGCTTTATGCTTCATTGAGATCTTTGCCAAATATTATAAGCAGGAAGGAATGGCTGAGGCAGTAAAAAAAAAAGAAGAAGAAGAAACGAGTGGTTTCCAGGTCCATCTTAAATGACAGAAGAAATAACTGCACTTGTTGATAGTTCTACAGGTAGATACTGCCACTCTTTGGGGATTTGGAGATGAAGCACAAGTTTCCCACTCTATGTGATAACATACCCCTCTTTCAAATTGCAGGTTCTGTGAGCTAATAGAGAAGAAAACATGTTTATTATATCTCAGCAGAAGCCACTTCTAACTCTTCTCACTGGGGTTGCAAGAGGTCTAAGAGGCTTCAGCAGCAGCTCAGAAAGTAAAATGCCCTCCCAAAGCAGTCATTTCTAGTAGTCATTCCTACCCACAATATCTTGGAATGGAGTATGTTTAGAGTGATTCATGGCTCTAGATGTCTCTGTATGAAGAGCCAGGGTTGGAGTACATAGAACTGGGAACCATGGGCTTGGAAGGATTATTTCTTTGCAACCGTTCAAATCATCCAACGAATGTTTTTTTCCTTCTACTCCTCAGTGAAGCACAGGAGTGATAATAAGCCCCTTTTCAGCCCAGAATGCATTTATTAAATCTTGCCTTCAATCTAGCTAGCTGATGCCCCAAGTAAAGTTATCATAGCCTCAGTTGTCATTAAAGTAGGATCTGATTTCTGATTTCGCTTGCTTTTATTACACGTCATTGATAATCTGTTGCAGCATCTGCATTTTGGAACATCATACCTCCTGAAACTTGTTTGGCTCTGACCCTACTGTCGGTTTGTCAACCCTTGAAACCTGAATGTTCCCTCAGACATGGGGCCTATAGGTTGGATAAGCCCAAAATTTTGTTAAGGTTACCTAATAATTTATACATGAATACATTTCTATCCTATAGATATTTTTATGAGTCTGTGATGAATTCATTCACTTCAAAACTGGCATGTGTTTGCTGAAAATTAAATTGAAATATACAATTTTGCTTAGCAAATCTGTCAATCTTGGCATCTGCAGCAATCTGTGGCCTTCAGATATACATTTGAAATGGGCAGGAAAGGAATACCAGAAGCTTTGATGTGCTGGCTACAATTGTGCAGTTAGAATGAGCAGGATAATTAATTAATTGATTATGTGCCATCAAACATATATAGACCACATAGATAGATGATCAGGATAAATGTGTTCTTTATCCTACTTCAAAAGAAACATTGGCAGCATGTCCTTAAAAAGGTTAAACTGATATTTATTGTTTATTTATTTATGTATTTATTTTCTATCCCGCCTTTATTATTTTTTATAAATAACTCAAGACAGCAAACATACCTAATACTCCTTCCTCCTCCTATTTTCCCCACAACAGCAACCCTGTGAGGTGAGTTGGGCTGAGAGAGAGGGACTGGCCCGAGGTCACCCAGCCAGCTTTCATGCCTGAGGTGGGACTAGAAATCTCAGTCTCCTGGTTTGCCATTGGCTCCTTCCTAGGGCTGAGAGACAGGGACTGGCCCAAAGTCACCCAGCCGTCTTTCATGCCTAAGGCAGGACTAGAACTCACAGACTAGCCCAGCACCTTAACCACTAGACAAAACTGGCTCTCGTTATATATCCTTGCTGTTAAAAGTCAGAAGCCACAACTTTTTGTATATTTGAAAAAAAATTCTCTTGTGTTTCTGCACTTTTTTAGTTTTTTCTTTCTTCATAGTTTTCTGGGTTCTTTTTGTAGTTTTTATTCTTTTCTTGAAATGTAAAAAATATTACTATAAAAATTATAATAATAGAACAAATTTCAGTGTTTTCACCAAATTTTTTGGAATGCTTATTCAGGAGACAAATTCCAAGGGCACCTATTTTTGCTTCCTTATTATTTAACAAAATTTGTGAGGTTTTTTTGTAAACATGAAGAACAAGAAATACACCTTTCAATCAGTGAAACCTAAATTGTTCTGAACATCCCAATAAAATTCAATGCATTGTCTCAAATTCTTGAAATAGATTGAATAAATAGAATTTACCAAATAGTGCTTCTGCTTCTATCTAACAAATAAAAAAAGAAATCCACCAAACATTTCAACTGATAACAGAATGGTTAACATCTTCTAACAGATATGTGGCAGTATGTCAGCAGAAGTTCCAAGAAAGTTGCAGGAAATGAACCAAAATCACAGTGACAGATTTTCTTTCATGAAATTCAGAATTTTATTCCATTTCAGTTTTAGAGGAGGGAAATTACATAATAAGAACACAGAACCAATCCATTCAAAATACAAAGTTGTTACTTATAAATGAAAATGCTTTAATACAAATATTTACTTATGGCTAACTTTAACATCTTCAATTATTCTTCTTAGCTGTTCCTTGTTGTTTAAATCAGGCCTCACCACAATAATGTAACATTTTGGGAAGAAGATAAAAGCCAGTAACCCACCACTAGAGGACAAAATGGAGAAGATCTCCACGACCACCATATATTTCCCCTTTGTGCTCAAGTATGTTGGAACGAAGGACATCCAAACACTGCAAAAGACCAACATGCTGAAGGTAATAAATTTGGCTTCATTAAAAGTGTCAGGTAATTTCCTGGCTAGGAAAGCCACTGAGAAGCTGATAATTGCCAGGAAGCCCATAAAACCAAGGACAGAGTAGAACATGATGGTTGACCCTTCATTACATATCAATACAATTTCCTTTGGCATGGAATACATATCAGCATCTAAGAATGGGGGAGACGTTGATAGCCATACAATACAAAGAGTGGTTTGAATGAAAGAGCAAGAAAGAACAATAAGAATGGCCAGTCTCTTCCTCATCCATTTTTTAGTTCTGGACCCTGGCTTGGTAGCCATGAATGCTAGAATTACAATGATAGTCTTTGCCAAAATGCTAGAAATTGCCACGGAAAAGATGATACCAAAGGTAGCTTGCTGAAGAAGGCATGTCCATTGATGAGGCCGGCTAATAAATAGCAAAGTGCAAAGAAACGAGAGCAGGAGGGAGATGAGAAGAATGTAGGTGAGGCTTTTATTGTTAGCTTTCACAATGGGAGTATCATTATGTTTAATGAAAATCCATAAAACCAAAATGGTGATGATGGAAAAAGAAACCACAAAGCTGGTCAAAGTGTTCCCCAGGGTTTCTTTATAAGACAAGAAGTTTGTATCTTTCAGAATGCAGGAATCTTGGTCCTCATTGGGATAGTGATCTTGTGCACACTGAAAACACTCATCCAAGTCTGAAAATAAAAATTTGATCTTCTGTATATGGCAGTAACAGAGTATTGTACAGAAATAATACAAGGTTATATTGCAAAACCCTGAATGACAGCTTTTATTCTGAAATTGGAAACAACAAGAAAAAAGAGATCGCTTCCAGGTGCTGAAGACGTCGGTGCGCTGAACCGAGCGCTCCTGGCTCGGCTCAGCTGTTTGCCTGCTTGCAGTGGTTTTTAAAGAAATAAAACTGCTGAAATCTCCCCTTTGAAGAAAAGGGGATCAGAAGGGTCGCCGGAACTGTCGCTCTTTCCCAATTCCCGTTTTTCCACCACGGGAAAAAGGAAATTGAAGCGACGAAAGCGACTGGAAGGACCATCGTTATTGCTCTGCAGGAAACAGCGAAATCTTTTCAGATAAGTAGCACCTAAATTCAGCACTTTTAGTCACTGTTTTATATTTGTGTTTATTTTAATTTTACATATTATCTGCTAAGATCCTTCTATGGACATGATCGATGCTGCTGGTGATTGTGTAATTTTCTTGCTAAAGAAGACTTGAGAAATGGTGGGAGCTTAAAGAATAATGACTTTACTTGGAAGTGAAATGGAGTGACATTAACTACTGACGAATGGCTTACTTACTGAAGTGGGACTAATCTATTTTCCTCTCTGGATTTTGAATTCAAATGGGTTAACGATCTGCCTTTTATCTTTTTTTTTGCTTTTCTGCTTTTCATCTTGAGATGGTTTTTTTTTTTCCTTCTTTTTTCTGTAATGCGTTTGGAAATTATTTGGATTATAATGGGTATTTTTGGAATATCTTTGTTTTGAACAGTTTTGGGAATTTCCTTATTATATGGGATTTTAGTGGACTTTCTTGTTGCTTTTTGTCTTGGAGAGTGAAGACATTTGGAGTTGGGGCTTTCTCCTCCCCCCCCCTTCTCTTTTTTTTCTCTTCTCTCTCTCCTCTTTGGGACTTGTGATTATAAGCTTGCCTGAGAACTGGATTGTTATTACATTTTCAAGGATATTTTGACTACAGCTAAAGGACTTACCCGTTGTACTCTTATCTTTTATTTTTTTTCATGTGAGAATTGTTGATTTTACCAAAGTACATTTTGCCCTCTTTTTTATGCAACATCTATTAAGAAAAAGTAGTATTTTTTTTATTTTTTTTATTTTTTTATTGTATCTGGATTTTTTTTTCCCCTTTCTTCTCTTCCCCCTTTTTTTCTTTTGAATCTTTAACAATTTTTTATCCCTCTTCTTCCCTTTTTCTTTTTTTTTATTGTTTATAGTGGTTCTCCTTTGTCTTTTGTTATTTTTCTTTTCTCTTTACAGGAATATTATATACAACCTGGTTACTGCGGCTGCAAGAGTGAAGAGGGATAGAGATAAGGAAATGGAGTCCATGGCTGCACCTTCAGAAGTATCAACATCAGATATGGAAAAAATATTGGATGCGATTACAGCACTGAATCAAAAAATAGATGATTCAACTACTGCCTTGGAGGAAAAGATGGATATTTTAACTGTTACCTTGGAGAAAAAGATGGATGACTTAATTACTTCTTTTGATATAAAAAATAGACAAAAAAATGGACAATATTCTAGATCAACAAGTAGAAGAGAAATTGGAAGTGATGAAGGAAGATTCAAAAAAAGAATTTAGAAATGAAATACAGATTGTCAAAGAAATTGCAAATATTTTTCCAGGGGATTTTAAAGAGACACAAGGCCAGGTTAAGAAATTGGAGATTAAATCAGATTCTATTACTATGGAATATAATTTAGATGCTATTGTATTAGCAGAAATGAGAGAAGAAGAATTTATTTTGAGTCTGAGAGGAGCCCTGGAAAAATTAGATGAGAATATGAGAAAATATATAGTTGATACTTTAGTTCAATATTTAGAGATAGAAGAAGAAGATATGGACTCTGAGATAGATAAAATTTTCAGAGTTGACTCACGTTACGTTAGAGATAAGAAATTGTCAAGATATTTTATGAGAAAAGTTACAAAAGAGCAAAATCTGAAGAAATATTACAGTGAGAGATCAAAAACAGTAGGGTTGGGTATAACTTAAAAGAATTAAATCAGAATTTTTTTTGTTTTGTTTGGAATCTGGGTTGTATAAATAGAAAAATTCTTTTCTTTTTATTTCTATATGCATAGTATAATAGTATGGTTGGGTATAAATTAAAAGACTTAAACTAGAATTTTTTTCTTTTTATCTGGAATTTGGGATGCACAAATAGAAAAAAATAATTTCTCTTTACTTACATATGTATAGTTTTGGAAAAATTAAAGTGTACCAACAATACAGGAATGGATGTTGAAATTACTAGAAATGACAGAAAATGACAAATTGATTTGCCTACTAAAAGAAAATTTTAATTATTATTCTTTAATGAGTGGAAATTTTTGATGGACTATTTGCAAAAAGCAGGAGGAGTAAAGCTAAATATGGGGTTTTGATGATTAGATTATAGATAAATAGTATATAATAGACAAGGAAAAATATATGAATTTTATATGAATAGCCAGCATGTTAAAACAAACTATATACTTTATTCTTATGACCATAGACGGATCGGAGGTTATCTAATTTCTATGTATGTCTTTTTCTTTATTTTTTTTCTTTTTTCTTTTTCTTTACTGCACTGTTATTTTAATTTGTATTTCTTTTTCCGTTTCATTTTTAATTTTTAGCTTTGTATATTTAAAAACCTAATAAAACTTATGTAAAAAAAAAGGAAACAACAAGAAAAAGAACAGACAAACATACAAACAAATCTAGTAGTTCATCATGAAATTATATGCACTGCATGTTCCAAAAATAACCCCAATTTTTGGACTCATATCAGCAACACAGGATCAATATTTTGAGAAGCCAAGGGGAAAGGAGAACTTAGTCAGAAGGAGACAGTTGTCTAAGCAATTTCAGTACAATTACTTTGGTCCAGGAATTTGGAAATATTGAATAATTTAAGTCATAAGATATTACTATGTAATATGGTTAAGCTGTAATTGCTATAATTCATTTTTATCTGCATTTTGGATACTTTTACTGATCTTTTGGAAATGATTTCAAACAGCAGCGCAGAATCTGTGGGCACATGTCCCTTCCCAATTTTGCCAATTTGCATTCTTGACATTTTGGAGCTTTATTTTGGAATATCCATAAAGAACCACCACCAGTGAAACACAGGCTGGCAAACATTATTTCACAAGCTGTCACTTACCCATCTGGTTAGAAAACTTCCCTTCTGGACATGGGATACAATCATAGCAGCAAAACGGTTCCCCTTCCTTGGCAGCCTTTCTATAACCTGGATTGCATTTGGCATTGCAAAGAGAAAGGGGCTGTGTCTATTTGTAAAAGAAAGAGAAATATGTTTTTGGTTTTTCAAGCATGCGCTTCACTGATTTCTTTTCGTAGGCTAAGAAGTCTAAGTCAATTAGATTTAGGGAATTAATGATCCAGACTCTATTAGGAAAAAAAAACTGTTATTTTTTTATTATTTCCCAATTCCTTCTTTGATCATCAAAACATTTCCAAAATGTTCAACACTAAGCTGTACTAGAACACACACACACACACACAAACAGAAACACTTAAAAATTGGAGTTCAAGCTTTTTGAAGAAAACGATTGAACTGGTACCATCTAACCAATATAACATATAAAATCTTTTCATACATGCCTCCATGAGTACATTAAACATTTAAGTGTTCAATGGTCCAGTGTTATGTTTGTTTCAATATATCTCAAAATCACTTATTAGTTGTTTATATGATATACATACATACATACATACATACATACATACATATATATAGAGAGAGCATTATTTATCCTGTGTGTTATCCCAGGAAGTTCTGATCTAAATCTTGCTTCCCACTATTTTCTGTATTGAAAAAAAAGCATGTCTGAGATAGCTAAAGTGATTTTAGTGAATCTCTATTTCAATATTGATAAATTAACACCTGAATATAGCTCAAACCATGAAAGGATCATACCCAGTTTAAACTGTTGGGCCAAATGATGCCTTCCTTCCAAATGGTGAACATTTCTTCTGTGCTATTGAGTGGTTGTATCTCTCCAACTTTGATTTTAAGGAAAGATCGATTTGGGAATATTACCCAGTTGTTAACATCAAACCCGGTATTCAGTTCTCCATTTTGATTGAATGAAACTGTTTCCCCAACAGTATTATTAAAAGAGATGCTTCTCAGAAAGTTGTTAAACTATATTGGAGGAGTGGAGAGAGAGAAGACAAGGAATTGAAGGAAAAGAAAGAATGATTTGTCAGGATTTGCAGAAGGATATTTATTTTATCCCACTTAATTGATTTGAGCACAGAAATGTTCTAATGTTTAATTTCCCCAGTAGATGCTGAAGTGTTCTAAGTATACAGTAATGGCAGTTGATGGCAAGGGAACAGGAGAAGCAAAAGAATGGTACAAAAAGAGGAAGAATCAGAATGGAAAGGTAAAACACCTGTAAGAATCTAATTGGATCAATACAGATTATATCTCAGTGTGTCTTCAAATAAAACCTTCAATTTTGGAATTGAAAAGTTCTATGAGTTATACGCTTCACTTTAAATGTTACCATTCCTCTTTACTGAAGTATAGTGCATTAAGCTCCTGGATGTCAGCAACAACTTTGGAGTATGCTCTTCAGTCCTCCTGTATTTTCTTGATGACAGGTCGCAATGCACAGGTGTGTACCTATATATATCTAAAAAATGTGCAGTCAGAGAACCACTAACTCCTGTGCTTCCTCGCCTTGAGTCGAGAAAAGCCATGAAAAAGAACATGCCATTGACCTAGGATGATTGCGGATGACGATGAAGTCATCGATTATATAATTTTGGCTGATATTTTCAGTCTGTTTTTATTTCTTTGTTGTAACTTACCCACAGTAGCTACAGTTGGGAGGTTTACAACTATTGCAAATAAAAAAATAGCCAGCCGACTCTTCTTGCAAACAGAGCAACACGTTTCCATGCTAACAATATGAAGCACAATACCTGAACCACAATATGTAGGGAAGAGAATCACTTTTTCCTTGAATAAAAGTACCATGATGACTACATAGTACTTTAGCTCCTAAAGAAGGAACCTCACAGCGATATGAGGAAAATGCCACCCTGAAGCATATCTGACTACCATGCTTGATCTTGCTTTAGCAGTTGTTAACAATTAAAAAAAAAAGTACTATGTGGCATTTCTAACCATTTCTATACGATGGCTTTTGAATACTGCCCATTCCCTGATGAAAGCTATCTTGTTATACCATCTAGAGTTTTATTTTATCCCGCAATTCTGGTGAAATTTCATTAATATACGGAGGACAATACCTTCCATAGGTGTTGATTTAGTAGCTTCACTCCTGCTTCAGGTATTCTTGCCATGTGCTTCAATTTAAAGGAAAGCATGTTATGCAAAGCATGTGCTATAATATGGACTGCATTGTAGATGCAATAGCTGTGGGCACTCATGTCCATCTCAAAAACAGATGAAGGGAGTGTCTCCAGCTTTTCCAGTCCATTGCAGATGGCTTCATCTTGCTCATGAATCTTGGAGCTGGGAAACAAACATTCAAAGGCCTCCTCCCAGAAAACCTGAATAAAACCATCTTGTGGTTCAGAGAATGCCTTTCTCTTCTGGAGAAATTTCTGGAATCCCAAAACTTCCTTTGAGTGAACTGCAAAAGATAGGGCACCATGTAGGAAGTCCAGCTCTTCATTCCTTTGAAAGGGTAGTGATGTGAAATCCATCTGGGCTGTCAAAAGCCAGACTTTACTGTTTGCTGTTGCTGATATATGTTCATATTTTGATATGGTTGGGAGCATTCTCAAATATATCATGGTTTCAATTTCACCATGAACAAGTAATACAGTAGCAGTGCTTCCAGTTATAGTGCTATATGTTTTAATCACTTCTGCAGCCATCTGTTCAATATCACTGACAAAAGTCAGTACTGGAAATCTTTCAATGAAATCAAAGCAAATTCCTCTCTGGGGAAATGTGGAAAACACATTGTGTACAAACTTCCTACCATCGTCAACGTTATCATATAGAACCCCAATCCAGGTCCATTCAAAATGCAGCAGTAACCGGACAATCCCCTTGTACTGCATGTCAACATCTGGAAACATCTGGTGGTAGAAAATGCCCTCAGCTTTCCTATTTATCTCAGAGGCAGAGCCATAAGTGAGCTAAAATAAGAAAGAAAAGTTAAAGGAAGGGAGAGAGATTAAAAAAAACAGTGTATATATTCTTCCAGCTGGATCCAGCAGAATCTGCAGAGTGGATTGGCTGGTGAAAGGACTGAATCTGCATAAGGAAGAATTGACCAGGAGTTAGCATGGAGAAGTGTGACTAAGATGCTGGTGTTTGAGAAAGGAATGAAGTTATTTTTCCCTCCCTCTCTCTTCCTCTCTAGACTAGGAGAAGGTAGAAAGTGATAGTATTGCAAAGCTGCTTAAAGGTGTTAACAAAAGAAAGCAGTGGCACATTTAAAACTTCTGTGAATAAAGAACAGAGCATGGGAAACCAAGAACTCAGCATATAAAGACAAAATAATTTCTCTTTATAATACCGTATAGTAGGAATAAGCCCAAATGTGATACCTCAATCGCACTGTAACAATAAACAATAATTGAAACAGTGTGCATGTTTGAAAGTGGCCATCAATATGTAGAGAGAGGCTGTAAGCCAAACTGGCAGTAACAGATATAGTGCTTTCTATCTAGGGGATGAGATGGCTCAGTTAAGACGCCAGGCTTGTTGATCGGAAGGTTGCTAGTTAGGAGGTTCGAATCCCTAGCCCTGCGTGCGGAGTGATCTCCCGCACTAGCTCCAGCTCTTGCCAACCTAGCAATTCGAAAGTATGCAAATGCAAATAGATAAATAGGTACTTACTTCAGTGGGATGGTAACAGCGTTCCACATGTGTCATGCCGGCCACATGACCGTGGAAGCATCTTCGGACAACTCTGGCTCTTCAGCTAACAGACGGAGATGAGCACCGGCCCCTAGAGTCGGACACGATTGTGCGGGGGAACCTTTAACTTTACTGCTTCCTATCTGCTTTGGTACCTATTTCCAAAGGAATGAAGTAGTGGTGCATAATTGCTTCCCTTCCTTTCAACTCTTATATCGATTTGATCATTCAGGTTTTGTCTAAAAGCCACTGGCACTCACTGAAGATGGGTAATCAACCCATATCTGTACTCCTACATTCCTACACATATATATGCCATCATCTTCTCTCACACACAGATGGCCTTAAAGAACAATTTGCAAGACTTCACAGCATTTCCCAGTGAAATAAAATGGGATACCAGCTTTTCCTTAACAGAAGTTTTTTATATTTACTGAGAAGTATGCTAACTGCACTCATGGTTGGTTCATGAAGTCTACCCATGCTGAACAAGACAAGGATTTTAAATATCCTAGAGCTTTCTTCCAATCTTCTATCATTTGAAAGGAAGAAACAAACAACAGCTACAATGGTCAAAGCACCAAAAATCTCTAACACCATAAGATCATAAGCAGTGCCCGCTGGATTGATTGATTCATTTTATTCAATAAATGTTTATGGGACCCTTGGCCCACCTAGTCCAGAAGTCTGTTCTCACAGTGCCCAACCAACTGCACAAGGAAGTCACACTCTCATTAAGGTTCACATCCATTGATCCCCATGTCTTCCACGAATTGGTCCAACCTGCTTTTTGAAGCCAGCACCACATTTCATGGCAGCAAATCCCAAACTTTAACTATATGCATTGTGTAAAAAATAAATCCTTTTGCCTGTCCTGATTCTTCCAAGGTTGAGTTTTATTGAGTGACCATAATTCATAACTCATTTTGCTAGCCTCAGAGGCAATAATGTTTACTCCTGTTACTTAGGACTAAAGTGTTGAGCCTTGTGCTCTATGGAGCACAGACCACCATGTTCAGGGACAGTGATACGAGAGCCCAAGAGATAACTCTAGGGCAACACTTAAGAGTTATGCTCTTCATCTTCCAATATGTGTCAAATGTTCTGAATTTGGAACCTGAAACTTAACCCTCCCTATCTCACTTAAAAGAGATTCTCCTGGGCAAACCTTATCATTAGGGCAATTGGAAATAAATGGTTAAAATGTCAACTATGCTGGAAGAGAAATGCATCATAGCTAGTTGGATACACTGATATTGCACCTGAATAAACAAGGAGCTCCTTCTTCGTCCATAGTATATTTCATATTGCACATAGAAAATTGACATCCTCACTAGGTAGACCAGACCAGGAAATCAACTCTACTGCAAGGGTAAAACTCAGGGCTTTGACATTCTTCACGCCTTCAGATGTTTCCTACAAATCTCTCTCTCTGTGTGTGTGGGGGGGTTTCTGTTTTTCTATGCTCTTCAGTGAAAGGAGGTAGGAATTTAGGAATAGATTACAACACAATTTCAGCCTGAATTACTCAGAATCAATCCAAATCCATGTGGAATGTTATGTTCAGTGTTTCTCCTTCATATAAACTGACCTTCAAATTCAAGTCATGTTTTATGATTGAGCATCCTTATAACATTAGGATTATGCTCTTCTCATAACTGTAGTTACACACATGAGGAACACAGCTCATTTTATTTAAAAAACCTGAAATAGTTTCTTGTGATTCATATTTCTTTGTCTTCATAAACATTTCCACATTTCCATAGCTAGATATGTCTATTTATTTTATTCACAGCATTTATTTCAAACACAATCTTTCTCAAATCCAAACCACATATCCACAGAAAAGGTAAAGGAGATGTCAAAGTGTCCTTTTAAATCTTTCAGGTTCTACATGGAAGTATTACCTGTGGAATTTTGTAGATTGATGGGATAGTTGCCATATGGATGCAGACTTCAGAATTAGGTCCTCCAATGACTGACACTGGGTTGCTGTCTGTATCACACCTGTAGTTAGGGATGAACTTGCCTTGTGTTGAGAAGAGTTCCATTGAGGCATGATATGACCAGCTTGCAATAAAATGGCTGTTATAGATATGGAAGCCCAGAGTGAGATTGGGCAAAATCTGGGGATTTTCCTTAATCTCTGTTACAGCAAATACCAGAGACAGGACATGCTGGTAGATATGAGTCATAACTCTGAAATGAGAATTATATGCTCTAATAAATTAGATAAGATGTGACATAGACTTCAATATACGACCACTAAACATATTTTGTTAATTATGAATAAATGTTACCTGAAGTACTATGGTGGTCCTTCAGATAGTAACTAAAAATAAAAATGTATCCAGCATTTTGTCCATTTAAACTCCTCCCAGTATTCCGGAGTTCCAGATTATATTGTCTAATTTGTAGAAACACTGCAAAGATACCACTGCTCACCATCCTAAAAATCAGTGATGATTTATGTGGATCATGTCGTATAGGTAAATAGATGCTCTTCTTTTTTTATTCATTAATAATTATAATTTAGTAATATATGAGTTGGACACATTAATGCTTAATGCTTGTTTTATTAGTATTACAAAAATAAGATACTTAGGTACAGTATTACTGTCTATTATTTATTGCTTTTAATGATAAATGGCAATGACTGATATATATATCATATGCTTCCATCTCATCAATCTTAAAGGTAGTCAACATTACTCTAAATTTGAGTTTTTTGGGGAAAATGACTTGTGAAATTACATTTTGAACAGAAATATTGACATTTTGACATGTGTGAATCTTCTTATATAAGAAAACATTCTGATATATGCACATATTTTCCCAATTTATTTTTGTTATCTTTATTAAAGGGACTTTGGGCAGTTTAATATTAGTGACGATCTTAGACATGAGCAATTAATAACCTAGGAAAGTTGGCTTCTTATTATTTGGAAGGAAACATTTGGTGACTGCTTCACCTGTCTGACAGGCTAAGGAGTAATTTTTGTTTCAAGGTAGAGGTGTGGAAATTATTATACAATATGTTATACAATTTCCCAAACTCAAGTCATGAATATTTCCCACTTTATCCCTTTCTTTTGCCCAGAAATCCCTCAAATTTTCTGCCTGAAGTTTCTCCCAAATGTTCTCCACGATAAGAGCTAATACAGGGCAGAAGAATCGGAAGGAAGGAAGGAAGGAAGGAAGGAAGGAAGGAAGGGAGGGAGGGAGGGAGGGAGGGAGGGAGGGAGGGAGGGATTTTTTAAAATGAACTCTGGATGGATTTGAATAAAATTTAGCAAGCTTTTCATAGCTATAAAGCTGTTTTTTAAATTTCACTCCATTCTAATGAATGGAGTGGAAATCTATATTACTACTAATAGTAGCAGCAACAAAATGGTTATGCTTTTTGTTCTGACTCCCAATTCTGAATCAGATTGCACCAGTGTAATGCCCTCCATCTAATCCAAATAGAAGTCCATCCCTAGACCAGACACCAATCCACGCATATCTAGACTTAGATGTTGCTCTAGAACTAGATGCATAATACATGGATATACAGAGATACATATGCTTCTGTGTGCTTGTGTGTGCATAATTGCACATCCCTCTTACGCGGTATCATAAAAAAGGTCAGTAGAAGGACGTTCTTGGAAAGTTATTGTGTTTGAAAATATGTAGATTTGAGACATAATGGCCCCAATGACAGCATCTCCTGACTGATAATATTTATGAAGAATAGGAAGAGGCTCAGCAATGTGGCATTCGAGGTCAGGAATCTTGCAGACTACCAAACACAGAAACAGTAAAATCAGTACCAAAACAGCCATTAACGTCCTTGGAATCATTTTTTTCCTTTAGCCCATTTCACCAGTCCTTGCTTTATGCTTCATTGAGATCTTTGCCAAATAATATAAGCAGGAAGGAATGGCTGAGGCAGTAAAAAGAAGAAGAAACGAGTGGTTTCCAGGTCCATCTTAAATGACAGAAGAAATAACTGCACTTGTTGATAGTTCTACAGGTAGATACTGCCACTCTTTGGGGAATTGGAGATGAAGCACAAGTTTCCCACTCTATGTGATAACATACCCCTCTTTCAAATTGCAGGTTCTGTGAGCTAATAGAGAAGAAAACATGTTTATTATATCTCAGCAGAAGCCACTTCTAACTCTTCTCACTGGGGTTGCAAGAGGTCTAAGAGGCTTCAGCAGCAGCTCAGAAAGTAAAATGCCCTCCCAAAGCAGTCATTTCTAGTAGTCATTCCTACCCACAATATCTTGGAATGGAGTATGTTTAGAGTGATTCATGGCTCTAGATGTCTCTGTATGAAGAGCCAGGGTTGGAGTACATAGAACTGGGAACCATGGGCTTGGAAGGATTATTTCTTTGCAACCGTACAAATCATCCAAGGAATGTTTTTTTCCTTCTACTCCTCAATGAAGCACAGGAGTGATAATAAGCCCCTTTTCAGCCCAGAATGCATTTATTAAATCTTGCCTTCAATCTAGCTAGCTGATGCCCCAAGTAAAGTTATCATAGCCTCAGTTGTCATTAAAGTAGGATCTGATTTCTGATTTCGCTTGCTTTTATTACACGTCATTGATAATCTGTTGCAGCATCTGCATTTTGGAACATCATACCTCCTGAAACTTGTTTGGCTCTGACCCTACTGTCGGTTTGTCAACCCTTGAAACCTGGATGTTCCTCCAGACATGGGGCCTATAGGTTGGATGACCCCAAAATTTTGTGAAGGTTACCTAATAATTTATACATGAATACTTTTATATCCTATAGATATTTTTATGAGTCTGTGATGAATTCATTCACTTCAAAACTGGCATGTGTTTGCTGAAAATTAAATTGAAATATACAATTTTGCTTAGCAAATCTGTCAATCTTGGCATCTGCAGCAATCTGTGGCCTTCAGATATACATTTGAAATGGGCAGGAAAGGAATACCAGAGGCTTTGATGTGATGGCTACAATTGTGCAGTTAGAATGAGCAGGATAATTAATTAATTGATTATGTGCCATCAAACATAGATAGACCACATAGATAGATGATAAGGATAAATCTGTTCCTTATCCTACTTCAAAAGGAACATTGGCAGCATATCCTTAAAAAGGTGAAACTGACATTTATTTATTTATTTATTTATTTATTTACTTACTTACTTACTTACTTACTTACTTACTTACTTACTTTGGAGTCGGTGCTTTCTGAGCCTTGTTGTTTTCTTGCAGACGTTTCATTGCCAGGCTAGGCAACATCTTCAGTGTGAAAAGGGAGTCGGACTTGCTCTCTGTTTATATACCCTGGCTTGTCCTGCCTGTATTCGTGGGGGTGTTGTACTCTCTAGGTAGTTCCTTTTTTGGGCTGTTGTTTGCTGCTTGGTTGATTGACTGAGTTAATAGTTCCTTGCTTAGAATCTATTGTGTTGTTTGATTGCTCCTCTGGTGCTAATCTTGGTGTTAATCTTTGCCTATCTGGGTGTTGATTGCTGGCAAGGAGGTGTTCTGGTCTTCTGGCTTTTCTATTGTCTCTTATGAATGGTATGTAAATGTTGTTTACCTCTATGTGTCTGTTGATGGCTGATTTGCCTTAATGCCAAGCTTCCAGGAATTCTTTAGCATTTTTGGATTTAGCTTGGTTTAAGATGCTCACAGTTTCCCAGTTGAAAGTATGGTTGAGTCTGTCCATGTGTTTTGAGATTAAGGAGTTTTCATGGTTTCTTCTGACTGCTAGTTGGTGTTTGTGGATGCGTTCTGCTAGTCTTCTGCTAGTCGTTAAGTTTTATTTACTTATTTATTTATTTTCTATCCCTCCTTTATTATTTTTATAAATAACTCTAGGTGACGAACATACCTAATACTCCTTCCTCCTCCTATTTTTTCCACAACAACAACCCTGTGAGGTGAATTGGGCTGAGAGAGAGTGACTGGACCAAGGTCACCCAGCCGTCTTTCATGCCTGAGGTGGGACTAGAACTCACAGCCTCCCCGTTTCTACCCCTATGCCTCAACCACTAGACCAAACTGGCTCTCGTATACAGTATATGTCAAATATTGACAGATTTGTGATTAAAGATGATTCATCCAAAAATTGTATGTGGATTGTATTGGACCCCCCAAAGAAGGTACTTGAAAGCACAGAGATCAGATTTCCTCTGTTGAAGATGGAAAAAAAATAAAAGAGGGAACATATCTCTTATGATATGATCATGTAACTTTTGGTACCTTTCTGCAATAGTATTTTAATGTACACAAGTAGATTTATGAGGAAATCTCTCAGTGTTAAAGATGTTTATGTGATGTTGAATTATATACCCAAACTCTGGCATTTCACTATCACTGAGGAATTATGGTTCTATCAGGTATGGGGGATAAGAGCTAGTACAGGTATAATATTGAGGAATTGGACAAGTGATAGACTTCCAGATGTGAATGTCTGGCTTTTGGAAATATGTAACTTTTTTATTTTGTAAAAGGCAATATTTTCTACTAATCAAAAGATGAAGTAATTTGGGTTTTTGTTTTTGTTTTTGCATAGATTTTACGATATATTACAATAATACAGCAGTATCATTAGGTTATTTTTCTTAATGTTTTGTACCTGATTATAATCTAGTATTATATAGTATTTTTTTAAAACCAGTGACTATCTGCAAGTTTAACATATATGTTATATTTTTAGTTTCAGTGCTAACCGTAATCCCTTTAGTATTGTAATTTATTAAATTTTGTAAAAGTTTACAAAAAAGGGATATATCCTATTGAAAAACCAGTAGAATGTAAACTTCCAGTGAGGGTACTTTTACATTTAGAACATGTATCAGACTCAGCCAGGCAAAATAGCCTGCAAGCTAAGGAGTAAATGCCCTCTCAGATTATTAGCAAGTATCGGCCTGGTTTCAGGATACTCCAGAAATGAGGTATTAGAGCATGGAAAAGTTAGAAGTCAGCTTCACACTATCCAGTCCTTCTTGGATCATGGAAACTATTGACTCAGAAGAAACAGGAAAATGCATGAGAATGAGAAAAGTATTTGCAAAGTCTATAATTCAAGCACTGATGGTGGCGGGAGGGTGTGAAAGGTCTAACAGCCTTTTCAACACCCTCCCCCTGACCTGTTTCCTCTTCTTTGCTCAAATCTCTTAAGGTTAGGCAAGGAACAACAGCCTGCCCTACCTATCCATCCTGCCTTAATCCCCTCATTTGTGAAACAACATTTGCATTTAAAGAGAGGAAACATTTGGAGTAAGAAAGTATTGTTTTGTGTTTATTGGACTCTTCACAGAAAGTTTCAAAAAGATTCAGTGTTAGATGCCGTGTCTTGGCATTGCAATAACTTTATGGCCTCTTCGATGGACATGATTTGGTCTTGTTCAGTCTTAGCTCCCTTTTGGTTTCAAGTTACAGCATAAGTTTACGTAGTCCTGGGAAAATGTAAACTATTTAATCATGTCAATGAGATGTTGAATTATACTCCAAAAGTATGGATTCTGATTTTATTTATTAAGAGCTTTGGCTTTATCACGTCTGTGGCTCAGCAGAGAGAATTATTTTTTTTCCACAAATGGAAAAAAGATTACTGTCTTGATGTTAAGGACTGGATTCAACACATTTGCTCCTTATCCATCCTGGAAATATCTTTATCTCCTAAAAATAAAAAGATTTTTCTATGTTGTCTAGATTTAATGGTGTGACTCAATCTCAAACTCAGTTGAACCCACGGCATCTCTTAGCAAAGGACACAGCCCAGAAAGAAAGACTAAATCCTGACCGAGCTGCCTTCTCACCTGCACTGAGTGACTTTGCTTCCCTGAATCCAGCTAAGCCGATCTTCCTTTATCTTTAAAACCTTTCCACTCCTGCTGCCTGCCAGGTGTTCTTTGGAGGTGATGAGTTGCACTGCCCATGTCTAGTGGTTAAGGCAATGGGTTAGAAACCAGGAGACCGAGAGCTCTAGTCCTGTCTGAGGCATGAGAGCCGGCTGGGTGACCTTGGTCCAGTCACTCTCTCTCAGCCCAACCCTCCTCACAGGGTTGCTGTTGTGGGGAAAATAGGAGGAGGAAGGAGTATTAGGTATGTTCGCCGCCTTGAGATATTTAGAAAAAAAATAAAGGTGGGATAATAATTAAATAAATAAATAAATAAATAAATAAATAAATAAATAATGAGAACACAGAAATGAAGCCTTATAAAATACAAGGTGGTTACTTGAAAACGAAATATCTTTAATACAAAGTATTTACTTATGGCTAATTTTAATTTCTTCCATTATCCTCCTTCGTAATTGTTCCTTGTTATTTAAATCAGGCCTCACCACAATAATGTAACATTTTGGGAAGAAGATAAAAGCCAGTAACCCACCACTGGAGCACAAAATAGAGAAGATCTCCACGGCCACCATATATTTCCCCTTTGTGCTCAAGTATGTTGGAACGAAGGACATCCAAACACTGCTAAACACCAGCATGCTGAACGTGATGAACTTGGCTTCATTGAAAGTGTCAGGTAACTTCCTGGCTAGGAAAGCGACAGTGAGACTGATAATTGCCAAGGTCCCCATAAAGCCAAGGACACAGTAGAACATGATGGTTGACCCTTCATTACATATCAGTACAATTTCCTTTGGCATGGAATACGTATCAGCATCTAAGAATGGGGGAGAGGTTGATAGCCATACAATACAAATAATGGTTTGAATAAAGAAACAAGAAAGAACAATAGAAACAGCCAGTCTCTTCCCCATCCATTTTCTAATTCTGGACCCTGGCTTGGTAGCCATGAAAGCTAGAATCACTATGATAGTCTTTGCCAAAATGCTAGAAACTGCCACAGAGAAGATGATGCCAAAGGTAGCTTGCCGAAGAAGGCATGTCCATTGATGAGGACGGCCAATAAACAACAAAGCACAAAGAAATGAGAGCAGGAGGGAGATGAGAAGAATGTAGGTGATGGTCTCATTGTTGGCTTTCACAATAGGGGTGTCATTGTGTTGAATGAACAGGCAGAGCAGCAAAATAGTAATGAGGGAAAAAGAAAGAATAAAAGTGGTGAAGGTGATCCCCAAGGTTTCTTCATAGGACAAAAACGTTACATATTTTGGAATGCAGAAATCTCGCTCCTCATTTGGATAGTGATCTTGTGGACATTGAAAGCAGTTGTCCATGTCTAGGGGGAAAGAAAATCAGCCTTTTTTCTATATATAGCTGTCCTAGAAAAATAATCAAATCCAATTTATCTGTTTATTTATTTATTCATTTATTTACTTTATATCCCGCCTTTATTATTTTTATAAATAACTGAAGGTGGCAAACATACCAAATACTCATTCCTCCTCCTATTTTCCCCACAATAACAACCCTGTGAGGTGAGTTGGGCATAGAGAGAGTGACTTATCTGTATAGACATCTGCATGATGGACAACCTGAGTACCACTGGAGATCATCAGTTGTGATCGCAGACCACAGGTTGGTAACCATTCCTCTACATATTGTCACTTACCCTTCTGATTAGAAATCTTCCCGTCTGGACAAGGAAGGCAATCATAGCAGCAAAATGGTTTCCCTTCCTTTTTGGCCTTCCTGTTACCTGGATGACAATTGGCATTGCAAAGAGAAAGAGGCTTTGTCTATAGATTGAAAAAGAGAAGGGTGTTTTCCGTTTTGCAAACGTGCATATCTGCAAATATCCACAGCTGCTTGTGCTTTTATATACCAATGATTCAGAAATAATTCATATATGATAACCTATAATACAGAATCCTTTAGTGGATTTTTTTTTTAATTTTGTCTGTTCATACACAGAAGTTCATACACAGAGCAACAGACAGGTAGGCAGCGAGTCAGGAAAAAAAAGACACCTTTTTTTTTCTGACTCGCTGCCTACCTGTCTGTTGCTCTGTGTATGAACTTCTGTGTATGAACAGACAAAATTAAAAAAAAAAAGGCACCAGGCTTTCACTTCTGGGTGTTGGAGTGAGTGGAGTGACGAACCGAGGCCCCTAGCCTCGATTCCGTGGCTTTTCATTTGCGGTGGTTTGAAAAAAAAGAAAATCGATGAAAAATCACCTGCAAAGAGAGGGTGAGCAGAAGATCACTCACAAAGGGTCGCCGAATTCGCCGCTCTCTTCCGACCCCCATATTTCCACCACGGGGGAAGGGAGATTGAAGCAGTTAATGGGCAGCTGGAACTGATAAGAAGCTCTGCGGAAGCCGTGAATCCGAACAAGATAAGTAGCTCCTCTACCCAACCTTTTAGACACACCTTTTATTTTTGAATATTATTTGTTCTATTAATATCTAAGATTTACCTCTGGACTTTGATTTATAAATGCTGTTGTTATATTTCTTTTCTGCCAAAGGATCATTTAAATGGTGGGAACGGAAAGCTAATTGACTTTACCTGAAATGGAATGAGTGACTTTCTCTTTTATTTTAATTTTGGATTTTTTTTTCTATTATTATTTGTTGCAATTGGATGTATTTTCTTTTTGAAATTGTTCTGCCTGGACTTTAATTCTTTATGGAAGAATGAACTGGTGATTTAACATCCTTCTTTTTATCCCTTTGTGATTTCTACCATGAAAGAATTTTTCTTTTTTCCCTTATTTTAAAGTGTTGGAATATTAACTGGATTATATAAGTTACTTGTTGGATTTTTATGTCTTTACTGGATTCTTTTTGTTTAGAAAGTTGATTGTTTAATGACTACTTTGGGTGAAAAAACTAATTAGATTATAGTAGCTTCTCTTTTTAATTTTTTACATACAGTATTTCACTTATCTATGGCTGGACTGAGAGGATACAAGCTGGTGTGAGAAACTCTGGGATTGTTTATTCTTTTTTGTTATTATTTTGTCTACAGTAGAAAAAAGTTTCTCTTTTCCTTTTTCTCTTTTGCTTTTATAGTTACATGGACATACATACTTAATGGATTGTAACTAAGCTATTTTGACAACCATTTTTAAAGGATTGTTTTTACTTTTTGTATTTTTCACTCCCTCCCTTTTTTAGACAATTATTATCCACCCCCTCCTTTTCTTTCCTCTCTCCTCTCTTTTTTTTTCTTTCTCTTACAGGGAAATTATTTACAATATGACATCTATGGCATTGAGGGTGAAGAGAAAGAAGGAAAAGGAAAAAGAAACTGGAAGAACATCTACAGATCCTGCAACTCCGTTACCATCATCAGAAGCCCCTCCATCAGATATGAAAATAATCCTGGATGCAATTGCATCATTGAACAAGAAAATGGAAGACTCAATGGCACAAAATAAACAGATGGAAGAACAAATTGCAACTTTAGATAAAAAATTGATAAGAAGATGGAAGAAATGAAAAATGAACTATCTCAGGAGATAAGACAAGAATTTAAAAAAGAAGTGCAGATAGTAAAGGAAGTTGTAAATACTTTGTCAGGGGAACGTATAGATATGAAAGGCCAGATTCAAAAATTAGAGACTAAATCAGAAGGTGTTACTAAAGAACTTGAACATAATTTATGTTACTGCATTAGCAGAAATGAGAGAGAAAGAACATATTTTGAGATTGAGAGCAGTTCCAGAACAATCAAATGAAGATGTAAGAGAAAGGATTGTATCAATATTAGCTAAATTCTTAGAGATAAAAGAACAAGATTTGGATTTGGAAATAGATAAAATTTTCAGAGTAAATTCACGCTACGCTAGAGAAATGAAAGTTCCTAGAGACATATTGATATATTTTGTGAGGAAAGTTATAAAAGAGCAGATTCTGAAGAAACATTATAATACTGGATTAAATATAGAAGGGAATGAAATAATTGTATTAAAAGAAATACCCCTGAGGATTTTAAGGAAAAGAAAAGATTATTCCTTTTTTATAGACAAATTAAGGCGAAACAATATCTCATTCAGATGGGAGAAATTAGAAGGTGTATCTTTTATGTTCAAAGGGCAAAGGTTTAGGATAAATTCTATTTTAAAAGCAAAAGCATTTTTAGAGAAATATAAGACAGATATGAATGATGCATCTGGAGACTTGGAAGAAAAAGGGGAGACATCAAAAGATAAAGAGACGAGTGAAGATTTATCCGAGATGGGAGCTGCAGGACTGGACTTGAAAAAGGGCTTTTAAATATCAAAACACTTATGGATTACAAATATTTGACATGGAACATTAATGGTGCCAATTCCCCACAGAAAAGATGAATTTTATTTCATTTTCTGAAAAAACTGAGATTGGATAAAATTTGTTTACAAGAGACTCATATTTGTAAAAAAGACATTAAGTATCTGATCAATAAACAACTTGGAGAAGAATTTATTTTGGCTGGACTTAAAAAAACTAAGGGGGTAGTCTTGTATATACAATCAAAGCTAAATCCAAAATTGATACTAACTGATGATGAAGGAAGGTATATTGCTGTTGAAATTAATATACAAGGAACTAAAACACTGATTGTTGGACTTTATGCACCAAATATGGACAAAGGAATATTCTATAAAAACTTAACGGATAAACTTTTGGATTTACCCTATGAAAATTGGTGTTTTATGGGTGATTGGAATGGAGTAATTTACCCAGAGATGGATAGACATTCACAAAAAGAAGTGAAATGTGCACAGGGAAAGCTACCACAAACATTTTTTGTTTTGAAAGAAATGTTGGACTTACAGGACATTTGGAGACTTATGAATGGGACTTCAAGAGAGTATACCTATTATTCAGAAAGATTCAAGTCTTTTTCTAGAATAGATATGATTTTGATTTCCAAAAGCTTAATGATGGATGTTGATAAAGTTGAAATATTACCTAAGACAATTTAATTGATATTGATGAATATTTGAGTAAGCAAAAATTAACTGTTCTTAATGATCAACAAAGAAAAACATTAAATAATCCTATAACAACAGAAGAAATGGAAAAGGGCTTTAAGAAAATTAATAGTGGAAAAGCACCTGGACCTGATGGCTTATCAGCAGCCTATTATAAATGCTTCGAGGATGAATTATGTTTACCTTTGCAGAAGACTATGAACTCGATTTTGGAAACAGGAACCATGCCAGAGACTTGGAAAGAAGTGCATATAACACTGATCCCCAAAGAACAACAAGACCTGACTTTAACTAAGAATTATAGACCAATATCTTTATTGAATAATGATTATAAGATATTTACAACGATACAGGCAGAAAGAATGAAAAAATATTCTTAAGAACTTTATCCATCAAGATCAAACTGGATTTTTACCTAAGAGACAAATCCGAGACAATGTGTGAAATATATTAGATGTACTGGAGTACTTGGAACAACATTATGAAAAACAAGATGCCTTGATATTTATAGATGCTGAAAAAGCCTTTGACAATTTAAATTGGCCTTTTATGTTTAAAGTATTGGAAAATATGGACTTTGGAGGAAATTTTATTAAGTGGATTAAATCAATATATACTCCCCAATTTGCAAAAATAATTGTTAATGGAGAATTTAGTAAATCATGTGAAATTCAAAAAGGTACAAGACAAGGTTGTCCATTATCTCCGCTTTTGTTTATATTGGTATTGGAAGTTTTACTTAGAAGATGATGGTATTCATGGTATTAGAGTTAAAAAAGAAGTTTATAAACTAAGAGCCTTTGCTGACGACTAACGGGTTATTCAATGGAAGAAAAAGTAAAATATTTGGGAGTATATTTAACATCTAAAAATGTTAAATTGTTTAAGAATAATTATACTCCATTGTGGGCAGATATTAAAAAAGACTTAGATCAATGGAAAAAATTGCAACTATCATTGTTAGGTAGAATTTCAGTAATTAAAATGAACATTTTGCCATGAATTTTATATCTTTTTCAAACATTACCTATATTGGCATCAGAAGAACCCTTTAAACAATGGCAGCAGGACATTTCTAAGTTCATTTGGCAAGGGAAAAAACCAAGAATAAAATATAAAGTTTTGCAAGATTCAAAAGAAAGAGGCGGACTAGGCCTACTGGATTTGAAACTATATTATGCTGCTTGCTGTTTGGTATGGATTAAAGAATGGATAGTTCTGAAAAATGAAAAATTATTGAACTTGGAGGGTCACGAATTAAGATACAGATGGCATGGATATTTGTGGTATGATAAAGTTAAAGTTAATGTGGATTTTAAAAATCATTATATTAGAAGGTCATTGTTAAGAATTTGGAATAAATATAAACAAACCTTATGCTATAAAAGACCTTTATGGATTTCCACGCAAGAAGCATTTCATAGAACAGAAGTAAGAAATAAAGATAAATGGCTGACCTATAAGGATTTTTTTAAAAAAGAACAAGGACAATACATAACTAAAAGAAAAGAAGAACTAGCTTTAGAAGTATATACATTTCAATGGCTCTCATATATACAACTTGTAGAAAAATTTAAATTAGATTTAAAAAAATTGAATTTGAACAAACTAAATCAGAATTTGAGATACAATTATGTGAGACAGATGATCATTTAATTGCTAAAATGTACAAATTATTGCTAGAAGGAGAATTGGTAGAGGAACAAGTTAAAGACTGTATGATAAAATGGGCAAAAAATATTGGTCACAATATACAAAGGCAGCAATGGGAAGATATGTGGAATAAAGGGTTAAAATTTACTTTGTGCTATAATTTGAAGGAAATTTTTTATAAGATGATGTATAGATGGTACATGACCCCACAAAAACTTGCTAAAATGTATGGGAATGTTTCCAACTTGTGTTGGAAATGTAAAAAAAAGAGGGGTCTTTTTACCATATGTGGTGGACATGTGAAACTGCAAAGAAGTTTTGGACTCAGATACATTCATTGATGCAAAATATTTTACAAATTCGAGTCCCATTTAAACCAGAATTATTTTTATTGGGAATATGGGAAGAACAAATAGGAAAACAATTTGTAAGAATTATGCAATATATGATTACAGCAGCACGACTTGTATATGCACAAAACTGGAAAAATCAGATATTACCTACGATACAAGATTGGATGTTAAAACTGATGGATATGGCAGAAAATGACAAATTGACATGCTTATTAAAAGAAAACTCAAACTGTTACTTTCTTAAAGAATGGAAACCATTAATGGACTATTTGCAACATGCAGGAGGGGCGAAGCTTATCTGGGGTTTTGAAGACTAAAATATATATAAATTGATATATTAGACAGGAAATGTTTTTGTATGTTATATATAGAGCTAGCATGTAAGATAAAACTTTTTTAAATTAATAAGACCAGAGATTAATCGGAAGTTGACCAATTCCTATCTTTTTTTTTTTCTTTTCTTTTCTATACACTTTTACTTCTTTCTTTAATTTGTATTTGTATTTCTTTTTCATTTTCATCTTTTAACTATGTATATCAAAAATTCAATAAAATTGGGAAAAAAAGAAAAGAAAAAAAAGGCACCTGACTTATTTCAGCACCAATTAAATGCCATTTAAATGTGATGTCTTGAATGCATTTTAGTAGCATTCCTTGGTGATATCTTGTTTATTATTGGTTTTCCTCTCATAATTTACAATCAGAAATTCTTCAATTGTTGATAATAACCGATATGAGTAAATATAGCTTCTATTTCTAAGTCATGATTTTGGATGGAAATCATCGTTTAAATGAATGCAATCTAACACACATGACGTGCCTTCATGGGCATATTAAGCAAGCAGAGGTCACGTGCCGACCCTGAAGTACCTGGCTTCGGTATACTGATATCCTATGAAAAAGGAAACACTGAATATTTGAACATTTCATGTATTGTTCGATTCTTTCTCCTGTGTCTGACATTTATTTCTACCTTTTCTCTGTATGTTCAGATGGTTGAAGAAGAGTTATTTCAACGAATCATTCTTTCAACCTTCATAACTCCTGAACAGAACTCAAAGAGTTACAGGACCCTACCTGGTTAAACCAGTTTGGCCAGATTATGGTTTCCTCTGAAATGGTGAACATTTTTTCTGTGAAAGACAAGGGTTGTATCTCTCCAACTTTGACTCTAAGGAAGGAAAGGTTTGGGAATATTACCCAGTTGGTAATATCAAATCCAGTTTCCATTTCTCCATTTTGATTGAAGAAAATTGTTTCCCCAACACTGTTGTTAAATGAGATGCTTCTCACAAAACGGTTGAGCTGAGGAGAGGAGAGGAGATTGCAATTCATCAGGATATATTTAAGGACATTTTTCTTTTCCATTTAAGTTTGATCTTCCTGAAAGAGGGAGATCAGTTTCATGCATAACAAAGAGACACAGGCAGAAAAGAGGAATTAGAATAGTGTTCTAGTGAAAAAGGATTGATTAGACTGAATAAATTCATTTTTGAGAAGGCCTGAAGTTCTTGTTTGCTTGATCCATGTTGCTGTGCAAGCTCATGGCTATCTCTAAATGGGGGTGGACTGTGCCTGTATTGTTAGGTCTCAATTCATAGGAACTCTCAGGCAAATGGCCTATCAGAGCTTTCAGTGAAGCTGTAGCAGTGACTATCTTTCTACAGCTGATCCAGCAGATTTCTACACGTAAAACTGAAGTTGTCTGGAACTTACCAGAATCACTTTTACAATCTCTATAGAACAACCATGGAAGAGTTCAATAAAAATGCATCCTTTTCTATCCTAAAGGCACATTATACCGCTGTGAGAAAAGGGTTACCTGACAATCTGTGAACCAATATACTGGTGTAGGCTTTCACGGCTGGTATCTGCAGGGCAGTGTTGGGCTTCAGGGTTTAGTGACCATGGTCTAGACAGCACATTTCCTGATGTTTCATCAGCAACTGCTATGTAGCAGACCACCTTGCCCCTGAAGACGCCACCCACAGTTGTGAACCAGCTTCCCATTCCCACTCAGCCTACATAGACTTTTGAAATTTTAAACCACATGAGCTATTTTACAAAATGGTCCTCAAATACAAAGGAAGCATAAGACAAAACAATGATTTTCTCCTTAGTCTAGAATCTCTCCCCTGAGACACAGAGACCTAACTAAAATCAGTTTGCCCAAGACATTACCTCCCACAGGTGTTGAGCCAGTAGTCTTTGGGTTGCTTCATGGACATTTGATGTCTTTTTCAATTTAAATAAAAGCATGTTGTACAAAGCATATGCTACAGCATAGACTGCATTGTAGATGCTGTAGCTATGGGGGGTCATGATCATTTCAAACACAGATGCTGGAAGATTCTCCAGTTTCTCCCCACCAGTGCAGGAAACCCTTGCTTGCCTATCTATCAGGGACCTGGAAAAGAAACATCCAAAGGCCTCTTCCCAGAAAACCTGAATGAAGCCATCTTCTATTTCAAAGGTATAATTTGTCAATTGAAGAAATTCAGTGAATCTCAGTACCTCCTTTGAATGAATTGCTAAGGACAGGGCACCATGAAGGAAGTCTATATCTTCATTCTTTTGAAAGGGGAATGATGTGAAATCCATCTGAGCTGTCATAAAGAAAACCCTTCCTTTTGCCTTTATTGATACATCCTCATATTTTGATATGGTGGGAAACATTCTGAGAAATATCATGGTCTCAATTTCACCATAAATAATGGATACATTAGCAATGCTTTCAATTCCAACATCATACATGTTTAACCCCTCTGTCACCATCTTATCAATGTCACTAACTGAGGTAATTACAGGGAAACTTTCAATATAATCGAAGCAGATCCCTTTCTGAGAAAATATAGGAAGTGCATCCTGAACAAATCTCTCTCCATTGTTATCATTGTCATATAAAACCCCAATCCATGTCCACTGGAAATGCAACAGTAACTGCAGAATCCCATTATATTGTCTGTATACATCTGGAAACATCTGGTGATAGAAAATAGCCTGAGTTTTCCTATTCATCTCAGAAGCAGAGCCATAAGTGAACTACAGCAAACAAAGAAAAAAATGTGTTAGAGAATTAATATCTAGATAAAACTTTATTTTTTTAAGTGAGTGTGACTAAGATACTATTTCTTTCTTACATGAAAAATATTATGAAATCACATTCACTAATCCTGTAGGCTAAATGTGCTGAGGAACATATATCTTGCTATTAGTGGTGTTGAACAGTGAATGAAAATACTGATATTGTGCTTGAATAAACAAGGGACGTTTTTCCTCCTGATGGTATATCTCTCATTACACATGCCATAGGAGAACATTAGCTGTTTATGTTTTTAGAAAACATTCCCAAATCAAAATGCTTAGTTACAGTGGCTTTTAATACAAATGAGTTTTATCCTGGTTACAAACAACAAGCATCCCAAGTATGCATTGATTAACCAAAGCCAACAGTGGTCACTCCAGCAAAGGAGATCGTTACCTTGTCGTGGTGCTGGAGCTTGAGCACCTCAATGAAACCATGAGCTAAACCGTGAAGGGACACCCAAGACGGGAAGGTCGTGGCAGAGAGGTCAGACTAAATACGATCCCTGGGGAAGGTAATGGCAACCCACCCCAGTATTCTTGCCGTGAAAACTAAATGGATCAGTACAACCAGAGATATGTCAGTATACCATCGGAAGATGGGACTCCCAGGTTGGAAGATGGTCAAAATGCTACTGGGGAGGAACAGAGGATACGTTCAACTAGCCCCAGATGTGATGACGCAGCTAGCTCAAAGCCGAAAGGACGGCTAGCGGCCGACGGTGCTGGTGGTGAACGACAAATCCGATGTTCTAAAGATCAACACACCATAGGAACCTGGAATGTAAGATCAATGAGCCAGGGCAAATTGGATGTGGTTATTGGTGAGATGTCAAGATTAAATATAGACATTTTAGGTGTCAGTGAACTGAAATGGACTGGAATGGGCCACTTCACATCAGATGACCACCAGATCTACTACTGTGGACAAGAGGACCACAGAAGAAATAGAGTAGCCTTCATAATTAATAATAAAGTGGCTAAAGCAGTGCTTGTATACAATCCAAAAAACGATAGAATGATCTCAATTCGAATTCAGGGTAAGCCATTTAACATCACAGTGATCCAAATATATGCCCCAACTACAGATGCTGAAGAAGCAGAAGTAGATCAGTTCTATGAGGATCTGCAGCACCTACTGGATAATACACCAAAAAGAGATGTTATTTTCATTACAGGAGACTGGAATGCTAAGGTGGGTAGTCAGACGACACCTGGAATTACAGGCAAGCATGGTCTGGGAGAACAAAATGAAGCAGGACATAGGCTGATCGAATTTTGCCAAGACAACTCACTGTGCATAACAAACACTCTCTTCCAACAACCTAAAAGACGACTTGATACATGGACTTCACAAGATGGTCGACACCGAAATCAGATTTACTACATCCTTTGCAGCCAAAGGTGGCGGACATCTATACAGTCGGTAAAAACAAGACCTGGAGCTGACTGTAGTTCAGATCACGAACTTCTTATTGCAAAATTTAGAATCAGACTAAAGAGAATAGGGAAGACCCACAGATCAGTTAGATATGAGCTCACTAATATTCCTAAGGAGTATGCAGTGGAGGTGAAGAATAGATTTAAGGGACTAGATTTAGTAGATAGGGTCCCAGAAGAACTATGGACAGAAGTTCACAACATTGTTCAGGAGGTGGCAACAAAAAACGTCCCAAAGAAAAAGAAAACCAAGAAGGCAAGATGGCTGTCTGCTGAGACACTGGAAATAGCCCAAGAAAAAAGGAAAGCAAAAGGCAACAGTGATAGGGGGAGATATGCCCAATTAAATGCAAAATTCCAGAGGTTAGCCAGAAGAGATAAGGAATTATTTTTAAACAAGCAATATGCAGAAGTGGAAGAAGACAATAGAATAGGAAGGACAAGAGACCTCTTCCAGAAAATTAGAAACATCGGAGTTAAATTCCAGGCAAAAATGGGTATGATCAAAAACAAAGATGGTAAGGACCTAGCAGAAGCAGAAGAGATCAAGAAAAGGTGGCAAGAATATATGGAAGATCTGTATAGGAAGGATAATAATATTGGAGATAGCTTTGACGGTGTGGTCAGTGAGTTAGAGCCAGACATCCTGAAGAGTGAGGTTGAATGGGCCTTAAGAAGCATTGCTAATAACAAGGCAGCAGGAGACGACGGTATCCCAGCTGAACTGTTTAAAACCTTGCAAGAAGATGCTGTCAAGGTGATGCATGCCATATGCCAGCAAATTTGGAAAACACAAGAATGGCCATCAGATTGGAAAAAATCAACTTATATCCCCATACCAAAAAAGGGAAGCACTAAAGAATGTTCAAACTATCGAACAGTGGCACTTATTTCACATGCCAGTAAGGTAATGCTCAAGATCTTGCAAGGTAGACTCCAGCAATTCATGGAGCGAGAATTGCCAGATGTACAAGCTGGGTTTAGAAAAGGCAGAGGAACTAGAGACCAAATTGCCAATATCCGCTGGATAGTGGAGAAAGCCAGGGAATTTCAGAAAAACGTCTATTTCTGTTTTATTGACTATTCTAAAGCCTTTGACTGTGTGGATCATAACAAATTGTGGCAAGTTCTTGGTGGTATGGGGATACCAAGTCATCTTGTCTGCCTCCTGATGAATCTGTAATACGACCAAGTAGCAACGGTAAGAACAGAGCACGGAACAACAGACTGGTTTAAGATTGGGAAAGGAGTACGGCAGGGTTGTATACTCTCACCCTACCTATTCAACCTGTACGCAGAACACATCATGCAACGTGCTGGGCTTGAGGAATCCAAGGCTGGAGTTAAAATTGCTGGAAGAAACATTAACAATCTCAGATATGCAGATGATACCACTTTGATGGCTGAAAGCGAGGAGGAGTTGAGGAGCCTTATGATAAAGGTGAAAGAAGAAAGTGCAAAAGCTGGGTTGCAGTTAAACCTCAAAAAAACCAAGATTATGGCAACAAGCTTGATTGATGACTGGGAAATAGAGGGAGAAAAAGTGGAGGCAGTGACAGACTTTGTATTTCTAGGCGCAAAGATTACTGCAGACGCTGACTGCAGCCAGGAAATCAGAAGACGTCTACTTCTTGGGAGGAGAGCAATGGCAAATCTTGATAAAATAGTTAAGAGCAGAGACATCACACTGACAACAAAGTTCCGCATAGTTAAAGCAATGGTATTCCCCGTAGTAACCTATGGCTGTGAGAGCTGGACCATAAGGAAGGCTGAGCGAAGGAAGATAGATGCTTTTGAACTGTGGTGTTGGAGGAAAATTCTGAGAGTGCCTTGGACTGCAAGAAGATCAAACCAGTCCATACTCCAGGAAATCAAGCCAGACTGCTCACTTGAGGGAATGATATTAAAGGCAAAACTGAAATACTTTGGCCACATAATGAGAAGACAGGATACCCTGGAGGAGAAGCTGATGCTAGGGAAAGTGGAAGGCAAAAGGAAGAGGGGCCGACCAAGGGCAAGATGGATGGATGGTATTCTGGAGGTGACGGACTCAACCATGGGGGAGCTGGGGATGGTGACGGCCGACAGGAAGCTCTGGCGTGGGCTGGTCCATGAAGTCACGAAGAGTCTGAAACGACTGAACGAATAAAAAACAACAACAGTGGTCAACATCTTTAGGACCATCTTGTGATGATCACAGCACGTGGAAGATTAGAGCTTGGAATGTAAGAGGAGTTCATTGTAAAGAGTGTGAATTAACATATCACATAAATTAAATAAATAGGTTTTTTGTCACTGAAACTAAAAGAAAAAAAGAATGGAGCTGAATGAAGATAGACTGATTTTATGCAGTTGATGGATATGGATATGAAGGTATAAATTTAATTATGAATGGAAAGGATAAAATATATGACAGAACATATAAATTGGGGAAGTGAAGGTATAAATTTAATTATGAATGGAAAGGATAAAATATATGACAGAACATATAAATTGGTGTCTTTGAGGTTATTATTGACATATACCAAAAAGCAAATAAATGGTCATAATGTGAGAAGCAGATATATGTTTTGTGGAAAAATGTGCAACATCTTGAATGACTGAAATATAGGGAAATAAGTTATTATGCTGGGTGATAGGTATGGATAGGTGAGAACAAGATTAGAGAGTACAGAAAAATTGATTTAGTCATACAGAGACTCAAGAACAAAAGACACATTACAGTGGTGATTGTTTAAATGTAATCAATGAGAACATACAACAGGAATGTAAAAAATATGCTTTGGAAATAGATAAAGAGAGATAAAAGGGGCGTGGTGGCTCAGCGGGTAAGACGCCAGGCTTGTCGATCGTAAGATCGCAAGTTCGGAGGTTCGAATCCCTAGCCCTGCATGTGGAGTGAGCTCCCGCACTAGCTCCAGCTCTTGCCAACCTAGCAATTCGAAAGCACGCAAATGCAAGTAGATTAATAGGTACCACTTCGGTGGGTAGGTAACAGCATTCCGCGCGCGTCATGCGGCCACATGACCGTGGAAGCGTCTATGGACAATGCTGGCTCTTCGGCTAACAAACGGAGATGAGCACCGGCCCCTAGAGTCGGACACGACTGCACAAATGTGCGGGGGGAACCTTTACCTTTACCTTTTAAAGAGAGATAAACAAAGAATATCCAACAGACTGAATTGAATTAAAAATGAAAGTAATGACATTATTTGGGATGGAGTTCATTTGGTATAACATTGCATATGCTGAAAAGGAATAATGTAATGTTTTTCTTTGCATGTATGCACATAGGAACAAAAATATTCTTCCACTATTTTACAGATTTACTCATTTCTCACTAAAGGAAAATGTATGTTCTTTAGAGGTTTTTATTAACAGGGACATGTATTTGAAAACAATTTGTTCTTAGCTTAAAAACATGATGTTCCTCTTTATTTTTATGAAAACACTCAACCAAATGTCTTCCTTTTTTATTTCCAGTTCACAAAACTAACTCTCTTTATGTATATCTATGCATGTCTCAATGTGAGATAGATAGATAGATAGATAGATAGATAGATAGATAGATAGATAGATAGATAGATAGATATACTGTAGATGATAGAGTTAAAACATAGGATGAAAATCTTACTTGTGGAACCTTGTAAATGGACAGGATAGCTGCCATGTGGATACAGACTTCAGAATTAGGTCCTCCAATGACTGACACTGGATTGTTCTCTGTATCACACCTGTAGTTAGGGATGAACTTGCCTTGTGTTGAGAAGAGTTCCATTGAGGCATGATATGTCCAGCTTGCAATAAAATTGCTGTTATAGATATGGAAGCCCAGAGTGAGATTGGGCAAAATCTGGGGATTTTCATTGATCTCCTTTACAGCAAATACCAAAGACAAGATGTGCTGGTAGAGTTGAGTCACCACCCTGAAATAAAGTTTACAAGCTGACTTGCAGTGAGTTTGTTCAAAAAATGGTATATATTACAGACCAATAAAATTCCTGGCTACTAAGTATAACATACTCATTATATCCAATCTAAATAATTCATTCATTCATTCATTCATTCATTCATTCATTCATTCATTCATTCATTCATTCATTGGTGCAGATCCAGAATCTAAATAATAATGAAGTATTGTTTTATATATCTGTCATCAGTGTTCACCAGCTTGATAGTGATTTACTTTGAAAGACGCTTGTTAACATGTCTATATTGCCAGAAATCTCTACATTCTGCAACTGTATATAGTTTAATATGGATCCCCTTTTTGGCTTTATGACTCTTGCTGCAATTATATGTTCTTTCCCTTTCCATAGCACCATTCTGCAAGTAGGAAGAATCCATATTATACAT
The DNA here is from genome assembly GCA_023362775.1 of Charina bottae. Lineage (NCBI taxonomy): Eukaryota > Metazoa > Chordata > Lepidosauria > Squamata > Charinaidae > Charina > Charina bottae. The sequence goes on from JALMGJ010000011.1 coordinate 12,489,708, forward strand.
ACATAGGAGTATTTTAATAGATTCATCTAGGTACCTGTTCTTTTTTTCTTAACAAAGCTGACCAGCTACAGATTACCAGATCAGGAAACTTCAGGAAACTACAGTATATACATTTAAGGCATTTTAAACCATACCATAGAATGAACTAAGAAATTCACCAGCCAAATTCTAAATACCAGATGTATGAACTTAATCATACTGTATATGTGGGATGAGACTCTGCACAACTTTACATCTGAATGTTTGGTTTGATCTCATACCTCAAACATTCTTAAACAATTGCAAGGTTTAATTGCAATGTTTCAGAAAAAGTGCTGCAAGACACTTTAGTTCAACTCATAGCTTTAAATATATTGTACTAATTTCTACCATCAGATGATTACAAATTAATGCTGCTGAATACATCTGTATCAGTCTTCACCTCCCAGCAATGATACTGCTTTAAAAGACACTGTTTAAGATCAGAAAATTGCCAAGAATGCATGTGTACAAGTATGTTCCATACACAATTCAATATCAGTCCTATTATTATCTTTGTGCCTCCTGCTGCAATTATATCTACATTCTACAGCACCATTCTGCAAGTGTGAAAAACACTCAATTTATGTCAGTGATAAATTCAGGGGTCACCTCCACCAGGTTGTTCCCCCCCCCCAATTAAGCTCATAAATGAAAATTTAGCATCATCATAATCAGGACTGCATCTAAACAACTTTTCTCCTGGACACAGAAGTCTTGCAAGATTGAAATAACCAATAGAATAGAATAGAATAGAATAGAATAGAATAGAATAGAATAGAATAGAATAGAATAGAATAGAATAGAATAATAACTTTATTGTCATCCCACTATACACTATACAAGTGCACAATAGAATGAAATTTTGTTGCAGTTGGCTCACAAATTCACTCAAGCAATAAAATACTAATGATAATAATAAAAAACCATAATTACTATAAAATACCCATTCTTATAAAATATACATTCTTAAAAAATATACATTCTTGTAATCAGTATATTATTATCAATAATTGAAGTTCCAGGAAATTATTGGTTGTAAATTCAATCTGTTTGTGTTCATTTTAGAAACAGTGAACATCAGAAGAACTTTAGGTCTGAGCATAAATGACTAGATAAAATATTTTTAAAAAAATTGGGGAAATTGTTATCTTCAGAAATATATAGGCATTTCATTACTTAGTAATAAATTTATTTAGCCATGGAACTGAATTATTATTTTTAAGGAATAGGAGAATCCTGAAGTAAAAAGGAATGCTTCATTAGTGAAAAAAAATTGCTGTAAGAAAGATTTCAATCCAAAAAACTAGGAAATGGAATTATGACTATCCTTGGTGAAACTTTATTAAAAATAATTATTATTTCATTAACATCTCATTCTCATGCAACAAGCTAGGAATCCAGTAGAAACAGTACTTTATTATTATTTATTTATTTATTTATTTTTATTTTTGTATTTTTATCCCGCCTTTATTATTTTTATAAATTACTCAAGGTGGCGAACATACCTAATAATCCTTCCTCCTCTAATTTTTCCCACATCAACAACCCTGTGAGGTGAGTTGGGCTGAGAGAGAGTGACTGGCCTAAGGTCACCCAGCCGGCTTTCGTGCCTAAGGTGGGACTATAACTCACAACGTCCTGGTTTCTAGCCCATTACCTTAACCACTAGACCAAACTGGCTATGTGTGATTCATAAAGATTCCTCTAAAGTAATGTACAAATAACATAATTAGTAAACTGCAGAAACATATATACATGTAAAACATTTAAATCACTTTCTCAGAATTGAGAAATTGACCTGTCAATCACACTAAGTATTAGAATTATGAACTCATCCATATGAATGAGATTGAATAGAACTGTTGATTCCCAATGCATTATTGAATTGACTTTTACATCCAAGATATTCTTAAACAATTTCAATCTTTATGGAAAAATGGATAACACAAAACAACTCTGGAGAAGGAAGGAAGGAAGGAAGGAAGGAAGGAAGGAAGGAAGGAAGGAAGGAAGGAAGGAAGGAAGGAAGGAAGGAAGGAAGGAAGGAAGGACCAACACCAATGCATAGAACCCATCTTCTGTATAATTAAAGTTTTAGATACATGAGCATCTTACTCAGCATCATAGAAAAGGTCAGTAGAAGGCTTTTCATGAAAGTTTATTGTGTTTGAAAATATATAGATCTGAGACAAAATACCAGCAACAATGACATCTCCCGATTGATAGTATTTATGAAGAATTGGAACAGGAGCACCAACAATGCAGTTCATGTTAGGAATCTCACAGATTACCCCAGAGAACAACACTAAGACCAATACAGAATGCTTCATTTGTCTGCATGATATAATTCCTTCTTTGCAGTCTTTCATCTGTCCTCTTTTTCCTTTAATAAATTCTTGGCTGAATAGCAGAGCTGACTTGAATGAGTACTTGGTTGGTTTATGACACCCTTGTAATGCATTAAACAACACCAGCACGCACACATGCACACATACACACAAACACTCCTTTACATTATAGAGGAAATAATGGCAATGTTCTTCTGTCTGAGGTTTTAGTTTTGCTGATGGTTAATGAAGCTCCCTTGAGATTTGGAGATGAAGCAAAAGTAATTGTGGTTAATTTGATAATTGCCAGAAAAATAACCACCTGTTGAGTATAACATGTTCTATGACATTATACAGGATTCAACATCTTTCATCAATGCTCCCTGGATTAGCAAAAGGCCCAAAGGTCCTTAGAAATACATAAATAAAAAGACAATGTATTCCTTAGTATTCCATATGGAACTTTGGGGGCTTTCATTTTCTTTTCCTTGGGATTGGGGTGAAACTGGGATCTCTCATTATCTAAAGCAGAGCTTTCCAAACTGTGTGTCAGGACACGTTAGTGTGTTGGCTGCAGTGTCTGGATGTGTCGTGGCTGCTGCTGCCTCCGAGCCCTGCCAGGATTCCGCGCAGGCTCTAGTGCCTGCCTTGTGCCTTGCTGCCTCCAAACCCACTGTGATTCCGCGCAGGTCCTAGTGCCTGCCTTGTGCCCTACTGTAAGAGCGTGTCGCGAAATCATGGCCTGCTGTAAGAGTGTGTCGCGAAATGATGCATGTCTAAAAAGTGTGTCACCCACATTAAAAGTTTGGAAAGCTCTGATCTAAAGTGTGACAGAAATTACACATTAAGCACTAACTCAGTTGGTTATATACACTAGCGAATCAAGCATGTAGTCTACAAGGAATTGGAGAATATGGCCAGGATTTCACATTTAATCTTTTGAAATCCACCAGGACATTTCTCATGATGCAGAACTCCTTTGCTCTTGTTAGTTTGTTCAGATACACCAACTAAACAGATTGCATTATAGTTTCTTAGTAATATGATCCTCAGTTTATATTATAGCTTTTTTTGATACTGCTTTTCGTTAAAGGGAAAGAAATACATTGTGGATAATATATGTATTTCAGGATTGAATTGTTGGATTCCTGGTATTCTCTGAGCTTCTTCTTTACTTAAAATTAAAATTAATTATTCTTTGTCTAAGACTCCTTGCAGATTTGAATCGGGGAAAAAAGATGTACTACTTGTGTTCTAAAACTTGGAAACTAATATTTTAGCTTAAAAGAGCATCTTTATGAGATTTTTGTGAACAGAAGGCAAGAGCTAACATTTATTTATCATAGTTCTCAGACTAACAAGTAGGCTAGTCAAATTTCTCACCACTAGGACACCATTAAATATGGAATGCACACTTGATTTATATTAATGAAATTGCTGATGGGATCATCTCTAAAACATCTTGTATTGTCCATTTGAATCCTGGAGCACCTCAACATCTAAAATGTGAGATACATAATACAGAGGAAGCATAATGCAATTATGGAGATAAATTCAAATACTCTGAAAGTATCTCCCTAGACTCAGTTCCCTTATCATAATGTCGAAGTGAGTAGTTTTTGAATCCCTCCCTCCCTCCCTCCCTCCCTCCCTCCCTCCCTCCCTCCCTCCTTCCTTCCTTCCTTCCTTCCTTCCTTCCTTCCTTCCTTCCTTCCTTCCTTCCTTCCTTTCTTTCTTTCTTTCTTTCTTTCTTTCTTTCTTTCTTTCTTTCTTTCTTTCTTTCCTTTTTTTGTCAACTATTCCTATTCCTGATGATGGAAATAACAAAAATTTGACTTAACATTACGTATATGCTAATCAGTCCAGAATTGAATAACACAAGTCACTTTTCCATGAAAGTACATACTCCGTTTTTAAAATGTATTTGTTTGTTTGTTTGTTTGTTTATGTTAATGTCAGATTTGGAAATTAATGTGGTTTGAACCACCTTCTAAGATTACCTCAAGCTTTGTGACTATATCTGTAGAACTGAAGATCTCCTACATCCCACTTTTTAAACTACGGGTTACTTGTAACTGGAAAGGATACTGTATATACCCCTTCAGCTCTAGTGATCCTTGTTCTCAGATTTCCTGAAAACAAAATGGAAAAAATAATAATAGTAATGGCTAAGGAGAGAAGGATAGAAAATTATGCAGTGATCCCAGATTTCTATTATTATTCAAGTGAATCAGTATTCAGATATGATCTCAAATATCTCTAACTACTAATGATTGGAAGAGCAAATGTTTTCCTTTCCTCATTTTTTCCCAGTTTGTCATTTTTAATAGTATTTTAGGGTCTGAAATATTTCTGTTGGGCTATTTGTGTAATCAAGATGGATACATAAATTGTATTTTACTTGCTCTCTTTTTCTAATATTAATTAATTTTAATGGTAGTTGCTTCTGTAATATGGACTGTAAAGTGTCTAGGTTCTAAACACAGGGAAATATTAATTAAATTGAACATTACAGAAACTAAAGTTACTTTAGTTTAAAGCTGGCCTGGATAAAGCACCGTGGAGAAAACTTATATCCCATTTTTTGTTAATAGATACTGATGCAAAAGCCACTTGTGCTGGCATAACCCAGATTTTGGTACTCACTAGTATGTCTTCCAATTGTGAAGTACTGAGAAAGAATTTTAAAAATGTCATAAGCTGAATCTCACCACACGCAATTACCACATTGGCTGTGCTTTTCATGACAGCTTTGCATATTTCAAGCACTTCATCCATCACTTCCGTAAAATCACTGTAAAAATCTGGGGTGGGAAAAGTTTCTATAAAATCAAAGCAAATTCCATGCTGAGAAAACATGGGGAGCACATCCCATAAAAACTTCTCTCCTGCATCAACTTTCATGGAAAGAACTCCTATCCATGCCCATCTAAAATGCATCAGTAACTTGAGGATTCCTTGGTGTTGCAGGGCCTCATTTGGGAACATTTGTTCGAAAAAAACACCTTGGGTTCCTTTATTCATTCCTGGAGCAGAGCCATAGGTTAGCTGGTGGAAATCAAAAACAACAACAACAACTGTGCTTCTTTGTCTCTACTTCTGTTTCAATAATGATACATTTTCCAGATTCTACTGTTTCTTCCTAAATATCAGTAAGCTCCAACCTGGGTTTCAAATGGTCATCTTTTAATAAGTATTTATGTATCAGGATTGTGGTGGGGTACATACCTGAGTTCAACATTCATCTGATTGAAAGAGACAGGACCCCAAAGACTTCTTGGCTTGACCCCCAGTCTTTTTCACTTAAAGTAATTTAAGAAGCAATTTCAGCCAAGATTTATCAGACAGTTATTTCTCTTTCCTGTCTTCAGGCCTTATAAATGGTTTTGCATTCTTTGGCCAGCAGTTCCTCCTCCTGACTGATAGCCTAACACACTCTAATTAAAAAGTATCAAACTTTATGTCAGCTCTCTAATTTTTAGATGCAGAACAAATCTAAGTGAGCTTCACTTAGCCAATTGGGATATGAGCTTAACATATTGTGTAACTAGCATATACGCACCCCTCTGTATTGCTAAATACTATTCCTACTATTTCAATCTAGATTTAGCAGCTGCCTGGATTTACTGAAGATCTCTGACAGGTAAGATTTTGTCTTCTTTCTTCCATCTATCCTCTGACTGACACTCTGTATCACCTGTGTTGGTGATCTTATGGCTCCTTTCTTCTTTGGTGAGTCTTCACCCATGTCTTACCCTCAAATAACTTTGTAGAGTTTTCCCTGCTCAGAAAGAGATGTGCCTTTGGACTTATAAGAAGCTCCAATATGTTTTGGGACCACTATCCACACTTTCTCTGGATTTAGAGAAAGGCCACATTGAAAGCCACTAGAACTGTCTACATACATTTAACTATTTAAGTACTAGTCATGACCTTCATAACCATGCTTCTTCTTCTCAGAATTGTCCCTGATGTTAATAGGCCAGCATGGGTGTTTTAAGATTTCCCTTCTTTTGCCAGCTTCACATCTGCTGCCTAATAATATAATAATAATGCCCAGGAACATTGAATTAGAATAGTTAGTTGGCCAGATAGGAGTACTAAACGGTCTGTTCCAGATCAACTCTTTAAACCATTTCAGTTACTGTGGGAGAAATTTGGGTAGCCTAAACTTCGCAAAATGGCAAATAAATCATCTCTTCATTTTAATTTTTTTCTAGATCTATGAGCAGCATATAATCCTCCAGAATGATTGCTAGTATTAGAACGTTTTTGAGTTACTTTCAATAAAGAAATAGAGTATTGGTAGGAAGGTACGACTGCACAAATGTGCGGGGGGGGGGGAACCTTTACCTTTTCAGGAAGGATATCAGTTATTTGTGAGAACTCTGGATAAAGAGTTGGAATAAAAATCCAGAGCTAAAGGTTTTTAAGAATATTAAATATGTTTCTAATTTGATTGATTGATTGATTGATTGATTGATTGATTGATTGATTGATTATGTGCCATCTAGTCATTGGCAACTCTCAGTGACCACATAGACAGATTTTCTCCGTGATGATCAGTCCCTGACTTGGTCTTTCAAGTCTCATAATGGTGCACATAATGGTGTGTATCACTGTAACTGAGTCCACCCACCTTGCTGTTGGTCATCTTCTTTTCTTTCCTTCCACTTTTCCTGGCATTAATTCATAAAAAGTGTTCATTTCATATTTCTTAGACAACCCAGATAATGCTTTAAAGGTTTATTGGTTTATTTTAACCTCACTAGAATGGAATTGTGTCATGGCTGAAGGAACACCTACTCATATGATATGGGTTTGTCCCATTGTCAACATTTGGATTAGTATCAGTAAGCTTGTCAATACACTGTTACACAACTCAATATGCCAGTCTTGGTGGGAGCCTGCTGCTAGCAGCTGGTTCATCTGTAGCTGTTCATTCCTTTAGCCAGTAGATGTGGATTATATCTGGTCCAGGTGCTGTCCAGCTCTTCATGTTTGTGACCCACTGTTGGATATCTGCTACTTTGATGGTGACTGGTTCCTGTTCTGGGAGAATGCTGTGGTCTACTCTGAGGTCCTGCAGCCACTTTGCACTGCTGTTATATATCTTTGCTTTCTCCCATACGTTCTTCCAGTACTGTTCAGTTTCTGCTGTTGGTGGCTGTGCTGTTACTGTGTTGCTGCACTGCAGTTGAGAGTACACCTTGAATGGTTCTTTGGAGAACAGGTCATTTATCTTCTTGGCCTCTGCTTCTGTAGTGTATCTTCTTAGCCTGGTAGCCAGTGCTATGAGCCTTTGTTTAGCAGTCTCTAGGGCAGGGCTTTCCAAAGTTTTCCCGCGGCGACACACCAACCGCCCTTGGTGTGTCGCCGCGGGAAACCCTGGAAGTTCCGCCGCCGCGGCAGCGTGCAAAAAGCCGGAAGCGCTACAGCCGCTTTCGGTCTTTGCGTGCCGTCGCGGCTGTGGCGCCTTCGGATTTTCATGTCTCGCCACAGGAAAACCCGGTGCGAGCGGGGGGGTGTATGGTGGTGGCAGCGGTGGCAGCCTCTGCTAAAACGCGGAAGCCGTGCACACCCCCGCTGCCACTTCCGGGTTGTGTGGTGACACAGACGACTTTGTGTGGTGACACACTTTTGTGTCACGACACACAGTTTGGAAAGCTCTGCTCTAGGGCATAGCTTTCCAAACTGTGTGTCGCGACAATACTGTGTCGCCTGCAGGGCCCAGGTGTGTTGTGTCAAAACCCGGAAGCGCTGATGGCGCTCCGCCACCACGCACGGCTGCGCAGACGGTTGCAGCGGGCCATCAGCGCTTCCGGGTTTTCTCACAGCACACTAGGACACCATTGCCACCACCACTGTGGCGCGCAAAAATCCGAAAGCGCCGTGACGATGCGCAAAACCCCGGAAGCGACGCTGCCTCTGTGGCAGTGGCAGTGGTAGCGCTTCTGGGTTTTCTTGCACGCCGCTGTTGGTGTGTCGCCACGGGAAAAATTTGGAAAGCCCTGCTCTAGGGCTTCAGATCGAGTCAGGCCCTTGTATTTTTTCAGTATCTGAGTCTTTTCCTTGATCAATACACCCTTCTATAGTTCCACCAGCTGGCTAAGGTCTCTCTGAGTAGCCTTGATCTTAATCCCCAACCTCATTTTCCAAGGGGGGTATGTACTGCTGTTCTTTTTGGTTGTGTAGCCAAGCATCTCCAGGATTACAGCAGCTGTAGTGTATACCAGTTAATTGGTTTGAGTTATGGTGGTAGTAAGGATTGTCATGAGGGCTCTTTTGGCATCTTCTAGCATACTATCTGATGGTACTTCTCCACTGAGCCTTGGTTGGTCTTGAGGGTTGACTGTAGCTAGTTATCCATGATCTTATGCCTCATATCAGCTGCTGTGCTCTGTAATGGATGGGGTGGCAGTGATGTTCCAGCTTCAGGTGTTGCCTGCACTTCCAGTTGTTCTTCCAGGTCTTCTTGAGTCCAGGATGTAATATGTAGTTGGTTTATCTCAAGTTGCGAGAGCAGCTTTCTCTTCACTATGTTGAAGCATTGGGTAACTAGCTGTTCCTCAGTTAGTGTGGATGCAAGTCTTCTGTCCATCTATAGTTCCCTCATACATTTCATATATCCCCTCTCATTATGTCTACTCTTGTAGTAGGATTCCATCAACTCCAGGTTATCTTGTCTCATCCATGTATGGTTTGTTCCAGTAGCCCACTTATCGTCAGATTGTCCTGGTTCCCCAATATCTGATGTGGACCTTGTTAAACTGTGCAATGTCTGAGCCAGCATGACTCTCTTAGTTTGTGTAACTTTCATATTTAAGGTAGGCACATGAGACGTTAAGGGGTCTTTGCCCAAGGACCCCTACTGGTAAGGTAGGTACAAGCCAGGATTTGAACCCCAGTCTCCTGCATCAAAGGACAGTGTTCTAAGTCTCAATTAGTGAGGTTAATGAATCCCACAAAATGGTCTCATTATTCAAATTCACACTATTAGAAGTGATATTTCCATGGAAAATAGGGTAATTTGTTCCAACTTCATTGAAATAGGCAATGAAAATATTTAAACATATTTGTATATGTTTATTGATGAAATATAGCAAAAGATTAAAAGAATATATTTACAACTTAAATTTATTTTTAACAAAGTCACAGAGTAGTTATAGAAAGCAGAATAAAAACAAAAATATTCTAAATGTCATTCCTATGTATCTTCTAGACTGATAGATCTCATAAATATATAAAATAAATAAATCAAGAGAACAAAGGACAAGCTGGAGGATAAACCCATATCCAAAGTGTACCTGCTATCTCCTGTATTCTGCTGTAGTTCTTCAAAACGAGCCTCTTCAGGATGTGAGTAGAAATAGTTAATGTTAATGCAACATGTTTAACCACTTTCCTTATTCCATAAAATGCTTTCCTCAAATGGAACCTTCCTCTTCTCCATTTTGCAAACCCGACGATTAGTGTCTAAAACCCCAATGGCAACTGCACATGAGACAGCCGCAACTGCGTGGGTGTTAGCCTCACATTAACTGAATTTAGGCTTGCATTAACCACAACCTGGTATCAATTTATAATTCGCACTAAATAGAATATTGCACTATTCAAACTCGCACTAATCACAACCTACCTGTACTGTTTTGTTCTTTCAAAAATCACATATTAATTCAAGCAAATAGGATTCTGGTTCTCATTTAATAGAAAGAATCCTCTTGACCTCTCTGCGGCCTTCGATACCAATAAAGTTTTATGAAAACTAAACTACAGAGCATCCTAGAAATTATGGTTGACCTAGATAGCTTCCAGTCTGCATTCAGGCCTTGATATAGGGTGAAAACAACTAGGTTTCCTTTTATGATTGGGCACAACTGGGACCTGGATGGGGGAGTACATCCCTCCTGATCGTTTTAGACCATGATTTTCTGATGAAATGCCTAAAATAGTGGTTTGAGATTCTCTTTTACAGTAATTCAACTCCAAACTGAGTTGACAGTTTCATTCTGTAGTCATGGAGCAGGAAGAAAAGAATCTCTGGCTCTCCAAATTGATAGCCATGTGTAGACATATATTACCAATATAATTGTTAGTATGCATAACCTCTCCATTAAATTTTCAGTATATTTGCCTGAAATAAATAATGGAGCAGCAACAGAGCTAGAATTCAGCTGCAGATTTTTTAAAAAAAGTTGAACGAAAATAAAGAACGAAGCACTGTTTAAAAAAGTGTAACATATTATAGAAGAGATAATAGTTCAGTTTTGGAATCTGTCCAAAGTGCCTTCTGGTGAATTTAAATGTCTCTGTGTGTGTAGCCTTAAAACTCAGTTTCTGATTGTGATTTTACATTTTTGTGTGTACCATTATCACAGTGGTAATTTACCATTACCATTATGTTCCTAGTATGTTATGAAGGTGGAAACCAGTATATGTACATTTCTACTTTATTTTCAAGGAATAAATAAATTCTCATAAGTAATAAATAATGGAGCAGAATCATCGATCTCAAATTAAACTAAAAAAGAATAATATAACTTGTAAAGGAAGTATATTTTTATTTATTTATTTATCGTATGGCACATTCAAATTGTGTTACAATAAGAAACATAGAGCATAATAAATATGAAATATAAAATATAGCCAGGGAAAAAAAGGAAGTATAATCAATTAATATCTCTATCATCTATCATCTCTCTCTCATCTCTCTCTCTCTCTCTCTCTCTCTCTCTCTCTCTCTCTCTCTCTCTCTCTCTCCGTGTAAATGGTATTGGAATAGATGTGATTCCTAATACTTTCCCATACCTGATGCAAAATAGAAAAGAGCCATAGAATTTATATTTTCCTGTTCTTTTCTCTTTTGAGATGTTCTTTCTTGTTCAGATCTGGCCTGAAAACAATAATGTAACATTTGGGAGAAAAGATACAAATCAGTAACCCAGCACTAGAGGCTATAATGGAGAGGATCTCCACAGCAATCATATATTTTCCTTTTGCACTCAGGTATGTTGGAACAAAGGACAACCAAACACAGCAGAAGATCAACATGCTGAAGGTGATAAACTTGGCTTCATTGAAAGCATCAGGCAATTTCCTGGCTAGGAAAGCCACTGTGAAACTGAGAATGGCAAGGAAGCCCATAAAGCCCAAGACACAGTAGAACATGAAGGCAGATCCTTCGTTACACACCAGAATTATTTCTTCTGCCACTGAATTTGTGTCAGTATCTGGGAATGGGGGAGAGGTTGTCAGCCATATAGCACAAATAATCCCCTGAATAAATGAGCAGCCCAACACAATGGACATGGCTAATTTTTTCCCCACCCATTTGGTCATCTTGGACCCTGGCTTGGTGGCCATGAAAGCCAGAACCACAGTGATGGTTTTGGCCAACACACAAGAAATGGCCACGGAGAAGATGATGCCAAAGGCAGTTTGACGAAGGACACATGTCAACCTGTTAGGTCGCCCAATGAATAGCAAAGAACAAAGAAATGATAAGAGGAGAGCAACAAGGAGAAGATATGTGAGGTTCCGGTTGTTGGCTTTGACAATGGGAGTGTCCTGATGCTTAATAAAGATCCAAAGGACTCCAATTGTTACCCAAGAAAAGAAAAGTGCTGAACTGGCTAAAATAGCCCCCAAGGATTCTTCATACTTCAAGAATGTTATAACTTTGGGGAGACACAAATCCTGCTTCTCATTGGGATACTGATCTTCTGCACACTGAAAACAGTCATCCAAGTCTAGGAAATAAAATAGCACAGAAATAATATATTATGAAATATAATCAAACCCAAATATTACAATATCCAAAGAAAGTTTTGTTTAAAATCTGAAAATCAAATGTGTTAGGATTTATTATTTATTTATTTATTATTCAAATTTATCACCGCCCATCTCTACAACAGTAGACTCTGGACGGTTTAGTATAGTTGCAATAACCTTACCATTGCTAAATTATTTGCTCAGGGATGCACTACTTGTAATTAAATCTTAAAAACTGCATTGCATTTATTTGTATCCATGTTCCATTGGACCAATTTGCCAAATTGTGTATTTAATCTTTGGCACTGTTTTTTATTTTATTTTTTCAGACACATTCTTTACTCACACATACATTTAACTGTATTTTAAGTGAAAAAAATATGAAATTATATCTTACCCTCCTTGTTGGAGATCTTGCCCTGTGGACATTGAAGACAATTATAGCAGCAAAATGATTTCCCTTCTATCTTGCTCTTAATGTAACCTGAATGGCACTTTGCATTACACAGAGAAAGTGGCTGGGCCTGTCCACAAATAAAAGAACAGAATGGTCTCTTTTTGACAAGTTTTTATCTGGTACCAGTGTATTGGGGACTGTCTATCCAGTCTGCTTCCCTACCCCCTTGTATTGTGTCAATAACAGGAGATGGAGAAAGTTGCTTTTATGAAGAAACAATTTCAGCAGGAGAGAGACCTCAGTCAGCTGTTGCATTAACTCAGAATTTTAATGTCCAATGATGTAATTTTAATAAGGAGAGAGGATAAGTCTATTTGTAAGTGCTGTAAAGCCCTTTATGTAGTTTTCTATTTTCTATTTCTATTTCTTTTTATACTTTTTTAACTCTTTCATTTCACATTACTCTTTCTTCTTCTTTTTCTTTAATCTTACTTTATATTATTTCATGTTTTATCTCTGAAATTTTTAAATAAAAATATATATATATATATATATATATATATATAGAGAGAGAGAGAGAGAGAGAGAGAGAGAGCGCCTCGTATGACTCAGAGTGGTAGGCAGCAGTACTGCAGTACTGCAACCGAAACTCTCCACACGACCTGAGTTCAATCCCAGTTGAAGTTTGTTTCTCAGGTAGCCGGCTCAGGTCGACTCTGCCTTCCATCCTTCTGAGATCGGTAAAATGAGTACCCAGCTTGCTGGGAGAAAGGTAATCACGACTGGGGAAGGCAATGGCAAACCACCCCGCTCTATAGTCTGCCAAGAAAATGTAAGGGAAAGTGGCGTCCCTCCAAAGGGTCAGTAATGACTCAATGCCTTTCCTCTAGGACAGAGTACAAAAAGTACAGTATTACCTTAGTTCTTTTGTAGCTAGTAGGATCTCTCAGAGGGTGAAACCACTTTTTTTTGTGGTTTTGTAGGAGCGGCTTGGAAGATTTTTAAGGGTAAAATGAGTGCTTTAATCCTCAGTGCTTGTGTGTGTGTGTGTGTGTGTGTGTGTGTGTGTATGTGTGTGTGTGTGTGTGTGTATGTGTGTGTGTGTGTGTGTGTGTGTGTGTGTGTATGTGTGTATATATATATATATATATATATATATATATATATATATATATATATATATAAAGAATTTTAATGTCCATAGGTTTAATTGACAAAGGAAGAAGTTGGTTTTTTCTATTCAGGGCAAACTGGCTGCAGTATTTTTTTCATTCTTCTGTACTTTCTGTGAAAACCTTTTTGGGATATTCATTTCTAATATAGGAACTGGAAAAATGTACAGTAATTCCAATATTTAAAAAAAGAAGATTCCACAAACCCCACTAACTTTCACCCCATAAGTCTCATTGACATAGGGTGTAAGTTAAATAAAATATATCTTTTAAACAGATTGATTGATTGGGCAGATACTAGGCAGATTATAGGAGAAGAACAGGCAGGCTTCAGAAAGGGAGATAGTTCTATAGACCAGTGTTTTACTTTACAACATCTGATCCACAAATCAGTGAATGGCCCTTCAAAATGCCTGCATGCCGCATTTATTGACTTATCATCTGCCTTTGATACAATAAACATAGGAAAATTTTCTAAATTTTAAAATTATTTTAATTATTATAAATTATTTAATACTGTATATAACTTATATGAAGATACTTACATGGAAGTATGGATAAACCAGATATAAAAATATAAAAGGTTACCAACTACACATGGTTTATGCATTTTTAATAACTCACATGTGGAAGATTTGAGCCATTACTTATTATTTTGCAAATCGTATCAGGAACCTAAAGCTAGATTCATCGTGCCTTTGTTGATCCAACTGAATCATTCTAGTTTAGAAGAAAAAAATCCATTTTCTGTTGACAGATGTTGATGAACATGTGACTAAACAAGTTGCATTGTTTGCAATGGCTGCAAGGAAGATACGAAAGCCGATCTTGACAAACAGTGCTGTTAGTATTAGAGGCGATGTATTGAACTGATATGGATTGCTGTAATTTTATCTGAATTTTGCTAAAACCTATGATTGCGAATAAATGAATACACAACTATATATATATACAACATTTGACAAATTTGTTTTATTAGGACAGAGCTTGAGTTAGGCAGAGGAATGGGCAGTAAAAAGGAGGGCAAAGCAGAAATGCTGATGAATCCTGGGAGGTGGAGACAGTGCTTTTTGTCTCACAGGCTGGATAGACCAACCTCAGATTGCCTAGGTGTTCATTGGCACATCTTTCCTTTTGCATGTTCATGTGGCTCTTTCTCAGTTTGAAACTTTTCCCTTTCATTTTGAATTCTGAGTCAACAAACCTATACTGTTTTCTCATATCTCCCATCCCTTCCCTGAGACACTTATGCAGCCTAGCACACACCTAGCAGAAATGATTTGCTAAGCAAAACCAGATTGGCTGGAAAATCTTCAGGGACAAATGAAACGCACTTTCTCTGAATGTGGATCTGGGGTCCAAGATAGTTTTCAAAACAGTGAAATGATGACTGGACATAGGCCAAAAGGGGATTGAATGATACCTGCTTAAAGCTTTGTGGCCATACAATAGCATCATCAATGGTTAATATTTCCTCCTTTGAATCCATGGGATCTGTCCTTCCAACCCTGATTCTCAGGAAAGACAGATTTGAAAACGTGATCCAGTTCATAATATCAAATCCAGTCTCTAACTCTCCATTTTGGTTGAAGGAAACTTTTTCCCCAGCACTGTTGTTAAATGAGACACTTCTCACAAAATGGTTGAGCTGAATTGGAAAAGAAGCAAAGTGAAGAGTTATTTATCAGGATGAAGAACAATATTCCTTTCCCTCTTGGAAGTACATAAATAATAAACTTTTTTAAAAAATTATGAAGGATAGTTGGTGATGTTACAATGGCATTAATTAATGCCATTAATAGCATTGCCCAATAGGCCATTATTATGATTATAATGCATCCAGAAAACAAAATATGGAACAAAACATTTAAAGGAAATACAGATAAATAACAGAAAAAAACACATAATAAAAATTATAAATTCCAGTCCATTTTAAAGAGGATAAAGATATTGAGCAGAGGAATTTAGTGATGGTGAGGGGATGGAAGTTGCAAAAATGGAAGTGTTGTTCTTATTTAAAAAAAAGAGAGATTTTACATATCAGCCTCTCAAAAGAAACTCAGTTCTGATTAGCCAGCAAAGCCAACAGCTCTATTCAGAGTAACTGACATTTCTTTCACAGCACATTACCTATTTCTGCCTTGTGAGTCCTGCTTTCTCCATTAAAAAAAACCCTAGAAAATAGGGGCCTATTAAATGACCATGGATTTCAAAGAAGAAAAATCAAGGAGGCACAAGAGAGTTTCTTTTTGCCTCATGAACTTGTGACCAATGATCTCTCACTTTTGCACTACTCATGTCTTGCATATAATCCTAACAACAGGGGTTTCTATTCCTACATGTTTAAATTGACCAACACAATAATTCCAACGACAAAAACTGTGAGATCCGTATCTGGGATTTCTTCACAGAATCGACTATTAAATTATTTTGTGCATGATGTTTTTGAATGCCTGGAAGATCATTTATATATCTTGTGTGAATTATATTTAACATCTTGTGTATTTGTGTGTATGTGTGCATTTGTGTGTGTGCCTTTGTGTGCAAGAGAGACTTCAGACAGTTCATGTAGTTACAAGGATAAGCACAACCTCTCTGCCTCTAGGGAGGAATATGCAGATAGACCTTTAGACCACTCTATAACTTTATTCCTCTTTTCAGATGACCCCCTAAATGGATGAAAAAGGCTACAAGATAATATATTGAAATGGTCTTTTTAAATTCTTATCAGTCAAAAGGGAAGGAACAGGCATAGAAGATTAAATTCTTAAAAGCAAAATTATATTTAGCATAATTTCACAATATGACACATAGGTTCTAATTAGCCTTGGAATAATGACTTTCTTCACCATCCAAATCCATTCTTTCTATCCCCTACCCCCCACCAACCATCGGTACAGATATGGTGAACCCACCATAGTTTGTGTGCCTAGGACATTACCTTCCAGAGTGGTTGCTTCAGAAGGTTCAGTTTGTTTTCATGTTCACCTGCTCTGTACTTTCTAATAGATGAATGTAAGTCATGCAGAGCATGTGCCACCACATAGGCTGCATTATAGAGGCTGTAGCTGTGGCCAGTCATATGCATTTCAAACACAGATGTAGGGAGTGTTTCCAGTTTCTCCTCTCCATTGCAGAAGACCTCATCTTCCTCTTCAATCATGTTGATGGGGAATGAACAGTCAAATGCATTTCTCCAGAAGACCTTGAAAAGGCTGTCTTCTTTTTCCAAGATAGGGTTTCTTGACTGAAGAAATTCCTGGAATCCTAATATTTTCCCTGAGTGAATTGTAAAAGATAGAGCACCATGGAGGAAGACTAGGTCAAAATTTCTTATATAGGGAACTGATGTGAAATCCATCTGGGCTGTCATAATCCAGATTTTACCTTTTTTCCCCTGATACCCAGTCAATTTGGGGGTTTCTTTCTTTTAGCCATTTGAGACCTAGGATGATGGGTTGCGTGGAGATGGGGGCCACAATGAACCGCAATGTTTCTGTATGTGTGCCAATTGACATCTTCACTGCCTCTGTGAAGTGCTCAACTGCCCCCCCTTCATTTCTGTCCCGTTTAATTGGCAGAATGTAATGGGTGATTTTAATTTGAAAAGCTTTAGTCCCATGTCTCTGGCTATTGATGGGTGCATTAAGCATCTGGTACACCCTGAGTCCAACATAGCTGCCTCCACAACCTGCTCCCCCCCGTTCAAGGTTTCCAATTTTACCTTAACTTGCATTGTGGGGCAGTCTTCGGTTGTTAATGTGTCACTGCTCCCTTTACTGAAGGCCTGTCCTGCGGCGCACTTTCGGGCAGGCCGATGTCGTTTCCCGCTTTCTCTGGCACTCTCAGCACTGTATGCTTCTTTAGTTTGGCTGTCCCCGTGTAGTGTGCCTTCTTCTCTTTCTCGGTTCTGGGGCCCTCTCCGCAAGTTCTCTAAGGCAGTCTGGATTGCCGTTAGTTTGGCATTCATGCCTTCAAGTCCCATTTCCATTTTCGCTGCCCGTTCCTCGAGTGCCGCAACTCTCTGGGCCTGGGAGATTCGTAGTTTTGCCGCTGGTTTCCCTTGTACTGGGGCCATGCCTCTTCCCACCCCGATTGACCACTCAAATGCAGGGTGGCTTGCCTGCGTGGTGGGGGTGTGAGGGGGTTTGTTTCTCTGCCCCCCCTGTCCTTCTTTTGCTTACGCCGTTCTTCCTCCGCCAGCATTGTTGCTGCTTCTGTCACCCCGGTTGGGTGCGTAGTTATTTCCTCTTCGCTGTGGCTTGGCCCGGTCTGCTCCATTGTTTTCACCCACTTCGTTGGTGGCACCCTTTCATGCTCGCTGCTGGGGAGCGCTGGCCGCTGCTTGTGCCGCGGTCTCCGCTGCCTGCTTGCTGCTGGGGAGCGTTGGTTGCTGCTGCCGCTTTGCCGCCACGTGGTCTCCGCAGTTGTTTGCCACGCGTGGTATCCGCCGCCTGCCAGCTGCTGGGGAGCGTGGGTTGCTGCCGCCGCTTTGCCACCACATGGTCTCCGCAGTCGCCGCGCATGGTATCCGCCACCTGCCAGCTGCTGGGGAGCGTGGTTTGCTGCTGCCGCTTTGCCACCACGTGGTCTCCGCAGTCGCCGCGCGTGGTATCCGCCACCTGCTGGGGAGCACTGGTCGCTGCTGCCACGCTGCCTCCACCTCTCCGCTGCTGGGGTTCGCCGCCTCTCCGCCGCTGGGGATCGCCGTTCGGTCCTTGTTGCTGCTGCGCCGTCGCCGCCTCTCAGCTGCTGGGGAAGCCAGTTCCTGCTGCCACGCTGCCGCCGCCTCTCAGCTGCTGGGGGGGAGCCGGTTCCTGCTGCCGCACTGCCGCTGCCTCTCAGCTGCTAGGGAAAGCCGGCTTCCGCTGCTGCACTGCTGCCGTCTCTCAGCTGCTGGGGGGGAAGCCGGTTCCTGCTGCTGCGCTGCCGCCACCTCTCAGCTGCTAGGGAAATCCGGCTTCCGCTGCTGCGCTGCCACCGCCTCTCAGCTGCTGGGGAGCGCCGGCTTCCACCGCTGCGCTGCCGCCGTCTCTCAGCTGCTGGGGGGGCTCCGCCACCGAAGGCTCCCCGCCGTCGCTGCTAGCTGTGCATCGGTCTCCGCTGGGGCTTCTCGGTCGCAGTCACTCTGCTGCCGAAGGATCTCCGCCGCCACGAGCTGCTGGTTGCCTCCAAAGGGTCTCCGCCGCCGCAAGCTGCTTGGTAAGCACCGGTCTCTGCTGGGGCTTCCCGGCCCCTTTTTCTTCGCCTTCACCGTTTCTCCGCCGCCGCGAGTTGCTGGCGTGCTCCTGTCCCCCCTGGGACTTCCCAGCTCCTTCGTTCTGCCGCTGCAAAATTACCGCCGTTGCGGGCTGCGTGTGTGCGTCGGTCTCCACTGGCTTCCCTGCTGTTGTCAGTTTCTCTGTCGCCGTACGATCTTCGCTGGTCCGTTTTCCGGTTGGGAGCCGATCTCAACCATGGAGCTTCCCGAAGGCTTTCAGGTTCGCTCCCGGGAAAATCAGCTGGTACAGATCCGTGCCTTTATGTAAGCTGCTTCTCAGGCGATCGCAAACGTTCCTCCCCAAAGAAAGACTTCAGCTCGGATATTGGGTAGTAAACGATTTATTGCTGTACTTGAGTAAGCAAGCGAAAAGGCACGGATGGTTCCCGGGCTCTCGGCTTGGCTTTTTAAACCCTCCCGCCAGAGCGCCTGCCCCCTCCCTGCTGAAGGCTTCCCTTTGGTCCTGTTGCAGGCTTCCCTTTGGTCCGCTTCCTGTCAGGTTGGGTCAGTGTCCTTGAGTTCTTTATCGCCCCTTATCTAGGAGGCGTGGTTGGTGGTTGTCTTTTGTTTCCTTTGTCATTTCCTTATCCCCTAAGTACAGGGTGTGCTTAGGGAACGGCGGGACCCTGGGGGCATGCCAGGGTTCTGACACTCCGAGCTCAAACCCAGGCCCTGGACAGCAGGTCCTTGAGGGCCCTGGTCTCTGTTTGCTGCTTCTTAATGCCAGGTCAGTGAACAAGACCCTCCTGATATGTGATTTGATCACAGAGGAGGGGGAAGACCTGGCATGTATCACCAAGACCTGGCTGAGCACAGAAGGGGGGGTAGCCCTCTCAGAAATATGCCTGGCCGGGTTTCAGTTGTGGCACCAGCCGAGACACCAGTGTAGGGGAGGAGGGGTGGTGGTTATTATCCGAGATATAGACAGACACAAAGACACAGTGTTCTGAGAAATCTTATCATAGGTGAATATACCCATTTGCAAAATCTGTTGACATGGGCATATTGACCTATGAAAAGGTTTGTCATCTGTTTACTTTTTTTTTGGTATGTGATACACACACATGCACGCACACACAATTGCTTATTTTAATCACTGTAGTATTTATTTCTTTATATTTATTTCTTTATATATTAAGAAATCTAAGATATGCAGATGATACCACTTTGATGGCTGAAAGTATAATGAAAGTATAGGTAAAGTGGAAGGCAAAAGGAAGAGGGGCTGACCAAGGGCAAGATAGATGGATGATATTCTGGAGGGGACGGACTTGAATGGACATAAATTAAAAAAAATTATACAGTGAATGGTTGACTTGCAAATGTAAGCATTGTACCTGTGTGATCTTATAGCGGGACAGAATAGGAGCCATGTGCAGACAGAATTGAGAGGTTGGTCCTCCAATAACTGCTATTACTCTGTTCTGGACATCACAGTTATAATTAGGAATGAATCTGTCTTGTGAAGAAAACAGTTCCAGTGAGGCACGATCGGTCCAACTTGCACTAAAATAACTGGTATAGATATGGAAGCCCAAGGTGAGATTGGGTAAAATCTGGGGATCTTCATTGATCTCCTTGATTGTGAAATGCAAAGCCAGGAAATGCTGATAGATTGGAGTCATGACTCTGAAAAGTGAATCAGAGAATCTTTTACAGAAGATTCAGTTCAAATGTAACCTGTAGCATATTTTAGAACAGGGATTTCCAAAGTTTTCCCATGGCGACACACCAACCGCCGTTGGTGTGTTCCCGCGGGAAAACCCGGAAGTGCTGATCATCATCAGCACTTCCGGGTTGTGTGGCGACACACCAGACTGTGTGTGGCAACACACTTTTGTGTCGCAACACACAGTTTGGAAAGCTCTGTTTTAGAACAACATATTACAAAAGATTTCTTCAGGAGACATGACTATGAAAATATATTGTCACATTCATTTAGATTCCCATCTTCTAATTCACAATTTCCCCAAGGGAAAAAAAAAATGATTTTGGAATATGGAGTTAGTTACGCTTTGTCTCCAAAATGCTGCTAAAGCATGTACAAGTGTAGCATTCATTCAGTTTCTGAAAATACTTTTCTTTCCCATTTTTGTACAGGTACCATACATGTACAGTTTAACAAATGTTTCCATTCCTTCCATCCAGTCTTCTATTTTGGCTTTTCCATGAGCAAAATAAAAATGTGAAATATAAGAAGTCCTAAGATCAATATTTCAAATCACAGATTAGCCCAAATAAACAGGATATTGGACCCTTTGATAGAACACCACTTGGATTCAGCACCTCACAGCTATAATATAAATTGTCTTTCCACCACTAAAGAAACCCAGGGATAATTTTACTACTACTAATATTATTAGTAGTAAAATTTATCAATAATATTAATATACAGTAATATTAATCCTTACTCAGAAATATATTAGAAATGTATTCATTCTATTTATCATCCTATAAACAGTTTATGTTCTTTGAGATCAGATTTTGGCCGATTTCCTGGTTAAATACTGATACAACACTATTGGAAGCAATTTAGATTACAGACAATGTTATTGGATTTCTATCCTGCACATTCTGAGTCTTGAAATACCAAACAGATGATAACATTTGATTTCTTATTTCTTGAGGTAAGTTCAGAAAAAGAAAACTGAAATTTTGTTCAGTGCAGAAAAGCCTTTTGATGCAGTTCAAAGGAAATATGTAAATCAAGTTGTTGTTTTTTTCATCCATTGTTTTGGTACTTCACCTCTTTTTCTAGGGCACTACAAATGATCTCTTCATCTATAAAACACCTCATGGAAATTGTAAAGGTCATCATTTATCTCCTTTAAATTTGATTAATTAAATTAAACTGCTTAATTAATGTCTGTTTGTCAGAACTTAAGGTAAATGTTTCCACTCCTGTTCTCAGGTGTTAGTATTGCTATGAATACATATCCATTACATTTTCATTACATTCACAAGGAAGAACCAATGGGAAATTAATGTGTTATTCTACATTAATAACCATCTGAATCCAATGGAAAATATCATTTCTATAAGACTTGGAGCTAATACATATTCAGTTTATACTGTGGATAATCCCATGAGAGTTCAATAGGGCTTTCTTGAAGCCTTATTTTTATTTATTAATCATATTTATATGGCTGCCCATCTCACATGATGTGACTCTGGGCTGCATACAAACAGTCATAAAAACAATTTTAAAAATATTCAAAAAGTACAGCAATTAATATTATGATGAAAAGGGTAAGAGAGAGCATCAGATTATGAACAATGGAGCCACCTCAACAGACGACTTTCCCTTGTGACTCCCAGGCCTGTTGACACAACCAGGTTTCAAGGGATTTCAGAAGGTTGGCAAAGATGGGGCCAATCTTAACTTGGGTGGGGTGTTGATCTTCCACAGGGCAGGTGCCGTGAAAGAAAAGGCTTGTCTCCTGGTTTCCATCAGATGCTACTCCTTAGCAGACGGGACCTGAAACATACCTCTTCTGCCAGACCTGATGGGATGGGCAGATGTAATCGGGAAGAGGCAGTCCCTCAAATATACCAGCCCCATGCCAAGAAGTTCATGGGTGCAGGATTGTAAACTAATAAAAATAACCCTAAAGCACGATGCAATTTTATATACTGTTATTGTTTTTTCCTTATTAGCTGCTCTTTCTTGTTAAGATTAGGTCTCAACACAATTATATAGCATTTGGGGGGAAAGATGCAAATCAGTAACCCAGCACTGGAGCTTATAATAGAGAAGATCTCCACAGCAACCATGTATTTTCCTTTTGTGCTCAGATATGTAGGAACAAAGGACAACCATACACTGCAGAAGACCAACATGCTGAAGGTAATATGCTTGGCTTCATTGAAAGAGTTAGGCAATTTTCTTGCTAGGAAAGCCACTATGAAACTGACAATGACAAGGAAGCCCAAATTACCCAAGACACAGTAGAACATGAAGACTGATCCTTCATTGCATTCCAAGATGATTTAGTCTGTTATTGAATACATGTCATCATCTGGGAATGGGGGAGAGATTGTCAGCCATGCAGTACAAATCATAACTTGAATAAAAGAGCAGCAAAATAATACAGACATGCCTAGTCTTTTTCCCACCCATTTGTTCATCTTGGAGCCTGGCTTGGTTGCCATGAAAGCTACAACCACAATGATGTTTTTGGCTAGAACACATGAGATGGCAATTTAGAAGATGATACCAAATGCATTTTGACGAAGGACACATGTCATCTTGGAAGGCTGGCCAATGAATAACAAAGTACAAAGAAAACACAAAAGGAGGGTAATGAGGAGAGCATAGGTGAGACCCTGGTTGTTGGCCTTAACCAGAGGAGTGTCCTTATTCTTGACAAAGATCCAAAAAATGACTACTGTGATGAAAGAACAGCAAAGAGTGGAAGTAGCCAAAATGGTCCCAAATTTTTCTTCAAACATCAGAAAAGTGATAACTTTGGGGAGACAGGAATCCTGATTCTTGTTTGGGTACTTATATTCTGGACATTGAACACAGTGATCCATGTCTAGAAAAGAAAAAATCGGGTCAGGATTTTATACTCCTGAACTTGCATTGAACTCATAAAATGAATTCAAAGTGGTCGCCATTTATATTTTGCCCAAAGTTCTCCCTCCAACATTCTATTACCAGAAATGGCCAAGACTTTTGCCATTTAAGTAAGTGGAATGATCCGTAAATAAGATAATTAGCATTTTAGTTCATATAAACTAAAGCGAGATATATATATATATATATATATATATATATGTATGTATGTATGTATATATATATATATATATATATATATATATATATATATATATACACATACATACATACATACATACATACATACCCTCAGAAAAATCATTGAATATTAAATAGAGTCATACATACATTAAATACATTGCAATTCGAAAACATGCAAATGCAAGTAGATTAATAGGTACCACTTCGGTGGGTAGGTAACAGCGTTCCACATGTGTCATGCCGGCCACATGACCGTGGAAGCCTATTCAGACAACGCTGGCTCTTCAGCTAACAAACAGAGATGAGCACCGGCCCCTAGAGTCGGACACGACTGCACAAAAGTCCGGGGGGAACCTTTACTTTACCATTAAAAGAAGAACACAAAAATGTACTTGAGAGTTTACCCTTGAAAACTAAAAACAGGAAAATCAAAAAGAGCATCTCATTATTATGTATGGCATGGATTTTAGGATCTTTGGCAAGAAATGTCTTTATTTCTTCCCCCAGAGGATTAAGGATGATGGTGATAGGTAATATAGTATAAAGTAATGGTTGTTGTTTACTTTTTGTTTCTGCATAGTTTTTTACCCTGAAGGATGCCTTGTAGGGCTGTCAATAAAGAGTACAGCCACTCAGGGGATGTCAGCTTTGTTCATGCAGACACAGCACAGAATCATAGTATCTGCTGGCTGATTGAATTCTGCAGGGCTGGAGCGCTCTGGGTTCCTTTGATGAAATGCCATCTATTGTGACACTGCAAGTGTCCCTTCTCTAGCAGCACCTGCCTTCGGCTGCTTTAGATCTGGATGGCTTCCTCTCTGCAGGTGCTTCAAAGCATCTTGAAGACCTGGCTCTTCACCCAGGCCTTTGGTGAGGATGACTGAAGCCTCGTTTGGATTGTGTGGGTTTGTTTCTTTTTTGTTCTTGTCTAGATTTTGTCATCCTTGACAACTTCTATTCTTTATTTTTGTTTATCATGGTGTTTACATATGTATGTGTATTTTTGGGTATGTGTGTGAGTATATATAGTTGTCAGTCACCAAAAGCTTGGTACAAGATGGCACCTATGTTTTAAACAAACGGATAACGTGTTAAATAAATAATTAAAGATTTTATTGTGAACCTCCCAGAGTTGTTGGCAATTGGGAGCATAAATTTTTTAACAGTGATTAAATAAACAAATGAACACATACCTTTCCCTGAAAAAAAAACCCAAGTGGAATATTTACTAGAATATTTTAATTCTTAAAAAATCTATTTCATATAAACAGGTAGTTTTCTTTTTGTTTTTGCACTTTAAATGTTTTTCTTTTTGTATGTAGTGTCTTTTTTGTTGTTGTTGTAGTTTTTAACTTTGTTCTAAATAAAAAAAAAATCTATTTCATTATTGTTAAAAAGAAGTAAAGCTTTTCAAGTTCCCCGTGGCCCATTTCAACCCCTTAAACTTAAACCCATGCTGGTGATTAGTTACTAGATTGAAATTAGCAGCAGTGGAAGAGGATTCTAAGACTTCTCTAAAGATTGTCTGAAAGCCAGTGATAGGTCTTAACTCATACTGGAGAATAACAACATTAGAGGGAGGTGGGATAAAATTACTCCACTAAGGAATTCAGAAATATCAATTAGTCACTGAATCCAAAAATATAAACACAACCACTTCTGTTATTTGAATTTCCCTGACTGGTTTCCATTTCTGTGACCCGTGCCAGATGGAGAGAAGGAGGAACAACCACTGTCAACACTGAAAAAAGTGTGCTATCTTCTTTTGGATTGGAAAATAAAGAATATCAATGTGAACCGCCCAGGGTCCCTGAAGGGGGAGATGGGCGGTAATATTAAATAAATAAATAAATAAATATATAAATAAATAAATAAATAAATAAATAAGTTTTAAATTTACTATACCTATCAGCTTAACAATGATATTTCTTACCCTCCTGGCTAGCCATTTTTCCCTCTGGACATGGAAGGCAATCATAGCAGCAGAATGGCTTCCCTTCTCTCTTGCTCTTACTATAGCCTGAAGGGCACTTGCTGTTACACTGAGAAAGTGG
This sequence comes from Charina bottae, assembly GCA_023362775.1. Taxonomy (NCBI): domain Eukaryota; kingdom Metazoa; phylum Chordata; class Lepidosauria; order Squamata; family Charinaidae; genus Charina; species Charina bottae. Next base: position 12,515,472 of record JALMGJ010000011.1, read on the forward strand.
CTGGGCCTGTGTGTAATGAAAGGAGAGACTGCATTTCTTTAAACAATGGCAACATAAATACTAAGTATACCTTCCAATGTGCAGAAACATGTCATGTTTAACAATATATCATGTAGAGGTTGTGTCCCATTTATTTACCAAGGGATTCATTGGATAATAATGTTGCATCTACTATGATTGTCCTCATACTGCAAGTAATTCTTATTCTTGGGGGATCAGGATACAACTGTTACACAAAGCACTTTGCAAAATTGATGTGAATATTTGGGGGTATCTTGCACATGGGCATTTTGTGGGAACCCACACCACTTTTTCTTCAAACCACAAATAAGAAAAACAACCATCCGTTTACTTTCTCACATATTCCCATCCCTGCATTCATTCAAATATATGCTGAGATATTCCCACTAGATGAGCAAGATGAAATAAGTCCTAATGCTAGTAGCCACATCACTTGGACAATATTTGAAAGACAGTTGGAGACAGTGATGCAAAGAGAGAGATAGAGGAGGGAGGGAGGGAGGGAGGGAGGGAGGGAGGGAGGGAGAGAGAGAGAGAGAGAGAGAGAGAGAGAGAGAGAGAGGAGAGAGATATTTCTGCAGGATTTCTCTTTCTGAATGTCCTTGTTGAATTGGATATTTGCTCTTAGAGTATTTTCAGTAGTGTTATCCTAAAAAGATATATTTGGAAGATACTTAGAACATACCTGGTTAAACCTCCATGGCCATAGAATATCATCCTTATCAATGGTAAGCATTTCTTCTTGTGAATCCATCAGGTCTATCCTTCCAACTCTGACTCTCAGGAAAGACTGGTTTGGAAAAGTGACCCAATTTATTATATCAAATCCAACTTCTAACTCTCCATTCTGGTTGAAGGATATTTTTTCTCCTGCACTGTTGTTGAATGAGACTCTTCTCATAAAGTAGTTGAGCTTAAGTACAAAGTAAAATAAAAGGAGTACTGTAGTCATTCAGCATCATATATAAAAATATAATGCTTTTTTTCTGCTTGGAATACAGCTTATTATTTATTGATTTAAATTACTTATAAAGATGCCCATCTCAGAGGAGTGACTCTGAATGTTGTATGAAAATTAAGCCCGCCATTGATTGTTTGATTATGTGCCATCAAATAATTGTTGAATCTTAGCAAGCATACAGTATGTATGGATTTAAGTCATGAACGTTGAAGAAGGGTAGTAATCACTCTAATCATAGTCAGTAACACTCACTGAAAATTAATATAGGTAGTCCTCACTTAATGACCCTAATTTGGACTGGAATTACCATTGCTAAGTGAAATGGTCATTAGGTGAAGCATCACATGACCACATCACTTAGTGACGGTAGTTCCAGTAATCCCGGTTGTGGTTGTTAGCCCAGGACCATGCTGTCATCAAGCTTCACCTGCTCTGTTGCACTTGCCTATGCTTCAACTCCCCCCACTGGGAGACTTTGGCTGCCCTGCTCTCCACCACTGCCACTGTCTGCCCCTGGTGCCCCCTGGTGCCCCAGATGACTTTTGCCATCTCGTTCTTCCCACTGCTGACAAGGTGTGCCCAGCTGATACAGCTGCTGGTGCTTTGCAAGGCTCTCACAAGGCCATGTGAGGTGTCCCTCCCAACTGATTTGCCATTCATAAAGTATCCAGGTCCAACATTTCCTGTTTTCTTTTTTCTTTTTTTTGTGATCAACAAAAATCAGCCAGACAATCAAATTATTTTCCACTGTTTTCCTGTATGTTACGTTCTGCTGTTGAGCACAACATAGACTATATTCAAGCTAAACATTATTATTATTATTATTGTTGTTGTTGTTGTTGTTGTTGTTGTTGTTATTATTATTATTATTATTATTTTAATTTTTATCCCACCTTTATTATTTTTATAAATAACTCAAGGCAGCGAACATACCTAATACTCCTTCCTGCTCCTACTTTCCCCACAACAACAACCCTGTGAGGTGATTCACTTCCTTTGAGTGAATTGAGAAGGACAGAGCACGATGGAGGAAATCTATCTCCTCATTTCTTTGAAATGGAAGTGAGGTGAAATCTATCAGGGTTGTGATAACCCACACCTTATCTCTTCTCCATAGCAATTTTCCTTCATATTTTGATAAAGTGGGAAATAATCTCAGAAGAATCATCTCTTCAATTTCACAAAAAAAATCACAATATTAACAGTGCTTCCCATAATAACATTGTACATTTCAAACCCAGCTTCCACAGAAGACAAAATGTTATTGGAATAAGTGATTGCTGGGAATCTTTCACTGAATGCAAAACAGATACCATTCCAAGAAATTATGGGAGCCATATCCTGTATAAACTTTTCACCATAATCATTATTTGAATATAACACCCCTATCCAAGTCCATCTGAAGTGGAGCATTAACTGGATAATTCCCTTGTACTGATGCTCCACATTTGGGAACATCTGTTGGTATACAGGAGCCTGTGTTTTTGTATTCATCTCTGGATTGGGAAAAATCAGGATTGATGTGCTGACATTTCCTTACAGCTGAATGGAATGAAACTAGAATTTAAGAACCAATGACTGTTTGAAATTTCAAGTCCACACTTCATATATGAATTCAGGAAATGTTAAAAGATATCTCACATCATATTAGTAAAGAACAACTTAATTCATTACCTGTAATACTCACTGAACTGTCTGCTGAAAATGTGCTACCTTCTGAGACAACAGATTATACTGTATATATTTTGAAGCTTAAATCCTCATCTTTCACATTTGGTATTGTCTTCCTGAATCAATTAATTCATTCATGTATCCCAGGGCTCAGTCTTCTATCTGAGACTACAACTGAGCTGGTCCTGGAATAAAGTTTTAATTCTCGCTGGGACTAAATTCCATGTTATGAAAACATTTTTTTTCAAGGACATTTTGTCCATCTACTTGAAATTAATTTTTTCTTCTGCTTACAACTCGTATGAGAAAAAAACCCTATCTCACAGACCCTTCTCTTTCAGTTGGATAATAATAACTCTAACACAAGCAATAATCACAATAACATCACCAGGAAGAGGAGTTGGAGGAAGAGGAGGAACAGGTGTTAAGCTCCTTCCTTAAAGGCTATGGACTATACACTTCCATATTGCTCCATCGTGGGTTTGTGAGTAGATGTATTTCAACTTCCCAGTCTAAGAGTGAGTGAGAATGACTAGCTCAAAGTCACCCACTCCCCCTCACGGAGGACTGTAACCTGCATCTCCCCTCTCCTAGTCCAGCAGCTTAACCACTGCACAACAGAGACACACTTTGGATTTCTCTGTCTATAAGACATTCATAAATTTTAAAAAAATTATTTATTTTTCAATTTCTATCACCGCCCAGCTCCCCCGAAGGGGACTCTGGGAGGTTTACAAAGAAACAATAATTAAAATATATAGAATCTACTACAATACAATACAGTCCCCATACAAATAAAAATAAATTAAGAATAAAATCCAAGAGGTGATAAGATCGTATTAAAAGGGCTCTATGGCACCAGCCATCCCCAGGAGGAGCTGTTATAGGTCCATACATACAGGGTATGGTATTTGTTCTGGTCATAGGTCTATTAATTCCTATACCAAAATATACCCATTAAAAAGGGATTCCATGTATGAAGGAAACCCTTGTGAGATATCTAAATTCCATACAAGCATTCTACCTATGGTACTTTGTAGAGAGACAAGATGGTGGTCATATGGGCCCAAATGGCAGTTGTTGGTCCTCCAATGATGGCTATTGGTTGGTTCTGCTGGTCATAGCTGTAGTTAGGAGTGAATCTATCCTGAGCAGAAAATACTTCCAATGAGGCACGATAGGTCCAAGTTGTAGTAAAATAACTATTATAGATATGAAAGCCCAGGGTGCGATTGGGTAAAATATGAGGATCTTCATTGATCTCCTTGATTGCAAATTGCAAAGCCAGGAACTGCTGAAATAGTGGTGTCATGACCCTGAAAGGAGAAGTAAATACACTTTCTCACATCACTAGCTTCATACCTCCACACTTGGATTATTTCATTTCAGTAAACTGAAAAAGATTTCTACTGATATACATGACCAATTATTTTCCAATTTAATCAGACTTTTCTCACCATTTAAAAAAATATTTGAAAATTTTAATTACAAGTTTGATTTCTCTCACTACCCAAGAAGTCTTCTGGTCTTATGTTTCCTCAGGAAAATCAGTTATTAAGGATAAATGTGAAAACAGACTGCTAAAGATCAGGAAAGGGAAGAAAGCAGAAAGGATGTCAGAACAGACAGTAGAAATTGCTAAGAACAGAAAAGAAGCTAAAGTCAAGAAAGGTAAGAATCTCAGGAAGGAACTTAAAAAATAATTCAGTGAGCTGTTAGAAGAGACAAGAAGCAATATTACAAGACATCTATACAGACATCAAAGATGGAAACAGGAAGGGAAAGTCTTTACAAAGATCTCCAAATGCAAAAGGAGATTCCAACCTCAAATTGCTATGCTAAATGACATTAAAGGAGATATAGTAAATGAATTCAAAGAAGATTTTTTTTAAAAAAAGATGAAAGGAATATATTGAAATTCTGTGCTATAGAGATATCAGCCTCCAAGTTTCCCTAGGAAAAGTTCCCTACTTACAAATCCTCTAGTAATAGAAAAGGAAGTCAGAGCAGTGTACTGATGATTACAAATTCAGGAAGGAATAGGAATTTATAGAATATCTAGACAAATACGGCAAGCAACAGAAGAAGAATCTGTAAAGTTTGTAACCAAACTATGCCAGTTCCCCTGCCCTCTGGAACATTCTTTCCCCTGAAATAAGATTAGCCCCCTCTCTCCTGGAGTTTATATAAAACCTAAAGACCTGGTTTTGTCACCATGCTTCGGGTGGGGTGGGGAATAGCCAGTCTTGGGGTTGGCTGGTTTCTTAGATCTGCCTCGACCAGCCCTACCAGCTCATGGGATAAGTAAGACCTAACATTGTTTGGATCTGATTGTAATTTTGTATTTTTACTGATTATTGGTGTTATTTATGGGTTTTTACTGATTTTAAACTATTTTATTGTGAATCACCCAGGGTCCCTCCTTGTGAGGGAGATGGGTGGGATATAAATATGATAAATTAAATAAATAAATAAATAAATAAATAAATAAATAAATTTAAAGATTGAGGAAACTATGATGGCTGATGCATCCTAGATACAGTAATTGAGAAACCCAAAGAATGACTTCCCACAAAAATGTGATTCTGTGCTTCATTGATTATCCAAAGATCTTTAATTGTGTTGACCATATCAAGGTATGGAATGTGTTTAGACAATGGGAATGCCAGAAACAGGATATCATGAAACAGACTGACTTCAGGTTAGCAAACAAGTGAGACAAGACTTTATTTTTTTCAAATTATATGCTGAATGATAAGGAAGATGAATTGGAAGAAAATAGGTGATGTTTAAAATTGGAGTAATGAAAAGCAACAACCTGCACTATACTGATATCACTATTCCAGTAGCTTAAAAAATCAAATGATCTGCAAGCTCCAATATTGAAAGTTGAAGAGCTCGCTGAGAAAAATGGGATTAAGATTTAAGGTAAAGAAGACAAAACTAATGACAACAGATTCAACAAAAAACTAATGACAATAGATTCAACAACCAGCCTTCAAATCGACAGTGAAGATGATAAAGTGGTAGATAGTTTCTGCCTAAAGGAACCACAGATCAAGAAATACGTCTCAGATCAGAAAAGAAACTTGGTGAAGTAGCAAGGCCATAGGAAAGATATTCAGATGCTCTGTTACGTCAATACCTACAAAGAATGTTTTTTTCTTCTACAAGAATATGGCAGTGAGAGTTGGAATTTTAAGAAGTAAGAGAATTAATGCTTTTGAAATTTGTTGTTTTAGAAGACTCCTGAGAATCCCATGAACAGCTAAGGAAACAAACAAATGGATCATAAAATATTAAATTCCAAATTCTGACTCAAGGCACAAATGATCAGGCTCAGATTATCATAGTTTGGCGATAGTTCTTGAGATGTGATAAGGCTTGGAAAGGTGGAAGCAAAGAGAAATGGATGTCGAGGAGCAAGGTTGATAGACTCTATTACAGTAGTGATGGGTTCATTTTTGGAAGGTCTGAATGAACAGGTTGGGGACAGATCATCCTGGAAAAAGTCTATCTCTAGGTCATAATCTATATGATCACGAAGAGTTGACATAGACTTCTTTTCACATACACAGATAAGATCAATGCAAAGATATTCTTTGAATGTCTAAAGATTCAGACCCACAGAATTATACTCTATATTGGTCGGCAATCACCAGCATTTAGCCTTATATTTTCATTATATACATCTTTATTGTTCTTATTGTCAGAGATCATCCGATCTCTGCCAAAAGGGCAGGCAGACAAAGAGCTCCTCAGAAGACTGGAAGTGGCGCGAAGCTGACATCCACCCGACGCACGGGAATACACATCTGGGAGGCGGTTGCCGGAGCAACCAGGTAGACCTGACCACACGTGTCAGCAGCAAAGGACCCTGGGGGAGGGAAAGGTTTAAATATGCTGCTTGTTCCCAGAATCGCCATTCCAGTCTTTGTTCGTGCTAGCTTCTGTATCCTGTAATAAACTATCCTACTTCTAAGAACTCATGCATCTGTGAGTTACTCTAGAGTAGGGAGATTACAGATATCGGATGGAGTGCCTTACATAAAGACTGGAATGCCAAAACCAACCGGTTTTCCCGGGAGCGAAACCAACAGCTCACGGTCGAGACCGGCTTCTACACACACTGGGCAGAGACCTGGGGAAATAAAAAATTCCGAAGGAGACCAGGTGAGACGAGTGAGGAACCGGCTTCCCCGGCAGCGCCAAACAGCTGAGAGGCGGGGATCCCTGGCAGCAGCGAAGAAGCAGGAAACGGCTTTCCCCAGCAGCGGCAGAAACCGGCGCGCTAATCAGCTGGGACCAGGCGAGCGAGGAACGCTAATCAGCTGAGAGGTGGTGATCTGGAACAGCTGAGCGGTGGCAGGAGCGCAGTGGTGGACACCGGCGGCCCAAGCAGCTCGCGCCAAACAGCTGAGAGGCGGCGATCCCTCAGCTGAGCGGCGGGAGCGGCGGCAGAAGCAGGAACCGGATTTCCCCAGCAGCGGAGCAGCAGCAGCGCGCCAAACAGCTGAGAGGCGGCGATCCCTCAGCTGAGCGGCGGGAGCAGTGGCAGAAGCAGGAACCGGATTTCCCAGCAGCGGAGCAGCAGCAGCGCACCAAACAGCGAGAGGCGGCGATCCCTCAGCTGAGCGGCGGGAGCGGTGGCAGAAGCAGAATCTGGCTTTCCCAAGCAGCTGAGCGGCGGCGGAAGAGCGGCAGCAAAACCCGACGATGGCAGTGGAAACCGGCGGGCACAAGCAGCGGAGAAGCGGCGAGCTCAGCAACAGGCAAGCGGGCAGCGGATCCCATGCGGCGGCAGACGAGGTGGAGACCACATGGCAGAAAAGCGGCAGCAGCGACCAGCGCCCCCAAGCTGCAAGTGGGCAGAGGATACCGGCAAGCAATGGAACCGGCAGAGGTGGCAGGAACCTACGAAGAAGCGGGACCCAGCTCCGCAGGCAACCAGAGGATGGAGAGCAGAAAAGCGCAGAGCAAAGAAAAGCATATCGAGGTAATCAATACCCCTATTCAGAAAAGCAGCACCGAACCAGAGCTAGAGGGATGGTCCGTAGCTGTAGGCAAAGGGCTAGCGGAGAAAGGGGCAAAAGGAAATCAGAAGAAGGTCACCCCAACCCAGCGCATTGTAAGGTTGGAGGAACAGATGTCCAATGTGCAGTTAAATATAGGAATGTTGATGAATAAAATGGACTCATTGGGCGCTGCCTTTAAGAAAGTAATGGACAATGTAGATAAACCCAAAGGGCGGGAACTGAACCTGGGGCCACCCGAGGAAGAGGGAGACATCGAAAGTGAAGAGGAGGAATTTTACCCCTACAACAGAGCACCCAGGACCCCGTCATACAACCAGTTCATGACCCTGGGGGGGCACATACACCATTTGGAATGGGTGAACTAAAAACGAAATTCAACGGCAACCCCAAGAATTTAGCATGCTTCTTGACTCACGTACAAGGGTTCATGAGCGAATTTGAATACACCTTCCGAACGGAAGAGAGCAAAATTAGATACGTCTCCAGTTTTCTGGAAGGTGAGGCAGGGGACTGGCTGGTAACACTTCATGACAGGAGGGCTAGGGAACTAAGGGACTTCCAAGAGTTCATGTATGCCCTCCGGAAACGGTTTGAAGATACGCTGACCAAAGTCTCAGCCAGGGCCCGACTCCGGAACTTAAGGCAGGGAACTAGGACAGTAGCTGAATATGCTATGGACTTTAAAAGATTATTATCCTATCTGCCGGACTGGCCAGAATCGATAAAGATAGAACACTTTCAATATGGCCTAAAACAGGACTTACTGGAAAAGGCTTTAGATAGAGATGACCCTGAAACTTTAGAGGGGTGGATCCAATTAGCTGGGAAAATTGAGAGTAACAGACTACAGTTACAAAGTATCAGAAACGTACAATCCAGGCAGAGGAACGAGGGGACTTTCATTAACCAGCCTCGCTCAAATGTGAAACAGCGGAATTGGGAAGAGGAGAAGGACCGTTGGGCAAGAGAGGGACTGTGCTTCCGCTGCGGGAAGGAGGGACACCGAATTAGCGCTTGCCCTCAGGGGAAAACAAGCGTTAAGGAAAAACCTCCGGCGAAAAAGGCAGCTGACAGAAGTACCCTCAAAACAACACACACCAAGGGAAAAGGAGCGGCTGCGACAACCGTGAACCCATGGCAGAATCCGGACCTAGAAGAAGACAGCGATGACTCTGACTTTGAAATCCAGACGGCGGGAAACGAGCCAGGTCTGTTCTGATGAGCGCCACAGGACAGACCTCCACAAAGGGGCGCAAAGGAAGTAGTCGCAACACCCCAACAATGCACCTAAAGGTACAGTTGAGGACTTTGGGTGGGAGGAAAAAGTATGTGGGGGTTGCAATGCTAGACTCAGGTTGCTCTAGAAACTTAATGCACCCGAACGTAGCTGAAAAGATGGGACTGGACCTGTTTAAGCTCAAAACGCCCATCACATTTTGCCAATTGGACGGGTCGGAACTGAAGGGGGGGCCAGTGGAGTTCTACACTGAAGGACTGCAAATGACTTTGGGGACTCATGTAGAGACTTTGCGGTTCCTAGTGGCTCCCATTGCAACACGACCCATTGTGTTAGGACTGAAATGGTTGAGGGCAAGAAACCCCAAGGTGGATTGGGTCTCAGGAGATTTAGACTTTACGGATGGGACTTATCACGAGATGGACAATGAGAGCACACCTAGCGGCATTGAGCTGGAGGCAACGGGGATGGAAATTGAGGAGGGGGAGCAGGACCAAGGGGGTGGCACACTCACAAGCACAATTCCGGAGAAATACCTCCCGGTAGCAGAGATATTCGACAAGAAGGAATGTGAGCAAGAACCCCCCATAGGCAGTCAGACGCAACCATTGACCTCATCCCAGGGGCACCGTTTCCCAAGCCCAAGATGTATGCCATGACGCAAAAAGAACTGCAAGAATTGCGCAAATTCATAGATAAAAATTTGGCACGGGGGTTCATTCAGCCAGCCAACTCCCCCCTTGCAGACCCGGGATTGTTCAGGAAGAAAAAAGATGGGTCCCTCCGGCTTTGCACTGACTACAGGGGTCTTAATGCAATTTCGGTTACGAGACAGTACCCTCTCCCGTTGCTGAAAGACATGTTAGCTCAGCTATCTAAGGGGAAAATTTTCACAAAACTAGATGTTAGGGAAGCTTACTATCGTGTTCGCATAAGGGAGGGGGATGAATGGAAAACTGCATTCAATTGCCCATTGGGTTCTTTCCAATACAGGGTGCTCCCGTTTGGGATTGCGGGGGGACCGGGAATCTTCATGAGGTTCATAAACGAAGTATTGTATGAATTTCTGTACAAAGGGGTAATTGTATATTTGGATGACATACTGATTTTTTCTGAAAATCTGGAGGAACACATGGAGCTAGTTAAGAGGGTGCTTGAGAAATTACTCGAGGCTAAGCTTTATGTAAAACTTGAGAAATGTGAATTTCACAGGGAACAACTAGACTTCTTGGGGTATCGCATTTCGCATGAGGGCATCGAGATGGATCCTGAGAAAGTCAAAGCGGTCTTGGGCTGGCAGCCCCCCCGTACTCGCAGACAGCTGCAAGCGTTCCTCGGTTTTGCGGGGTTCTATAGGCAATTTATTCAGAATTTCGAGCAAATCGCACTGCCCCTGACTGACCTATTAAAGACAAAAGGCAAGGGAGCAAACGCGAAAGCCCCATCACCGAGCACGAAACTCGTATGGACGCAGGAATGCCAGGCAGCGTTTGATAGCCTAAAAGAAATGTTCACAAGAGAACCCATACTCAAGCACCCAGAAGCTGACAAACCATTTGTGATACACACAGATGCATCTATTAGTGCAGTGGGGGCCATACTCTTGCAGGAGGATGACACGGGGAAATTAAGGCCATGCGCGTACATTTCCCGAAAGTTTAACCTGACGGAGAAAAGATGGCATATTTGGGAAAAAGAGGCTTTCGTTGTCAAACATGCCCTAAGCACGTGGCGACATCTCTTAGAAGGCACATCAGAGCCGTTCCAAGTGTGGACGGACCATAAAAATTTGGAAGCTCTCAAATCACCCAGGAAGTTGAACCCTAAGCACCTCAGGTGGGCAGAATTTTTTAGCAGATTCAACTTCATGTTGAAGTATTTTCCTGGGGGAAAAAACTATTTGGCAGACGCGTTATCACGCTTGCCGCAACATGAGAGCAAAATGGAAGAGGTCATCGAATCCCTCATCCCCTCCCAGCCAGTGGAGGCAAAGAGCTCAGCAATAACAGATGGGAGGGGGGAGGGCAACATGGCAATCACCCGCAGCACCGCGAAGCGTGCGGCTGAAAGCGACCCGTGGACAGCCGAGCTGTGGGCGGCAACAGTAACGGACACCTGGTGGGGGGAGAACAAACAGAACCTAGTGGAGAAGGATGGAGTGGGGTGGAAGGACAACAAAGCCTATGTCCCTGAGCCCTTAAGGCAAAAGGTCTTAACCATGCATCATGATCACAAAACGGCAGGGCATTTTGGCTTCGTAAAAACGCTACACTTAATCCGATGCAAATTTTGGTGGCCATCCTTGCGCACTGATGTTAAAGACTATGTGCGCTCATGCCCAGTGTGCGCAATGGCCAAAAGGAAAATTGGGAAACCTACAGGGAAGCTGCAGGAAGTAGCAAACCCCTCACAGCCATGGAAGCAAATTGCCATGGACTTCATAGTAGATTTGCTGGTGAGCAAAAAGAACACGGCAATTTGGGTAGTCACTGATCTATTCTCCAAGCAGGCACACTTCATTGCATGCAAAGGAATACCGAATGCTCAAAAACTAGCTAGACTGTTCATACAACACATCTATAGAGCCCACAGAACGCCGGAACGCATAATCAGCGATCGTGGCAGCACTTTTACTTCCAAATTTTGGCGGGCTTTTTTGACTTTAATTGGAGCGGCATAGGGGCTCAGCAGTGCGTTCCATCCTTGCACAGATGGTGCGAGCGAACGCCTGAACGCTACATTGGAGCGATCACTCGTAGCCGAGTAAGATTGTCTTCCAAAGGTAAAATTTTAACGGTGGATCCGTAAGTGGCTATAAAGGCCAATTCTGGATCCGCATAACCTATACCTTAGATGTTACACTAACTACCAACAGAATGATTGGGCGGAACTGTTGCCGTTCGCAGAGGTTGCTTACAATAACACGGTACATCAAAGCACGGGGTTTTCACCATTCAAAGTCGCCACAGGGCAGGACTTTGTAACTATCCCCGAACTGGCCATGTCACACAACACGGAATTGCCACAACCCCTAAAAGCGGATGAATGGATAGAGAAACTAAGCAGCAATTGGCCAGTCATGGTGCAAACATTGAAGGAAGCCAAAGCTAGTTACAAAAAATATGTGGACCGCAAGAGGGGGGAAGAATGGGAATTAAGAGTAGGAGACAAGGTGTATTTGTCAACAAAAAATCTGCGGACAACACAACCATCACGGAAATTGGCACCAAAATTCATAGGTCCATTCCCAATCATTGAGGTCATCAACCCAGTAGCGGCAAAATTACAATTGCCAAAAGCACTAAGAAAGGTGCATCCTGTGTTCCACATCAGTTTGTTGAAACAACACCACAGTTCACAACACTGGCACCCTGAACCAGAGGAACCCCCCCCCCATTGTTGGTGGAGGGCGAACCACATTTCGAGATTGATAGAATCCTGGACTCCAGATGACACAAGGGGCAGCTACAGTACCTAGTGAAGTGGCAACACCTACCAATTGGAGACAAGGAATGGGTCAGCGCCAAACACACACGCGCCCCTAAATTAGTCAAGAAGTTCCATAAAGAATTCCCAGACAAGCCCCACTGAACCGGGGGGGTGAGTTTTGGGGCGGGAGCATGTCAGAGATCATCCGATCTCTGCCAAAAGGGCAGGCAGACAAAGAGCTCCTCAGAAGACTGGAAGTGGCGCGAAGCTGACATCCACCCGATGCACGGGAATACACATCTGGGAGGCGGTTGCCGGAGCAACCAGGTAGACCTGACCACACGTGTCAGCAGCAAAGGACCCTGGGGGAGGGAAAGGTTTAAATATGCTGCTTGTTCCCAGAATCGCCATTCCAGTCTTTGTTCGTGCTAGCTTCTGTATCCTGTAATAAACTATCCTACTTCTAAGAACTCATGCGTCTGTGAGTTACTCTAGAGTAGGGAGATTACAGATATCGGATGGAGTGCCTTACACTTATCTCTTTCCTTCTCTACCAGTGAGTGCTAAAATAAACTTACAGAATGTCATCAAAAAGATTACTAGAGGGTGGTTCAATGAAGTCCATCATGTTATAAAATATGTAGATCTTAGACAGAATGCCTATGATGTTGAGGTCTCCTGGGTTGTATTCCTTGTGAAGAAAAGGCAGAGGGTCACTGATGCTGCATTTTGGATTGTGAATCTGACATACTACCTGGGCCACAATCATTGAAAATATGGCTTCCAGTACCATCATCCTGAATGAAGCTGCTCCTTCTTGAAATTCACCTCTGACAGCCTTGGCCATTGTGTTACTGGTTGTCAGTGACAATGATTCAAGATCAGAAACCTAACTATACGTATCCCCAAGATGAAATAGTCAACGGAATGTTGCTTTTCACTTCCTCAGGTTTTGTTTTGTTTTGTTGCTTTTATGAAACAGTGATTCTCACACAGATATTTGATAACCGCAGAGAAGTAGAAACTATCTGAGAATTACAGATGAAATACATCATAAATGGAAAATCTCATGGTTATATTTCAGTAGAAATATTGTTTATGCTTTTCCAGTGAAATAACAAGAAATATAGGAGAAATGGCACTTATCATGGTGGGTAGAAGAACTCATTTGGGACTAGAACATGTAGTTGAAATATATCTTGGTAATTATAGTGGATAAATGTGTAATTCAGAATTAAAAGTCCTAGTGAACCAAAGAGAAAACAACATGTTATTCACATCTCCTCCTTGTCTTCTCCACCATAATAGCAATGGTATAAGGAAGATGTAACTATTGAGAGCAATATCATGGTCATCATTCCAGTAAGAATGTTAAAAAATAGCATTAATTTAAAAGAAGAAAGGCAAGGCAAGGCAAGGCAAGGCAAGGCAAGGCAAGGCAAGGCAAGGCAAGGCAAGGCAAGGCAAGGCAAGGCAAGGCAAGGCAAAGTATCTTTATTAAGTCCTGAGTTTCACAATAAAGTTGTCTGCATATTAGAGAAAGATTAAGAGAAAATAAATCCCACTGTGTTTGTGTTTGTCTGTGTCTGTGTGTCTGTGTATTTGTGTCTCTCTGTGTGTGTATTTAGAGAGACCTGGAGAACCGTCTACTGAATACATAAAAAAACTAAAACTGACTCACTAGAGCCCATTTTTCACAAATATATTAGTTTGACATAATACTGTTTGGAAATATTTGTTGCAATTTGGCAAGACATTTCTTCCCCAGCAACGATCATTTTTCTACACCATTTTCTGGTTCTTGAGATTCTTTTTTGTTTGTTTAATTCCTTTTAGGGGTGTGTATGTTTACATTTCCTGCATTGTTAGACTGTTGGAGATGTTGGTTTGTGTTACAGATATGATATGCATTATGACATCATGGGGATTCCTGTCATGTGGACACTGCATGCATCATATCATTTTCATATATTCTTGGCTGGCTGCAGATCAATGCTTGTCACTCAATCTCATTATATGGAAAGATAAATTCTGTGAGGGCACTTAGCAATGGGCTTCTTCCACTATTTTTCCATGTTTGGTTGATATCCACACTGAAGCATTTTTTAAAATATTATTTTACAAAGATCAACACAATTAAATATATGAGTGTCAAGAAGTAAAGTGAAGAAATGGGACTAAGTAAAATATAAAGATGACCAAACTAATGAGAATGGGTACAACAACCAGCCTTAGAACTGACAGTGAAGACGTTGAAGTAGTGGATAGCTTCTGCCTTTCAAGACTGACCATTAAGAATAAAGAAACCAGCAATCAAGGAATACGCTTCAGACTAGCACTGGGTAGGGTAGCCATAAAGTTCTTGGAAAATATATTCAAGTGGAAGACCGGAAGGACCACATTGGGAACAGATCTTCCTCAAGATAATATATTTATGTGGTTGCTAACAGTTGAGACCACCATGATGGCCATCAATCAATCAATCAATCAATCAATCAATCAATCAATCAAAGTAATAAAAATAATATAGTGTGATGACTCCAACTTCAATGCCCCAATAAACACTTCTGGATGCAAGTCATTGAAATACAGATTAAGCTTTATTCAGGATACATGTAAATTGAAGCACTCCTAAAGATCTGAATGCAGATTCCTGCCAAACATCGCTAACTTAACTCTCCCCCCTGCGCGCCAATTTCGCAGCCACTATGATTTCAATGTCCAGAACTTTCCCTCTCCATTCCCAAGCCTCCAGCTCCTGCAGGTGGTTGACCTTGATGCTGCATTCCACAGTCTCCAATGAAAGCCACAACACTTAGTACACATTCCCCCTCCCTCCAGTTCACATGCTTAAACTACCTCTATACCCATAATGAGCTTAAACTACCTCTATACCCATAATGACAGGATTCAGCTATGAACCCTGACATATAGGTACTATTGCAGTATCTAATCATGCCCTCTGATCATGCCCCAGTAACATTATCAATTACTATTAGAATGTATAATCTTATTTTTTCTAGATCATGTTGAAATAACAAATCTGCTTTTTATAAAACAGGCAAAATAATTTGATTTCTTTCCTTTCATATTTATTGATATCCTGCAATGCCTCCCACCCACAATGGAGGAATGATTGGTGAAGATGATGGAACTTGCAGAGATGGTTAAATTAACATCCTTGATCAGAGAAAAGACAATATCTACATTTATGGCCAACTGGAAACCATTTAGAGGCTTTTTGCATGAAACAGGAAAAAAATGCACTTGTGACTTCTGGTTCTGATGATTAAAAAAATTGGATAATAGAGAAAAGTGAGCTTTTTTTTTGTAACCATATACTGAGATATAACTTTGCAATCATATTTGCTGCACAACAAATATGAAGCTTCTTTTTTCTATTTCTTCTTTCTGCACTTCTGTTTCTTTCTCTTTCTCTCTCTTTCTTTCTTTTTTCTTTCTTTCTACTTTCTATCAGTTTGTGTTAGTTTTTATGCTTTCTGTAAAACTTTTAATATTTTTTAAAAACAGAAAAGAAACCTGCAAAGTATATATTTGGAAGACTTTATTAAGATGTGAGATGTTCCAAGTCAAGTTAGGAAGGGGTATAAATTCTTGAAAACATTTACTGGTAAGATTTTTGTGCTACCTATGGTCCTGGAGTAGTCAAGAGAAAAAATAGAGATCAAATGGACAACTAGCAGATTTTTATGCATGAACATGACATGGTCTCTGACACTGATGTGACCTAGAAATCAAGCTGAAGGAATCCAGCATGGTTTATCAAAAAAAAATGGAGGGAAGAGTAGTTTGAAGTCCAATCTACCAGCCCATTAAATGGCACCTCTTCTGCCCTTTTGTTACTTGGTCAGTTACAAGAAAGACCAGTATACAATAACCAAATGATTGTTAGAGTGAACAGGAGATGCTTATGCTGCTAAATAAAGGATTTGAAATCTACCAGTAGTCTCCTGGAAATATTGGGTGGTGTTCGATAGTTGGTTCTGGTGTTACATACAGTAAATCATTTCTAATTCTATAGCAGAGGACATGCCTCTTTGTAACAACTAACATTATCAACCATTTTGTTCTCCATTTATAAGGGAATTTATATGCTTCCCAACATCACTCTAGAAATACCCAATTGTGCACCCTTATCTAAGCAATAGTGAGTTTTCTCCAACACGTCTTATGGCTGAATGACAAAATTAGGCATTATATTGCTTTTGCTACATTTTAATTATACATTATGCTGCAACTCTACATGAGCAGCATAATTCCAAAATGCAGTACAGATTGCAAAGTACTAAACAAGACCAACAGAAGTAAAGACAAGGAACACGGATGTTTCAGTGCCAAGTACATCACTAAAGTGGCAAGAAAGACAACCATTTCCTTCTATTTATGTTAACTTGATGATTTAGACTAAATTCTTTTTCAAGTACTGTATATTGAGGGATAAGTCCCACACACATTAACTCTTTCAAATCCCTTCTATTAACCAATGTCACCTTGTTGGACCCTGGAGTCGTACCTTCTCAGTGGCAGCACCTGCCCTATGGAACAGCATCCCCCAGGAGATTTAGATGGTCCAACCCATCTACATGGGGAGGACAAAAAGTGAACCTGTTAGCCATTTGCAAGACATTGAAGACCTGGCTGTTCCCCCAGACATTTGGGTTTGGGGGTGGGTGAGCTCTGCTGTTTATGTGGGTGAGCTGAATCAAATGTTTTCTTGGGCACCGGGCACTGTCTGATGGGGTTGTTGTTTTAATTTTGTAAGCCACTGAGAATCACTTGTGTGAGATGGGCAGCTATATAAAGTATAAATAAATAAATAAACAAACAAACTCAATACATGGCTAAAGCACTATTGACAGAAGGATTAAGGGTCATCCAGGTTTATATTTATATATTGTTATTTATTCTTAGTTTTTCTTTCTTGTTTAGATCAGATCTCCATATAAGGATGAAACATTTGGGGAAAAAGATGCAAATCAGTATCCCAGCACTGGAGGCTATGATAGAGAAAATCTCCACAGCCACCATATATTTTCCTTTTGTGCTCAGGTATGTTGGAACAAAGGACAACCAGACACTGCAGAAGACCAACATGCTGAAAGTGATAAACTTGGCTTCATTGAAAGCATCAGGCAATTTCCTTGCTAGGAAAGCCACGGTGAAGCTAACCAAGGCAAGGAAGCCCATATAGCCCAGGACACAGTAGAACATATAGTTGGAGCCTTCATTACATTCCAGAACTATTTCTTCTGCCATTGAACTCAAGTCAGCATCTGGGAATGGGGGAGAGGTTGTCAGCCACATAGTGCATATCATAGCTTGAACAAAGGAGCAGCCAAATACTACCGACATGGCAAGTTTTTTCCCCACCCATTTGGTGATCTTGGTCCCAGGCTTGGTGGCCATAAAAGCCAGAACCACAATGACCGTTTTGGCTAAAACACAAGAAATGGCCACTGAGAAGACAACTCCAAAAGCAGTTTGACGAAGGACACAGGTCACCTTGGATGGATGGCCAATGAAGAGCAAAGCACAGAGAAAAGACAACAGGAGAGCAACAAGGAGCATGTAGGTCAGGTTCTGGTTATTGGCTTTAACTAGAGGAGTATCCTGATGTCTAATAAAAATCCAGAGGACTACAGCTGTAATGAAAGAACAGAAAATAGCAGAGCTGGCTAAAGTAGTCCCCCAAATTTCTTCGTACATCAGGAATGTTAAAACCTTTGGGAGACACAGATCTTGGCTATTGCTTGGGTACTGATCCTCTGGACAGTGAAAACAGTCATCCATATCTAGAAAAGAAATGATTAGTTTATAAATAGGGCAGTTGTGAAATTCCATTCAGTAATCATATGAGAACCTGACTGTTATCAACTGATGATTGTTGACTTAGAATCTGAAAACCAAACAAATTTCTTTCTTTTTTTAAAAAAATTTTAAAAATCATTTTATTTACATTCAACATAAAACATAAACAAAACACATAACACATAACAATGATCATATATAACACATAACAATGGTTACATTTATGTATATATATTTACATTTGATTTTATATAATCATTTTTATTATATTTAATATAATGTATCCTTCTTCTCTTTTTTTTGTCTCTAATCTTTTCTCTCCTTTATCTTTCAATCTCTTCTAACCTATTCTCTCTCTATCTTTTCCTTTCCCTTTCCTTTCCTTTTGATTCTTCCTTTAATTCCTTTTCTCTTTCATCCACTTCCTTCTTTTTTAACCCTCTCTCTCTCTCTCTCTAATCTCTTCTCTCACTTACCTTACTCACTCTTTCTAACCCTCCCATCTCTCTCTTTTCCTTTCCTTTATCTTCCATTTTTATTCTTCCTTTTATCCCTTCATCCATTTCTTTCTTCTTCTTCTTCTTCTTTTTTTTATTTTTATTGGACCTTCTCATTCTCTCTAATATCTTCTCTCATACTCCCTCTTTCTCTCTCTAACCTCTTCTCTCTCTTCTCTTCTGTTCTATCTTCTTTCCCTATTTTTCTTTCCCTTTTCACCCTTTCTATCCTCTTTTTCTTTCTAACCTAATCCTTTCTTTTTCTTCTTACTTTATATATATTTATCACTCTTTTTCTCCCTTTCCTTTCCTTACATTATATTATTTATTTATTTATATATTTGTATAAAATTCAATCTTAAGTTTAAATCTTTGTTTTATAATACATAATACATACATACACTCCATTAAAATTCTTCCAGTTTTCTTAACAAAAAAAAAAAATTCTTGTAAATACTTGACCAAACAAATTTCTATGCATAAATGTCTACCACCAGAAATGGCTATAAGCTAGGATGTATGTTGCATTTCAAGTAAATGGAATTCCCAGGTAACTCTGAAAAGGTTTCTTAAGAACCAAATCAACATTATTATATTTCCTTCCTGTATATTGAAAAGTAGTCATGATGGGTAGGTTTGTGAACTTGTATTTGTAATCAGAATTTGTAACTGGAATTTGAATTTGTAATTTGTAAATATTATTTTATTTGTGTTCCTTTATAGCCCTAATTTAATTCAATTCTGTTTCTGCATCGCTTTCTAGCCTGAAATCTCAGTTGGACTGTTGAAAATCAGACATACCACATTCACTAATTGACAGGTGTGGTTCATGGGACAGAGACTAAAATCATTACTATTGCAAAAAAATACATAATATTTTACAGCACTCTTCAAATTAATTTTCAAAAATACATTAAAAACTAACTTCTTGATGGCACCTTGACAACATTTACATACAGACCCTTTCTGATGATGCTGCAAGGTGCAGGTCAGCTGGACAGTAAATGAAATCCAAAAGTCATCTGGATCAAGCCTGCAATTCAGCAAGGGGTCTTAACTCATAAGGTAAGAATCACAACATTAGGAGTGATTTTCCCATTTAGGAGCTCGGAAAGACCAAATAGTGCACACAGACCAAGAAGTCCAAAGTGATCGCTGCTTTAATTTTAATTTGCATAACCAATTTTGTATGGGTTATGTTTGGGCTCTTGGGCTTCTCTGAGCTTGCTTCTCTTCCTGCAGGAATTTCATTACCAGGCTAGGTAGCATCATCACTGCATGGGAGGCTGGAGTTTTCTGGCTGTCTATACGTGGTTTATAACTCCCCCATGAAATGAAACTTATGCAGGAAGGGAAGCAAACTCAGACAACCCAACAGGGATTCTTTTTGTTTGTTTTTTCATACTGTGACATTCCTTGATGAATTAAAACATCATCACCATCATCAATCATCATCATCATCATCATCATCATCTACTTTTGAATAATAAGAGAAAAAATGTCTTTGAGTACTGATGTCAGTAGACCATTCAGCTTTCTGCACAACCTCTCTTACCTTCCTGGTTAGCAATCTTCCCATCAGGACATCGAAGACAATCATAGCAGCAAAATGGCTTTGATTCTATCTTTTTCTTACTGTATCCTGAATGGCACTTGCTATTACACAGAGAAAGGGGCTGGGCCTGTCCATTATGAAAGAAGAGAATGTTTTTGATGGACAAGATTGTACCTCCATTATTTATTTGTCTATATATTTAGTTTATTATACTTTGTTGTGGCAAACCAGAAATGGAGGATCCCTCCCAGGACCTCAGAAACAAGATCAAGGCCAAACTCCAAACCTCAGAAACAAGGTCAGGTCCATGCCCTAGCTACCCTCCCTCCTTTCCATAATCCCATCAGACCTGAAGAGACTATTCCTGCCCTACAACAAAGCCCCCTTAATCTGGTCAGGCCAGAAGAAAAGAAGTATCACTCACCAGGACGAAACCAACAGAAGACAATGAGGACTCAGCTGGAGCGAGCTCCCACACTCGCCCCAGCTCTTGCCAACCTAGCAATTCGAAAGCATGCAAATGCAAGTAGTTGAATAGGTACCACTTCGATGGATGGTAACAATGTTCCGTGTGCGTCACGCCGGCCACATGACCGTGGAAGCACCTTTGGAGAACTCTGGCTCTCCAGCTAACAAACGGAGATGATCACAGGCCCCTAGAGTCAGACACAACTGCACAAATGTGCGGGGGGAACTTTTAATTTACTTTAATGTCCCACCAATCATTAGAATGGGTAACAAAGGTCATTTCGAAATACTGGTCTCTCCTTGGCAAAGGTATGATACTTCTTTCTCTCATGAAATAAAAATAATTGGACCCACCCTCTGTGGCGCTAGAAACCCAGCAGCAAATCATTGCCTAAGAATTTCCTGTTCCCCAAGTCACAACTCCTATCAAAGTCCTTCCCCTTCTTTTTTTTTCTTGTTCCTCTTTCTCGTATGAACCGGAACCCAAGGACCATGGCTTGCAATAAAGTGTGATCTTTTTCCTCAGTGTTACGCTCCATCTTTTGAATCTACGACACTTTATACTGTGACAATCAAGACTGGCTCCTGTTGGTTTACCATGAAATAAACCCACTAAGCATAAACTCATGTTGTACCATAGGAATAACAAACCAAGAATAATAAGCTAAAACTCAATAAAATAATAATAAAATAAATATACAGGAAGAAAAGAGCATAATGTGGAAGAGTCTCATTTTAAGTGCCCCCAAACATCGTGGGGAAAGGATGTTCTAGATATTGGGCACCACTATGGAAAACACTCTCTCTGTGTCCCCCTGACATCTCACAACTCATTGGGATGATAGTGTGTGTGTGTGTGTGTGTGTGTGTGTGTGTGTCTTATATACTTTTTCTGCCAAATTTTTCCCTTCTTTGGAATACAACTTTCTGTAAATGTGGCGGAATCATATTTGTATGTCTATGCTATTTCAGATGAGGAAATTATTTTAGTAGGTCAGAGTTGCCATACAGAAAAGGAGAAAAGGGCAGACACAAATAAATATTGATGAACTCCTAGTGAGACTTTTTTGCTCACAGGCAGCTTTGGCACAGGACTTGACTTGATCAGGGTTTGCTTGATCCATAATTCCCTTGGCCCATTACTTCCATTTATGTAAGGGTCATGAGGAAATCCAAGCATCAATTTCATTACCAAAATAAGAGATAATGTGCGAAGAGCTGTTTTATTAACTCTTTCTGCACACATGCTTAATTCTTGTTTGTGGGAGGGATCAGATAGGAACCTTTAAATAGATTGTTGTTGTTGTTATCTGGAAAATCTATTTGAATATTTAACTGAAGCACATCAAAGCTGGGAAGAGATATTTCTGAATATGTTAAAATTTTACTCTCAGGAATTTCCAAATTAGAGTTGTGACAGTCAAATTTGTAACAATGGTTATAAAACAAGGTCTTCACTAATAAATTAGTAAGTTTGAGTTTTTCAATGATGTATTATTTATTATCTTATTTATTTAAATTGTTTGGCCACAAAACTCCAGATGACTCCATCAACTCCATTTTGCGTAATATTTGTGAATTTATTCTGTCTGTTAAACTATTTTATCTTATTCCAAACTTTTAAATTATATTTATACTTTGCTATTCGGGTCTTTGGACAATCAATACAAATTATAATTATTATAACTGATGCATGTCACTTATGGAACCCCAAGCCATCATTTCTTTTTACCAAGTTCACATATGTCCCCCCACCTTTTCATATATCCACACACCTCCATCCACACAATGACACATGGCCTGGACAATATATGGGAGAGAAATAGCCATGGAGGGTTTTGTTTCTGAATGTAACTGGTGGGTGGGAGGTTGGATCTGTAAACATTTTTACCAGTGGAATTATTATGCAAAATAATCTAAAATGTAATTGGGACATACCTGGTTAAACCTCCTAGGCCACACAATCGATTCTTCAGAAGAAGAGAACAGCACTTCTTGGGAATCCATGCTATTTATCCCTCCGATTCTGACTCTCAGAAAAGACTGATTTGGAAATACAATCCAGTTCATAATATCAAATCCAACCTCTAACTCTCCATTCTGATTGAAGGAAACTTTTTCCCCTGCAGTGTTGTTGAAAGATACCCTTCTTACAAAGTGGTTGAGCTAAATTTAAGGAAAAGGAGAAAAAGCAAAAGAGTGCAGTAGGCATTCCAGGACATTAAGATAATGTTCTCTCCTCTTTGGAGGATGCAGAGAGTAAAATCTTTAAGAGATTTAAGAAGTCTAGAAGGCAAGGCAATGCAAGTTGTTCACACCTTGCAATTTTAGTGGATAGTCTTGAGAATGACAATCACTTCCAACAGGATAAAACGTACCACAAGCATCAAAAATTAATCAAAGAACTACATCTGTGAAAAACGATCAGATAAAAACTGAGAATAACACACACACCCCAAATTCCAGTTTATTTTAGGAGAACATTAAAATGATTAGTGGATAAGTGTTTCAGGCATATTTTGATAAGGATAATAATTTGCAGTTACATTCAACACTGCAATATACGAAGCTCTAAATATCTCAACTTTCCACAGATTAAAAAAAAAAGTTGGCATTTTCTTGAAGATAAGCTCAACTCCCTGTGAATTCATGGAAATATCACTGTAGTTTTTTGTGGTGGGTAAAATAGAAATTGAGAGCCAGTTTTGTGTAGTGGTTAAGGCATCAGACTAGAAACTGGGAGACTGAGTTCCAGTCCTGCCTTAGGCATGAAGCCAGCTGGGTGACCTTGGGCCAGTCACTTTCTCTCAGCCCTAGGAAGGAGGCAATGGCAAACCACTTCTGTAAAAAACCTTGTCAAGAAAATGGCAGGGAGTAGTCCAGGCAGTCTCTGAGAATCAGACATGATTTGACGGTCATTCATTCATTCATTCATTCATTCATTCATTCATTCATTTAACATTTTGTGAAGTCCTAGCTCCCTAGAGAAAGTTGTAATGCTGGGAAAGGTGGAAGGAAAGAGAAGAAGAGGAAGACCAGCAGCAAGGTGGATGGACTCAGTTACAGTGGCAATTGGTGCACCAATAGAAGATTGAAAACACCAGATTAGGGACAGATCATCCTGAAGATAATCTGTCTATGTGGTCGCTAAGACAATGACTTTATGGCACATAATCAATCAAATCAATCAAAGTAGAAGCTGTTTTTCAAGTTTCCAGTCCATTATCCAATACTTGCTTTTCCTCGTGGTTTCCTATCCAATAAATTACTAGGCCCTGCTTACATTTTGGGGATCATCTAAGAACAAAAAGATATTTCAGTTTCATTCTAGCACTAAGTGGTATTCGTCTTTTTTTAAATAGATTTCCTTTCAAAGAATTTGGAACAGGGTAACTGCTGGGACCGCACTCGCCCAAGCTGTTGCCAACCTAGCAATTTGAAAGCATGCAAATGCAAGTAAATAAAAAGGTGCCACTTCAGTGGGATGGTAACAGCGTTCCGCATGCATCATGCCTGCCACATGGCCACGGAAGCATCTTGGGAGAACGCTAACTCTTCGGCTTACAAACGGAGATGTGCACTGGCCCCTATATTCAGACACGACTGAGCGGGGGAAGCTTTACCTTTACTAACTGCTGGGAACTGTGATCTCTTAGTAATGGGAACTATGACATACTTCAAATTGTGGAAGTGTGGTGTCCTCATCTAAGGTTACCATATAAGGTGGAATGAAATAATGAAATCATCAGAAACCTATCACATAGCTCACTCACATTAAAATATTCATTTTTAAAGCTACAGTTAGAGAGAACCTGATGTCTAGAAAATGAAAATAGGAAAAAACCTTATGTCTGTTCATCTTTAGGCTCCAAAAAACCTTAGGAGAATAGCATCCTCCCCAATCTAGGTTCTATTACTTTACCTGTAAATATGGTCAGCCCTCTGAAATTTACGATTTATTTGCTTACTTAGGACTTTACCTTCCATAGCTGTTGTTTCAGAAGGTTTAGTTTGGCTTCATGATCTCCTGCTCGATATCTGAAGATGGATGCTTGGATGTCATGCAAAGCATGTGCCACCACAAGGACTGCATTGTAGACACTGTAGCTGGGGCTAGTCATGTCCATTTCAAATACAGATGAAGGCAGATTTTCCAGTTTTTCTTCACCAGTGCAGGCGACTGCATCTTTCTCCTCCATCATGGAGATGGAGAATGAACATTCAAATGCATTTTTCCAGAAGAGCTTCATAATAACATCTTCTTTTTTCATGTGAGGCTTTCTCATCTGAAGAAATTCCTGGAATCCCAACACCTCCTTTGAGTGAATTGCAAAGGATAGAGCACCATGGAGGAAGTCTATGTCTTCATTCCTTTGAAAGGGAACTGATGTGAAATGCATCTGAGCTGTCAGCACCCAGACTTTAACTTTTGCCAATAGTGGTATATCTTCCACTTGGGATATGGTGGGAATTATCCTCAAAATAATCATATCTTCAGCTTCACCATGGATTAGCACTACGTTAGCAGTGCTCCTTATGATAACCTTGAATGTTTCAATCCCAGCTTCCACCGAAGCCAAAATATTATTAGAATAAGTAATTGCTGGCAAAGTTTCAGTGAAAGCAAAGCAGATGCCACTCAGGGAAAACATGGGAACCATGTCTTGTACAAACCTTTCACCATTCTCATTATTTGAATACATCATCCCAATCCAAGTCCACTGGAAGTGGAGCATCAAATGGAGAATTCCATTGTATTGATGGTCCACATTTGGGGACATCTGTTGGTATGAAGCAGCCTGTGCTTTTTCATTTTTCTCTGGAGCTGAGCCATAGATGAACTGAAGAAACAGATAGAAAAGTGGGATTGGGAAGAATCATTTTCAATTTTATGGGGAAAAGAAAATGCTGCATTCAGCAATAACCCACAAATTAGAAATTAAGAATTAATTGTGATTTCAAACTTCCATTCTAGCCATTATTTACAGGTGTACTTTAACTAATTAAACCAAGCAAAATAAATAGCTTAAGATTTTGCAAGATCCAGTGGGCCCATTTATTTCCTAACCCCCACCCTCAGCCCATGACAAACCCCCACCAGCGGACACAAAAGACTTCAAAAGCTCCTGTTTTCCACGCAGGCATTGCACCTGTGGCATCTTGTAGAGGGACAGGATGGTGGTCATGTGGGCTCCAACTGCGGAAGTTGGTCCCCCAATGGCAGCTATTGGTCTTTTCTGCAGGTCACACCTGTAGTTAGGGATGAATCTCTCCTTGGTAGAGAACAGTTCTAATGAGGCACGATAGGTCCATGTTGGAGTAAAATAACTATTATAGATATGAAAGCCCAGGGTGTGATTGGGTAAAATCTGGGGATTTTCATTGATCTCCTTGACTGTAAATTGCAAAGCTAGAAATTGCTGATAGATTGGTGTCATCACTCTGAAAGGTAAATTACACATTTTTTCACACAGCATTCAGTTCAAGATACAACACTTAGCAGAGTTCACTGCAATGTATTTTAAAGGATTGGTGTTCATATACTTGAATGTGGGGAAATATTGTCACCCTCAACTGGATATTTCCCACCAGTTTCTACAAGCCCAGTACTCGAAACCTGTGAAATTCATTCGTTAAAAGAATGATTTCTGTGCCTCCCCAGTAAATTCTTTAGTAATACAATTTCCCTCAGAGAAATCATTTTGGAGCCTGAACTTCGATAAGCAGCAAAACGTTTCAACCAAAAGAAAGAAGTCCAGTTGCCATGACTCAACCTACAGACAATTCCATCTGGATGACTGAGAATCTTCATCGACATTTTGGAGCCTGAAGTATTTGAAATACGTGGTGCTGAAGCTCATGCCATCACAGTGTTTATGCAATTATTTAAAATACTTTCCTTATTCATTTTCCCACACAACCATAAAAACACAATTTACCCATTTTTTTTATTCTTTTTAGTTTTCAAATTTTCCTTACCAACTTGATAGGAAAAATATGGAAACGTGCAAGTAAAATATTTGATAAGGCCCCCCGTCCTTTTAAAAAGCCTATGCAGATTAGCCCAAGTGAATTGAATATTATTTTTTATTGAATAAAATATAATTGATTACTTTTACATTATGAAAGGAATATTGAAGTGCTCCTTTCTTTTAAAGACTGAGTTCTTGGAGCCACAAAAAGTTAATGTGATGGAACGTTACAGCTCAAAATATATGGACTATGCATAATTATTTTTCTCTCATTATATGGAATTTTATTCACTGCCTAAGAAGAAACCATCTCAGATAAGATTAGAAATGAGTATGTATCTCTATGTTTCAAATGAAATTACAGGATTTCATCAAAGAGGTTACTAGACGGTGCTTCCCTGAAGTCCATCGCTGAATAGAATATGTAGACCTTAGACAGAATGCCTACAACGATGAAGTCCCCAGGTTCATACTGCTGGTGGAGGAAAGGCAGAGGCTCACTGATGCTGCATTTAGCACTGGGAATCAGGCACATCACTCGGGGCAAAAGCACTAAAACTACTCCTTCAAATACCACCATCCTGAATGAAGCAGTTTTTCTTCTTCTTCTTGAAACTAATTCATCCCTCCCAAGGCTGTCTTTCATTAATTAGGATAGTCTAATGTAAGTCCCCATATAAGTAACAATTGTCCAAGTTCAGAATTCTAACTATCTTTAACCCCAGGTTGGAATACTGCATTGTGTTTTCTCATATCCTTTTATTTTGTTGTATTACATTTCTGCATTAGTGGTTCTTGCCACTCTTTTGAGATCTATGGGGAACGCTGAAGTTATCATGCTTAACTGGATAATTGTAGAGGAGGAATCACCAGTTGAGAATTATAAATAAAATGAAATCATGAATAAGAAAGCCCACCGGATACTTCCCAGCAGAAAACTTTTTGTTGTTTTTTTCCTTTTCTGGTGACTGAGTGATAATTGTACCTCTTTGAGGGGGTACAAGCATTATTTTGGAATTAAGATACGAAGTTGAAATAAAACAAAATAAATAGAAAGAAATATAACACACTAGTATTTCTTTGGTATCAGTTTCTCTGCGTTACAAAGTAGAGTTCGCTGTGTATTATGGGAAGAATGAAATTTAAAATTGCACTGGATATGTTGGCGTGCATATTTTAACATTTTATACAAATCTGGGTATAAGACTCTTAATATTACACTTTTAATATTAACATTTTATCAACTATTTTAATGCAATTTTAATATTGTAATATGAAGGATCGCCGGGGTAATACGTATAATGATTTTGAATGCAAATCAAGAACATTTAAATTTTCTTTCTAAAAAGATGCTTCAACATGGCCATAGATGCACACTGTTCCCTTCACACAGCTATTATGTGGTCCCTGGAAAAGATACAGCTTCTTTAAGAAGGTGCTAAGAAATGGAGCATGCATAAACTCTGCATAAGCTTCTGTACAGCCTTAGATACCAACTCTTGATTTTGTAAATACTGAGTCCAATGTAATCAAGGGAGAACATAATCAATTTTTATCTAATATAGCTGTACGTAAGATTGCATGTGACCTTTATGTGTTTCTTTGCTTGTTCAATAGATGCTTATCTATAGTTCAATGGGGTTTACTGGGCTTTCTCCCTTCATTTTGTCCCCACACCAACCACATTATAAGTAGGTTGACCTGAGACAGGATAACTGGCCCAAAATCATCCATGGTTAAGAGGATCTGGTGTCTCCTGGGCTTGTCAAATGTACTAACCACTATATCAAAGATTGGATGAATTCTTTAGGCTTAGCTCAAACTTAAGTCATGGTCTGCCCCCCCTCAAGAGGCCATCACTGGATCTAATGGTACTGGACAATTTCCATCCAATTTACAACCTTCCTTTTTTGGGGAAGTTTGTGGAGAAGGTGGTTGCACAGCAGCTTCAAAGAACCTTGGAAGAAACAGATTATATGGACCCCTCTCAATCAGGATTTAGGCCTGGGTATGGAACTGAGGGAGCATTGATCACACTCTTGGATGATCTCTGATAGGAGTGGGGTGGTTGTGGTGCATCCATCCTTGCTCTTCTTGACCTCTCAGCAGCTTTCAATTGATCATGGTATCCTTCTGGACCAGCTTCAGCAGTTCAGGGTGTATGGCACCGTGTTGTGCTGGTTCTCCTCCTTTCTTTAAGTCTGGTTCCAGTTGGCGTTGAGAGGGGAAGAGAGGTCCAGCCTGCAGCCTTTTCTATATGGGATGCTGCAGGGCTTGGTGCTCTCTCTTCTCCTGTTTAACAGCTACCTGAAGCTGCTGGGCAAGGTCATCCATCAGTTTGGGCTGAGGCATCATCAGGTTGCAGATGATACCCAGTTATACATCCCCACCCTGGGCCATCCCAGTGTTGCTGTGGAGGTGATATCTCAGGGTCTGGAAGCTGTGGGGGTTGGTATGGGGAACAACAGGCTTCAGCTCAACCCTTGTAAAACCACATGGCTTTGGGTTTTAGGAACCCCTGGTTCTGGGAACCTTCCATCCATTGTTCTGGATGGGATTGCACTGCCCCAGGAACATCCTGTGCACAATCTGGGGGGCCTCCTGGACTTGTGGCTCCTGCTCAATAAGCAGGTGGCAGTCATGGCCAGGGGGTCCTTTGCACAGCTTTGTGTTCTGCACCCATTGTGCCTGTTCCTGGACCAGGGAGGCCTTGCTCACAGTCACTCATGCCTTAGTTACCTCCCAAATGGATTAATGCAGTGTGCTCTATATGGGGCCTCCCTTGAAGAGTATTTGGAGGTTTCAGCTGGTGCAAAATGTGGCAGTGTGGGCAGTTATGGGTACCGGTTATTCAGCACATGTGACACCTCTGCTCCACAAGCTGCATTGGACACTAGTATGCTTCCAGGTGCAATTAAAGGTGCTACTGTTACCTTTAAAGCACTTCATGGTTTGGGGCCAAGTTTCTTTCTTTCTCTCTTTCTTTCTTTCTTTCTTTCTTTCTTTCTTTCTTTCTTTCTTTCTTTCTTTCTCATTCATTCACTCATTCATTCATTCATTCATTCATTCATTCATTCATTCATCCATTCATTCATTCATTCATTCATTCATTCATTCATTCATTTTATATTCTAATGTCTTAAGTCTCTTCCCAGTGGAGAGGAAGTGAGGCTGGGATAGCCGTCTGTGCTGTGTATGTGAGGAAGTCAAGCTGGGATTGCTGTGTGTGCTTGGGAGATGGGCGGTAATATAAATTTAATAAAATAAATAAAATAAAATAATAAAATAAAATAAAATAAAATAATAAAATAAAATAAAATAAAATAAAATAAAATAAAATAAAATAAAATAAAATAAAATAAAATAAAATAAAATAATAAAATAAAATAAAATAAAATAAAATAAAATAAAATAAAATAAAAGCAGCTGCAGCCATGAAGAAATGCTTCCCACCCAACTTCCCCAAGGCTCAGCACAGCTCATGTCTTTTCCTTAAAAGGTTGTAAACGTTTATAGCCACAGAAACCTGAGCTCAGCACAGCTCAATTTTTCCCCCTCAAAGGGTTGTAAAAGTTTACAAAAACAGAAACTTGAGATGGGCTTATGCATGCATGCATGCATGCATTCATTCACTCACTCACAAAGTTACTCAAGAGCATCCATGCTGGCATTCCAGCTGCCTGGCTAACTGAGCCCCACACCTCACCTCAGCCAGGCTCTTAGCTTACAAAAACAAATGCTAAGACAGAGTGGGGAGGTGGGTGTGTGGGAGAAAAAAAGATAGGAAAACTGCAAGCAGGTGAGGAAGTGGGAGATGACATCTGGAGAGAGACATCTATTACAGACAGGCAAGAGGACTACCAGCCAACTACCAGGACCACCAGCTACGGTAAGCAGCATATCCTGGTGGGATTCCTGCCTGGATCTCAGCTTGGGAGCTCAGCTGGAAGTTCCCTTACCAACTTTGCTCAGACTGAAGAAGCTCCTTGGATAAGGAGTGAAACGTTTCCACTAAGAAAATAGAAATCCAGTTGACATGATTCAAGCTACAGACTTTACCTTTTTATTAAAGACATGTTTACATGACAACAGCAACTTGCGAGTCCTTGATGGGCGGAGTTGACCCAGAGCAATAGTCTGTTGTTGCGGAAGGTGTATGCTGCAATAAAGCCTTTTTGTATAGATTTTCTCAGCTGTGGTGTGTCCAGTCCTTGGAAAGCAAAAATCCTCACAGGTGTCTACCTCTCCTATTAGATCTGGCAGGAGAGATATGCTTCAGGTCCCATCTACAAAAAAGTGTAATTGGTTGGGACCCAGGAGGAGAGCCTTTTCTGTTGTGGAGTCCATCTCTGGAACATCAGAGATTAGACTTGCCCCGACCCTATTGGCCTTTTGCAAGGCCCTAAAAACCTGGCTTTGCCATCGAGACTGGGGCCCTGATAGCATGGCAGAGTCCATGTCTTGGCCTGTTTGTAAGTCTTCTCAGCTGCTATTTTTATGTTGTTTTTGTTGTTTTTAATTCTGGTTGTTGTTAACTGTTTTTATTCTGTTCTAATTTTTTAAGCTACCCAAAGTCAGCTACCCATATGAGATGGCCGGCCTATAAATTTATTAAATGAATGAATGAATGAATGAATGAATGAATGAATGAATGAATGAATGAATACATACATACATACATACATACATACATACATACATACATACATACATACATACCTGTACATACATACATACATACATACATACTAGTAGTCTACTGTCTTTAATTGGGTTACTGCAAATGAAATGTATCTTCTTCTAACAAAATGTCTCATGGAACTCATCAACTCCTCTAAATTTTATTTTGCTATTGGAAATACTGGCCTATTTTATTAGATAAATGGAGGATATTTGGGGTATAACAGTGACTGGAGTTGTATATGTTCTTTTATTATTCGCCCATCATATGTTAAGACATTGATCATTCTTTATTTTCTACCTCAAAATATATTGATATTGTGCAACAGTTTAATAGTTTTTCATAGTTTTTAGAGGTTTATATGTAAATTCATGTAAGGTTATTCAGTTAATTCATGTGAGTTTCATATACATTCCAGAAAGTCCAAAGGTTCTATGGAAATTTGTCATAATTGTGATTTCAGTTATTTCCAATTGTCTTAAATATCTCGGAATAGTTAAATCCAAGAAAATTGTATTTGTGGATTCAATTTTATCTAACAATCTAACATCTATGTATCTACTGTATGTATCTATGTATCTATGTATCTATGTATCTATCTCTACCTCGGATTAAAATTGATATCAGTATAGCAATACTATTTATTAATTTGCTTCTTTCCTTAGCTACTTACTTGAGTTTATATGCCATGGAGATTCAGATCAGTTTAGATCATTAAAGATCCTACTGAGTTTATGGGGAGAAATAAAAATTGTAAAAATGAATATTACTCCAAGATCAAAATATTTATTTAGAAGTAATTTTAAGCAGATTCTTAAAATATTTAGGGGAAAATGTGAATGACAGTTTTCTAGATTAATTTAACTGTGTTGTGGCTACCATATGATGATAGTAGCCTTAACAGTCCCAATTTCCAGTTTTGCCCTAATTTCAATTTCTTATGGAATATAAGTGGTGAGCCCAAAAAACCTTATATGGTCACAACTGGGAAGCTATTATTTGATCCCTTTAAAATCAGGGCTGGGCTTCGTTCTTCTTTTAGTTATGTTGGTATTGTGTTGACTTATTTATTTTTAATTAGAGGCTCCCTTAAAGACATGCTAGGGAGATGCGGAGACAGAAGTATAATTTTAAGCCTATTCAAATGATGTACTCTAGGATAGTCTCAGATTGAAAATTACCTGTAATTTTATTTGGAAGTCCTGGCCAGATGGGAGTACTAAACGGTCTGTTGCCAATCAACTCTTTAAACCATTTCAGTTACTGTGGGAGAAATTTGGGTAGCCTAAACTTCGCAAAATGGCAAATAAATCATCTCTTCATTTTAATTTTTTTCCAGATCTATGAGCAGCATATAATCCTCCAGAACGATTGCTAGTATTAGAATGTTTTTGAGTTACTTTTAATAAAGAAATAGAGTATTGGTAAGAAGGATATCAGTAATTTGTGAGAACTCTGGATAAAGAGTTGGAATAAAAATCCAGAGCTAAAGGTTTTTAAGAATATTAAATATGTTTCTAATTTGATTGATTGATTGATTGATTGATTGATTATGTGCCATCTAGTCATTGGCAACTCTCAGTGACCACATAGACAGATTTTCTCCATGATGGTCTGTCCCTGACTTGGTCTTTCAGGTCTCATAATGGTGCACTCACTGTGTATCACTGTAACCGAGTCCACCCACCTTGCTGTTGGTCATCTTCTTTTCTTTCCTTCCCCCTTTCCTGGCATTAATTCATAAAAAGTGTTCATTTCATATTTCTTAGACAACCCAGATAATGCTTTAAAGGGTTGGCTAGCAACCTCACTAGGCTGGAATTGTGTCATGCCTGAAGGAACACCTACTCATATGATATGGGTTTGTCCCATTGTCAACCCATTTGGATTAGTATCAGTAAGCTTGTCAATACAGTGTTACACAACTTAATATGCCAGTCTTGGTGGGAGCCTGCTGCTAGCAGCTGGTTCATCTGTAGCTGTTCATTCCTTTAGCCAGTAGATGTGGATTATATCTGGGCCAGGTGCTGTCCAGCTCTTCATGTTCTTGACCCACTGTTGGATATCTGCTACTTTGATGGTGACTGGTTCCTGTTCTGGGAGAATGCTGTGGTCTACTCTGAGGTCCTACAGCCACTTTGCACTGCTGTTATGTATCTTTGTTTTCTCCCATATGTTCTTCCAGTACTGTTTAGTTTCTGGTGTTGGTTGTTATGCTGTTACTGTGTTGCTGCACTGCAGTTGAGAGTACACCTTGAATGGTTCTTTGGAGAACAGGTCATTTATCTTCTTGGCCTCTGTTTCTGTAGTGTATCTTCTTAGCCTGGTAGCCAGTGCTATGAGCCTTTGTTTAGCAGTCTCTAGGGCATAGCTTTCCAAACTGTGTGTCGCGACACAATACTGCATTGCCTGTGGGGCCCAGGTGCATTGTGTCAAAACCCAGAAGCGCTGATGGCACGCTGCTGCCATGCACGGCTGCGCACAAAGTGGCAGTAGGCCATCAGTGCTTCCAGGTTTTCGCACGGCACACTAGGACACCACTGCGGCATGCAAAAATCCAAAAGCGCTGCTTTTGTGGGGGGGGCCACCCTCCGCTCCCTCCCGACCCCCCCCTGCACTGATCCATCACCAGGGAAAGAGAGCGAGAGGGAGGGAGGCTGAAATGACTCAGTAACTTTTGCACTTGGATCTGCTTTTTCAAACCTCCCCCCATCATCACCACCACCCTCTTCCTCCTCCTCCTTCGTGGTTTGTTCTGCTAAAGCTTGGAGATGTATTGGGGGGGGGGAGGGCCCGGGTGGAAAATCTCGGCACCGATCAGCTGTGCGCCAGGGATCAGCTGTGCGGGAAGTGGAGTTGCTCAGTACTCACTCAGTAACTTTTGCGTTTGGATCTCCTTTTTCAAACTTCCCCTCATCACCCTCCTCCTCCTCCTCCTCCTTCTTCATGGTTTGTTCCGCTAAAGCTTGGAAATGTATTCTTCACCCCTCTGCCTTGCCCAGGTAATTAA
The DNA here is from genome assembly GCA_023362775.1 of Charina bottae. Lineage (NCBI taxonomy): Eukaryota > Metazoa > Chordata > Lepidosauria > Squamata > Charinaidae > Charina > Charina bottae. Next base: position 12,549,839 of record JALMGJ010000011.1, read on the forward strand.
AGCTTTCTTTAAATCGTTAAAGCTTTCTCACCCCTCACCCCAATATTCTCCTTCACACACACCCCGCACTGCTGCGCTTCGCATTACTACGGTATTCGCTTTCTACTCTGCTTCCCTGTTTCCTCCCTGCAGTTTTTTACTTTCTACTCCGCTTCCCCACCACACAGCTGATTGGCGTGGATATTTTCCACCCCGGGGCGGAGCAAGCTGCAGGTTTTGAAGAGGGGTAGTCTGTAGCTTGAATCATGTCAACTGGATTTCTATTTTCTCAGTGGAAACGTTTCGCTCCTTATCCAAGGAGCTTCTTCAGTCTGAGCAAAATTGGTAAGGGAATCCTAAATATGTTTCTACCCAGGTGTAAGGTCACACAGCTACCTAGAAACATATTTAGGATTCCCTTACCAACTTTGCTCAGACTGAAGAAGCTCCTTGGATAAGGAGCGAAACGTTTCCACTGAGAAAATAGAAATCCAGTTGACATGATTCAAGCTACAGACAATTCCACCTGGATGACTGAGAACCTTCATAGAAGAGGGGTAGTCTTATATGGCGAGTATATCCCAAACTCTATATTTTAAGTGGAAAAGTTGGGGGTCGTCTTATACGCCCAGTTGTCTTATACGCCGGAAAATACGGTACTTTTAATAAAGAAATAGAGTATTGGTAAGAAGGATATCAGTAATTTGTGAGAACTCTGGATAAAGAGTTGGAATAAAAATCCAGAGCTAAAGGTTTTTAAGAATATTAAATATGTTTCTAATTTGATTGATTGATTGATTGATTGATTACGTGCCATCTAGTCATTGGCAACTCTTAGTGACCACATAGACAGATTTTCTCCATGATGATCAGTCCCTGACTTGGTCTTCCAGGTCTCATAATGGTGCACTCACTGTGTATCACTGTAACTGAGTCCACCCACCTCGCTGTTGGTCATCTTCTTTTCTTTCCTTCCACTTTTCCTGGCATTAATTCATAAAAAGTGTTCATTTCATATTTCTTAGACAACCCAGATAATGCTTTAAAGGTTTATTGGTTTATTTTAACCTCACTAGAATGGAATTGTGTCATGGCTGAAGGAACACCTACTCATATGATATGGGTTTGTCCCATAGTCAACCCATTTGGATTAGTATCAGTAAGCTTGTCAATACAGTGTTACACAACTCAATATGCCAGTCTTGGTGGGAGCCTGCTGCTAGCAGCTGGTTCATCTGTAGCTGTTCATTCCTTTAGCCAGTAGATGTGGATTATATCTGGGCCAGGTGCTGTCCAGCTCTTCATGTTCTTGACCCACTGTTGGATAACTGCTACTTTGATGGTGACTGGTTCCTGTTCTGGGAGAATGCTGTGGTCTACTCTGAGGTCCTGCAGCCACTTTGCACTACTGTTATGTATCTTTGCTTTCTCCCATACGTTCTTCCAGTACTGTTCAGTTTCTGCTGTTGGTGGCTGTGCTGTTACTGTGTTGCTGCACTGCAGTTGAGAGTACACCTTGAATGGTTCTTTGGAGAACAGGTCATTTATCTTCTTGGCCTCTGCTTCTGTAGTGTATCTTCTTAGCCTGGTAGCCAGTGCTATGAGCCTTTATTTAGCAGTCTCTAGGGCATAGCTTTCCAAACTGTGTGTCGCGACACAATACTGCATCGCCTGCGGGGCCCAGGTGCATTGTGTCAAAACCCAGAAGCGCTGATGGTGCGCTGCTGCCATGCACGGCTGCGCACACAGTGGCAGTAGGCCATCAGTGCTTCCAGGTTTTCGCACGGCACACTAGGACACCGCTGCAGTGCACAAAAATCCAAAAGCTCCGCGATGACGCGCACAAACCTGGAAGTGTCGCCGCCTCTGTGGCGGCAGCCCTTCCAGGTTTTTGCATGCCACAGTAGTGGCAGCGCTTCCAGGTTTTCTCACTTGCCGCTGTTGGTGTGTCACCATGGGAAAAGTTTGGAAAGCCCTGCTCTAGGGCTTCAGATTGAGTCAGGCCCTTGTATTTTTTCAGTATCTGAGTCTTTCCCTTGATCAATACACCCTTCTATAGTTTCACCAGCTGGCTAACTTCTCTCTGAGTAGCCTTGATCTTAATCTCCAACCTCATTTTCCAGGGGGGGGGGTATGTACTGCTGTTCTTTTTGATTGTGTAGCCAAGCATCTCCAGGATTACAGCAGCTGTAGTGTATACCAGTTCATCGGTTTGCGTTATGGTGGTAGTAAGGATTGTCATGAGGGCTCCTTTGGCATCTTCCAGCATACTATCTGATGGTATTTCGCCACTGAGCCTTGGTAATTGGTCTTGAGGGTTGACTGTAGCTAGTTTATCCATGATCTTATGCCTCATATCAGCTGCTGTGCTCTGAAATGGAGGGGGTGTCAGGGTTCATAGCCATGAATCCTGTCATTGGGAATAGAGAGATAGTTAGTGTGTGAACTGCAGGGAGGGGGGAATGCAGAGGGAGTGTTTTGGCTGTTGCTAGAGGCTGGAGACGGCTGCATCAAGGTCAACCACCTGCAGTGGAGTTGGAGGCTGGGAAGGAAGAGAGAAATGTTTGACTGTTGAGATCATCAGGTCTGAGAATTGGCGCGCAGGGAGGAGAGTTAAGATAGCAAGCATTGGTGGGAATCTGCATTCAGAACTTTAGAAGTGCTTCAATTAACATGTATCCTGAATAAAGCTTAATCTGCATTTTAATGAACTGCATTGAGAAGTGTTTATTAGGGCATTGTTGTTGGGGTCATCACAGGGTTGACTGTAGCTAGTTTATCTATGATCTTATGCCTCATATCAGCTGCTGTGCTCTGCAATGGAGGGGTGGCAGTGACGTTCCAGCTTCAGGTGTTGCCTGCACTTCCAGTTGTTCTTCCAGGTCTTCTTGAGTCCAGGATGTAATATGTAGTTGGTCTATCTCAAGTTGTGAGAGCAGCTTTCTCTTCACTATGTTGAAGCATCGGGTAACTAGCTGTTCCTCAGTTAGTGTGGATGTAGGTTTTCTGTCCATCCATAGTTCCCTCATACATTTCATATATCCCCTCTCATTATGTCTACTCTTGTAGTAGGATTCCATCAACTCCAGGTTATCTTGTCTCATCCATGTATGGTTTGTTCCAGTAGCCCACTTATCGTCAGATTGTCCTGGTTCCCCAACATCTGATGTGGACCTTGTTAATCCGGGCAACGTCTGAGCCAGCATGACTCTCTTAGTTTGTGTAACTCTCATATTTAAGGTAGGCAGGTGAGACGTTAGGGGGTCTTTGCCCAAGGACCCCTACTGGTAAAGTAGGTACCAGCCAGGATTTGAACCCCAGTCTCCTGCATCAAAGGACAGTGTTCTAAGTCTCAATTAATGAGGTTAATGAATCCCACAAAATGCTCTCATTATTTGAATTCACACTATTAGAAGTGATATTTCCATGGAAAATAGGGTAATTGGTTCCAACTTGATGGAAATAGGCAATGAAAATATTTAAACATATTTGTATATGTTTATTGATGAAATATAGCAAAAGATTAAAAGAATATATTTACAACTTAAATTTATTTTTAACAAAGTCACAGAGTAGTTATAGAAAGCAGAATAAAAACAAAAATATTCTAAATGTCATTCCTATGTATCTTCTAGATAGATAGATCTCATAAATATATAAAATAAATAAATCAAGTGAACAAAGGACAAGCTGGAGGATAAACCCTTATCCAAAGTGTACCTGCTATCTCCTGTGTTCTGCTGTAGTTCTTCAAAACGAGCCTCTTCAGGATGTGAGTAGAAATAGTTAATATTAATGCAACATGATTAACCACTTTCCTTATTCCATAAAATGCTTTCCTCAAATGTGTTAGGAAGGACTGGTCAAAAAGGGCCAAGTCTGGCAACAGGAAAAGGGAAAAGGTAAAACTCCGTTGCAATGATAAAAACTTTGCAGCAGAGTTGAACTCAATTTCAAAAAAAAGAGCCAACAACGCAGCGCGCCTATTGGCTGCTGCATTCAAACGGCACGAGATACAAAGTATAATAGGAGGAAACAATGAAGAACGGGTTGTCAGGGACAACCATTCTTCAGCAGTACCACATACCTTAAGCTCCAGACTTCTTCCACAGCTGCTCGCACCACAAAAGCCCTGTTTAAACACTCTCTCTAGCCCCCTCCATTCTCAGATTAACGCCAGCCCTCGGATCCACTGATCCACCGGTTCTCCTTAACTTTCGGAGCTGTCTTCCGTTGCTGTTTCTGAGGAGAGACCTTCTGCTGTCATTTCCCTTGCTGCTTCAGCGTCCAAGCCGTGGCTTCCCTCCGTGCCTACCTTCGCTGACGGATCCGTCTCTGGGCTGTCTTCCTTCGCTGCTGCTGCTGCCGCGCTGGTGCCCTCCTGCTGTTCCAAGCCTCCTTCTGCTGTTAAAAAAAAGGCCGCATATCACCTGTCAAACAGCATACTGTTGCTAGGCTGAAGTACTCTTGCCCTAAATTACCTCAGATCTCAACTACTGGGAAGTCTGTTACAGCAGAGGATCTTTTATCAAGCTCCAAACTACCTGTTCTCAGAACAACCCAGTTAATTAACCCTTCCATTTCATTCCTATTCAAACCCAGCCAGTTTTTAAAACCACCCAGTCCTTTCCACCTTCCTCCTAATCCAGACTTGCCTACCTTTGATAAAAAACCATAACTGTCTGTTTTGTTCTTGTTAAGCTATACTTTGCCTAAACTAATTCTTGATGCAATTATTACCTAATAGATCAGTACTAGTGTAAGTTGTCTTGCTAGTTAATCCAGAACCAGTCTGGTAATTGCTTTTGATTGTACTGATTGTCTTGCATGTGCTGTCTTGCCTTGTTCCTGTTCTATTGTATTGTTTTTCCCATATTCCAAAAAACCATCAGGTTAAAGTAGAATACAGTACTGTGCCCTATAACAGAAGAAGATTATCTTGAAGCCTGCCACCCAATTGATCTGATAGTACTTAATAAAACTGTTAAGCAATTCAAGTCTCTCTATTAAGTTGGAACAGGACAAAATGGAACCTTCCTGTTCTCCATTTTGCAAACCCGATTATTAGTGTCTAAAACCCCAATGGCAACTGCACATGAGATAGCTGCAACTGCGAGGAGGAGGAGGAGGAGGAGGAGGAGGAGGAGGAGGAGGAGGGGGGGAAAGGGTAGGGGTAGGGGTAGGGGTAGGAAAAAAATATTTGCATGAATATTGCATTCATATTCAGTATGATTTGGAAATGAGATACTTTTTAAAATACACAAAACTGATATGATACCACAAGAGACAGATAAGCTCCCCCCAGCCCCCAGTGTCCAATTTCTGAATGACATGAAGGTTGTCCATTAGAGCTATTTTTCACAAATTCAGTATATTAATATGATAATTTAAATCTAAAAGGGTGGAGATAAAATGGTGGACGTGAGCAGACGCATGGTGCGGGGCTCCTAGGTATGGCTGTGGAGGTTGAATGCGGGGGGATTCCCTGGGTCTGTGGTGCTCTTACCTGGGGGTGCCTCATTTCCTCAGTATTACTGGCAGTTGTGGGGACCTTGCTGGTGGTGAGCAGGCAGTGAGCAGCTGTGGTTCAGAGCCTCCTTGTGGGAGTGGGAACCTGTTTTGGTAAGAGGGGCTTGAAGGTTTACCTTCAGGAACATGCAAAGGAATTTGCTGTGCATCTGGCAGATAAAATCACTCGGATACATTCTCAGTTGAAGGCCAAGCATGGTGCAAGTCCTTTGGAGTTGCCTGGGGAGTGGACTTACCCAGGTATCTGGGAACAATTTGATCCTGGGAGATCTGAGGAAGTGGACAGGGTCCTTGAGACTCTAAGTGCAACCCTTCCTGGCTGGTCAAGGCTTCCTGGGATGTGACATGCGGGTGGGCTCTAGCAATGGATAATTCATCCTTGGGGGAGGGGGTGTTCCCAGCACCATTTAAAGAGGCACTGGATCGCCCTCTCCTCAAGAAACCATCACTGGACCCCACCGTCCTAGACAATTTTTGTCCAGTCTCTCACCTTTCCTTCTTAGGGAAGGTAGTAGAGAAAATGGTGGTGCTGCAGCTCCAGAAGATCCTGGATGAAATGAATTATCTGGACCCCTTCCAGTCAGGTTTCAGACCTGGGTATGTGACAGAAACATTATTGGTCTCACATTTAGATGATCTTTGGCAAGGGTGGGATGGGGGTAGTGCATTCAGCCTGGCTCCTCGACCTCTCTGCAACCTTCGATACCATTGACCATGCTATCCTTTCGGGTTGGCTCCAGGAGTTGGGAGTGGGAGGCAGAGTATTGTCCCGGATCATCTCCTTTCTCCAAGACCGATCCCAATCGGTGTTGATAGGGAGCAAGATGTCCAGCCCATGGCCCCTGTTTTGTGGGGTGCCACAGGGCTTAGTGCTCTCTCTTCTCCTTTTTAACATCTACATAAAGCTACTGGGTGAGAACATCCATCGCCACAGGATGAGGTATCATCAGTATGTGAATGATACACAACTGTACATCTCCATCCTGGGTGAACTAAGTGATGCTGTGGATGTTCTTTCACAGTGCTTGGAGGCTGTGTGGGTCTGGATGGGGAACAACAGGCTTCAACTGAACCCTGGTAAGATGGAATGGCTATGGGTGCAGGGCTCTTCTCTATCTGGGGGATTACCACCCTTGGTTCTAGATGGAGTTGCACTACCCCAGACTGACCCAGTGTGGGGGTCCTCCTGGACTCTCAACTTCTGCTCAAGGAGCAGGTGGCAGTCATGGCTAGGAGGGCCTTCCATCAACTCCGTGTTGTTGGCAAGGTTTTTATGGTTTTTACTTCTAAACCACTCAAAGTCACTTATGTAGTGAGATGGGCAGCATATAAATTTGATCAATCAATCAATCAATCAATCAAATAAATAAATAAACAATTTTGCAAAAGAATTTTCCCCAGTGAATAAAGCTTCCTTTTTCTACTTTATTATCAACTGTTTATTATCATTTCTTAATGTGTCTTGATGGTATTTTTGAGTTTCCTGTATTGTTGGAGGTGACAGATCTTAGAAAAAAGTGATTTGCTGGATTCTGTTACACATGTTTCCATCAGTTTGAAATTTCCCTCTGTACAGGTGAATAATAACATTCAATATTTTCATTTATGTCTTCCTTTCCATCCTTTTTTTCCCTTGGACATTAACATTTGTCAATCTGGTTTCAATACCACTCTAAGATATTATTATCCTTTTCATACAAACCTCTAAAATAATGCATCCAGCTTTTCCTTTCTCAGTTCCATACAAAATCACTTCTACACTTTTATGTTCAATTCTGGAGGCTCCTTAGCGTTATTTACCCACTTTCAAACCATTTAAAAAATTTCCATACAAGTCACTGCATTTTTTTTCTGTTTCTTCTAATCTTAATCGTTTCTCGTTCTCTTTGATTTCACTCTTTGCAACTACTTTTTCTCTGTTCATATCATATAATAAGTGTATATTTCTCTCATCCTCATTTTTTGTAGTAATCCATATTTATGTTCATTTTCCCCTCATCCATAGCCTCTTTCACTTCATTGTTCCACCAAGTATCCTTTTTCATACTTCCCTTTAGTGTAACTCCACATATTTCTGTGACACTCTGCAACATAATTCTTTTCATTCACTTCCAAGCAGATTCTGCATCCTCTTTCCTTATATCCACTTTCAATAATAATAATAATAATTGCTTTATTATGATGAAACCTAAGCATAGTTCCACAATGGAAAAGAAAAATAAACATAATGAAAGCAGCTGAGCAAATTAGACATGTCTTTTTGCATGAAACAGAAAAAAATGCATTTGTGACTTGTGGTTCTGATGATTAAAAAATTGGATAATAGAGAAAAGTGAGCTTTTTTTTGTAACCACATACTGAGAGATAACTTTGCAATCATATTTGCTGCAAAAGAAATCAGAAGCTTCTTTTTTCTATTTCTTTTTATTCCTTCTTTCTGCACTTCTATTTCTCTTCCTCTCTCTCTCTCTCTTTCTTCTTTCATTCTTTCTACGAATAAAAATTAAAATTAAATTAAATATTAAGAATAAAATCTCGTTCAAACAGAAAAATACCTGACAATGGGTTTGACTCAATGCCATAGGACAGCCCTTACCAGAGAAAGTTTGAGCAGCTGGTTTCTCTGGTTGAATACGGACAACTCCACCAAGTGCCATGTTCTGAGAGAACGTGTGTTTGTGGAGCACCAGAAATAGAAGACATTGTGCATGTGCTATTCAACTGCCAATTATATGCCCCAGCATGGGCTCAGTATTTACAGACACTACTTGACAGAACCACTTACTGGGACTGTATCTTATTTCCTTCAGGGCACAAACATATATGTAGTCATTAGAACTGTTAACTTAGGGCTGTCCAACTAAGGCCATGTTGGGGTTGGGTGTAAAGATGATGAATTCACCCAAACACATATTGTTTTGTATTTTAATATTCATCTTATTTTATGTCTCTGCATTCCATTTTGTCTAACACTATTTTAGCACACTCTCTTGTTTTTACTTTATCTGACCTTAATTTATTTTCTCCTATCTTACTGTATCTTACCTTATTTCATTTAATTGTATCTTATTGTGGCTGATGCCCATTGTTTTGATATGGTTAATGGAATAATCAATAAAGTTTTATGAAAACTAAACTACAGAGCATCCTGGAAATTATGGTTGACCTAGATAGCTTCCAGTCTGCATTCAGGCCTTGATCTGGGGGAGAACAACTAGGTTTCCTCTTATGATTGGGAGCAATTGGGACCTGGATGGGGGAGTACATCCCTCCTGATCTTTTCAGACCATGGTTTTCTGATGAAATGCCTAAAATAGTGGTTTGAGATTCTCTTTTCCAGTAATTCAACTCCAAACTGAGTTGACAGTTTCATTCTGTAGTCATGGAGCAGGAAGAAAAGAATCTCTGGCTCTCCAAATTGATAGCCATGTGTAGACATATATTACCAATATAATTGTTAGTATGCATAACCTCTCCATTAAATTTTCAGTATATTTTCCTGAAATAAATAATGGAGCAGCAACAGAGCTAGAATTCAGCCGCAGATTTAAAAAAAAGTTGAACGAAAATAAAGAACGAAGCACTGTTTAAAAAAGTGTAACATATTATAGAAGAGATAATAGTTCAGTTTTGGAATCTGTCCAAAGTGCCTTCTGGTGAATTTAAATGTCTCTCTGTGTGTGTATGTAGCCTTAAAACTCAGTTTCTGATTGTGATTTTACATTTTTGTGTGTACCATTATCACAGTGGTAATTTACCATTACCATTATCTTCCTAGTATGTTATGAAGGTGGAAACCAGTATATGTACATTTCTACTTTATTTTCAAGGAATAAATAAATTCTCATAAGTAATAAATAATGGAGCAGAATCATCGATCTCAAGTTCAACTAAAAAAGAATAATATAACTTGTAAAGGAAGCATATTTCATTTATTTATTTATCGTATGGCACATTCAAATTGTGTTACAATAAGAAACATAGAGCATAATAAATATGAAATATAAAATATAAAATATAGCCAGGGAAAAAAAGGAAGTATAATCAATTAATATATCTATCATGTATCATCGATCATCTATCTATCATCTATCTATCATCTCTCTCTCTCTCTCTCTCTCTCTCTCTCTCTCTCTCTCTCTCTCTCTCCGTGTAAATTGTATTGGAATAGATGTGATTCCTAATACTTTCCCATAAAAAGATGAAGGTTCCCCCCGCACATTTGTGCAGTCGTGTCCAACTCTAGGGGCCGGTGCTCATCTCCGTTTGTTAGCCGAAGAGCCAGCGTTGTCCGAAGATGCTTCCACGGTCATGTGGCCAGAATGACGCGCGCGGAACGCTGTTACCTACCCACCGAAGTGGTACCTATTCATCTACTTGCATTTGCATGCTTTCGAATTGCTAGGTTGGCAAGAGCTGGGGCTAGTGCGGGAGCTCACTCCGCACGCAGGGCTAGGGATTCGAACCTCTGAACTTGTGATCTTCCGATCGACAAGCCTGGTGTCTTACCCGCTGAGCCACCACGCCCCTTTCCCATAACTGATGCAAAATAGAAAAGAGCCATAGAATTTATATTTTCCTGTCCTTTTCTCTTTTGAGATGTTCTTTCTTGTTCAGATCTGGCCTGAAAACAATAATGTAACATTTGGGAGAAAAGATACAAATCAGTAACCCAGCACTAGAGGCTACAATGGAGAGAATCTCCACAGCAACCATATATTTTCCTTTTGCACTCAGGTATGTTGGAACAAAGGACAACCAAACACAGCAGAAGATCAACATGCTGAAGGTGATAAACTTGGCTTCATTGAAAGCATCAGGCAATTTCCTGGCTAGGAAAGCCACTGTGAAACTGAGAATGGCAAGGAAGCCCATAAAGCCCAAGACACAGTAGAACATGAAGGCAGATCCTTCGTTACACACCAGAATTATTTCTTCTGCCACTGAATTTGTGTCAGTATCTGGGAATGGGGGAGAGGTTGTCAGCCATATAGCACAAATAATCCCCTGAATAAATGAGCAGCCCAACACAATGGACATGGCTAATTTTTTCCCCACCCATTTGGTCATCTTGGACCCTGGCTTGGTGGCCATGAAAGCCAGAACCACAATGATGGTTTTGGCCAACACACAAGAAATGGCCACGGAGAAGATGATGCCAAAGGCAGTTTGACGAAGGACACATGTCAACCTGTTAGGTCGCCCAATGAATAGCAGAGAACAAAGAAATGATAAGAGGAGAGCAACAAGGAGAAGATATGTGAGGTTCCGGTTGTTGGCTTTGACAATGGGAGTGTCCTGATGCTTAATAAAGATCCAAAGGACTCCAATTGTTACCCAAGAAAAGAAAAATTCTGAACTGGCTAAAATAGCCCCCAAGGTTTCTTCATACTTCAAGAATGTTATAACTTTCGGGAGACACAAATCCTGCTTCTCATTGGGATACTGATCTTCTGCACACTGAAAACAGTCATCCAAGTCTAGGAAATAAAATAGCACAGAAATAATATATTACGAAATATAATTGAACCCAAATATTACAATATCCAAAGAAAGTTTTGTTTAAAATCTGAAAATCAAATGTGTTAGTATTTATTATTTATTTATTTATTATTCGGATTTATCACCGCCCATCTCTACAACAGTAGACTCTGGACGGTTTAGTATAGTTGCAATAACCTTACCATTGCTAAATTATTTGTTCATGGATGCACTACTTGTAATTAAATCTTAAAAACTGCAATGCATTTATTTGTATCCATGTTCCATTGGACCAATTTGCCAAATTGAGTAGTTAATCTTTGGCACTGATTTTTATTTTATTTTTTCAGACACATTCTTTACTCACACATACATTTAACTGTATTTTAAGTGAAAAAAATATTAAATTATATCTTACCCTCCTTGTTGGAGATCTTGCCCTGTGGACATCGAAGACAATTATAGCAGCAAAATGATTTCCCTTCTATCTTGCTCTTACTGTAACCTGAATGGCACTTTGCATTACACAGAGAAAGTGGCTGGGCCTGTCCACAAATAAAAGAACAGAATGGTCTCTTTTTGACAAGTTTTTATCTGGTACCAGTGTATTGGGGACTGTCTATCCAGTCTGCTTCCCTACCCCCTTGTATTGTGTCAATAACAGGAGATGGAGAAAGTTGCTTTTATGAAGAAACAATTTCAGCAGGAGAGAGACCTCAGTCAGCTATTGCATTAACTCAGAATTTTAATGTCCAATGATGTAATTTTAATAAGGAGAGAGGATAAGTCTATTTGTAAGTGCTGTAAAGCCCTTTATGTAGTTTTCTATTTTCTATTTCTATTTCTTTTTATACTTTTTTAACTCTTCCACATTACTCTTTCTTCTTTTTTTTCTTTAATCTTACTTTATATTATTGCATGTTTTATCTCTGAAATTTTTAAATAAAAATTATATATATATATATATATATATATATATATATATATAGAGAGAGAGAGAGAGAGAGAGAGCGCGCGCCTCGTATGACTCAGAGTGGTAGGCAGAAGTACTGCAGTACGGCAACCGAAACTCTCCCCACGACCTGAGTTCAATCCCAGTTGAAGTTTGTTTCTCAGGTAGCCGGCTCAGGTCGACTCTGCCTTCCATCCTTCTGAGATCGGTAAAATGAGTACCCAGTTTGCTGGGAGAAAGGTAATCACGACTGGGGAAGGCAATGGCAAACTACCCCGCTTTATAGTCTGCCAAGAAAATTTCAGGGAAACGGCGTCCCTCCAAAGGGTCAGTAATGATTCAGTGCTTGTGTGTGTGTGTGTGTGTGTGTGTGTGTGTGTGTGTGTGTGTGTATATATATATATATATTTAAAGAATTTTAATGTCGATAGGTTTCATTGACAGAGGAAGAAGTTAGTTTTTTCTCTTCAGTGCAAACTGGCTGCAGTATCTTTTTCATTCTTTTGTACTTTCTGTGAAAACCTTTTTGGGATATTCATTTCTAATATAGGAACTGGAAAAATGTACAGTAATTCCAAAATTTGAAAAAGGAGATTCCACAAACCCCACTAACTTTCACCACATAAGTCTCACTGACATAGGGTGTAAGTTAAATAAAAGATATCTTTTAAACAGATTGATTGATTGGGCAGATACTAGGCAGATTATAGGAGAAGAACAGGCAGGCTTCAGAAAGGGAGATAGTTCTATAGACCACTGTTTTACTTTACAACATCTGATCCACAAATCAATGAATGGCCCTTCAAAATGCCTGCATGCTGCATTTATTGACTTATAATCTGCTTTTGATACAATAAACATAGGAAAATTATCTAAATTTTAAAATTATTTTAATTATTATAAATTATCTAATACTGTATATAACTTATATGAAGATACTTACATGCAAGTATGGATAAACCAGATATAAAAATATAAAGGGTTACCAACTACACATGGTTTATGCATTTTTAATAACTCACATGTGGAAGATTTGAGCCATTACTTATTATTTTGCAAATCGTTATCGGGAACCTAAAGCTAGATTCATCGTGCCTTTGTTGATCCAACTGAATAATTCTAGTTTAGAAGAAAAAAATCCATTTTCTGTTGACAGATGTTGATGAACATGTGACTAAACAAGTTGCATTGTTTGCAATGGCTGCAAGGAAGATACGAAAGCCGATCTTGACAAAAAGTGCTGTTAATATTAGAGGCGATGTATTGAACTGATATGGATTGCAGTAATTTTATATGAATTTTGCTAAAAACTATGATTGCAAATAAATGAATACACAAATATATATATATATATATATATATATATATATATATATATACACATACATACATACATACATACACATACATACATACACACACACACACACACACACAACATTTGACAAATTTGTTTTATTAGGACAGAGCTTGAGTTAGGTGGAGGAATGGGCAGTAAAAGGGAGAGCAAAGCAGAAATGCTGATGAATCCTGGGAGGTGGGGACAGTGCTTTTTGTCTCAACGGCTGGATAGACCAACCTCAGATTGCCCAGGTGTTCATTGGCACATCTTTCCTTTTGCATGTTCATGTGGCTCTTTCCCAGTTTGAAACTTTTCCCTTTCATTTTGAATGCTGAGTCAACAAACCTATACTGTTTTCTCATATCTCCCATCCCTTCCCTGAGACACTTATGCAGCCTAGCACACACCTAGCAGAAATGATTTGCTAAGCAAAACCAGATTGGCTGGAAAATCTTCAGGGACAAATGAAACACACTTTCTCTGAATGTGGATCTGGGGTCCAAGATAGTTTTCAAAACAGTGAAATGGTGACTGGACATAGGCCAAAAGGGGATTGAACGATACCTGGTTAAAGCTTTGTGGCCATACAATAGCATCATCAATGGTTAATATTTCCTCCTTTGAATCCATGGGGTCTGTCCTTCCAACCCTGATTCTCAGGAAAGACAGATTTGAAAATGTGATCCAGTTCATAATATCAAATCCAGTCTCTAACTCTCCATTTTGGTTGAAGGAAACTTTTTCCCCAGCACTGTTGTTAAATGAGACACTTCTCACAAAATGGTTCAGCTGAATTGGAAAAGAAGCAAAGTGAAGAGTTATTTATCAGGATGAAGAACAATATAGCTTTCCCTCTTGAAAGTACAGAAATAATAAACTTTTTAAAAAAATTATGAAGGATAGTTGGTGATGTTACAATGGCATTAATTAATGCCATTAATAGCATTGCCCAATAGGCCATTATTATGATTATAATGCATCCAGAAAGCAAAATATGGAACAAAACGTTTAAAGGAAATACAGATAAATAACAGAAAAAAAAAACATAATAAAAATTATAAATTCCAGTCCATTTTAAAGAGGATAAAGATATTGAGCAGAGGAATTCAATTAGGTGAGGGGATGGAAGTTGCAAAAATGGAAGTGTTGTTCTTATTAAAAAAGATTTTACATATCAGCCCCTCAAAAGAAACTCAGTTCAGATTAGCCAGCAAAGCCAACAGCTCTATTCAGAGTAACTGACATTTCTTTCACTGCACATTACCTATTTCTGCTTTGTGATTCCTTCTTTCTCCATTAAAAAAAACCCTAGAAAATAGGGGCCTATTAAGTGACCATGGATTTCAAAAAAGAAAGAAAATCAAGGAGGCACAAGAGAGTTTCTTTTTGCCTCATGAACTTGTGACCAATGATCTCTCACTTTTGCACTACTCATGTCTTGCATATAATCCTAACAACAGGGGTTTCTATTCCTACATGTTTAAAGTGACGAACACAATAATTCCAAGGACAAAAACTGTGAGATCCGTATCTGGGATTTCTTCACAGAATCGACTATTGAATTATTTTGTGCATGATGTTTTTGAATGCCTGGAAGATCATTTATATATCATGTGTGAATTATATTTAACTTCTTGTGTGTTTGTGTGTATGTGTACATTTGTGTGTGTGCATTTGTGTGCAAGAGAGACTTCAGACAGTTCATGTATATACAAGGATAAGCACAATGTCTCTGCCTGCAGGGAGGAATATGCTGATACAGCTTTAGACCACTCCCTAACTTTATTCTTCTTTTCAGATGACCCCCAAAATGGAATGAAAAATATGGCACAGTATGAACCGTTATGAGGTTTAAGACTGATCCAAATGGTCCCAGGTTCCCTTCCAAATTCAGTAATCCTTGAGTCTGAGAGGTTGTTTATCAGAGTGGGAACCTGAGATAATGGCAGTAGCGACCTGGCTGATGATACCACTCATTGTACTGAAAGGAGGAAAAAGGCTACAAGATAATATATTGAAATGGTCTTTTTAAATTCTTATCAGTCAAAAGGGAAGGAACAGGAATAGAAGATTAAATTCTAAAAAGCAAAATTTTATTTAGCATAATTTCGCAATATGACACATAGGTTCTAATTAGCCTTGGAATAATGACTTTCTTCACCATCCAAATTCATTCTTTCCACCCCCTACCCCCCACCAACCATCGGTACAGATATGGTGAACCCACCATAGTTTGTTTGCCTAGGACATTACCTTCCAGAGTGGCTGCTTCAGAAGGTTCAGTTTGGTTTCATGTTCACCTGCTCTGTACTTTCTAATAGATGAATGTAAGTCATGCAAAGCATGTGCCACCACATAGGCTGCATTATAGAGGCTGTAGCTGTGGCCAGTCATATGCATTTCAAACACAGATGTAGGGAGTGTTTCCAGTTTCTCCTCTCCATTGCAGAAGACCTCATCTTCCTCTTCAATCATGTTGATGGGGAATGAACAGTCAAATGCAATTTTCCAGAAGACCTTGAAAAGGCTGTCTTCTTTTTCCAAGATAGGGTTTCTTGACTGAAGAAATTCCTGGAATCCTAATATTTTCCCTGAGTGAATTGTAAATGATAAAGCACCATGGAGGAAGACTAGGTCAAAATTTCTTATAAAGGGAACTGATGTGAAATCCATCTGGGCTGTCATAATCCAGATTTTACCTTTTTTCCATAGTGGTACATTATCATCTTTCAACCTGTTGGAAAGTATTCTTAGATGAACTAGGTGATCATTTTCACCATGAAGGATTACAACATTAACAGAGCTTTTTATAACTTCGTAATATATTTTAAACGCTTCTTCCAGGAAATCAAGCAGATCATTGGTATAAGTACTTTTGTGGAATTTTTCAATGAAGGCAAAGCAGATGTCTCTCTTCGCAAACATAGGTACCACGTTTTGCACAAACCGCTCACCATTCTCATTATTTACAGTATATGCACCAATCCATATCCATCTGAAATGAAGCAGTAATTCAACAATACCCTTGTACTGATGTTCTGCATTTGGGAAAATCTGTTGGTAGAAAGCATTCTGATTTTTGACATCGGTTTCTGGAACAAACCCAGATAGGATCTAAAAATAACGAAGAATGAGAAAGACATATTTTCAGATAAAATGTTGGTAGTGACAAACTTTCAATACTGTACCTTCAAATTAGAAATTAAGTTGCAATCCATATTTCAAATTTTGAATCCAGTTATATTTCATATCTGTATTCGGGGAGTCTTCATGAACTAGAAAGGTTCAGAATTTCCCCTTGAACTTATGAATGAACAGAACTTAAAGAAATGGAATGAGTAGATATGTAATTCTATAGCACGTAGAGAGTGGGATGGCTGAGCTGCATTAGCAAAACTGATCGATTGTAGAATGCTTGACCAGATTTTCCAAGCAGTTGCATGAGTTTATCTCTCATGGAATGAAGACTTCTCACATTATATTAGTGAAGCAGAATTTGGAACATATTTCTTATCATTGGAATTTTCTTTGCCATATTTCAAGATAAAGTATTTGACAGAATCTATTTTATTACTATTTTCAGCTCTAGTTACTTTGATAGACTATGATTGAATATCGATGTAACCTTAGAGAGAGAGGACAAAATATGTTTATAACTGCTGTAAAGAAGATTGGAAGCCACTAATTTATATTTTTTTCTTTTTTCTCATTCCTTCCTTTCCTTTCCTTTCCTTTCCTTTCCTTTCCTTTCCTTTCCTTTCCTTTCCTTTCCTTTCCTTTCCTTTCCTTTCCTTTTCCTTTTCCTTTTCCTTTTCCTTTTCCTTTCCTATCCTTTTTACTTATAACTTTTCTTTTCTTTTCTTTTCTTTTCTTTTCTTTTCTTTTCTTTTCTTTTACTTTACTTTACTTTACTTTTTTTCTTTAAATTTGTATTGTTTTACTTTTCAAAACAAATCTTTAATTAAAATAATTTAAAAAGGCTAAGATTGAATATCAATATCTATCTATACACAATACATAAATAGAGAGAAAAAGAGAGAAAGATTCACTAATCAACCAGGCTCACTTTCTGTGTCTCAAACTGTCTGTGAGCAGCCCTAGCATTCAATGCTAATCATTCAAATGTATCCTCTCTAGACAAAAATGCAGTGCTATGGATAATAATAATAAATAATAATAATAATAATAATAATAATAATAATAATGAGAAGGATTCTGTTCATCTATCTGACAATCATAATATTTTTCATTCCTATGCCACCTACTTCAAGAGCATTATACCTGGGGCATCTTGTACAATGACAGGATGGTAGCCATGTGCAGACAGACTTCAGAACTTGGGCCTCCAATGACTGCTATTGGTCTGTTTTGAATTTCACAGTTGTAGTTTGGGATGAATCTGCCTTGTGTAGAGAAGAGTTCCAATGAGGCACGGAAAGTCCAACTTGGAGAGAAATAGGAATTATAGATATGGATGCCCAGGGTGTGATTGGGTAAAATACGGGGATTTTCATTGATCTCCTTGATGGCAAACTCTAAGGCCAGGATGTGTTGGTAGAGTGGAGTCATAAATCTGAAATGAGAGTTATACACTGCATTACAACAAATTCAGTTCAAACTATGATACATGGCATAATTGAGTTCAGTGTAATATTTCACATCGTGTCAACATACATGAATTTGACAAAATATTGTTAAAATCATGATGACTTTTCCAGATCCATAAACTTAATACTCATACTCTTTTGAAAAATAATTTAAGATTATTCATGTCAGATTGAGTTTTGGGACCAAATTCTTTCAGTGAATGCTTTCCGCAGGGTACTACCCTTTCTCTTTGCATTTTGGAATAAGTACCTTATTGATGGTCTCCAGAATGGTACTGATGAGCGTGGGATAATGAGTTCAGTGTAAAATCCATGCACAGTTTACTGGCCTCCATCTACCCTAGCCTGTTCTAGCAATGCAAACATGAAAACAGTCAGCATAGTCACTAGTGAAGTATCTGCTTTTCAATGTATGGAGAAGCTTCCTCTATTGGAATGCAGGGATGCAATACTATACATTGGAATGTATAGTAGGGCTATACCTACTAAAGTTTCTCTTGATGGGAAACTAGATTCATGGAACTATACTTTTTTTGTCTTCCCCTTTTTTTTAAGGGAAGAGGAACTGGGACTAGAGTTAGTTCTTAGCACACCTGCACTGACTAGTTTCCTGCAGTGAAGCAGAGGGTTGGACTCAGTAGTCAGCATGGCCCATTCCAATTTCATGTGTTTATGAATATGTTTTGCCATACAGAGAGTAGTCCGAGAATAGAAATATTCTCGCATAAGAACATCTTATTTTCTCATGTAACAGCTAAGCATTTCCTATTACCATGGAGATGTTTCCCTGCCTGCCCCCCAAAAGTACATTTCTATTTGTGCAATTATTTAATTATGGCAAAATGTAAAAAGTAATGAAATATTTCTTCTCAGGGAAAAGGACAATGTGATAAAAAAGGAACACGAGGAGCTGATGATGAAGGTGATGGTGGTGGCAGAGGAGGAGGAGGAGGAATCATAAATAGATGCTATTCAGCAAAGTTGATTATATACATATACATACACACACACACACACACACACACACACACACACATGCTTCAACGGAACCAAAGCTAGCATGAATCTGTAAATACATCTCCTTGAATAAAACAATAAGTTTTGTCTTTGTGGCTGTGTGAATCTTTGTTTAAAGACCTTACACAATGTCTTCAAAGAGTTCCTTGGAGGGACGTTCTGTGAAGTTTAACATTACATAAAAGATGTAAATCTGAGAGAGAATGTCCACAATAATAAGATCTCCTGACTGATATTGCTTGTGAAGAAAAGGCAGAGGCTCACTGATGCTGCATTTAGCCCTGGGAATCATGCACACCACTCGGGGCAAAAATACTAAACGAAAGGTTACAAATACCACCATCTTGAATAAAAACATTCTTTCTGAAAGCCAATTCACCTGTCCCAACATCGTCCTTCTTAAGGTTACTACCTAAAGCTTGATTGAAACAGCTACTTGGTTGGAAGTATAGCTTTTCCTGGGCAGTAAAAATGATCAACGAACCAGTTCCAGAAGACCAATCACAATAGCTCAGAAATATAAACGTGGATAGTTCTTCTTGTACCACCAGGTACAGAAGTTCTCCTGGGACTCGCAATTACAGTGGAGAAATTACCAACCTGGCATCAAAGGTCTTGGGAAAGAGGTCTTTGAATACGAAAACAAGTTTTTCACAACTCTGTGTGACAGCAAGAATCACAGAAGCACATTTAATAACATTAAGTTATTTAAATTGCATTCATTTAAAACATTTCTATGCCATTTCTCAGAAAAAAATCTGAAAGGCTTTTAAAATTGCAAGCTTATACATATGGAGAGCAAGCGAAGGGTTCTTAATGAGAATGTAAGAAAGAACTAGAACTTTCCCGTGCTTTTTTTTTTTTGCTATTATTGTTCCAGGTTTAAAGCAAAATGGGCTAATATGCAGAATGATAGATAATACTCTATACGTGAGTTGGCCAAATTAAGGTAAAAGGATTACACACGCCCAAGGATCTTTTTTACCTCCTTCAAGCCCCTTTGAACAGAAATGGTTCAAAATCTGAAGCTAAATTCCCTACTCTTTCAAGGCTGGAATCACCAGATATTGTTTAGCATAGCTACAATAAAAACCCATTCCCTCTCCCCACCATAAGAAAGAGGAAAAATAAAATCTCTGCCTTTCTGGTAGAGTATATGTAATACAGTTCTACACATTTTGTCCTTGGCTTCCCACACCCTGACCCCGCAAGAAGGAAATGTCACTTCTGCTCTGCAAAGTTTCTTTCATTTGATCTGAACCTCATTGAGTTTTGCTGTGGAGTCCTGTTGAATTTAGGGAAACAGGTTGAGCTGCAGTTGGTTAGTGGGTTGGTTGGTTTGGAAATTAAATTATTGTTGAAGGAACACAGATCTGCTAATAAACTGGTACAAATTAGTTACACTGTTCATAATTTTTCAGCAGCATAGAAATTTTTCAATGGTCCATTTTTTCATAAATGAAGTACTCCAATATAATATTTCTGCCAAACCCTGTCTTGAAAGATTTCATTTTCCTTGGAAATGAGACTTCAGCTTTTCTACTTAATTCTGAAGTGCGTTTTTCCCTTGATTTATTTAATGGCCTTTTTGAGTTTCCTTTATTGCTGGAGATGGCAACAATTGAAACTACTGGCTTTTTATTTCTAATACATACACAAATAGTCTGCAGTATTCCAAGGTTTTCCTGACTGCCCACCCTTCTAAATTTGAAAAAGTCTAGAGGAAGGTTTTCCCTTTTGCCTTGAGATTTAATTGGTATGTCAGAAACCATGAAGGCCGCAGGCTGTTGGAGAGACGTACAGTGACAAGCAGGATGTTCACATATACTTCATGGCCATGTTGTAACTAAAGAAGTTCAAGATGCTCTGGTAGAGTGAAAGATTTTTTCTCTCCCTAGTATAATGCTTTGGTGGCATGTGGAAAGTCAGCATTGATGGCACGTCGAGTCTCAATGCTGTGGAGTGAGGCTTGCTGGTGGGACGGACTTTGGTGGTGTTGGGGGCAGGCTGGATAGTGCACAGGACCCAGGGATGGGGTGATTTTGGGGTAATACCCCCGTGGATTTTAATAACATAAGGGGCTTGGAGTAATGGCCACCTGCAATCTATTTAGGGCGGTGGAGGGTTTTCGAGGTTCCCCTGGTGTGAGTGCGTACTCGCCTCCAGGGGTGAAAGACATGGAGGAAGATTCAGGACTCTATGGTGGTATGTAAGGGTACCCATCCCTGTGTGAGAGACAGGTGATGGGTATGAATGGCTCAGGTGCCACACTGTGGCTAGTGAGAGAGGCTGAATGGGAGCACAGTGGGGGTTTGGGTGATGGTTAGGACCTAACAGTGCTGACAGCAGGAGCTGGTGCGCTGGAGGGCCTGCCATCACCCAAGTTTGATTCAGTGTGAGAGGATGTGTGCGTGGGGGAGGGGACCCTTGTTTAAACCCAGGATTTCCAGGGGTCCAGGAGTTGAGGCAACTAGACCAGGAAACACTGGGGGCTGTAGGGTGGTGATTGAGGTGGTGATCGGCCGGGGATGTTATGACAGGAACTGGAGGGCGGGCCATCTTCAGGGAAGATGGCTCCAGTGTTTGTTACTGGTGGAGTGTTCTGGCCCTCCGAGCTCAAACCCAGGCCCTGGACAGCAGGTCCTTGAGGGCCCTGGTCTCTGTTTGCTGCTTCTTAATGCCAGGTCAGTGAACAAGACCCTCCTGATATGTGATTTGATCACACAGGAGGGGGCAGAACTGGCATGTATCACCAAGACCTGGCTGAGCACAGAAGGGGGGGGGTATCCCTCTCGGAAATATGCCTGGCCGAGTTTCAGTTGTGGCACCAGCCGAGACACCAGTGTAGGGGAGGAGGGGTGGTGGTTATTATCCGAGATACAGACAGACACAAAGACACAGTGTTCTGAGAAATCTTATCATAGGTGAATATACCCATTTGCAAAATCTGTTGACATGGGCATATTGACCTATGAAAAGGTTTGTCATCTGTTTACTTTTTTTTTGGTATGTGATACACACACATGCACACACACACAATTGCTTATTTTAATCACTGTAGTATTTATTTCTTTATATTTATTTCTTTATATATTAAGAAATCTAAGATATGCAGATGATACCACTTTGATGGCTGAAAGTATAATGAAAGTATAGGTAAAGTGGAAGGCAAAAGGAAGAGGGGCTGACCAAGGGCAAGATAGATGGATGATATTCTGGAGGGGACGGACTTGAATGGACATAAATTAAAAAAATATATACAGTGAATGGTTGACTTGCAAATGTAAGCATTGTACCTGTGTAATCTTATAGCGGGACAGAATAGGAGCCATGTGCAGACAGAATTGAGAGGTTGGTCCTCCAATAACTGCTATTACTCTGTTCTGGACATCACAATTATAATTAGGAATGAATCTGTCTTGTGAAGAAAACAGTTCCAGTGAGGCACGATAGGTCCAACTTGCACTAAAATAACTGGTATAGATATGGAAGCCCAAGGTGAGATTGGGTAAAATCTGGGGATCTTCATTGATCTCCTTGATTGTAAAATGCAAAGCCAGGAAATGCTGATAGATTGGAGTCATGACTCTGAAAAGTGAATCAGAGAATCTTTTACAGAAGATTCAGTTCAAATGTAACCTGTAGCATATTTTAGAACAGGGATTTCCAAAGTTTTCCCATGGCGACACACCAACCGCCGTTGGTGTGTTCCCGCGGGAAAACCCGGAAGTGCCGCCATTGCGGCAGCGCGCAAAAACCCGGAAGCACTGCTGCCGCTTTCGGTTTTTGCATGCCGCTGTTGGTGTGTCGCCGCGGGAAAACCCGGAAGTGCTGATGATGATCAGAACTTCCGGGTTGTGTGACGACACACCAGACTGTGTGTGGCAACACACTTTTGTGTCACAACACACAGTTTGGAAAGCTCTGTTTTAGAACAACATATTACAAAAGATTTCTTCAGGAGACATGACTATGAAAATATATTGTCACATTCATTTAGATTCCCATCTTCTAATTCACAATTTCCCCAAGGGAAAAAAAATGATTTTGGAATCTGGAGTTAGTTACGCTTTGTCTCCAAAATGCTGCTAAAGCATGTACAAGTGTAGCATTCATTCAGTTTCTGAAAATACTTTTCTTTCCCATTTTTGTACAGGTACCATACATGTACAGTTTAACAAATGTTTCCATTCCTTCCATCCAGTCTTCTATTTTGGCTTTTCCATGAGCAAAATAAAAATGTGAAATATAAGAAGTCCTAAGATCAATATTTCAAATCACAGATTAGCCCAAATAAACAGGATATTGGACCCTTTGATAGAACACCACTTGGATTCAGCACCTCACAGCTATACTATAAATTGTCTTTCCACCACTAAAGAAACCCAGGGATAATTTTACTACTACTAATATTAGTAGTAGTAAAATTTATCAATAATATTAATATACAGTAATATTACTCCTTACTCAGAAATATATTAGAAATGTATTCGTTCTATTTATCATCCTATAAACAGTTTATGTTCTTTGAGATCAGATTTTGGCTGATTTCCTGGTTAAATACTGATACAACACTATTGGAAGCAATTTAGATTACAGACAATGTTATTGGATTTCTATCCTGCACATTCTGAGTCTTGAAATACCAAACAGATGATAACATTTGATTTCTTATTTCTTGAGGTAAGTTCAGAAAAAGAAAACTGAAATTTTGTTCAGTGCAGAAAAGCCTTTTGATGCAGTTCAAAGGAAATATGTAAATCAAGGTGTTTTTTTTTTTCATCCATTTTTTTGTTACTTCACCTCTTTTTCTAGGGCACAACAAATGATCTCTTCATCTATCAAAACACCTCGTGGAAATTGTAAAGGTCATCATTTATCTCCTTTAAATTTGATTAATTAAATTAAACTGCTTAATTAATGTCTGTTTGTCAGAACTTAAGGTAAATGTTTCCACTCCTGTTCTCAGGTGTTAGTATTGCTATGAATACATATCCATTACATTTTCATTACATTCACAAGGAAGAACCAATGGGAAATTAATGTATTATTCTACATTAATAACCATCTGAATCCAATGGAAAATATCATTTCTATAAGACTTGTGTTAGCTCTAACACATATTCAGTTTATACTGTGGATAATCCCATGAGAGTTCAATAGGGCTTTCTTGAAGCCTTATTTTTATTTATTAATCATATTTATATGGCTGCCCATCTCACATGATGTGACTCTGGGCTGCATACAAACAGTCATAAAAACAATTTTAAAAATATTCAAAAAGTACAGCAATTAATATTATGATGAAAAGGGTAAGAGAGAGCATCAGATTATGAACAATGGAGCCACCTCAACAGACGACTTTCCCTTGTGACTCCCAGGCCTGTTGACACAACCAGGTTTCAAGGGATTTCAGAAGGTTGGCAAAGATGGGGCCAATCTTAACTTGGGTGGGGTGTTAATCTTCCACAGGGCAGGTGCCGTGACAGAAAAGGCTTGTCTCCTGGTTTCCATCAGATGCTACTCCTTAGCAGACGGGACCTGAAACATACCTCTTCTGCCAGACCTGATGGGATGGGCAGATGTAATCGGGAAGAGGCAGTCCCTCAAATATACCAGCCCCATGCCAAGAAGTTCATGGGTGCAGGATTGTAAACTAATAAAAATAACCCTAAAGCACGATGCAATTTTATATACTGTTATTGTTTTTTCCTTATTAGCTGCTCTTTCTTGTTAAGATTAGGTCTCAACACAATTATATAGCATTTGGGGGAAAAGATGCAAATCAGTAACCCAGCACTGGAGCTTATAATAGAGAAGATCTCCACAGCAACCATGTATTTTCCTTTTGTGCTCAGATATGTAGGAACAAAGGACAACCATACACTGCAGAAGACCAACATGCTGAAGGTAATATGCTTGGCTTCATTGAAAGAGTTAGGCAATTTTCTTGCTAGGAAAGCCACTATGAAACTGACAATGACAAGGAAGCCCAAATTACCCAAGACACAGTAGAACATGAAGACTGATCCTTCATTGCATTCCAAGATGATTTAGTCTGTTATTGAATATATGTCATCATCTGGGAATGGGGGAGAGATTGTCAGCCATGCAGTACAAATCATAACTTGAATGAAATAGCAGCAAAATAATACAGACATGCCTAGTCGTTTCCCCACCCATTTGTTCATCTTGGAGCCTGGCTTGGTTGCCATGAAAGCTACAACCACAATGATGGTTTTGGCTAGAACACAT